>CM072523.1:13752075-13808980 GCA_036898135.1 Oncomelania hupensis | reverse complement strand
TTTCTTTTTTTCTTGGAGGGTGGGGTCGGTATACATCTCTCTCCATACTTCAATAACATTATATCAATTTAGACAAGGGTAAATGACGTTGTTGTGGAAAGGTGACTTGACTTGGAAAGTCAAACATCAAAGCCAGTTGATTAGTCGCCGGTTTCCTATAATAATAATAATAATAATAATAATAATAATAATAATAATAATAATAATAATAATAATAATATAATAATAATAATAATAATAATAATAATAATAATAATAATGTTCGTCATTTGTAAGGCGCCTTAGCCTAAGGATCAAGGCGCTGGCCGATACAGGATCTAACTCAAACCACCCGAGACGCCCACCCGCAGCCTTTGGGCGCATGGACTGACGCCCGGACAACTGAGCACAATCCTGGGCAGCCAGGGATGGGGGAGAAGGACCAAGTGCATGCTGGGTGTGTTCTTGTTACCGGCACTCACCCGTCTAGGACATGAGCGTCAGGATCTTTAAAGTCCGTTATGATGGAATGTATGCGACACACAGACTAGACCTCGGTTTATACTCTCATCCGAAGAGTAGGAAAACAGGAGTAAAGTGTCTTTCCCAGGGACACAACACAATGGCCCGGCCAGGGCCCGAACCCGGGACTTTCAGATCCGCAATCCGAAGCACTACCATTAGGCCACTGTGCCTCCTATGCGGAAGATCGCGGGTTCAATTCCTGCTAGGGAAAAACTTATGTGACTTAAGTACGAGACTATTCAGGTCACCAAGGGGTTCCTCCGAGTTCTCCGGTTTCCTCCCTCCCCACAATAATGGTATTTGATGCATTCAATCTTTTTTTTTTGTTTGTTTAAAGGAAATAAATATGTAAGCACTATCAGGAGCCAACATTGGCACACTCACATGAACTGGTACAAATAACTAGTATGTCATTAGGAAAATTACCTCTCGTAATCAACCCCTCCCCACCCCTCCCACCCCCCAAAAATTATCTTAATTGGACCACTTTGCCAGATCTCAGCTCTGGATTTAGTTTCGTATTTAGTGCGCTGTCCGGTTGCGTGTTGAGCTCAGCCTCGCTAGTTTGATGCAAAGCCAGAGATTTGCTGCAGTAATTAGTTTCGTACTCGACTGCATCCATGCAGTCTGAGTATCAACAAATGCTGGGATACGCGTCACTAATGTAGCACAGCGAAAGACGAGCTCGCCTGGCGGGACCTCCGCATACGTTTCAATAATCGCTTTGAAAAATAATGCGATGCACACACACGCACACACACAAACACACACGTAACCACACATACACGCATGCACACAAGAAAATCAATAGGTCTAGTTTTTAACTAGGCCTAGTCAGTGCTCGTTACAGTTACCTCTCTTGGCGACTGGGCTATATTCTGTCTTGTGCAAAAGATGCAGACGGTAAAGCGTTGTGCGTGGGGAACATTCAAAGATGATTCCAGATATCCTGAAGAATGTACAGGGATAAAGTTTATTTCATTAAAAAATAAAATAAAGGACACAAAACCAAAATAAAGCAATATATATACATATATGTATTGTTCGGCCGGTCTGCCGTATGTCTTGATCCACTTCAGGCAATGACCTAGCTGATAATGATACTTTTTTTAGGCTTGACAAATGGGATAAACTTTATCCCTGTACATCTTTCAGGATATCTGGAGTCAGCTTTGAATGTTTCCCATGCACAACACTTTACTGTCTGCATCTTTTGCACAAGGCAGAATGTAGCCGAGTCACCAAGAGAGGTAACTGTAGAGAGCACTGACTAGGCCTAGTTAAGAACTAGACCTATTGATTTTCTTGTGTGCATGCGTGTATGTGTGTGCGTCTTAGTGTGGGGTTGTGTGTGTGTGTGTGTGTTCGTGTGTGCATGTGTTTATGTTTACACGAGGTTGTTTTCACAAATACTTGAAAAATATCACGTTTTTTGGACGGACCCATGTTATGTTGACGTCAAAAGAGTGTCCCATTATGGTTAGGGTTAACGTTAGCGTTAGACAAGTACTTAAAAAAAGGGGGGAACAAAATATCAAAAATGTCAAAGCAACGCATGTCGCGTTTTATGTGAGTCACAACAAAAGTGTCTTCGCAAGTTTGTGTGAGTGTGTGTGTGTGTGTGTGGTGTGTGTAAAAGTGTACAATGTGTTATGTAGGTGTATTTTTATTGCTTCATGTTTTACTGCAGTGCTTGTTGTGAGAGTTACGTGTGAGCGCTTTAAGCTGGCTTGTTCGTTTGGAACTGCGCTTTATAAAGTAAATTATGATAGCGCACAATAGTCCAATGAGCTAACCAAGACGCCCAGGATCAGGAACCAAAAAAATAAAACCCGCCAATTGGCGCATCACGCGCTCTGTCACATCATCCCAGCCATCATCAGCTATTTAAATATACTATGCCTGTTTGTGGATCTGCCACCTGCTAGTTTGTCACAATATTCGTGTTCTTTAACGTGCCGGTGCGATAACACAGGAGGTGGATGTAGAGTGGTGGCGGTGGAGATGTGTGTGTGTGGGTAGGGGGGGGGGGGGGAAGAAAAGAGAGCGAGAAGTGAACCACCTATGAAAGTGACCAAAGGAAGTCCAAACCTGTGGAAAAAAACCTCCTTTGCCGTCACCTTCCACATTGGAACCGGAGTTCTTTAAGGAGACGTATCATTTCCACATATCATAGCATACTATCATTGATACAACCAGCGTTTCCCTTCACATCTTTCCACCTATTCATTAAGGGATTGTTTTTAAAACTAAAACAAACTATAGAAGTTTCAAGGTTTAAATATTTACAAATCTGTTTGACTTGATATTATTATGATTATGATTATTATTATTATTATTATTATTATTATTATTATTATTATTATTATTATTATTATTATTATTATTATTATTATTATTATTATTATTATCATCTATTTTACGTTGTAGGCGGATTAGTGCCAGATACATAAATACACCATAAAGCACTAGGTCCTATCTCCCCTCGGTCGTTGAGGACCACTCTGTTGTCTGTGACGTTATACAGTGCGCATCAAGCAGCATGTTGACGCCTTGGGTGGCTTGAATTATGTCCAGGTTTTGGCCATTGCCTAGAGCAGATCTACTACTACTACTACTACTACTACTACTACTACTACTACTACTACTACTTCTACTAACAATAATAATAATAACAATAATAATAATAATAATAATAATAATAATAATTATTATTATTATTATTATTATTATTATTATTATTATTATTATTATTATTATTATTATTATTATTATTATTTTTATTATTATTATTATAAAATTGTGTCAGCTGATAATGGTAAGCATCTTTATGTTCTAAATACATATCAAGTTTAAAAGAAATTCGTCCTTTAGTTTCAGAGAAATCTGCGCACGCACGGACGGACGGACAGAGCCAGAAACAATAGTTCCCTCCTATCACTCTGCAACTACTACTACTACTACTACTACTACTACTACTACTACTACTACTACTACTACTACTACTACTACTACTAAGAAGAAGAAGAAGAAGAAGAAGAAGAAGAAGAAGAAGAAGAAGTGAGGTGCACGCACTCAGTTCGGTTTTCTTGCGCGTTAGTAAACTTTTCCAATGCGGGTTTTGGGTTTGTGAATTAGGCTTACGTATTGTCATCGATCGAGCCACTGGAGCCGCGCGTTTCCGGGTTCATGAGCTATTGCACTTGCTGTTTAGCGGTAAATAGAAATACGTCGGTCATCAGCTTGTATCCAGAGCCCCTGTTTCCACACGTATGATATTATAACTGGTCTATCACCTTCGTCATCGTACATCAGCTGGTGCTAACTGTTGTCGCCGTCACCCTATTTCACAAGCCCACGTGTTTTCACAGCGAACAAAAATTGTGATTTTAACATTTTGTCACCGTTACATTATTTCAATAATTCATGTTATCACCCCTTAACAAATGGTGTTGTTAACCTTTTGTCGCTGTCACCGCGTTTTAATAACCCATGTTTTCATTCTCAGAATGTGGTATTCTTAACCTTACGTGGCCATCATCCTATGTTTTCACTCTTCAGAAATGGTGTTCTTCGCATTACTTTAAAAACCCATTTTTAAACTTTTCAGCTGAACTTGTTTGAACTTTTGTTCGTTTATTTCTTATAGGCATAGTTACATTGGTGGTTCATTACTGGAGCGGATTCAAAAACTTCCAATATGCTTTAGAATCTCTACATTCATTGTATATAAACTGGCATGCATATTTCTTCCTTCTGTGTACACTAAACTTTCTATACAGTGTTTTTGTATGCATCAAAATGGTTACTGTGTATTTAACCTTTTGTAACCGTCACCTTATTTCAATTCCTTGTTTTCATACTCCAGGTATAAGTCTTTTACAGAATGGATTGGATATAAAACAATGTTGAAGAAAATGTGTAAAACTTATAAATATTGTTTTAGAGTAGACACAGTCTACTTTTCCATGACTAAATAATAATAATAATAATAATAATAATAATAATAATAATAATAATAATAATAATAATAATAATAATAAATAACTTTAGCTTCGTTCGTTCGCTCATTTTGATTAATAGAAACCCCAACAAATGCCAGAGAAACCACAGCACTGACAGAAGAGAACGGTGATGCTGACATTCCTCAGTTGATACGACGGCCGCTGCTTTCCGGTCCCTCCTACGAAAGCGCGAAACGGCGCGCGCATTCCTGCCCCGGCATTTTCGTCGCTTCCTGTCTATCACCTTCGTCATCGTACATCAGCTGGTGCTCAGCAAATATCGGAAACAGTCGGGAATGTTCTTAAACGAGGATGACGAGTGGGTGGCCCTTTTTAGATTTGATGTTTATATCGCCGTGTATGGGCGGTGTATTATGGTGACAGGTTTGCGGTCAAAACAACAGGAGGTTACCAAGCTGGAGAGTCTTTTTAGAGTAATATGGCTTTAGCTCATTGGTAGTGCGTTCGCCTGGCACACCGAAGACCAGGGTTCGAATCCCGTCGTGAGCAAGACAAAATTTTGATTTAGGTTCATACTCCTTTTTCCCTGGATTGGTTATCCCTGTCAAACAGCCAATGATGGGGGATTGGTTATCCCTGCCAAACAGCCAATGATGGGGGATTGGTTATCTCTGCCAAATAGCCAATGATGGGGGATTGGTTATCCCTGCCAAATAGCCAATGATGGGGGATTGGTTATCCCTGCCAAATAGTTAATGATGGGGGATTGGTTATCCCTGCCAAATAGCCAATGATGGGGGATTGGTTATCCCTGCCAAACAGCCAATGATATGGGATTGGTTATTCCTGCCAAACAGCCAATGATGGGGGATTGGTTACCCCTGCCAAATAGCCAATGATGGGAGATTGGTTATCCCTGCCAAATAGCCAATGATGTGGGGATTGGTTATCCCTGCCAAATAGTTAATGATGGGGGATTGGTTATCCCTGCCAAATAGCCAATGATGGGGATTGGTTATCCCTGCCAAACAGCCAATGATATGGGATTGGTTATCCCTGCCAAACAGCCAATGATGGGGGATTGGTTATCCCTGCCAAATAGCCAATGATGGGGGATTGGTTATCCCTGCCAAGTAGCCAATGATGAGGGATTGGTTATCCCTGCCAAATAGCCAATGATGGGGGATTGGTTATCCCTGCCAAACAGCCAATGATATGGGATTGGTTTTTCCTGCCAAACAGCCAATGATAGGGGATTGGTTATCCCTGCCAAACAGGTTCATAGGTTCATAGATTTAGGTTCATATTCCTTTTTTCCCTGGATTGGTTATCCCTGCCAAACAGCCAATGATGGGAGAACACTTTACACTTTAATGTTCATTCATTAATACTGGCATGCACCCGTATGTGTGTGTGTGTGTGTGGGTGTGTGGGTGTATGCGAATCAGCTGTATGTCAGTATAACATAATTATTATTGTACTAGTGGGGAGTCGGTTTTATTACGTATGCATCATTCTCTGGTATGTGCACTATATAAAATTCATGCAATTTATCATCATCATCATCATTATCATCATCATCAACATCATCATCATCATCATCATCATCATCATCATCATCATCATCATCATCATCATCATCATCATCATCATCATCATCATCATCATCATCATCATCAACAACAACAACGACAATAACGACAACAACAACATCATCATCATCATCATCATTAACAGGAGTAGTTACTAGTAGTAGGAGTATTGGATATATTGTTTTAAGTGCTGGCATATCCTGTCATGGTTTGCACAGTGGTGTTTGGGTGCACACCGATTGTTCATATCCGCTTCCTGTGGCACTTAGTTTACAATAGTTAATCTTTTGACAGACATTGTGGAGAGGGATACAGGGGTTCGGGGGAGGGAAGGGGGAAGGAGGAGTAGGATGAAGAAGCATTTCTCTTTGGTTGTGTTTGTTTGTTGCTGTTTTTATTGTTGTGGTTGGTCTTCTTCTTCTTCTTCTTCTTCTTCTTCTTCTTCTTCTTCTTCTTCTTCTTCTTCTTCTTCTTCTTCTTCTTCTTCTCATTATCATCATCATCATCATCATCATCATAATCATCATCATCATCATCATCATCATCATCATCATCGTCGTCGTCGTCGTCGTTTTTGTCTTCGTCTCCTTGAGGCCTTTTGGCCTTCTTCTTCTTTTCATCATCACCATCACCATTATCATCTTCATCATCATCAGCATCATCATCATCATCATCGTCGTCGTTGTCTTGGTTTTCCTCTCCTTGAGGTCTTTTGGCCCACAACTTTTACAAAAAGCAGAAGTGTTTATGAAATAGTCCGCGCTTATCATCATCCCAACTTGTAGTCAATTTCCTTTAAAGTTGTCGTTCTGATCATTGTGGTTAACGGAGCAGTTTGTTAAATAGACAGTGCTCGTATTAACAAATTGTAGTCGATTTCCTTTAAAAGCCATCATTGTTTATTGGCCCCGTGCCCAATGCTAACGCTGTTGTTTTCAATAAGGCGCGTTTGCCACGCTTGTGCTTTGCCCTTCGTGTTTTAATGTCTCCCATACTGCGCACGTTTATCTTGCAGTTTTAGCCACCACCCCCCATCTCCTGCCATAGGCCACAGTTTGTAGGTAGGCCTTGGCCTGCTAACAAGCGCATGGAGAGAGAGAGAGAGAGAGAGAGAGAGAGAGAGAGAGAGAGAGAGAGAGAGAGAGAGAAGATCATTTTATTTTCGCCGGGTAAAAATAATAAGCGCCCGATGCACTTTTTTACATCCTGCCCTTGTAATAGTGATTTCGAAAAATAACGTTATAACAAGAAATATCTTAATCTAACACAAACAAGGTAGGTCATAAAGTAAATAATAATAAGAATAAGAATAAGAATAAGAATTTTGACAATTTAGACACTCCCCACCCCCCACCCCCCACCCTACACACACATTAACTCACTCAATCAAAATTATTATAGTTATGTTGTGAATTAATTGCATGTTTAGTTTATTTTTTATGTACTTCAAAAGTTGTTTTTTGAATGATGTATATTCAGATGCTGGGCTGCGGAGATCTTCAGGAAATGTATTCCACAAAGTGGAACCAGAATACATTTATCTTGGTGAAGGATCTCGCAGTTTTCTTAGAAAAATAGGAGAGAGGTAAACAGATGCATTGCTAAATAGGATCTTGTGCATTAAACCCCGTAAATAAATTTTATATAGTCATCAAGAGATATTGTTTTGTTTAAGAACAACTTCTGTAATTGCACGTTTGTGAATTCAAAGTAAAGGTTCATTGTATTGTCACTAGCAGAATCCCAAATAGTTGAGGAATAATCAAAAAATGGTTGAATATGACCCGAATAGAATAGTTTACAACAATGTCACTTTAAGGAATGTTTAATTCTTGCAAGTTGATATGTCCTTTTAGAAATAGTTTTACCAATGTTTAAAATATGTTGCATCCAAGACAAATCGTTGTCTAAAGTCACACCAAGAAGCTTATGACATCGAACTTCTTCAAATATTTTATTCCGAAATTTCAATAGAGGACGTTTCTAAAACATGTTTTCTTTTTTGTCTTGTTCTAATGAGCATAGATTTTGTTTTGTTTGGATTTAGTGCCATGTGGTTGAATTCAGTCCATTCATGTTGTTATTTGGATTTAGTGCCATGTGGTTGAATTCAGTCCAATCATGTTGTTGTTTAGCCCCTTTTTGTCATCAACAGGATAAATTATTAAAGTCTATATTTTGAGAGTGTAATGTAGGGTCATCCGCAAAGAGTTCGCAAGTAGTAGAAATCTGAAGAGAGAGAGAGAGATCATTTATATAGATAGAAAATAACAGTCCTAAAATATATTATTGCGGGACTCCAGCGTTAACAATATCAAATGGTGACTTTTGGTTATTGACATAAACACGGTGTTTTCTGTCACAAATGACCGATTTTATAATTTCCATATAATTTAAACCTATCTATCCTATCCTAACCTATCCTGTCCCGTAACCCGGAGGTCGTAGGGGCACCACAGATGATCGTTTAACCAGCATACTTCTGACGGCCTACTAGCGCCAAAACCGAGAGTTACCATTATCACGAGATAATTAAAATTATCACGTGTTCTGTGTAATTTACAGAGATACCGGTAATCCGCAGTGTTAATTAATAATTATCAGTATTTGCCACGCGTTCCTAGCGCCAAAACCTGATAATTACGAATATCATGAGATAATTACAATTATCAAGAGATAATTAAAATTATCAAGAGATAATTACAATTATCACTGAAAATATAAATATCAAGATGAGCATGCGCGGCCCGATACGCGATGCGCATGCGCGGCAGCGGCACTGTTCCCTGCACGCCTGGGGTTTTGGCCCTAGTAAAGCGTGGCCAAAACTGAAAATTAGTAATTAACACTGTGAATTACCGGTATCTCTGTGAATTACACAGAACACGTGTTAATTACAATTATCACTGATACATGTAAGTTTTGCAGGTTTTGACGCTAGTAAGCCGCCTTGCCAGAATTAAGCATGATCACGTGAAAATTATAATTATCAAGTAAAAATTGTAATTATCATGTGATAATTACAATTTTCAGTTTTGGCGCATTTCCAGGCGGATTAATAGAGCCAAAACTGAAAATTAAACATGATCACACGAACATATTTGTAATTTTCAATGATAATTGTAATTATCTCTTGATAATCGTAATTATCCCATGATATTTGCAATTATCACATGATAATTGTAATTATCAGGTTTTGGCGCTAGTAGGCCGCCATACATACTCCATCTTTCTCTGTCCTCAGCATCCCTCATGGCTTCGCTCAGTGTCAAGCCAGTCCATTCTCGAATGTTGTCCTCCCACCTCTTTTTAGGTCTCCCTCTTCTTCTACCTCCTTGCAATGTGCCTTGCAGAATGGTCTTTGCAAGGCCTGATGATCTGGTGACGTGGCCATACCATCGGAGTTTCCGTTTCTTCACCACTGTGAGCAGGTGATCGTGTTGTTCAATGGCTTGTGTGATGGTCTGTCGGACTTCGTCGTTGGTGATGTGTTGGGTATAGCAAATGCCCAGAAGTCTTCTGTAGCACCTCATCTCCATGCTTTGTATTCTTCGTTGTAGATCTGCTTTGAGGGTCCATGCTTCGCAAGCATAAAGGAAGATGGAGATGACAAGGGAGCGCAGCAGTCTTACTTTGGAATGTAGACTGATGGTCCTGTCTTTCCAAATGGGCTTCAACCTTGTCAGGGCAGCAGTTGTTTGTGCGATCCTTGAGAGGACTTCCTGTCGGGACCCATTGTCTGATACATCTGATACATAATTTAAACCAATGTCGTAAAATTGTAATTTGCGCACAAGAAGGTCATGGTTGATTATATCAAAGGCTTTTGCAAAGTCAATGAATAATACTCCAGAAAATGTTTGGTCATTAATATTATTTAGCCATTTTTCTCTGTAAGAGCTGCGTGACAAGAATGCATAGCTCTGAAACCAGACTGATTTGTCAGTAATAAATAGCGCAGACAATTTTAATATTTTACTGTCCAGTTCATCGATTTCTCTTAAGTTTATTTGCTTAAGGTTTCTTAGGGTTTTATGTACAAAGTCTGTAGACAAATAAGGAATATCTCTCCTGCTTTTAATAATCTTGGATTGACACGATTCTGCTAATTTATGTAGACTGTTTTTTTTTATTTGGCAACAGTAATAATTCTATCAGGAGTTTTATCAAAGTGTAAATTCAGATTATCAGGGGAAATATCTTTAATTACAGTAGAAGTATTTGTTTTGTTTTATAAGTGATTGATTGCTTTTTAAATCGTTTTCGAACTGTTTGTATACGATACTAAATTTGCAAGATATATTTTCATTTTCTTTCTCTTTAGCGAAGTTACAGCATTTCTCTGTGTTTTATATTCACTTTCTTTGCCACTTTTCTTTAAATGGTCTTTAAAATTAATAGCTTTTCGCAATTCATTATCTAATCATTGAGGCTTTTTATAGTATTTAACTCTTTTGGTATAGATAGGAACATGCTTATTGTATAGGTTTATAAAGGTCATATAACAATATAATAAAGCATCATCTGGATCATTAAAATTATAAATATTTGAGGGAGATCGTCATCCTTAAATTTTGAAAAGGACCCACATGTTACTGTTTAATGTCCTGGTTTAGGTACTTTCGCTCCATGTTTCTCCAGGTTAAACAAACAGGGTAATGATCACTGCAAGCATAGACTGGCACACAAAGGTCTACAATATCAATCTTATTACTTGTACTAGTGGTTTTTGTACCCTGGCAAGCCAGGGTACAGAGGTTGCTGTTTAAAATGTAGACAGAGAGACAACTGTTGTCTGCGAGTTTCATTTGGACGATGATACCTCCCCATATCCCCCTTGATACCTCACCATACCCCCCCCCCTCTGATATCTCCCCGTCCCCCCCCCCCATGATGCCTCATCATACCCCCTTGATACCTCCCCGAACCCACTTGATACCTTTCGTACCCCCCTTGTAACCTACCTGTACCCTCCTTGTTACTTCCCCGTTGATCGTTTCGCAGGTATGGATGAAAGGAATCGACCATCACCATACCCCCTTATATATACCCGTATCCCCGTTATGCCTACCCATGCCCCTTTTAACCTACCCGTAGCCCCCTTTTACCTACACGTACCACCCCATCCCGATCCTTGATAATAATAATAATAATAATAATAATAATAATAATAATAATAATAATAATAATGAATAATACAAATAGAAATAATAAAAAACACCAAGGTTGTAAAATAAAATTTGATATAAGATATTATAATTATAATAATAATAATTATTATTATTAGTTTATAAATAATAATAATAATAATAATAAAAATAATAATAATAATAATAATATTGAATATAGATTATAGAATAATACAAATAGAAATCATAAACACCAAGGTTTTAAAAGAAAATTTGATATAAGATATATTATAAATAATAATAGTAATAATAATAATAATAATAATAATAATAATAATAATAATAATAATAATAATAATAAAGGTAAAAAGCCTAAAATAAAAAGAAAAATATCCATATTGTAGTGGAAAAAAAAAATAAAAAAAAAATATGGCCCGCTTCGGATTCGAACTTGGGTATACCTAAACGGTAGGCGAAAGTGTTACCAACTACGCTATCAATGCTTCGTACAAAAACAATCAATTTTTTGGGCTATATGGGAAAACATGCTGAAACCTCGATTTGATTTTTAATGGAAGCACGCGGAATGAGGCTATTGCAGTTTGTAGACATTTTGTTTATTTATTTATCTCAGAAACGGTTACATGTTCGGTAAGGAAATGTCGGTTATAACGATTTGGTGAGTTTTGAGCACACAACAGGCCGATCCGCGGCCTCCAGCACCTGCCCAGATCAGCGTCCATAGGGGACAAACTTTATAGTAGAGTCGAAGAAGGACTTCCGGCTAAGCAATTTATATATATATATAGATACATAGAATCAATGAGTGTGCTCTGGTTGGTTCTAATACTAGTTCTTCAAGTTGAATAGTATCAGTCCAGTCTTTGTTAAGTTTAAAAAGGTCAATATTAAAAGCCCCAAATATGAAAAAATCTTTTGATTCTAATAGCATAAAGTGAAGTTATTAACCCCGCATACCGAGGATTCGGAGAAGCCAAAAATATGAAATGGTATAGTATGGTTGTTTAGAATTGATGGAATTTCATGTGCTTATTAATTGCATGGCATATATTAAGATGACCGATTCGAAAGCCATCCTTGAAAGGCCACATGGAAAGTAACATTTTTCGAAGTAGTTAGGTGATGTTGATGTTGATGACTTCTGTTTAGCAATTATGGCAGCATCAACTTCCAGAGAGTTGACATCATTGTTATGTGCTATAGGTCTGTCAGATTGGGTGTTGACATCATTGTTATGTGCTATAGGTCTGTCAGGTTGGGTGTTGGGACTGAGGAGTGCAGCATCAACATCACATGAAATGCATGGTTGAGGTGATTTCGGTTAGCGTTCATAGTGTACTTGTCAGAGAGTTGTGTATGAGTTAGTTATTCATTGTTTACAGGGTCCAGCGGACTGCAAAGAGCCGAATCAGGACCACAAAAATCAGGACAACAACTTGAAGACTCACCCCTGATCCGTATAAAAGATCTGCTGAAACAACACCACTTTACAATAAAGGCATCCCACGCAGGGGACGCTGAGGCTGTACTCTAATTTATCGAACCCCCGCTTACAAAAACAAAATAGAATACAAACATCATTATACAAAATCAATAAAATACATACATATAAAATGCCTACATTGCTAAATAATGACATCATAGGAAGCCCTAGTGACCATTTGGCGGAAAGTGTTCCAAGTGACCCAACCTACCTCATACACAAATAAGGAGTTTTGGAAGAGTTTTCAAGAAAAACGGTAGGTGACTGGTTTAGCAAAGAAGATAGTATAAAAGTTTGATAGAACAGAGTGGGAATGAGAAAGAACAAAGGAGAAAGACAGCGACAGTGGGAATTTAAGGCACTACATTTCCAGAAAGTGCAGGATACTATTTATACGGACACCCCTGGTACCCCCACAGAGGGGTTGGGTGGAAGTGGGTGGAGGTAGTGGTGTATGAGCTGACATGTGAGGCTCAGTAGTATTTGAGGAATCGGTGGATTCATCTTGACGAGACAAGTCAAATGAAGGACCGCCGACTTAAGCTCAAAGTGACGCTAATGCAATGTCTGCGACGTGTTGAATGTCTTTTGCAGGTAAGTCATCGGCCTTTTCTTCTTGGATGGGACTGAGAGCTGGATCATGTTTAGGGGAAGTATCATCCGAAAAGTTAGAGCTATGTGTGGGAGAGGTTCAAGCTTGAAGAGACTTTCTCTATGCTGATTCACCTCTACTTGGTTGTGTCTACCTTCATACAGACTCTGTATGATAGAAGCCAATGCATCCAACTCAGAATTCCTCCATTTAGTACTATCCTATCCTATCCTGTCCCGTAACCCGAAGGTCGTAGGGGCACCACAGATGATCGTTTAACCAGCATACTCCATCTTTCTCTGTCCTCAGCAGCCCTCATGGCTTCGCTCAGTGTCAAACCAGAAGTCTTCTGTAGCACCTCATCTCCATGCTTTGTATTCTTCGTTGTAGATCTGCTGTGAGGGTCCATGCTTCGCAAGCATAAAGGAAGATGGAGATGACAAGGGAGCGCAGCAGTCTTACTTTGGAATTTAGACTGATGGTCCTGTCTTTCCAAATGGGCTTCAACCTTGTCAGGGCAGCAGTTGTTTGTGCGATCCTGGAGAGGACTTCCTGTCGGGACCCATTGTCTGATACAATGGCTCCTAAATATTTGAAGCTATGCACTGTGTTGAAGGATTGGCCTTGGACTTTGATGTCCGTGTTGATGCCATTGGTGTTGTTGGTCATCATTTTGGTCTTCATTTGGGTCAATAATGGTACAGGACGCAGTCAATATAAAAATTTCAAAAATAAAAATTAGATTTTCTTCCGTCTTCTAATAGCGATTTTCCTGCCTTTACACCACCTGTTTGAGTGATGTATGTGTATTTGGTGTGTGAGGGTAAATGAGACAGGTGAGCGTGTATGTTGGTATAGATCGCCGCGCTTTGAGCCTTGGGGAAAGGCGCGTACATAGCATCCTGTATTATTATTATTTTTATTATTATTATTATTATTATTATTATTATTATTATTATTATTATTATTATTATTATTATTATTCTGTAGCCTATGGAATGGAAATAAGTGCAAAGAAGACCAAAATGATAATGAGACCATTTAGTACAGCATCACATCTACCGTCGGAGACAACAGTTTACGGTGTAACAGCGCCATTCCATGGCTTGTGTTTACTGACGTGAAGAAACGCACATTACATGATTATTGCTTTAGGTCCAGCGGACTCTTTCGAGCCAAATCAGGACACGTATAGCCGAATCAGACCACAAAATCAAGACCACAACTTCGCTGAAAGAGGACTCGCCCCTGATCCGCATAAAAGATCTGCCCAAACAACCCTAGTGGTAACAATGAAGGCACTCCACCAGCTGGTCACTTTACAATAAAGACATCCCACGCATGGGACGCTGAGGCTATACTCTAATTTATCGAACCCCCGTTTACAAAAACAACATAGAATATAAACATCATTATAAAATATCAACAAAACAAATGCATATAAAATGCTTACATTGTCAAATAATAACATCATAGGAAGCCCCAGTGACCACCTGGCAGAAAGCGTCCAATATTTCCAAGCTGATCACACACACAAATCAGGAGTTTTGTCCCGGAAGACTTTTCAAGAAAAAACGTAGGTGACTGATCTAGCGAAGAAGAAGATAGTATAGTAGATTGATAGAACGAAGTATGAACGAGAAAGTACAAAGGAGAAAGGCAGCGACAGTAGGAATTTAAAGCACTACATTTTCAGAAAGTGGGGATACTATTTATACTGAAACCCCCGCTACCCCCACGGGGGTTTAGTATACACTGTCAGTTATTTTAACCACTTGTTTCACACTAGCAGACAGTTGAATTTTGGTTTGAAAGAGATTTTCAGCTAGGCATGGTTGAATGTTTTCTATTTGATTATATTTTTCGATTATGTTTTTTGGGCAAACGGGTTTCAGTGTTTCATCCGTCCAACTTGCATGAAAGTCTTTGTTTTTGTTCAGAATGTCAATGTACACATCTTGTTGTGGGTAGTAGTGCATGTGGGACAACAGAGGTGAGTTGTTTAGGGTATATTTTTCACATCTACCGTCGGAGACAACAGTTTACGGTGTAAGAGCGCCATTCCATGGCTTGTGTTTACTGACGTGAAGAAACGCACTTAAAACATAGTGACACACGTTTTTGCGATAGTCAGTCAAAGTATTTTATTAAATTACAGGTTTTTAACAGACACAAAAGGACACCTTAAACATAAGACATAATGCTATCTATACCTAAACCATAATATAAACAAGCAGCTTTTTAATATAAAATACGATTTATGATGTGTAAAAAAAAAAAATCTTACCTATATATAGATATTAACTCTGCAGAATATTTGTTGAAAGCCAACATCTCTCTCTCTCTCTCTCTCTCTCTCTCTCTCTCTCTCTCTCTCTCTCTCTCTCTCTCTCTCTCTGTGTTTCTAATATTCACCAAGACACGGGATTATATATATATATATATATATATATATATATATATATATATATATATATATATATATATATATATATATATTATATATATATATATATATATATATATATATATATATATATATATATATATATATATATATATATAATATACTATAACTTGTGTAAAATACATTGAGTTAGAACAAAAGTTCGTCACTTGGGGTAAATTTCCAGCGTTTCCTTCCATAGACCTAATAATGATGTAGCGAAAGACTACAAACGTAGTGAGATTTAAAAAAGACGTAAGGCATTGAACGGTAACTGCAAATCAAATCATAGGCTTGAGTTTAGATCCCATTCACACGCTGTTTCAATATTCGAAATGATTCGACGCTATAGATCCAAAACCTCTTGTCCTTAATTTATATAAATAAATCTGATGCAGTGGTCCAGAAATGAACCCCCCAACACAGAGAATACAGGTTAGTAATAAAGCAGGATTAATAAAAAGAACGCCAGGAAAAAAAAAAATCGGACCCCACATCGTCATTGGGGAAAAATTCAACGTTCACAAAATAACCAAAACTTTCCAGAATAAATGTTGACTGAAAAACACTCTGTTGGATGAAGACAACCAGATATTAAAATCACCACAATCATTCATTTAAAATTGTCAATCGAAGATACCTAAATTTGAACAAATAAACAAATGAAAAGACAAAAAAAAAAAAAAAAAAAAAAAAAAAAAAAAGAAAAGTTAATTGCAAGAAATTATCCCGTGTTGTCAATACACTATAGGCGCCAGAGAGAGAGAGAGAGAGAGAGAGAGAGAGAGAGAGAGAGAGAGAGAGAGAGAGAGAGAGAGAGAGAGAGAGAGAGAGAGAGCGTAGTCGCAGTCTTCGGTTATCGTTGTGATCGTCATTTTTTTATTCTTCTAAATATTTTGTAATAATTCATTTATGAGAGTGAAAACCAGATCTAAAATCACTTACAATTAATATAAAGTAAATTACAATATTCAATTAAACTGAATTGTAATTTTCATCATCATCGTCGTTATCATCATCATCATAATCATCATCATCATCCTCTTGTGTGGATAAAAAAACCAGATGATGATGGGGATGGGTGAGAAGGAAGGTAGTGTTTGGTTGTGTGTTTGTGTAGTGGCCACTCAGCCGTCTAGGAGCGTCAGACCTTTCAAATCTGTGCGATGGAAGGCAAATGTTAATGAAGTGTGATTTCAGGGCCCTCTCAAGCGACATGTTTACGTCATCGCACCGTCTTTAAAAGTGTTCTCTTCGTTTTTCTACCCGTTCCTGTGAAGTTCTTATGTGTTGACACCCTTTCCTGTGAAGTTCTTATGTGTTGACACCCTTTCCTGTGAAGTTCTTATGTGCTGACACCCTTTCCTGTGAAACTCTTATGTGCTCACAACCTTTCATGTGAAGTTCTTATGTGCTCACGCCATTTCCTGTGAAACTCTTATGTGCTCACACCCTTTCCTGTGACGTTCTTATGTGCTGACATCCTTTCAAATGAAGTTCACGACGAACTTTTGAGTTATATTCCTTTTAATAAATTTGTGACGATGTTTCGTGGACATTAACATTTCTGCTTGTCGAAATACTCCCATTGTGTAGGATTTGTATTGTTATGTAATAATATAGTGTGTGAGCGAGAGGTTACTTGGGAGAACGATGATTAAAGGTAACAGTTACAGAAGTCAACCGTTCAATACGCTCACCGTTTGGTCATCGCCACACTTCTCCCTCTTGTCACCACAACACAATGTAGCTTCTACGGGAATGAATGGGGAGAGTTACGGGCAGACAGAGAGTTGTCAGAATGTGAAGTTCGTAAACCACAGTAAACAATGTATATTCCCACTTCAAAACGAGGTATTAAGAGATGCTTTAATCATCCCAGATTTAGTCCAAAACTTCTTTTTGTTGTCTCAGTCTGTGCATAAAAAGGACAGAATGTTATGTTGAGTTAGTATGTATTAGGTTTATATTGCCCTTTCTGACATCCATATCAGACGATAATAAGTAGTAGCATTTCGTTAAGATTAGCGCTACTGGTCGTTGGTCTCTTCTATCTAGTTCTTGCTAGTGGACCTGCATTTGTTAGCTTGTCTGTCAGTACATTTGTTAGCTTGTCTGTCAGTATATTTGTTAGCTTGTCTGTCAGTACATTACAAGCACCAAGATGTGAACATTGAAGGATCAGAAGGTAATAATCATAATTATAATATCGAGCACTCAGTCAATCACCGTCGGACAGAGGGGACGCTGCGACGGTATTTAACAACACTCTGTCCTGTAAATGGGCTCTATGCACAAAGGCGTGGCGGTCACGTGCTGCGGGAATAACACATCGTGCTCGAGTTTGAAAATGGTGAAGTACTGTGCTGCGTTTAGATGTTCTAACTACGACGTAAACCTTTATGCAAAGAAAAGAACATTTCCTTTCATCGATTTCCACTGAAAGATAAAATATTGATGAACTCCAATCTGAATGACAGTGATAAATCGCTGTTTAAAACAAGCCTGTCCCCTGATAATAATTTGTCTGTAATCATTATTGCACGGATGTGCTATGTTCAAAACATCACAATATCCCAAAATGTCGGTAAATTAAAAATTTTTTATCAGCACTGGAGTATACGCGAGCGAGCTAAAAAAAAAAGCCATGACCGCTTTGTTATTCCCACGCCACGTGACTATGCCGCTGACTTATGCATAGAGCCCATTGTCATCACTCTGGTATCCCTTTTTGTGGTGAAATTCTGTCACAGCATTATAAGAAAGGGTTTGTGTACAACGTGATGGATGCAGGTACTGATAATTAGGAGAACGAAAGTCATGATGCTCCTTAGAAGAGCTGGAATGTGTTCTTTAGTTGAGCTAAATGTGTTTGTTAGTTGAGCTAAATGTGTTCGTTAGTTGAGCTAAATGTGTGTTTATTAGTTGACCTAACTGTGTTCGTTAGTTGAGCTAAACAAAACCTTCATAGTTTCAATAAATATTAAATTGCTGCTGCGTAGTTTAAGACCCTCAGGACCAAACAATATGCCTAGCCTAATAATAATGGTGTCGATGAAGAAGACGCTAATAAAACAACCAACCAACCTATGTTGCTGCTCGTTAAATACTTTTCACTGACTACTTTGGAATAGTTATAAATGTTATAGTCACACGACACCGAAGCGTATAGGCGACTACTGGTCACATTATTCTGACACCAGCGAACCAGTTGATGGTAAGGGGAAAATAATATGGTCACACATTGGCCAATCCGGGATTCGAACCAGGTACCTTTCGGTTACTAGCAAGACGCTCTACCAACTGAGCTACCCGGCCCCTCTGAATAGTTATAGCACTGGTAAACCATTTTTATATTCACAGTTTTAGTTTCTTCGCGGAGTAATGTTACATACCACCTTTTAACGTGACAAATGGTCGCAAAATGACTGATATGTCTATGAATATTAAACACTTTGACCTCATTTCAGATTCATCACTGAATGACGTAACTGCGATACAATGTTGCGAGGGAGGTATTTGATATTAAACATAATGTGGCAAAAGTGTACGAGGTTATTGATGTGGGGCTAGCTGCTTTGTAGTGTTCTTTGTAGCTTACTTTCTCTTGGCCAAACCAGAGACACTTCGTGTTGTGTTGCCTGATAAACTGTGTGCAGAATGCACGGCAAATCTTTAGAGGCCGCTTTGTGGTACAGCTCGCTCACCTGGGTGTAGTCAAGAAGTTTAGTGTAGCTACCTGGCATTCCAAGGAGTTGCAACCGACGCCGCACTTTAAGCCGTGATGAATGTTTACTTGCGCCATTAAATTGTTGACACGTGTTGTTCCTGAAGGCCGCTGTATAGTCTGCTACGCTTGTTGTACTGTATGCCCATTAGGTGGTCAAGTCAAGTCAAAGCATTATTTGATTGCATTATGATTTACCGTTTCCCATTTATAATTTTTATGATAAAATCAGATTCATCTTCTTTTCTCCACTTCCCTTGTCCCAAACCCATTCCATGGATCAGAGGATTTCCGTGTGTTGACAAGGTTCTATGTAATGCTGACCTTTATCGCTGTCAGTAACAATGGGTGTTGTATTCCTGTCTAAACGTTACGCATGTGCTACCGGTTGTGGATCGTTTTGCTCTGCAACCTTCGACAAGGAATACATCATGTCAGTGCCTCGCCGCAATGAGACCATGATGCAGAAAGTGCCTGTCATTACCTGTGTGGCATTTCAGCCGGCAGATATTTATTTCTCCTCCTCCCCTTCCACGTCTTTTCATTTATTTCATCGTACTTATATAGCGCTTTTCCAGCTCAAGAGCTGCTCAAGGCGCTGGCCGATAGAGGATCTCACTCAAGCCGTACTGGGCGCCCACTTAGTTGTGTTAGGCGCATCGTTTGACGCACCAGATGACGGCACACACTCCTAGGCCACCGGGGATGGGGAGA
Source organism: Oncomelania hupensis (assembly GCA_036898135.1). Taxonomy (NCBI): domain Eukaryota; kingdom Metazoa; phylum Mollusca; class Gastropoda; order Littorinimorpha; family Pomatiopsidae; genus Oncomelania; species Oncomelania hupensis. The sequence continues at coordinate 13,788,807 of CM072523.1, read as the reverse complement.
AGAGACTTGGCACTCAGCCGTCAAGGACCTGAGCCTCAGGATCTTTGAAGTCCGTGCGATGGAATGCATGCGGGCACAGTTTATACCTCGGTTTATACTCTCATCCTACGGAGTAGAGAGAAAGCTTGCCTGTGCATCAGGATTTTTTAAAATGTGTTTTTGTTTTTTGTTCGGCATTCCAAGCCGTCAACTAGCTTGGAACCACTGCCTGCATGATTATCATCTCTCTCACATTCACCCCTCTCCTCCCCCTGCCCCCCACACACATACACACATCTTTCTTCCAGAGCATTCCACGCTGGAAAGGAATGGACCGCTTTCTTCTTTCAACAGGAGGTGGGCTGTAACATAGCAAGATGCTTGCCATTTTGTTGCCAAAATGGTGCATGATGTGTGCCGCTGTCATAGTGGTAGACCTCACCCATTGTCTGTTTAGTACACTATTTAGACCACGTGTTTTGGGTTGGGCCCATCTCGGTGGATCACTAGGAGTGCATGAGTAGGATTATTTAGCTGGCAATTTACTGCAAGCATAGCTGACACAGTGCATAGCTGACACAGTGCATAGCTGACACAGTGCATAGCTGACACAGTGCATAGCTGACACAGTGCATAGCTGACACAGTGCATAGCTGACACAGTGCATAGCTGACACAGTGCATAGCTGACACAGTGCATAGCTGACACAGTGCATAGCTGACACAGTGCATAGCTGACACAGTGCATAGCTGAGATTTGTCGAGGTTTACTTGTGCCCCTCACTAACGAGAGCTACTCGCTATTCACTTGTGAGAGATACTCGCTATTCACTTGTGAGAGATACTCGCTATTCACTTGTGAGAGATACTCGCTATTCACTTGTGAGAGATACTCGCTATTCACTTGTGAGAGATACTCGCTATTCACTTGTGAGAGATACTCGCTATTCACTGGTGAGAGATACTCGCTATTCACTTGTGAGAGATACTCGCTATTCACTTGTGAGAGATACTCGCTATTCACTTGTGAGAGATACTCGCTATTCACTTGTGAGAGATACTCGCTATTCACTGGTGAGAGATACTCGCTATTCACTTGTGAGAGATACTCGCTATTCACTTGTGAGAGATACTCGCTATTCACTTGTGAGAGATACTCGCTATTCACTTGTTAGAGGTCGCTATTCACGTGTGAGAGGAACTCGGTATTGTCTTGCGAGAGGTATTCAAGTAGAGAGCTGTTGTAAGAGGTAGATATTCACTTGTGAGAGGAACTAGTTATTATCTTGTGAGAGGTATTAGGTATTATCATTTGCGAGAGGAATTAGGTATTATCTTGTGAGAGGATTCACTTGTGAGAGGTACTAGGTACTTATTTATGAGAGGTAATAAGTACTTACTTATCAGAGGTACTTGGTATTTACTTGTGAGAGGTAATATAAGTACTTACTTATCAGAGGTACTTGGTATTTACTTGTGAGAGGTAATAAGTACTTACTTATGAGAGGTATGTGTATTGTTCCCCAACATTGGGGTTTGCACATTAATCTGAAGAAGAAGAAGGTACTTGGTATTTACTTGTGAGAGGTACTCTGTGAGTCTCAGCGACGCTGTGTCAGCGATTGTAACAAGTTTACTTTCCTAGACCAGCTAGTGGCAACAATTTCTGCCCTGTCGATGCCACATGACAAAAAGGGTTCAAAGAAATATAGTAGATTTCTTTTAACCTTTTTGTCATGTGGCCTCTTCGTATATGCCCGCGGTTTGCTCTCTCTCTCTCTCTCTCTCTCTCTCTCTCTCTCTCTCTCTCTCTCTCTCTCTCTCTCTCTCTCTCTCTCTCTCTCTCTCTCTCTCTCTCTCTCTCTCTCTCTCACTCTTTCCACGTAACAGAGAGAAAGAAGAAGAAAGAAGAAGAAAGCGCTGAGTGGCTTTTGTCGTTATGTAATGTACAAGCCGGGGTGATCGAAAGCGCAGGCTTCATCATAGTCCTCACAGACCGAGTAGGGAGCATGCCTTATTAAGCTCAACTAATCTGTGCACTACTCTAAGTAAAAAAGAGGGGCCACATTCTTGGCCTTCTGTCTATTTCCTCAGCATCCTGCCTATGCCCCCCCTCCCTCCCTCCCTCTCTCTCTCCTTCCTTTATGCAGCAAGCTGCAGCTCAGGTCTGAATGTAAACAGAAAAGAGATGGGAAGCTTTGTTATTCTCTAGTAGTGAGAGTGAACTTGAGACTAGAGATGCTTTGAGCCCCACTCTGCTCAGGAAGATGGCACCGTGTTTATTAAGCTGGCCATGAGAAAAGAGATGTTCTAAAATGTCTTTCTCTTACTACCTATTGGTTGTAGTTTGGCGAGAAGAATAATTAAATGGGCACCCATATTTTATGACGAAAAGAAGAACGAACCAACGAAGAAACAAAAGGAGAAGAAGAATAATAAGCGAATGGAAAAGAAAATACTGACACTATTCCAATGCCTTGCAGGATGGTATTTGCAAGGTCTGACGTGGCCATACCATCGGAGCTTCCGTTTCTTCACCACTGTTAGCATATCATCGTGGTTCGTTCTTCTTTTCGTTGGTGGCTATGGTTATGTGTTAATTGGTTAAGGGGAAAATAATATGATCACACGTTGACCAATCCGGGATTCGAACCAGCGACCTTTCGGTTACTAGCAAGACGCTCTTACCAACTGAGCTACCCGGCCCCTCCTCTTATTTGGAAACAGTGCAGGTACTTATATAGTCTCTACATACTCCAGAACAAGCGAGAATGCCCCACATGAAACGCCACAACCAATCAGAAGTAATTTCATCATCACTGTCTCACGTCACACAACCTTATTTGGGATGGAAGCGTCTCGTAGTTACCACTAGAATTATCCATACGCTTCGATCGATAGTAAACAACTGACTCTAGAAAATTCTCAAATAATATCGACCAACTAAAATCATCAACGTTATACAAAGCCTCCTCTAACAACAACGCAAAATCAAATCAAAGATAAATACACTCTATTACTGCATGCTTAGCAAAACAAAACGATCTGATCTATCGCGCGCGTCACACACGCAAGCCTACTATCGCACGCGTCTCCAACGTAACACACTTCATCTTCATGGTTCACAGACTGCACCATCAACGCATCGTCACCATAGACCTTACCCATAGTCATCAATTATATCCTTTTTATAATTTTGATCGTATGTTAGACCCGTAAGAATGCGTATGTTAAATGTATAATTGAGATGCGAGTGATAGTAATTAAGTAAACAAATATTTTAACTTAAAGAAACGGATATTTTATTGTGTCGTTATTGTAAATCGTTTCAAAGTCTATCATTTCAATTCTTTAGCGAACCCCGGTTCGTTACATTATGTGTGTGTAAGAGAGAGAGAGAGAGAGAGAGAGAGAGAGAGAGAGAGAGAGTGCGTGTATGTGTGTGATAGGTTAACCGAGAAAGAAAAAAGAGAACGTATGTTTGTATACGTCCGTTTTAGTTTTTCTGTGTGTGTTTGTGTGTGTGTTTATTTGTGCGTGTGAATGTGTGTTATTACCTATGTGTGTATAGGTGTATTTACGTGTGAGTGTGTTTGTTACAAACAGAAGTCAAACAGTATAATATTTATGATCTTCACATTCTAACCTACCAGACGCTTACATCGCTTTTTCTCTTGAACACATATCTATTAGGCCTTCTGTAATATGACTTGTAAATACATGGCGTGCCTGGGCCTAGTAGGCCGATTGTATCACTATCAATCATGCTGACGATGTTTGTAATATAAAATGTCAAGACATAGCTGGCTCATTTCCTGTGGCTAATTTTCCTACTTTTCCAAACTTTCATCAACAGTTGCGCAACACTTGATGCTTGAAATACGTTTACAAATATTTGGTTATTTATCTCAACAGAGAAACTCCGTTGTCGTGCCACCATTGTACACACAACTGTCAAACATTTAGAATGTACAGGTAACGAGACTTACATAGAAACTAGGAAGACGTGTTAAAGGAACAGAACTGGAGTAAAACACAACAGTTAACACTTTTAGTTCTTTATTTATTTATGTATGTGTGTGCGTGTATATCCCTGTAATTATTTACTAAACCTTATTATCTTTAATTAATTTATTATATTATTTTTTTAATTGTTGTATTCTCCTATAATGTATGCAACTATCAGTTGCCTGTCACTTAATTATTATGTCGAATTTTGCCATACCGGGTGGGCTTATATAAGCTTGCTTGTTGCCTATCCTGTAAATAATTGTTTGTAATTATATGTTTTTTCCCTGTATAAAAATATTTGTTTAAACCAGTTAACATGGCACCAATTATCCATATCACGTGAAAATCTGAAAAAAGCAGAAAGTAAAACAGTGAATACATAATCCATACATTATTCAATTCCATTCAATTCAACAAATGTTTATTATCCTCAAAGGAATTATGCACAGCTATCTGTGTCGCTTTTAAATAAATAAAAATATGCAAAATAAACGATCATTCTCAAAAAACGTACACACCCCAACATTTAAATTTAGAGATTCGTATTACACATGTATGTCATAATGAAAAACATACAAATACACTTTGTTATTAATAAATTCATTAAAATATTATATTAGAAATAGAGTAATTATTGCCGAACACAAATTATTAAGAGATATATGACTGAAGCAATAAATATTACAACAGTAATTGAAAAGAAGCCAATACATTTTAAAAAAACATTCATCACACTCTCTTACCGACTGGGGCACACACACACACGCACACACACACACACACACACACACACTCTCTCTCTCTCTTTCTCTCACACATTCGCATACACACTCACTCACACATATGCACACATTTCCATATTTTATTGTCCATAGACCGCGTGAGCATAATGCATGTATGCACACACGCATACACGCACACACACACACAGAGCCGAAAGTACATAGTATTATCATGACTTTCCTGAAACGCCACATACGTTGTGCTGACAATGGGTCATATTTCGTCTCCCTTTTTAAGTACTTTTAAGTGTTCGAACACTAACCCTAACCCTAAACATAACCCTAACCCAGCCCTAACCCTAACGGATCATTGTTCTGACGTCAAAACAAGTAGGTCTGTCAAAACAAGTTAAGTAGATGTTCACTGGTTTGTCTAGATAACACCGTGTAAACATGCACACACCCCCACCCCTACACACACACACATACACGCACACACACCCCTACACCCACACACTGCTGCAGGAACCGAAAGTGCATGCTACACATAAGATTCAACTGATCAATTTTTATCCGTCAGCTTGCATATGTCTTAATAAGCCTATTATCACCTCATTTATAGGATGGTTTTAATCATCATCCACAGGTACCGTAGTTACTGTAGATACACAAGAACATTTTTAATGAGAGAGATGTTGTTTGGGTTGTTTTAAGTGTGAAAGGAGAACAACTTGCATTCAAATGTAAGAAAGCTTAGTCTTGCAAATAAGATTGGTGGCTGACGAATTTCCTGTTCTAAAAGCACTAACCTTTAGGACTAACGGTAATGATGAGGGTGGATAATGATTAAATGGCAGGGAAGCAACATATCATCCCAAGATCATTTGTATTTTTGCCAAATTACCAACGGTTTTAATACGTGTTGTTGTGCAAACGCATGCCCTCCCCCCTCCCACCCACGCTGCCCGCCCTCCCCCCTCCCACCCACGCTGCCCGCCTCCTCCGCCCCACCCTCCTTTCATTATCTCCCTTGAATCTTCTTCTATGGATGGAGCTGGTTATCAGGTACTCTCTCTCTCTCTCTCTCTCTCTCTCTCTCTCTCTCTCTCTCTCTCTCTCTCTCTCTCTCTCTCTCTCTCTCTCTCTCTCTCTCTCTCTCTCTCTCTCTCTCTCTCTCTCTCTCTCTGATACAGTTTTAAACACTTTGGTGTTTATTTCTCTTAAACAAAATATTATAATGTTATAATATTATAAAGTATAGACGATTAGATATGTTAAAGTTGTTGCAGCTAACCTTTTGTTTAGGTAAAATGTGGCAGGTTTAAATGATTGTATAAATGTATTATGTTCTTGTATGTGTGCCTGAAACAAGGACTATGTGTAACAATAAGCTGTAAGCTTAACATTATTATCCTTGTAACATGTTGTAATTGTAATAAACCTTTAAAGTCTAAAGTCTCTCTTCCTCCCCCTTCTCTTTCTCTCTCTCTCTCTCTCTCTCTCTTTCTCTCGCTCACAAACAAGCTGTTAGCTTAAAATCCTTGTAACATGTTGTGATTGTAATAAACGTTAAAGCCTATTTAGCTGTCAACGTGTGAGTGACCGACAGGTGGAGTGATTGTAGGATTAGCAAATTAATGCCAAAACCAGTTCCTTTCGTTAATAGAATATTGAATCTCAGTCTCTGTCTGTCTGTCTGTTTCTCTCTCTCTCCCTTGTAACAATAACAATGCATAAGAAAAATGGCGTTATAACAAAAGATGGAAAGATATATATATATATATATATATATATATATATATATATATATATATATATATATATATATATATATATATATATATATATATATATATATATATATATATATATATATATATATATATATATATATATATTTTTCTAATGCATTGTTTTGGTTACAAGACCAGGGTGTCAAAATGTGGGCTAAAATTAACTAACTACTACTAATTCTTTTACCCTTGGAAAATATATTTTTTTAATCTTATCTTGTCTTATCTTCTCACTCTCTGTCTCTCTCTCATTAAGATGTTTATTATTATAGCGCTATTTTCCTAATTCTTGTTATTGTTACAATTCAAGGGCCGGATGTCAAAAAGTGTACCCAGCGCTTACTCTTTTACCAATGGAAACTGAAATTGTTATCTATGTTATCTTCTCTGTCTCTGTCTCTGTTTCTCTCTCTCTCTCTCTCTCTCTCTCTCTCTCTCTCTCTCTCTCTCTCTCATGTTAATGTTAACTGTCTCTTTCTCTGTACTAGTTCCTGTTCTGTTTACTCTGTACTGCACTGGCTCTGATGTTGTTGTTGTTTGTAGATTATAGTCACACGACACTTTCGCATATAGGTGACTACTGGACCGATTTATACTGACACCAGCGGGCCAGTTGTTGGTAAAGGGGAAAATAATATGATCACACGTTGACCAATCCGGGATTCGAACCAGCGACCTTTCTGTTACTAGCAAGACGCTCTTACCAATTGAGCTACCCGGCCCCACACTGGCTCTGAAAATACACCTCTCATTAAGTACTCCGACGACTCTGCACTTCAAGATGTCTATAACTCTGCAACTGTCTATCTGAAAGAAGTGCAACAATTCACTGCATGGTGCAAAGCGAACTACCTAAATGTAAATGTAAAAATAAACACCTAAACAACAGGTTATTGATTTCAGAACAAACCCGTCTGCTTTACCTGATTTAGTGTTTGATGGAGAGAAGGTGGTGAGAGTTACTGAATACAAATATCTAGGAACAATACTGGACAATAAACCTCCGTTTGATTCCAACACTACTTCCATCCATAAGAAATGTCAGTCCAGAATATATTGTCTGCAGAAATTGCGAACATTAAAAGTCAACAAGTCTGGTTTAGGTCACTTGTATAGCTGTTTTATTCAACGTGAGGAATAAGAAGAGTTAACAGTCATACCACTGCATAGACTGGAGAGTTAACAGTCATACAACTGCACAGACAGAAGAGTTAACAGTCATACCCTGCATGGACCGGAGAGTTAACAGTCATACCACGGCATGGGCTGAAGAGTTAACAGTCATACCACTGCATAGAATGGAGAGTTAACAGTCATACCACTGCATAGAATGGAGAGTTAACAGTCATAATACCCCTGCATGGACTGAAGAGTTAACACAGTTAAATACACCACTCTGCGCACTCAGTCTTTTCAAAGTTTCGACATCAAAGTTCAAGCTTGCGTTACTGTCTTTGGTGTCTTGATATCTCTAAATGCATACACATGCGGTCTATAGAGAATAAAGTCTTAAAATATGTGTGCGTTTGTTTGTATGTGCACGTGAAATGCATATCCATGCTGTCTATAGAGAGTACACTCTTAAAATGTGTGTGCGTTTGTTAGTATGTGCGCGTGAGGGTGGGTGTCCGTCTTTGTGTGATTTGCTTAATGCAAACACGTTTTTTTTCTTTCCTTTTCTTTTTCCTATTTTTAATATTTGAAAACCGTCAACGAATGCAGCCTGCTATATAAACGGTTTGATTGATCGCCTTTGTAACAAAAATGACAGTCTGATTTAAAGGAGGTTTCAGTACAGTAACGAACCATCTGCATCATTTTTATTGACTTTTTCATACGGCGGTAAGAAAAGTGTGTTTCTATATTTAAAAAGCAGTAAAGAACGACCTTTCAAACATAGGATTGCTTCACTATTATTGATCTCGACAGATATCGGAGAATGTCCTTTGAAACAGAAGATTGCTTCATTATATTTATGTTTTCAAAATTAAAGGCAATACAGAATTGTCCGTTAAAATGCCGTACTGCAACATTGTATCGATTTTCTCAAAATTAAAAGTATCAAAGATTGTTCTTTAGAAGAAAAAAAAGCACTACTTCATTGTACTGAGTTTCAAAAAAACATAAATTAAGGTCATTTAAATTGGATAATGATTGCATCATTTTTGCGAATTGTTCAAACTGCAGTGCAGGCAAAGAATGTCCATTGAAAGAAAGGACTGCAACGTTGTATTGATTTTAAAAATGCAGTAAATAACATATTTCATTTGGCTTGCATTATAGTATTGATCTTCAAAGGGCAGTATGAAAAATCCGCTGAAAAAGTGCCCTGCATCATTTAATCGATCTGGAAAAAGCAGTAAAGACCTTCCGTTCAAATAAATGACTTGAGTCATTGATTGCTTCGACCTTTCAAAGGGAGGATAAAAAATAGTGCTGGAAAATTATGTACTGTATAGTGTATTGATCTTCCAAAGTGCAGAAAAGAAGACCCGTTGTCATAGTGTACTGCATCATTGTATTGCAATATTGATTTTCAAAAATGCAGGAAAGAAGGTCCGTTGAAATAGTGTATTGCATCATTTGTCACAAGGGGCATGATTTGTTTGCCAGGGGCTGCATTGCAGGTGACCGCAACGTATTTTGGGAAAGAGGTCAGGGTTCTGGTTAACGTCACATGCACCTCAATAAAATCTCCCGCTCGTACGCACTCCTTGTCTTCCTCTCCTCCTCATCAACAGACTTCTTGCTTGTATTTCTGTATTGGCGTATCTCTTCTTGTACATTGTGCTCCCCGACACCGTAAATACTTCTACTACTAACGACGACGACGACGATGAGGATGATGATGATGATGATGATTATTAGTATTAGTATTAGTATTATTATTTACACACTCTCCAATACACAACAAACACATCTATAAACTCAAACATATGGTGTAAAGTGAGGGAGATCGCTATTAGAAGACGGACAGAAAATGGAATTTTATTTTTTTAAATTTCAGATTGACTAAATCCATTACCATTATTCAAGAGAGGGAGGAAACCGGAGTACCCGGAGAATAAACATTGGTGCCCTGACTACTGGTATTTAAGTCACATAAGTTCGCCCCCTGCGGGAATGGAAGCTGCAGCCTTCTGCATAGGAAACGGGCGGTGGAATGTTTTACGTAACTGGCCCTTACCTTGTCTAGGACCGGAGCGGCAGGGTCTTCAAAGCCCGTGCTATGGAGTGCAGGCGTGCACAGACTGGGTGTATACTCAATTGAAGTTCAAAGGAGTGGGGGCACTGCGATACTGGAGCATCAGGGCCGTGTTATCAGTAGGGTAGGTGGAGACATCAATCGGTCTCACTAACCAGGTTTTTTCTTTCTCTCCTTTTGTCCGCTTCTTGTCTTCAGTTTTCCATTCTCCGTCTGGGATTTTGTGGTGCAGAAGTGTAGTGGTGATGGCCTAGGTTAGCCATGTTTGATGTTAAGCCACGTCGGGAAGGGTTAGTACTTGGATGGGTGACCACGCTTGGAAGACAACCATATCAAAACCACACAAAAAGATGTAAACAAGCGCACGACACAGCCCAGTCCAACCAGCTGTGGATGGGGTCCTGGATGTGTTTAGAACAGCTGTGAATGGGGACCTGGATGTGTTTAGAACAGCTGTGAATGGGGACCTGGATGTGTTTAGAACAGCTGTGAATGGAGACCTGGATGTGTTTAGAACAGCTGTGAATGGGATGTGTTTAGAACAGCTGTGAATGGGGACCTGGATGTGTTTAGAACAGCTGTGGAATGGGGACCTGGATGTGTTTAGAACCGCTGTGAATGGGGACCTGGATGTGTTTAGCAACAGCTGTGGATGGGGACCTGGATCTGTTTAGAACAGCTGTGGATGGGGACCTGGATCTGTTTAGAACAGCTGTGGATGGGGACCTGGATGTGTTTAGAACAGCTGTGAATGGGAACCTGGATGTGTTTAGAACAGCTGTGAATGGGGACCTGGATGTGTTTAGAACAGCTGTGAATGGGGACCTGGATGTGTTTAGAACAGCTGTGAATGGGGACCTGGATGCTGTTTAGAACAGCTGTGATGGGGACCTGGATTGTTTAGAACAGCTGTGAATGGGGACCTGGATGTGTTTAGAACAGCTGTGAATGGGGACCTGGATCTGTTTAGAACAGCTGTGGATGGGGACCTGGATGTGTTTAGAACAGCTGTGAATGGGGACCTGGTTCTGTTTAGAACAGCTGTGAATGGGGACCTGGATGTGTTTAGAACAGCTGTGAATGGGGACCTGGATGTGTTTAGAACAGCTGTGGATGGGGACCTGGATGTGTTTAGAACAGCTGTGAATGGGGACCTGGATCTGTTTAGAACAGCTGTGAATGGGGACCTGGATCTGTTTAGAACAGCTGTGAATGGGGACCTGGATGTGTTTAGAACAGCTGTGGATGGGGACCTGGATGTGTTTAGAACAGCTGTGAATGGGGACCTGGATCTGTTTAGAACAGCTGTGAATGGGGACCTGGTTCTGTTTAGAACAGCTGTGGATGGGGACCTGGATGTGTTTAGAACAGCTGTGAATGGGGACCTGGATGTGTTTAGAACAGCTGTGGATGGGGACCTGGATGTGTTTAGAACAGCTGTGAATGGGGACCTGGATGTGTTTAGAACAGCTGTGAATGGGGACCTGGATGTGTTTAGAACAGCTGTGGATGGGGACCTGGATGTGTTTAGAACAGCTGTGAATGGGGACCTGGATCTGTTTAGAACAGCTGTGGAATGGGGACCTGGATCTGTTTAGAACAGCTGTGAATGGGGACCTGGATGTGTTTAGAACAGCTGTGAATGGGGACCTGGATGTGTTTAGAACAGCTGTGAATGGGGACCTGGATGTGTTTAGAACAGCTGTGGATGGGGACCTGGATGTGTTTAGAACAGCTGTGAATGGGGACCTGGATGTGTTTAGAACAGCTGTGGATGGGGACCTGGATGTGTTTAGAACAGCTGTGAATGGGGACCTGGATGTGTTTAGAACAGCTGTGAATGGGGACCTGGATCTGTTTAGAACAGCTGTGAATGGGGACCTGGATGTGTTTAGAACAGCTGTGAATGGGGACCTGGATCTGTTTAGAACAGCTGTGAATGGGGACCTGGATCTGTTTAGAACAGCTGTGAATGGGGACCTGGATGTGTTTAGAACAGCTGTGAATGGGGACCTGGATGTGTTTAGAACAGCTGTGAATGGGGACCTGGATGTGTTTAGAACAGCTGTGAATGGGGAACAGCTGGATGCTGTTTTAGAACAGCTGTGGATGGGGACCTGGATGTGTTTAGAACAGCTGTCAATGGGGACCTGGATATGTTTAGAACAGCTGTGGATGGGGACCTGGATGTGTTTAGAACAGCTGTCAATGGGGACCTGGATGTGTTTAGAACAGCTGTGAATGGGGACCTGGATGTGTTTAGAACAGCTGTCAATGGGGACCTGGATGTGTTTAGAACAGCTGTGGATGGGGACCTGGATGTGTTTAGAACAGCTGTGAATGGGGACCTGGATGTGTTTAGATAGAACAGCTGTAAATGGGAACCTGGATGTGTTTAGAACAGCTGTGAATGGGGACCTGGATGTGTTTAGAACAGCTGTGGATGGGGACCTGGATGTGTTTAGATAGAACAGCTGTAAATGGGGACCTGGATCTGTTTAGAACAGCTGTGAATGGGGACCTGGATGTGTTTAGAACAGCTGTGGATGGGGACCTGGATCTGTTTAGAACAGGTGTGGATGGGGACCTGGATCTGTTTAGAACAGGGGGGAGATGAAGCAGAGTTGGCCTCATTAAGCTGGCCCAAAAAAATGGAGGTTCAAACGCTTTCCTTCCAACGACGGAAAGTGTACGGGGACATGTGTAGCTGTAATGTGAACGTTGACCATGCGTTTCTCCATCTTCTCCACCATACACACGCCCTCCGCTTTAGCCAATATTAACTGTACACTAGTGACAGCAAGGCGGTAGTGTGTGGAGACAGATGGCCTTCAAAATAATTCATCAATATTTAATTTAACGTTAGTTCACACTTTGATGATTTCAGACAATGTGCGGTGTCTGGAGCATTACCACTGTTCCCTTACTTAGATGTGCAATGATGTTTGTGTTGGGAATGTTGTGGTTGGCGGTTTTGTTGGTGGTGGTGGAGTTGTTGTTGGGCGCGGATGTTGTTGCTATGTTATTGTTGTTGATGGTGTTATTGGTACTGCTGTTGGTGGTTGGGGTAGTGAATGTTGTTCCTGTTGCTGCTGGTAATGTTGTTTGACTATGGATGTCCGTTTGGATGATCAAAGGTGAAGCTCTGACTTCATATGGAACGTTCCAAGCCTGAACAGTACTGTTGTACACACAGAGGAATACTGTATTATATCACAGAGAAATTACATTAGGTCTTGCTTATCACCTGTAATAGTTCAAGTTCTGTCAACATTTATTTTCTGTGGTTAGTTTGCCTTCAATGTAGTTGGCTCTTTTTCAGCTAAGTCAGTATTATCCAAAGGGAGCAGCCGTCCAATCGAAGACCAATTTCCGTGTATATGTACAGTAATAATAATAATAATAATAATAATAATAATAATAATAATAATAATAATAATAATAATAATAATAATAATAATAAGTTTTAAATAATGATACTACTACTACTACTACTACTACTACTACTACTACTACTACTACTACTACTGTTGCTGCGGCTGCTACTGCTATTATTATTATTATTATTATTATTATTATTATTATTATTATTATTATTATTATTATTACAACTAATGATGATGATGATGATGAGAACTAATGATGATGATGATGATGATGATGATGATGATGATGATGATGATGATGATGATGATGATGATATACGTGCTTTTGAGCCTAAATTAGACTCAGAGAGCGGCGATCTGTATCAACAAATACGCCACATTTGTCACGAAACGTTACATAAACAACAGACGTTGTTCAAACATATGGTATAAAGACAGGGAGATCAATTTTACAAGACGGAAAGAAAATTAGTTTTGAATTGTTTAAAATTTTGATTGACTGCAACCTTAACCTTGTAAATTGGCGAGGTCACTTGGACTATGGGAGTGTCACCATTTTGGAGGTATGTGTGTGCACGATAAATACGGACATTTCATTAGTTATGGCTTATTCTAAGCAGTTAATAGTTACATCTGCATGCCGGAAGTAAAAGATACAAACCCGACAGACATAAAACTTGGTTATTCAAAGGTCACAGGATCGTACGATGAAAGGTTCTTCCATAAACAGAAAGGCGCGATTGATGCAAAGCAGTATTGATAGCGGGATTAAAAATCTGCATTCACCGTCATACATTTATTGTCCGGGACAGTAGGTTTTGCGATTTGAAGGTACTGAAGGAAATGAAACAGGAAACTTCCAACATCAAGCTGAACACGTGTCAGAGATGTATAGAGAGATTCAGATTCAGATTCAGATTCAGAAAACTTTATTATCTCCAAGGAGAAATTCTAACATGGATTTGCTGTCAGCAAAAGGTAATAAAATGTAACAATACTATAAACATGTAAACATGTACGTGTAATCACGCTTATGTACATATTAACAAGAACATTTCCGACACATTGTAAAACTTAAAATACATATCAGACTACATGTCCTTATTGCACTTCAACATAAATAAATAAAACACCTACCCACAAACACACACACCCACACACACATCCAAACACACATGGGTTAGACATTAGATTATAAAATTATAAACGTTATAAAGCATCTTAAAAAAATAAACAATCATCAAACTCTGCGTATCATTCTAGCACTGACAATCACAGATTTTAAAACTTATGCATTAGTTAACTAGATACATACTGAATAGTTGAAAAATTGCTGCAAATAATATAAAATTCATCTCTAGTACTCCCATAAACCACTCGCACCCAACTCATTCAGTCAACACTTATTAAGAATTTGTACTGATTTGGGTACAAAACAAGATGGCCTGCAGCTCAACGTCAGAGATCTATAGAGAGATGGCCTGCAGCTCAACGTCAGAGATCTATAGAGAGATGGTCTGCAGCTCAACGTCAGAGATCTATAGAGAGATGGCCTGCAGCTCAACGTCAGAGATCTATAGAGAGATGGCCTGCAGCTCAGCGTCAGAGATCTATAGAGAGATGCTCAACGTCAGAGATCTATAGAGAGATGGCCTGCAGCTCAACGTCAGAGATCTATAGAGAGATGGCCTGCAGCTCAACGTCAGAGATCTATAGAGAGATGGCCTGCAGCTCAACGTCAGAGATCTATAGAGAGATGCTCAACGTCAGAGATCTATAGAGAGATGGCATGCAGCTCAGCGTCAGAGATCTATAGAGAGATGGTCTGCCGCTCAACGTCAGAGATCTATAGAGAGATGGCCTGCAGCTCAACGTCAGAGATCTATAGAGAGATGGTCTGCAGCTCAGCGTCAGAGATCTATAGAGAGATGGCCTGCAGCTCAACGTCAGAGATCTATAGAGAGATGGTCTGCCGCTCAACATCAGAGATCTATAGAGAGATGCTCAACGTCAGAGATCTATAGAGAAATGGTCTGCAGCTCAGCGTCAGAGATCTATAGAGAGATGGCCTGCAGCTCAACGTCAGAGATCTATAGAGAGATGGTCTGCCGCTCAACATCAGAGATCTATAGAGAGATGCTCAACGTCAGAGATCTATAGAGAGATGGCCTGCAGCTCAGCGGGTTAGTGCGTTATTTCCCAATTGCCAGAGCTTGTGGGTTTGCTTCCTCCGCGCCGGGACGAGGAGAGCGGTAATCATAGTTGTGGGAACAATTAAAATAATAGCCTACATTTCATTTCATTTGTGTAAACAAGGCAGTGAGAACCTATGGCTGATGGAAAGAGAACCGCGGGAACATAGAACCTCAGGCAGGACACCGAGACGTTAGCTGGAGACGAAATGTCTGTATGTAATGATTACACATGAATTACATGACGCGGACTATATTTTTTGAAGTCTTTGAGCGGACAAAAATAGCTCAAAAACCTCGCAGGAGGGAAGAACTGGGAGAGAATCTTCACTTCCGGTGCCAGTGTGTAACACCTTCGGTCGTGCTAGTGATAGTTGTGAATGGAGCTCCAATCCCTGCAGTGACTGCGGATGGGATCTTCATTAGCCTTCATTGCTGCTGTAAAGGTTGTGACTGAGGCAAAGTTCACATCTCTGCAGTGCCTGTGAAATGGATTTTAATTCCATGCTGAAAATTGAAATAGAACTCTGCAGTGACCCTGGAAAGGGATCTAATTCCGTGTTGTAAACGAAACAGCATGTTACATCAAATGTCCCAGACCGAACATTAAGAAGTGGTAAAACACGAGAGCCTGAGCTAATTCTAACAAAACGTTACAGTGGAACATGATCACAGCCGACTCAACTTTAAAAAAAAGTTGTTTTCTTCAAGATTTTATTGCAATTGCGAGGTATTTTTTCGTGACACGCTGGTTACGGGGATATGATCTGAAAGGGAAATAACTATACTCTCATTGCTTAAGTTTACAAAAATCTATTACTAACATTAACAGTAGCAGTGCATCAGTCAATGAGTGAGTGTCCAACTTTGCACACCAATAACTCCAAAACTGTTCATCCGGTATGATGCTATTTGGTACGTGCTTACTTCTACTTTGTTGCCAATTATTAGTATAAAGATGGGCTCCAATTGCAAACCGTTTGACTTCCACGGGTAGTTCGAATCCGAAATAGTAAGATAACTCTTGGGGATAATCACAGCATCCAACAGCGGTAACCTTAATCTTGAGGGACTTTCCAACACAGAGAGAGGGAGAGAGAGAAACAGAGAGAGAGAGTCAGAGGCAGACAGATAGAGACAGACAGACAGAGAGAGAACGTGGTTTGAGCTACGGGTTTAGAGAGGGAGGGTTGTTAGTACAAAGAGTTCATTCAACCTGACGACTGGTGCCAAGGTTTATAAGGAATACCTTGGAAGGAACCGACAATCTGCGCGCGCGCGCGCGCGTGTCTCTGTGTGTGTGTGTATGTGTGTGTATGAGTGTGTTTGGGTGTAGGCATGTGTGGATGACTGGATATAATAATAATAATAATAATAATAATAATAATAATAATAATAATAATAATAATAATAATAATAAAAATTGCATTTATACAACGCATTTTTCATTAGAATAACAACTCAATGCGCTTACACACATCATTCGTACGCATCATCACAACATTCGCACTACATCATGTACAGCATCATTGAGAAAGTATTATTACTGTTCAAACTACTTACACATTTACTTATACATTTGAATGACTTGCCATCTTGTTTGTAGACGTTTGTACTGGTTACCATGTTGCGCCTGAGCTAGACTGGAAGACGAAGGCCAAGGTGTAGGAGGAACACAGTGGAAGGAGACGGTATTGGGGGTTGGTGGGTTCAAAGAGCTGACAGAGAGAGGACTGTGTGGGAAAGGGGAAGCGAGGGCTGACAGTGGGGAGCGGAGGCGGGCTCTGAAACTCTCCGTTAGAAGCCATACCAAATTGCTGACACAGTTCCCATCGATACGTTCAGCGAGTCTCTCTCTCTCTCTCTCTCTCTCTCTCTCTCTCTCTCTCTCTCTCTCTCTCTCTCTCTCTCTCTCTCACCTGTTAAAAAGTTGTTATATATTACATTAATCACCTGTTAATAAATTGTTATATATTACATTAATCACCTGTTAATAAGTTGTTATATATTACATTAATCACCTATTAATAAGTTGTTATATATTACATTAATCACCTGTTAATAAGTTGTTATATATTAGATTAATCACCGACACATGAACACTGCTTTTATAAACATGTCATAAACTTCTCGTGCGTGTATTAAAATAATTAACTTTATTCTCAGAAGATTTCTACAAACTTAATATTAGTTTGTTAACAGATTTTAATGTTTCCCATTTCACGTATACACGCACTCAGCAATAGGTTGAGACAGAGAGATAAACTTGAAACACTGAACAGTGGGAACACTACACCAATATCCGTTCTGCTAATTTTATGGTTCTTTTCTTTCTCACTCAAGGTAGTATAATAATAATTTAAACGGAATTCAAGAAGACTCTAGAGTAATAAAATAATAAATAGCTGAACTATAATATGATTGTATCTTTCTCTCTGAAGCAATCCCGTTCCCGGTCTGACAGACAATTACATTTATGAAATTATGGAAATATTTTATGCATTTACAAAATTAGTTTCAATATTATATTTCCAGCAAGTAAATCATAAAATATAAATATTCAAATTACCGTGCCTGTCATGAACAGAATCCAGAATCACCACAGTCAAAAACAGAATTACCTACACGGTACCACATATTGCGGAGGTGACACAAAATAAGCAGTCACTCTTTTTTTAACAGTATATCTTTCATTCCACTATTTCTCTATCCTAGTCCTATTTCATCCATCCAATCAAAGACACTCTCAGATGCATACGAGAACAGCCTTCTGTAACTGTAGATTAAAGTCACACGACACCGAAGCGTATAGGCGACTACTGGTCACATTATTCTGACACCAGCGAACCAGTTGATGGTAAGGGGAAAATAATATAGTCACACGTTCGCCCATGCGGGATTCGAACCAGGTACTTTTCGGTTACTAGTAAGCCGCTCTACCAACTGAGGTACCCGGCCCCACCAGCCTTCTGGTTGGTTGGTTGGTTGAATGAATTAATGTCCCCAGACACCTGAACATATAGGGGACAATTGAGCAGCCTTCTGCTCTCCAGTCTCAGCCTTCTGCTGTCCAGTCTCAGCCTTCTGCTATTCTATGTTAGATTTGCTGTCCCCGGACACATTGGCATATAAGGGACGTAATTAAGATATCAAGATAAAATGTCAGGACCACAAATAATAACATTTTGATACACAGCTTTCGGTTAAAACAGTCTTTATATAGCCGAGTCTCATCACCAAAATATTAATGAACATGTAGTACCCACGCAAAGCGAACGGAAATCTAGTGAAGTCGTTGTTGCTACAGTGCATTGAAGAAAGATGGAG
This sequence comes from Oncomelania hupensis, assembly GCA_036898135.1. Taxonomy (NCBI): domain Eukaryota; kingdom Metazoa; phylum Mollusca; class Gastropoda; order Littorinimorpha; family Pomatiopsidae; genus Oncomelania; species Oncomelania hupensis. The sequence continues at coordinate 13,770,193 of CM072523.1, read as the reverse complement.
TTGCTAAGAGACACTCTCATATCGCATAGAATATATATAAATTGTATCTATTATTAACAATATTGTTATAGAATTATGCTGTAACTTGTAAAAACTTTCACGACACTCACACACACACACACACACACACACACACACACACACACACACACACACACACACACACGCCCACACACACCTACATACACGCACTCTCTCTCTCTCTCTCTCTCTCGATATTTGTATTTCGGTTGACAAAACATGCACACTATCGAGTCAGTACAATTCATTGTATACCTACCCAATCAATTCGCTGCTGTTGTTGTGACATCTTTCCACTGTATAATAAATGGAGATAAAATAGTTTTAGACATTATTTATTATGATTATTTATTTTTGTTTTAAAGAGATGGATGTCATTAGCCCATAAACTTATGTTAGTTTGCAATTCCGAAGGTAGGTAGTGGCTTGGAACTCCGTATTTAATGTAGGTATGACACTTGTCAGGTTACCACCGAGGGTTTTCTATCTGTTTCCTGCTTCCCTCCATAATGACGGCAATGGATGGAGTACATTTTAAAACTAATTTACTTTCAGTCTTCTCCTTAGATCGCCACACTTTGATGTCGATCGAAGAAGAAGCGCGTGTAGTTTAGGTTTTATTATAAGTATCATCTTGTGTTATTATTATATTATTATTACTTCAAACGCAGGTAAAAGTTTTCACGAGATGAATTTTGTAGTGCTGTGCAAGGCAGAATGAACGCAGATGCTTGGGTTATCGCTTGTTGGAGCCTGTCAGTCGCCAGCTTGATTAGCACCATCTACTTCTACTCCCGCCAAATCCTATCTTCCCTCTCCCTCCCCTTCTCCTCCTCCTCCACCCCAATCCTCTCCCCTCCGCAGGCGCTCACATACCTATATTACATAGGCTATAATCTTGTTTAGGTGGCATGGCAGATCCCAAAACTCTTTCCGAATGAGCGCACACAGCGCAGGCGAGTCTGATAAGGCTGCTCCCTATTCGGGTTATGCCATCACCAGGCTCGGTTATGCTTTCTTGAGTGTGCTCTCTCGACCAGAGCTCAGCGCTGTTTGAAATGTGGGGCTACGTACTTTTTAAAAGAATGTTTTATAAAAGACTTAACGGCACGCTATCAAAACAAAATTATTATAAATGTCAGCAGAAACTCTTTTGACCGGACTTCAACACTATTGATATTGGTTACAATAATACATAACACACACACACACACACACCCACACACACACACGAACACACAACTCACGCACAAACACATTCACACACACATACCTCTTTCTGTACTTCTTCAACATCTTTATTTCAACTTCCTCCTGCGTTTTATTCTCCTCTTTTGTCCGTTTATTTATATTCTTCCTCTTCTTGTATCTCCTTCCTTTCATTATTCTTTTATGCTGTCCATGGATTGAAGGAAATGGCTGGGTCAGAACCAGCGCAGTGATCATTCTTTTCGGGTAGACATGTTTACCCGCTTAATACATTTTCATTAATTCCTTTGTTAAGTCTTTCCTTCTTCACTCATTCATTCGTTCAGTCTGCCAGATTTCCTTCTCGTCCAATCAATTGTCCTCCTCATCGTCATCTCCTTGCTATTTTCTTTCTCTTCTTTCTTCTTCTTTTAATCCATCTCCTTTCTTCTTCCTGGGGTTGAAAGGCTGCATGTGTCAAGTTTAGAATATCACACGGAGCAAGGATACTAATTCACAGACACACAGAAAAAGTGAGAGAAAGAGAAAGAGAGAGACAGGCAGACAGAGACTCAGACTCAGACTCAGACATTTTTTTAATTGACAACAATAATACAAATGTTAGGCGGGAACCTAATCATACAATCTTTTCTTGTATCATTCACACTCACTCACATTCTGCGATCTTCATTCAAATATGTCAACTACAAGACACATTATAATAACACGACAAAACAAATAACTATTAGAATTGTTATGCAGCGTACAAAAAGCTATATCATAATCAATATTGGTGTTGCAATTACACAATACATAACAAACAACCTAATGTATATGAAATTATCATCTGGTTAAATTACACATACATTTTAAGATGCATCAAATGCAGATCAAATAATCAAGTAGCACATTGCGACACAGTTTTAAAAAAAAAATGAATCAGTGGTTACGTCATATTAAGGTTGCTTCATATCAGTCAGAAACGACTTCAGAAGGTAGACTGACTATACGATCGTTTTGAGTGTACAATAAAAGTGTATCTACAAGGATTAGCATTGTCAAATGCCTTTCTAAACTCAAGAAAAACAGCACCCACAATTTGGGATTGATTAATAGACGATAGCTGTCACGTGTGTTTATGGGTTTTAGGGCTCTGCACAATGGAATGATGTAAACCTCACGCTTTATCCGATGGGAACTGCTAGTTAGTCACCCTGTGGATTACTATAATAAATTTATTTATTTAGCTTGGTCTGTGTAAAGGCTGGGTTATAGAGATAGATAGAAAAATGGTAAAAGATTACTGTCACACTAGCTTTCACACGGCTATGAATCATATGTAGTCCAGCCACTTGATAACAGTTAAACATCACACATTTATTTCTTCTACTCTATACAAGATTCTCTAAGTACTAATCTACCTTAAACGTTAAATAGTCACTGTGAATAATTCGATCGCTGATAGTCTATGCAGCGAATAGTTCATCCTTGGGCACTGGATGTTATTGTTCATGAGAAGTGGACTACTGTGGTCCTGTAGCTCTCAGTTTTTTGTGCACACACGACTATAGACGTAACTGTGTGTCTGGCGTGCTGTGCTGTGGTCGGTTTGTTGACAACTTGTGTTGTATTCTTCTGGTTTTTCCCTGTGGGTAGACTGGTTGGCTTTCCTCGCGCAATGCTGGGGATACCGTTGCAGCCAACTACTGCGTCGACGTGGTTTCGTCTGAGGCTGTGTTGGGCGCACTACAGAATGCCTGTTCGTCTGTAACATATGAGACGAAATTCTGCACAACCTTGAATGATAGGTGTGTGCAGAGCGTCTCACTGAAGGTCGTAATAGCCCTCAGTGATTTGCTCCACATCTACATATATAAGCGACGAACATTCTGCTAAGTCCGTGGTCCACTGGAATCTCCACTCTAATTTCCTATACATTCATAAATATACAACCTGGCTACTTATACACATCAAGAATTAATAATATTATACACATTCATTTGTACAGTCGCTGGTCTGTAAGCATACATATAAGTTAAACAACAGTGGGTCCGTACATAATTCAAGATGGCGTCGGGCCGGTCGTCTTTTTGCCTCGTGGTCAGCTACGCCACGTGTTCGGCAAAGATGGGCTAACAATTCAATTCTATGCATAGCAAATTTCACAAACATAATTCAACAATAATATAATACATCACGATAAAACAGAAATATGTTCATTTACCTTCGTGACAATATCAGGCCAGTGGCTACTTGAGTGAACTCGGATTTACACAAGTACTGCGTCCTAGTCTTTTCTGAAGAGAACTACTGCTCCTGTGTAGCTCTGTAGCTCTTAACTCTTCCTCGGTTTAGACACGAATGCCGGGTCTTCTCTACATTCGAAGTAGTCAGACCTGGCTGAGCCTCTTCTAAGCTGTGTTCTCATTGGCGGATAACTGACTTACCTAACGTAAGTGCGATGATGTCATTGCCTTTGCTTACCGTCAGCTACCACTGTGTGTAGGCGGCAGCATGCTATTGCTACGCTTGATTACTTCCATCGTCTGCTGCCTAACATTGAAATTCTAATATTACATAGGCTAACCAAGCTAAATATTAAAATAAGCAGAGTAAAACTAGTCCTCTTACGACAATAGCCACGATTCACACGAAGACGTGGGGGCAGTGTGGCATGAGATATATTTGTCAACTTCATGCACTGTACGTTCGTATGATTTTAGTCTACGATTACAAAATTGTGTAAGTAGAGAGTAATCATGTTTAGTATGATCTTCAACAGATTGAGCAGGCTGGCTTACTTTAAGAAATGTTCATTGAATGAATTAGGGATATAGTTATGGTTTGTTCACGTTCAGATGATTTATATTTATTGGTGATTTCATTCATTCTCCGCCAAAGATGGACAGTCTCCGAGTAATTGTTGATGTTTTTTTTTTTCAAAATATTCATTTTTTGCATTTTAAAGTAAGGTACTAACTTTATTTTTCTGCTTTTTATAGTGTTCAACTTTCTTTTTCTTTTAACAAATTCTCTATCTTCATTTCTTGAACTATGACAGGATAAAGCCACGCTGGAAAAGTTTAATGTTTTTCTCTTCTTCTTCGAACTGGAGGCATACAAATATTGTACCAGGTCAATAATGCATCGTTAAAACCAGAAATGTTGCATACATTTGTAAAATTAGTATTGTGCTTATCATACAAAAGTGACACAGCATCAACATTCTTGAGCGCACGGTATTCTACAGTGGTGTGTTTGCCCTTAACATTGTTAGGGAGTTTACGCGTCTATGTGCACATAACAGGATTGTGGTCACTGAGGCTGATGTCGGACACTTTAATATTTCGTATTTTAGAGGGACTGTTCGTATAAATGTAATCAAGTAGGGTCTCTATCTGATGTAATGCGAGTTGGTTTATTCAGCATCTGCTGGAGCCCGAATAAGAAAAAATGTTCATTCCCAGGATATATGTGGTTTGATCAGATTGATATTTAAAATCCCCTAAAAGTATAATACCTGCATTTGGGTTCATTACAATGACATTGTCCATCATAGTCACAAAATCGTCATACCATAAATATATGGAAGTAGGATTACGATACACAAAACCTATCAAGATAACGGAGTCTACGGTACTACGTTTAAATTGAAACCACATGCACTATAGTCTACTGTCTAGTTCAGACTCTAGTTCAGGGAGTCGAGTTAAACACTGAATTATGTCACTGTATCCTATCCTATCCTGTCCTACCCTATCCTATCCCGTAACTCGGTCGTTGGGCACCACAGATGATCAGGGGCGGATTTTGCCATTGCTGTGCACTCTTCCCTGAAACCATTAATGCGAAGTGGCGAAGCCACAAGCGCGAGCCTGCGGGTGAACTAGGAGGGTTGGGGGGCATGCTTCCCCCCCCCCTACATTCCCCCCACCATACCCGGAAAAAATGTGAAAATAGTGGTTAAAATCGGTGCAATCTGGTGCATTCTGGGCATTATTTTGAAAACTTTGAGGACTTAAAACAGTATTGTTTTGTGCTAGTTTTTTCTCTATTTTCTTCTCATTTTCTCCCTCCGTTTTTTGTTGTTGACCGCCATGAGGGTGTGCATGTGCACAAGTGCACACCCCCAAAATCCGCCCCTGGATGATCGTTTAACCAGAGTACTCTATCTTTCTGTGTCCTTAGAAATCCTCATGGCTTCGCTTAGTGTCAAGCCATTCTCGAATGTTGTCTTCCCACCTCTTGTTCTGTCTCCCTCTTCTTCTGCCTCCTTGAACCGTACTTTGCAGGATGGTTTTTGCAAGGCCTGATGCTCTGGTGACGTGGCCAAACCATCGGAGTTTCTTCACCCCTGTGAGCATGTCATCGTGTTGTCCAATAGCTTGTGTGATGGTCTGTCGAACGTCGTTGTTGGTGATGTGCTGGGTATAGGAAATGCCCAGAAGTCTTCTGTAGTACATCTCCATGCTTTGTATTCTTCGTAGACCTGCTGTGATGGTCCATGTTTGGCAAGCGTATAGGAAGATGGAGATGACAAGGGAGCGCAGCAGCCTTACCTTAGAATGTAGACTGATGGTCCTGTCTTTCCAAATGGCCTTCAATCTTATCAAAGCAGCGGTTGTTTGTGTGGTCTTGAAGAGGACTTTCTGTCGGGACTCATTGTCTGATACAACGGCTCCTAAATATTTGAAGCTGTGCACTTTAATGTCCATGTTGATGCCTTTGGTGTTGTTGGTCATCATTTTGGTCTTCTCTGCCCATATTTCCATTCCATAAGCTCTGGAGGTGGTGTCAAGCCTCTGTACCAGCTGTTCAAGTTCTTGTTCTTTTCCAGTCAATTCATCAATGTCGTCCGCAAAACGGAGGTTGGAGATTGCTCTACCCCCTATGCTGAATGTGCCTTCGTGATCTGCAAGGGCATCTGACATGATGCGCTCCAGGAGTGTTGGGAGAGAGTAGGCATCCTTGACGCACACCGGTTGTTGTTCTGAACCAGTTCCCGATGGCGCTGTTGTGGAAAACTGCACTGGTAATCTTGTCATACAGGCTTTTGACTTTTGACTTACTTCAATAATTGTAGGGCTGTTGTTGTACACTCTCATGTTTGCCCAAAAAACTGCATGCCAGACTCGGTCAAACGCTTTCTTGAAGTCTACAAACACATGATATAAATGTTTTTGGTAGGTATTTCTTGCAGATTATTCTGAGGTTGAAAATCTATTCAGTGATACTTCGCCCTGACCTGAATCCTGCTTGTTCATCTGCTATGATTTGTTCAGCTTGGGGTTTCAACCTGTTGAGTATTATTTGCTGGGATGGCTGATGAGGCTGATGGTGCGGTAATTTTCACACTCCTGAAGTTTACATTTTTTGGGAAGAGTGATGACAAGCGACTGGGTCCATGGTGTAGGCCACTCCCCACTCTGCCAGATCTTTTGTACAGATAATGGTGAGGGCATCAATCATCGCTTCTCCTCCTGATTGAAGCAATTCTGCGGGTATGTTGTCCACTTCCGCTGACTTCCACTCCTTCAGCGATTGCACTGCTGCCTCAAACTCCTTCTCGGAGAATTGGGGGGGGGGATTTCTTTCTCTTCTCTGTTCTCTTGACATGTAGGACTGATGGGTCTCCGTTTGGTGTGTGGTTGTAAAGGTCAGAGCAGTACTCTGTCCATCTATTCAAGACTTCTTGTTCTTCTGTAAGGCATATGCCAGACTTGCTTTGGATCGTGGAGACCTCGGGCTGTTTAACACTTGTCAGCCGCTTCACAGTCTGGTATGCCTTCTTGCTATTGTTCTTGTTCAGACTGTTCTCAATTTCCTGGCATTGCTCTTCTATCCGGTTTTCCTTTGCTGTGCGCATGCCTTTTCGGATGTCATTGTTGAATTTTCGGTAGGCATCAGCTCCCTGTAAGGTGTTCTTTTTTTTTCATCTCTCCTCGTTTATCACACAGGTCCAAAAGTTCAGGTGTGATCCAGTTTCTTCATTGGGCGGTGCTTGCCAAGGATCTCAGTTGCGGCATCTGTCATAGCTGAGTTGAAGGTACTGGTCATGGTGTTGACACCTACTTCCCTAAGCTCCCAAAATGAGCAGTGGTGCAAATTTCCCCCTTCAATTATGGCTTGGAATATTTCTGCCGCCTCCGGCTCTTGCTCTTTGTCCCGGTGTGACATCCTCACAGTTCCTAGTATCTTAGCTGGGCTGGGAGCGAATGGGAGCATTCTGATTGGTCGACGCGTTACAAAATTCGACGCATGCGCACAGTGCTATCATAGTCTTCGTAAGGGTTAGGGTTAGGGTTTGGGTTAGAGTTAAGAGTTTAGGGTTAGGTTTAGGGTTTGGGTTAGGGTTAGGGTTATGACGCCTAAGAACTTCGTGAAAAAGCCGGCCCGACGTGACCTAGCGCATGCGCAAATGCGCTCGGATAAACTAGGAGACCCGGAACTTGAAGGATGTGACACCGGTCGAACCAGTCTGGTGCACTTTGCTGTATTACTCTCTTCAAGTGTAGATTGAAGAACATCATTATGAGAAAGCGTGGTCACTTCCGATGTCTGCTCCTGGAAAAGTGCGTGTCTTGCTAAAGTTGATACTTGATCTGAAGCATGTCTTGACCATGATGTAGTCAATCTGGTTGCGATGCTCCTCGCTGGCACTGTCATTGTATATTATTTTATCCGCGCTGCGGGGATCGAACCCACACCCTTCTGTACTGAGACTAACGCTCTACTCACGCGCTAGCCTACAGCCCAGCCCTGTTGTTAGAAGGAGGTCAGTGTGTGACAGATTTCCTTTCTTCTGTAGGGCTGCTGTTTGCGCTGTGCAGCATTTAAACTGCAGTAGCTGTGACCTGAAGGTCCCCACATTGATGTCTGTTTAATATCCCTTTGTGGGAGTGGACGGAAAAAGAGCGAGGGAGAGAGAGAAGATAGAGAGGGGGAACAGAGAGGGAAGTGGGGAGGGAGAAGTTAGAGGGGTAGATGGTGAGAGAGGGGGAGATGTGGGAAAGATTTTAAGAAATGGGAGAGAGAGAGAGAGAGAGAGAGAGAGAGAGAGAGAGAGAGAGAGAGAGAGAGAGAGAGAGAAAGAGAGAGAGAGAGAGAGAGAAAGAGAGAGAGCAGAAAATGGAGAGAGGGGATGGGAGAGAGAGACTAATGGGTTTGGGGAGAGGTGGCGGGTGTACGTCTCCATGCAGGTGTGTGAATGACAGACATGAGGGAAGAAGAATATGGGGGGGGGGAGGATGAAGGAGAGACAGATAGAGAGCACCATGGAAGTTGAGGCTTATATAATCACGCTTGTAATGAAAGGAAAATTTTGGTTCTGGGGCAGGAATGAAATAAACACATCTCAACGTTCTGCTGATGGATCGCTATATTATACTCATTGTCGTCGTCGTCATCGTCATCATCTTGTTATCTCTGTTGTTTATCTGTCTGTCTGCGAATTAACTTTTATCATTGTCTGTCGACAGTTTTCCTACGTCTCTTTCACGTCCTCTCATCCTCATCCTCATCCTCATTGAGTCATTACCACCCCCACCACCACCGCCTTGTGTAAAGGCTTTGCATGCGTATTGCGTGGAGTTCATGCACAGAAGAACAGAGAGCAAGAGTGCACAAACAATCCTGCTAGTCTTTGATCTCTGCATTCTAAACAGCGTTGCAGATGTGTCTTGTATGTTAAATTATCCACCAGCCCACGCTCCCCTCCAACATCGTTCTCCTCTCTCCTCCCTCCAATTCCTCTTTCTCCTCTCTCCCCCTCTCTCTCTCCTCTCCCTCGCTCTCTTCTCTCTCTCCCCCTCTATCTTTCTCTCCGCTCTCTCTCCCTTCCTCTCTCCCCCTCTCTTTCGACCTCTATCTCCCTCCCTCTCTCTCCCCTTCTTTCTCGGCCTCCCTCTTTCTCGCCCTCTCTCACTTCCTCACTCTCTTTCTCTCTCTCTGTCTCTCTTAACCTCTCTCTCTCCCTCTCTCTCTCTTCCTCTCTTTTTCCCCTCATTCTCTCTCCCTCTCTCTCTCTCTCCCTCTCTGGTTGTATAAATGTATTATGCTTGAGTGGGTGCCTGAAACAAGGACTACTTGTAAGAATAAACTGTGAGCTTAAAATTATTATCGTTGTAAGATGTTGTAATTGCAATGAACGTTTAAAGTCTAAAAAGTCCCCATCTTTCTGTCTTCGCTCTGTCTTATTCTCCTTCCCTCTGTTCATATTGTGCGTGTGCTGTCGCTCCTGTTGTTGTTGTTGTTGGTGGTGGTGATGGTGTGTGGGCTGTTATAGTTGTTGCTGCTGTTGTTGTTGTTGTTTGTGGCGGAAGTGGTGGTGGTGGTTTACTGTATTGGTTGGTGTCGTAATGTGTGTGTGCCTGTGCGGTTCTTTATGTTTGTTTTAGGTGGGTGTTTTTTCAATGTTTCAATGGTAAGGTTTATGTTGTAACATACATGAATGTGTAGCCCATATGTTTCATCCCCCCCCCCCCCTACCCCATCTCGCTCCCCAAATTGGCAGTTATTTGTTACAGGTTGTTATGTCATGTTTAAAGCGATATTGAATATTGTTTTGTTAACTGCTGTGAAACATTTATGTATTTTACAAACTGTTCATTTCTGTGTATTTCATAGGATATTTATATAGCGCTTTTTCCCAATGAACAATATCAGTTCCAAGCGCAGTACTCACGCATTAATTCTAAACATCCGGCTTCATACAAAATAAAACACTTGCTAACGAATAAGAGACGAGGGAGGAGGGATGAGCTAAAGAGGGGTGATGGAGTGGGTGGTGGCGGTGGTCTGAATCAAAACAAAAACAAAACAAATGGAGGAATGACGACGATGATGATGGGAGGCAAGATCAGAAACATTTAAGGAAGAGATGAGTTTTCAAGTTGGATTTGAAAGTAGCTATGTTTGGAGAGCTGCGAAGAGAGAGGGGAAGAGAGTTCCAAGTTGAAGGGCCAAGCACTGGGATAGATCGACGGCCAGCAGAGGAGAGTTTTTAGCGGGGTATGTAAAGCATGAGGGTGTCACAGGAAGAACGAAGATTTCTAGAAGGCTTATAGAATTGAATGTTCTGGTTGAGGTAGGAAGGGGCTATTATTATTATTATTATTATTATTATTATTATTATTATTATTATTATTATTATTATTATTATTATTGTGTGTGTGTGTGTTTGCGTATGTGTGTGTCTATGTGCGCATGTTACGGGTTTACCCCTTGGGGTCATGAGCAATCTTGCCACTGTAGATTGTTCTAACCTATAAAGGGAAAAGTGAAAGCCCCAGTTGAAAACCTGTCTTTCCTTTATAGGCATGACCGATTCACTGCGGCAACAGTCCCCCCGTTGGAGTGCCGGGGGTTTCAGTATAAATAGTATCCCCACTTTCTGGAAATTTAGTGCTTTAAATTCCCACTGTCGCTGTCTTCCTCATTTGCTCTTTCCCATTCCTACTCTGTCCTATCACTCTGCTATACTATCTTCTTCTTCGCTAGATCAATGACCTACCTTTTTTCTTGAAAACTCTTCCTGGACAAGACTCCTTGTTTGTGTATAAGGTCTGTTGGATCAGCTTGGGAGTGCTTGACGCTTTCTGCCGGGTGGTCACTAGGGCTTCCTATGATGTTATTATTTAGCAATGTAGCAGACCTGCCTACCGCTACGAAAAAGCGTAGCATACTATGGTTTTTCACGTCATGCTACGCTGCTACGGTTTGCTTAAAAAAAACTACGCTTTTTAAAAATTTGGTGATTTTTTTTTTTTTTTTTTTTAAAGCCATCAACACACAGGTGTAGTGCGTGAGTTGCGAGTTGTCGATCCTGGTAATCTCGCTTAAAATATCGCGAGTGAGACTTTGCGAGATTCATCTAGCGCCATTTTGTCTCTTTTTGTTTTCATTTGCTCATGCTGTTCTCGTCAAAATGCCTAAGTCAAAGCAGCCTCAAAAACGAAAGCTTCATGAAACAGACAGTTCGGGAAGTGACGATGAAGAAAATTCTGTTTAAGCTTCAAAATGTGCACGACCAATGCAACAGAGATTTATTTCAGATTACACAACACGTTGGCCCACTTTGCTACCTTCAAAAAAAAATGTTCATCATGCCTAATGTCAACGAAACTCAGTCAAAAATGTTGAAGCTTTCACAGAATTTTCTTCATCGTCACTTCCAGAACTGTCTGTTTCATGAAGCTTTCGTTTTTGAGGCTGCTTTGATTTGGTTAAACGATCATCTGTGGTGCCCCTACGACCTCCAGTTACGGACAGGATAGGATAGGATAGGCCTACTCAGGCTACTGTAGGGTATGTAATAAAGAATTTTCGGTTAAGCTTGGAAATGAACAAAAAAAGCATACTGAATAATACTTGTAGTTGATAAAATTCAAATAAGTTGTACACTGCATTAGTATATTTTAATCCTTTTAATTCATTTCATGGTACATGTAGCTAGGCTACATTTTTAACAATTAAACATATTGCATAATAAAATCAAGGCATTTCCCAAGGCTGAGTACTTGTAAACTTGCTGTTAAACCTGCATATGCCACCAGTTAACAAATGATCAATAAAGGGATGATGAAGATTTGGTTCATAACATGCATGCTATGTATTATCTAATTTGTTTTTGTCAATAAATTTATACACTGTACAGATTTAATCTGTAGTGTAATGCATGTAGTGTACTTTTTGAACACTTTAGCATATTGCATTATCAGATAGTGGATATTTTAAAAAGAATACTAAGATAAATGGTGACACTTAATTTATTATTAAACAAATTACAGATTGAGAAAACAAAGTATTAATACATTTTTATTCTGGCACAAATCAGTTACTTATAATACTATAAGTGATGTTAAAAATTTTGTCAATTTATGAAAAGTTACCATGCTATGGTTTTTACACTAAAACTATGGTTTTACGTACTGGCTGCTACTCTTTTTTAAAAACTAGGGTAGGCAGGTCTGATGTAGGCATTTTATATGTATGTGTTTTGTTGATAATTTATAATGATGTTTGTATTCTATTTTGTTTTTGTAACCGGGGGTTCGAGTAGTTGGGGTAAAGCCTCAGCCGTCCCTTGCGTGGGATGTCTTTATTGTAAAGTGACTGGCCGGTGGAGGGCATTCAGTTTTCCTACTAGGGTTGTTTCAGCAGATCTTTTATGCGGATCGGGGGTTGTCCGGTCCTGATTTGGCTCGGAAGAGTCCGCTGGACCTAAAGCAAAAATCAATCAATTAATCAATTAAAGTTACGGGTTTTAACGTTAGATTATTTGTGATTCGTTTAGTACCGTTTTATGTGTCACATTAACGATTATTTTCTGTTTTCTGCTTACCCATAATTAACGATTTTTTTCTGGTACACATTTCTGACGATTATTTTGTTTTCTGTTACACATTTCTCACGATTGTTTTCTGTTTCTGTTCCAGGTAAGGAAGGAATTGTGGATTACAATATTTCACCGTGTGGATTACTTATAGTGCTCGTTTGTGCGGTATGGTGAGTACGTAACCAGCAAATATTTTGACACAATTCTAACCCCCGACTTCAACCGCCGTATTTAAACTTTAAGGAAGAAACACGCCTGGAAGTATACTATGATGTTTACCCTACATACATAGACAGAGAGGTCTATAGACTTGTATTTTCTTCCTTGCTTTGTATCAAGTTTCTGTGTTGGATTGGGACACCACGCAGATCTTCTTTGCATTATTTCAATCCATAAATGTAACTTCTTTGTTTTTCTGTGTCCGCACTCCAACACCTAGCTCTGTTCCTGTTTTATATGTCTGTTCTTTCCTGTTTCTTTGTAGCTTGCTTTGTCCACAGTTCGTAATGTATGCTTTTGTGTGCAGTGTAATAAGATCACTCTGTCTCTGTGTTCAGTGTAGTAAGATCACTCTGTCTTTCTCTCTCTGTGTGCAGTGTAGTAAGTTCACTTTGTCTTTCTGTCTCTGTGTGCAGTATACTGCCGTGAACTGACAAAACCGAGCAAGTCCACAAAACCTACTTTCGAGAAAATCGACGTTTTGTGTTGCGCTATATTACGCGATCGTTTTTGGAAGTTTAAGGGCATATTATAATGTAATTCCGCGATTTAAGAGTGCATACCTTGAATGTTAAAGAAATGTTTGATAGATTTGATGTTTTAAGACTATTTGTGGACTTGCTTTGTTTTGTCAGATTATTCTTGAGATAGATCTTTGTTGAGAACATGACAAAACCAAGCAAGTCACCCGCTTGGTTTTGTCAGTTTATTATTGAATTAAATCCTTGTTTAAAAAATTCACAAAACCAAGTAAGTCAAATCCGCTTGGTTTTGTCAGTTTATTATTAAGTAAATCCTTGTTTTCAAAATTCACCAAACCAAGTAAGTCCCATAGGCCGTTTCGTTTCTTTGTTAAAAAGTCTGACGAGATGAGTCACATAAGTTGGGTTTTGTAAGATGTGGGTGCGGCAGTTACAGTGAGTGTATATGTGTGCCTGTTTATTGTTTTTAGCCATTCTTCACTTAATATTCCTGGGTTGGTATGCAGGAGTCATGGTTTTTTTTTTGCTCTCCCTTCAAAATAATATTAGATGCAGCCAATTTAATTTTAAAAATAAAAAACTATTTTCCTTTCAGTTTCCTATTGCAGCGATCTTCCTGCCTTTACACCACGTGTATGTCTTGTATTTTGTTGCCCTTGTTGTGTGTCTGTAATATATTTGTTGCTGTTTGTTTGTGGGTTCGGGCACTGAATAGAATAGGCCCAACGTTTCCCGGCGTGTCGTAAGAGGCGACTAACAGGGGTAATGTTAGCACGGCATCACTGGGCGAAAGTCTTCTACACAGAAGACACCGGCCAGGGCGAGGAACCTCACGTTGCTACAGGTTCAACGACCACGTGCTCGGGGCCAAGGCGAGCCACACTGTATTCGTGGATTTCGGCTGTGCCCAACAGCCTGGAGAGGATTGGGCACCGCCAGGTCCTTTTTTGCCCAAGACACACTACATGCATGATGATACTATCCACTAATTCCATACCGGATAGGTCGTAGCCCGGCTCAAGGACCGCGCCTTCCGTTGGCCACCAGGACGGAGGTGTTAAGTATGCTACTGATGGACAATTTAGCAAGATCCACACGAGAAACAACATCGTCATAGGAACCTGGAATGTCAGAACCCTAACTGCGGAAGGAAAATTAGAACTGGCCCACGAGTTGGACCGCTATCGATGGAACTTTCTAGGCATTAGCGAACTGCGCTGGAAAGGCCTAGGTGAAACAACGACAGACAAAGGCCACAAGCTCTATTTGAGTGGTAGAGATGACATGCACAAACACGGCGTTGGATTCTTGGTCCACAAGAACATTCTAGCCACTGTCATGGGTTGCCGCCCAGTCTCCAGTAGACTCATTACCGTCCGCCTGAGAGCAGCCCCTTTCAACATCACCATCATCCAGACCTATACCCCAACATCAGACTATGACGACAGCGAAGTGGAGGATTTTTATGAAAATCTACAGGCGGTCCTTGACCAAGTGCCGAAGAAGGACATAGTCATAGGGCAAGGCGACTGGAATGCCAAGGTTGGCCAAGATGCGCACCACAACTGGGGAGACACATGTGGACCCCACTGCAACAACGAGACAAATGACAGGGGTCTGAGATTCTTGGAGTTTGCCAGATACAACAATCTGGTCTGGCAAACACGCTTGGTCTCCACAAACACTCCAGACGATGGACATGGCACAGTCCCGGGGGGGGGGGGGAGCATCACAACCAAATAGACTACATCATGGTCAAGAAACGCTTCAGATCAAGCATCAACATTGGCAGGACACGCACTTTTCCAGGAGCAGACATCGCATCGGAAGTGACCACGATCTCTTGATGATGTCTTTCCGGCTTTACTTGAAGAGAGTAAATACTGCACTAGACTGAAGTTCGACCTGGACAAAGTGCAAGACCCGGAGGTGGCAGAACTATTTCAGGCCACAATTGAAGGGAAATTTGCACCACTGCTCATTTTGGGGGCTGGTGAAGTAGATGTCAACACCATGACCACCACCTTCAACTCAGCTGTGACAGATGCCGCCACTGAGATCCTTGGCAAGCACCGACCAAAGAAGAAGCCGTGGATCACACCTGAACTTTTGGATCTGTGTGATAAACGAAGAGAGATTAAAAAAAAGAAAAAGAACACCTCACTGGGAGCTGATGTCTACCGAAAAATCAACAATGACATCCGAAAAGGCATGCACACAACAAAGGAAAACTGGATAGAAGATCAATGCCAGGAAATAGAGAACAGTCTGAACAAGAACAACAGCAAGAAGGCCTACCAGACTGTAAAGCGGCTGACAAGTGTCAAACAGCCCAAAGTCTCCACGATCCAAAGCAAGTCTGGCATATGCTTTACAGAAGAACAAGAAGTCTTGGACAGATGGACAGAGTACTGCTCTGACCTTTACAACCATACACCAAATGGAGACCCCTCAGTTCTAGCATGTCCCGAGAACAGAGAAGAAGAAATCCTCCCAATTCTCCTGGAAGAAGTTGAGGCAGCAGTGCAATCGCTAAAGAAAGGGAAGTCAGCGGGAGTGGACAACATACCCGCGGAACTGCTACAAGCAGGAGGAGAAGCGATGATTGATGCCCTCACCATTATCTGTAACAAGATCTGGCAGAGTGGAGAGTGGCTTATACCATGGGCCTAGTCGCTTGTCATCACTCTTCCCAAAAAAGGAAACTTTCAGGAGTGTGAAAATTACCGCACCGTCAGCCTCATCATCCATCCCAGCAAGGTCTTCCTGAAAATATTACTCAACAGGTTGAAACCCCAAGCTGAACAAATCATAGCTGAAGAACAAGCAGGATTCAGGGCAGGGCGAAGTACCACTGAACAGATTTTCAACCTCAGAATAATCTGTGAGAAATACCTACAGCACCAACAACATTTATATCATGTGTTCATAGACTTCAAGAAAACGTTTGACCGAGTCTGGCATGCAGCTCTATGGGCAACAATGAAAGCGTACAACATCAGACCTAAAATTATTGAAGTCATCAAAAACCTGTATGACAAGGCTACCAGTGCAGTCCTCCACAACAGCGCTATCGGGAACTGGTTCAGAACAACAATCGGTGTGCATCAAGGATGCCTACTCTCTCCAACACCCTTCAACATCTTCCTAGAGCGCATCATGTCAGATGCTCTTGCAAATCACGAAGGCACAGTCAGCATAGGGGGTAGAGCAATCTCCAATCTTCGTTTTGCGGATGACATTGATGGATTGGCTGGAGAGGAACAAGAACTTGAACAGCTGTACAGAGGCTTGACATCACCTCCAAAGCTTGTGGAATTGAAATAAGTGCAGAGAAGACCGAAATGATGACCAACAACACCAATGGCATCAACACGGACATCAAAGTCCAAGGCCAATCCCTCAACACAGTGCATAGCTTCAAATATTTAGGAGCCATTGTATCAGACAGCGGTTCCCGACAGGAAGTCCTCTCCAGGATCGCACGAACAACTGCTGCCCTGATAAGGTTGAAGCCATTTGGAAAGACAGGACCATCATTCTACATTCCAAAGTAAGACTGCTGCGCTCCCTTGTCATCTCCATCTTCCTATATGCTTGCGAAGCATGGACCCTCACAGCAGATCTACAACGAAGAATACAAAGGATGGAGATGAGGTGCTACAGAAGACTTCTGGGCATTTCCTATACCCAACACATCACCAACGACGAAGTCCGACAGACCATCACACAAGCCATTGGACAACACGATGACCTGCTCACAGTGGTGAAGAAACGGAAACTCCGATGGTATGGCCACGTCACCAGATCATCAGGCCTTGCAAAGACTATTCTGCAAGGCACAGTGCAAGGAGGTAGAAGAAGAAGGAGACCGAAAAAGAGGTGGGAGGACAACATTCGAGAATGGACTGGTTTGACACTGAGCGATGCCATCAGGGCTGCTAAGGACAGAGAGAGATGGAGTATGCTGGTTAAACGATCGAGCATCTGTGGTGCCCCTACGACCTCAGGGTTACGGGACAGGATAGGATAGGATAGTTTGTTTGTTTGTTTCCACACCTCGTGGAAGTTGCCGCGTAGGCGGAAGATTTACAGGATCCTTCATGGTGGGCAGGAAAGTACATGAAGAAAACTCTTTTTCAAAAAGCCGAACACGTCCTTTGCTGACCGAAATTTCGCCATCATTTTCACAGGAAAATAATATTGCACAGCAGCAATAACATGGATTCTCATTGGTCCACTTCATCTTAAGGCGCTTTCTCATTGGTCGGGAGGACTTACTTTTCTTTGTCAGGTTATTGTAGAAAATGACGTCATCCTGCCAACTCGAGCATCAGCCAGAGGATCGCCGAAACAAAATCGCAGGGGACTTGCTTGGTTTTATCAGTTTATTCCCCCACTTAAAAATTTTTTAACAAGGACTTACTCTATGATATCTCCAAATCTAAACATAGTTCGGATTTGATTTTTACAGGTAAGATGCGTCATTCTCTTGCAAGTTTGATGGCGCAAAAAACTCATTTTCGACCTTAGGTGGACTTACTCGGTTTTGTCAAATCACGGCAGTATAGTAAGATCACTCTGTCTTTCTCTCTCTGTGTGCAGTGTAGTAAGATCACTCTGTCTTTCTCTCTCTGTGTGCAGTGTAGTAAGTTCACTTTGTATTTCTGTCTCTGTGTGCAGTGTAGTAAGGCCACTCTGTCTTTCTGACTCTGTGTGCAGTGTAGTAAGATCACTCTGTCTTTCTCTCTCTGTGTGCAGTGTAGTAAGATCACCATGTCTTTCTGTCTCTGTGTGCAGTGTAGTAAGATCACTCTGTCTTTCTGTCTCTGTGTGCAGTGTAGTAAGATCACTCTGTCTTTCTCTCTCTGTG
>CM072523.1:13727075-13747075 GCA_036898135.1 Oncomelania hupensis | reverse complement strand
TTCCAATGTTAAAAAGCGGAAAATCAAGAACAGATATTGCAAATTACAGACCTACTGCTTTAACATCATATGTTAGTAAGTCATGGAAAAGATTGTACTCAATAGGCTAGTAACTGCGAAAAAAAAAGTAATCCTCTTTAACCAATCTGGTTTTCAAAGAGGACGAAGTACTGTCGATCACCTGGTAAAACTCTCTACAAATATAAAACAACAATTCGCCAGAAGAAAAGGGGTTTTGGCTAATTTCCTTGATACCCGGAAAGCATACGACAGGATATGGCATGCTCGCTTATTATTTAGGGTAAAAATAATTGGCCCTTCAGGTAACATAGATATAAATATATTACCACTTTTCTGTTAGAGAGGAGAAATGCAGTTAAAGTAAACAATACATATTCATATTTTCAAACAAATATGGGTATTCCACAAGGGCGATAATATTTCCAATACTTTTTAGTATATTGATACATGACCTCCCTAAACACATTAATAAAAATTATCAACTAGTTTAATATGCCGATGATATTGCTCTATGGATAAATGTGTCATTAAAAAGAAAAACATCACTTTATGAAATAAAGCATGTACAGAAAGTGTATGAAGCACAATTAAATTCAATTGCTACTTATATGAAAATCAATGGTCTTAAATTTTTTAATGAGAAAACGAATATGATGTTATTTAATAATTTTTAAGGTCCTAAAGTATACCCAAAATTTAGTATTGAAAATCAAGAGATCAAATTGAAATATGTAACTGATGTAAAATTTTGGGGGGTATATTATACAAGTTAATTAATTTGGAAAAAACATATTCAATATATTGTGCAAAAGGCTATAAAATGTTATAATCTTTTACAAATAATTAGTCGCAAATGGTGGGGTCAAGAAACAAAAACATTAATACATATAGCATGTTTATTACTGCGGTCAAAATTGTATTATGGTCAGGAAGTACATTTTTCAACACCTAAAACATACTTGAAGCAGTTGCAAAGTCTTGATAGCAGAGCTATCAAACTAAGGTTATGAGTACCAATTCACACTAGAACATCGGAGGCATAAAAGGCTGCAGGAATCCTATCTTTAACTGAAGCGATGAAGTTAGCATGTGCAAAATATGTCATACGAAGTCATACAGTTATCAATTATACGGTAGGTAAATTGTCAGTCAGATCAGACTTACATTTCCCTAAAAGAGCCAAAAATATATCTTCTTTACAAACAATTGCTACATATACGCATGACTTGTTTGAAGATGCCTGTATAAATCCAGCTAATGTATCAAGTAATGTTATTTCATCTCCATTCCCTCTTTGGTAGATAAAAGCCAATTTTGATATTTTACATACGAATTTGAAGAAAGATGTGAATCCATATTTATTAGCAACATTAATACGTCAACATATTTCTGAAAATATTCTGAAAATCTGCAGATATATTCTGACGGATTTGTGATTGAAAATGGTAATGCTGGTGCAGGATTTGTAATACCTGCTTTAAACATACAAAAATCGTATTTCATTGGTCAATGATTTTCAGTTTTCACTGCAGAAATATTAGCATTATTAATGGCTCTTAGTACAATAACAAATATGAAAGGGATTTCATCAAAATATTGTTTTGTGTGGATACTCAATCTGTTATGTTGGCTCTGAATTCGCCCAAATGTAAAGAAAGAGCAGAGATTATATTTTGAAATTTAATACATTGCTTAAAACCCAGAGGTACGGAAATAAATATATATATGCTGGATTCCATCACATTGTGGTTTAAAATACAATGATATGGCTGACAGTGCAGCTAAAATTGGTGCCAAAAATATATTTGCTGAACCGATTTCCTTACAATTATCAAAAAAACGAAATGTGGAACATTATTCAAAATGTTGTTGGTAAACAAAGTAATTATTATGAACTGCCTGATCATTCCGGAATCCCTAGGCAAATTAGCAGTCTTGCTCATAGGTCATTTTTGAATGCATGGATAACAAAATATTACGGTAATATTACTTCCATATGCGGAAATAAAATTAGTGTAGAGCATATCCTGACAAAATGTACTGAAGTTCGTGATCTTTTACCCATTGAATATCAAACTATAACACGCATAAAAAACATAGATGTTACTGACTATTATAAAATATCAACGGTTTTGATATACAGTCAGATCGGACAGTTCCTTTGAAACTTATAAAGTAGTATAATTTGTGCATTACAGCCCTGAAAATGAAAAAAGGTCCCACTACTAGGCACTGGCCTTTGGCTAGTAACTTAAACATTTTACTAGCCAAAGTAAACATTTACTAGCCAAACTAACATTTTTACTAGCCAAATTATTTTTTTCTAGACAATCAAAATAGCCTAACATAAAAAAAATACTGTTTGGTTCAGGTAATCTGGGTGGTCATGCGGTTATTAGGCTATAGTATCTTGGCAATTTTATTAATAAAAGTAGTAGCTAGATGTTATTAAGATAATTTGGGGGAAAAAGTTTGAGAGAGAGAGAGAGAGAGAAAGAGAGTGAATGATGTCAGTGTTTTACAAATCAATGTGTGATTTCATCTATGATATTTCAGTTTGAAATTTTTTTTAATTTTCTGAAGGTCTTTTACAACGAAAACTCTTTTTTTTTTGTTTTACAGTGATGTTTTTATTTTTACTTTCAACCTAATCTGATAAAGTTATCAATAATCAATCATCATCATCATCATCTGCTGGGATCACAACATCCGGCCACTCAGTGTATTGTAACTTTCTAGGCCTGCCAGATGAATTAGTCCACTTGGTAGCAGAACTCTCAGGCTGGAAGTCTTCCAGTGGAGGACCATCTGCTGAGATCCTGATGAGGTCTTCCAGGGTTTCAGTTGCTAGAGAGCTCCTGACATCACTCTTGATTCCTTTCTGGGCGGAGAAGATCCTCTCACACTGAGCTGAGCTGATTGGGAGGACAAGGAGGATCTGGACGAGGTGCAGCAAATCCTTAAAGTCAGACTTGTATGGCTCCTTGGTTAGCAGAGTAGCCCACAATGCTGAGTAGCTTTTGTCGCTAAACTCCCTCACCACCACCATCTTCAAGCTACACCACTGTCCAAGCACCTTTCCTATTTCACACTGATTTCTTTCCAGTGGTTCCTTAAACCAGTCCAAGAGTGTTTTGATCTCCTCTTCACCAAAGTCGACAAGGTGATTGTCATCAGAAGGCCAAGAATCATGGTTATAGATCTTGAAGCTTGCAACAGCTTTACTTTCACCACTCAACTCTACATCAGATGAAAGAAGGGCACTCATTCTGGTGAAATAGATGGTAACCTCATCTTTGAAGGTTTCTGAAATGGTGTATACCGATTCTGCTGCCATCACGTGGTTTGCATAGGTGGACGAAATATCAA
Organism: Oncomelania hupensis; assembly: GCA_036898135.1. Lineage (NCBI taxonomy): Eukaryota > Metazoa > Mollusca > Gastropoda > Littorinimorpha > Pomatiopsidae > Oncomelania > Oncomelania hupensis. The sequence goes on along the minus strand of CM072523.1, from coordinate 13,743,685 downwards.
GTCCATTTTTCTTTTGAAGATCAAGAAGCAGTTTGAACTTTGTAAAAGCAGCTCTTCTTTTGCCAGCACATATGCAGTGTTAAATTTGCTCTTCAATTCCACAATGTCCTTTTCACTCTGTTTCGTTCGTTGCTGAACAAACGCCGAATGGATTGTACTCTGACCAGCCGGCCACTATTGAACCTTGCCTAGACAGGTCAGCATCGCGTGCAGCAATGTGCTTTTTGCTAATGGAGTGGCATTGCAGCTTCTCGTTTTTAAAATTGTCAGTGCCCGTGATGAAGTCGCATTTTCCCACCAATGCTGGGTACTTTTTGCAGATCGCACAGGTCATTTTCTTACTTGTCTCATCAAAAATTAACCAGGAAAATTCATCCTTCCACTTTGGGAGGAATGATCTCTGGGCACCACTTGCCGATCGCTTCATTGTTGATCTTTGTACAGGAAATGAAGAGTGAAAACTTGGGGACTTCCGGGCTGAGTAAAAATACGGAAATTTACAAACCCATAGTTGTTCACAAAAAAGTTCATTTTAGCGCACTCGCATTTGGCTACTAAAGTTTTTTTTTTAGTCGCCACTTTCAGGCTTGCATTATATATTTTATACTTTTAATTTGTAATATTTGTATGTGCGTCTGCATGTGAGCGAGAGGGTATGTAAGAGAGAGAGAGAGAGATAGAGAGAGAGAGAGAGAGAGAGAGAGAGAGAGAGAGAGAGAGAGAGAGAGAGAGAGAGAGAGAGCAAATGGGCTATGTGCAGACAACATTGATGAAGATCGACATTGACAAATAGAATATTAATGTGTGCTGATATTGGTTGGAAATTCAAGCGAGAGATTGATAAATGGCGAAGTGTGGTGCTTTTACGGACACTGAAAGGTTTAGAGGTGTTTTGGCAGATTCTGTATAGTTGGTGGTGGGTTGCGATCAAGGTGACGGTTTGTCTTGTGTATCTGGGATGAATGTGGGGAAATCGAGTTTGCCATTCCGCTATACCGCTAGCTGGACATATATTTTCTTCTTCTTCTTCTTCTTCTTCTTCTTCTTCTTCTTCTTCTTCTTCTACTTCTTCTTCTTCTTCTTCTTCTTCTTCTTCTTCTTCTTCTTCTTCTTCTTCTTCTTCTTCTTCTTCTTCTTCTTCTTTCTCTCTCTCTGTGTCTCTCTTACATTTCCACAACCACGCTTAGACATTTTAAAAAATCTCTATCGTATTCTGGTCCAAGGGTGTGGATTTCTCTACCACAAAGAGGTAAGGGAAAGTAAATCATTAACATCGTTTAAAAGAACTCCACACATTTTTTATGTTCCATTTCATGCTCTTAATATTTTAGACGATTGTCTACCTATCCTATCCCTATCCTGTCCCATAACCCGAAGGTCGTAGGGGCACCACAGATGATCGTTTAACCAGCATACTCCATCTTTCTCTGTCCTCAGCAGCCCTCATGGCTTCGCTCAGTGTCAAACCAGTCCATTCTCGAATGTTGTCCTCCCACCTCTTTTTCGGTCTCCCCCTTCTTCTACCTCCTTGCACTGTGCCTTGCAGAATGGTCTTTGCAAGGCCTGATGATCTGGTGACGTGGCCATACCATCGGAGTTTCCGTTTCTTCACCACTGTGAGCAGGTCATCGTGTTGTCCAATGGCTTGTGTGATGGTCTGTCGGACTTCGTCGTTGGTGATGTGTTGGGTATAGGAAATGCCCAGAAGTCTTCTGTAGCACCTCATCTCCATGCTTTGTATTCTTTGTTGGAGATCTGCTGTGAGGGTCCATGCTTCGCAAGCATATAGGAAGATGGAGATGACCAGAGAGCGCAGCAGTCTTACTTTGGAATGTAGACTGATGGTTCTGTCTTTCCAAATGGGCTTCAACCTTGTCAGGGCAGCAGTTGTTTGTGCGATCCTGGAGAGGACTTCCTGTCGAGACCCATTGTCTGACACAATGGCTCCTAAATATTTGAAGCTGTGCACTGTGTTGAGGGATTGGCCTTGTACTTTGATGTCCGTGTTGATGCCATTGGTGTTGTTGGTCATCATTTTGGTCTTCTCTGCACTTATTTCCATTCCATAAGCTCTGGAGGTGGTGTCAAGCTGTTCAAGTTCTTGTTCCTCTCCAGCCAAACCATCAATATCATCCGCAAAACGAAGATTGGAGATTGCTCTGCCCCCTATGCTGACTGTGCCTTCGTGATCTGCAAGAGAATCTGACATGATGCGCTCTAGGAAGATGTTGAAGAGTGTTGGAGAGAGTAGGCATCCTTGACGCACACCGATTGTTGTTCTGAACCAGTTCCCGATGACGCTGCTATGGAGGACTGCACTGGTAGCCTTGTCATACAGGCTTTTGATGACTTCTATAATTTTAGGGCTGATGTTGTACACTTTCATGGTTGCCCATAGAGCTGCATGCCAGACTCGGTCAAATGCCTTCTTGAAGTCTATGAACACATGATATAGATGTTGTTGGTGCTGTAGGTATTTCTCACAGATTATTCTGAGGTTGAAAATCTGTTCAGTGGTACTTCGCCCTGCCATGAATCCTGCTTGTTCTTCAGCTATGATTTGTTCAGCTTGTGGTTTCAACCTGTTGAGTATTATTTTCAGGAGGACCTTGCTGGGATGGCTGATGAGGCTGATGGTGCGGTAATGTGCACACTCCTGAAGGTTACCTTTTTTGGGAAGAGTGATGACAAGCGACTGGGTCCATGGTGTAGGCCATTCCCCACTCTGCCAGATCTTGTTACAGATAATGGTGAGAGCATCAGTCATCGCTTCTCCTCCTGCTTGTAGCAGTTCCGCTGGTATGTTGTCCACTCCCGCTGACTTCCCTTTCTTCAGCGATTGCACTGCTGCCTCAACTTCTTCCCGGAGAATTGGGAGGATTTCTTCTTCTTCTCTGTTCTCGGGACATGCTAGAACTGATGGGTCTCCATTTGGTGTATGGTTGTAAAGGTCAGAGCAGTACTCTGTCCATCTGTCCAAGACTTCTTGTTCTTCTGTAAGGCAAATGCCAGACTTGCTTTGGATAGTGGAGACTTTGGGCTGTTTAACACTTGTCAGCCGCTTCACAGTCTGGTAGGCCTTCTTGCTGTTGTTCTTGTTCAGATTGTTTTCTATTTCCTGGCATTGATCTTCTATCCAGTTCTCCTTTGCTGTGCGCATGCCTTTTCGGATGTCATTGTTGATTTTTCGGTAGACATCAGCTCCCTGTGAGGTGTTCTTTTTCTTTTTTAACTCTCTTCGTTTATCACACAGATCCAAAGGTTCAGGTGTGATCCACGGCTTCTTCTTTGGTCGGTGCTTGCCAAGGATCTCAGTGGCGGCATCTGTTACAGCTGAGTTGAAGGTATTGGTCATGGTGTTGACATCTACTTCGCCTGCCCCCAAAGTAAGCAGTGGTGCAAATTTCCCTCCAGTTGTGGCCTGAAATATTTTTGCCACCTCCGGGTCTTGCAGTTTGTCCAGGTCGAACTTCAGCCTAGTGCACTTTGCTGTATTTACTCTCTTCAAATGGAGCCGGAAAGACATCATCACGAGATCGTGGTCACTTCCAATGTCTGCTCCTGGAAAAGTGCGTGTCCTGCCAATGTTGATGCTTGATCTGAAGCGTTTCTTGACCATGATGTAGTCGATCTGGTTGTGATGTTCCCCGCCGGGACTGTGCCATGTCCATCGTCTGGATTTTTTGTGGAGACCAAGCGTGTTTGCCAGTACCAGATTGTTGTATTTGGCAAACTCCAATAGCCTCAGACCCCTGTTATTTGTCTCGTTGTTGCAGTGGGGTCCGCATGTGTCTCCCCAGTTGTGGTGCGCATCTTGGCCAACCTTGGCATTCCAGTCGCCTTGCACTATGACTATGTCCTTCTTCGGCACTTGGTCAAGGACCGCCTGTATATTTTCATAAAAATCCTCCACTTCGCTGTCTTCATAGTCTGATGTTGGGGCATAGGCCTGGATGATGGTAATGTTGAAAGGGGTTGCTCTCAGACGGATGGTAATGAGTCTACTGGAGACTGGGCGGCAACCCATGACAGTGGCTAGAATGTTCTTGTGGACCAAGAATCCAACGCCGTGTTCGTGCCTGTCATCTCTACCGCTGAAATAGAGCTTGTGGCCTTTGTCAGTCGTTGTTTCACCTAGGCCTTTCCAGCGCAGTTCGCTGATACCTAGAACGTTCCATCGATAGTGGTCCAGCTCGTGGGCCAGTTCTTCTAATTTTCCTTCCGCAGTTAGGGTCCTGACATTCCAGGTTCCTATGACGATGTTGTTTCTCGTGCGGATCTTGCTAATTTGTCCATCAGTAGCATACTTTTCACCTCCGTCCTGGTGGCCAACGGAAGGCGCGGTCCTTGTTCCGGGCGACGACCGATCCGGCATGGAATTAGTGGATAGCCTCATCATGTGTTGTGTCTTGGGCAAAAAAGACCTGGCAGGGCCACAGCCGAAATCCACGAATACATTGTGGCTCGCCTTGGCCCTGAGCACGTGGTCGTTGAACCTGTAGTAACGTGAGGTTCCTCCGCCCTGGCCGGTGACTTCTGTGTAGAAGACTTTCGCCCAGTGATGCCGTGCTAACATCACCCCTGTTAGTCGCCTCTTACGACACGCCGGGAAACGTTGGGTCTATTCTATTTGCCCGAACCCACAGAGCACGTACGACAAATTAAGTTGTTTTTTTTAATATGTAAAATGTTTATGTGTGTGTCTGTGCGAGGGTTTAGGGGAGAAGGGAAGGGGTATTGGAGAGAGAAGGCAGAGGTAGTATGTGTATAGAGGTGCATTAATAGTCTTTTGGATTTCTGATCCTAGTTAAGATAGATAAATTCATATTTAGTTTTATATTAATTATTTATAGTTTGTTTAGTAAGGAATAGCTGTAACACAGGTCCATAGGACTAATGCTATTAAAGGTTTCGACTTCCTCTCTCTCTCTCTCTCTCTCTCTCTCTCTCCGAATTCGCTTTCATTATATTTGTCTCTCAGTCTATGTCTGTCTGTCTGTCTGTCTCTCTGTCTGTCTATTTGTCTGTCTCTCTCTCTGTCTCTCTCTCTCTCTCTCTCTCTCTCTCTCTCTCTCTCTCTCTATCTCTCTCTCTGAGGTCGCCGGATTTGACCTGTCACTGTGTGTTTGACTTGGATACGTAGACCTACTGTTGGTCTGCCTTTCTTCAGATCTTCCATTCTGCTCATGTGTACTCTGTGTGCGTGTTGGGAGGAGTTGGGGTTGGTGGGGGATGGAGCAGAGAGAGGTTTGTCCTGTTATCTTGTATGGGAGGGTAGGTTGTCAATCCCCCTGTTTACTTTCTCTCAATCCGTCTGCAAGTCCGTCTGGGTTTGGCTTTCCTTTACCCTGTCTTGCAGTGTTTCTCACTTCGTTCGTCCTGGAATCTAATATATGTGTGTCTTTCTCTCTCTCTCTCCCAACCCCAGGCCCATCCACTCTCTCTCTCTTTCACACACATGTATACACACACGTATACACACACCTACACACACACATACAAACACCCATACACGCACAGATACACACACCTACACACACACAAACATGTATACACACACGTATACACACATGTATACACACATACAAACATGTATACACACACGTATACACACAAACATATATATATATATATATATATATATATATATATATATATATATATATATATATATATATATGTATATATATATATATATATATATATATATATATATATATATATATATATATATATATATATATATATATATATATATATATATATATATATATATATATATATATATATATATATATAGTGTGTGTGTGTGTGTGATTGCTGGATATTACGGGCCAGCGATATGAGAAGCTCTCTAAGCTTGTAAGTGCGCTATATAAGAAAACCTCTTTCTTTCTCTTTAACAACAACAATGCAAACACGCATTCTCTCTCTCTCTCTCTCTCTCTCTCTCTCTCTCGCTCTGAGGAATAAAACTTATAAAAAATAACGTTATAACAATAAACATCTTATTGTAACACTAACACCTATCCCACTTCTACCCCAAATCTCAAACCTACCATCCTGACTTTCTTTCCTACTCCCTACCCCCCCTCCCTCTGGATATCCTCACCCATCCCCCCTTTTAACACACCCAGTGTTTCCTCAACTGTCTGTGACCCATAGTAGCATGGTAAAAGTGTAGACGTTATTTACAGCAAGGCCAAAATCCACTAAGCATAGGTTGCAGTGGACTTGCCCAAGTGACTGGTGGCTGATTTCCCACGGTACTCCACCATTGCAAGACTGTAAACAAATATAATTAAGAAACTATGGTGAAAGTACTATAGCATTCCATAGCTAAACTATGGTGAACGTACTATAGCATTCCATAGCTAAACTATGGTGAATGTACTATAGCATTTCATAGCTAAACTGTGGTGAACGTACAATAGCATTCCATAGCTTAACTATGGTGAACGTACTAAAGCATTCCATAGGTAAACTGGAGTGAACGTACCATAGCATTCCATAGCTAAAGTGTGGTGAACGTACCATAGCATTCCATAGCTAAACTGGGGTGAACGTACTATAGCATTCCATAGCTAAACTGGGGTGAACGTACCATAGCATTCCATAGCTAAAATGGGGTGAACGTACTATAGCATTCCATAGCTAAACTGGGGTGAACGTACCATAGCATTCCATAGCTAAACTATGGTGAACGTACTATAGAATTCCATAGCTAAACTATGGTGAACGTACCATAGCATTCCATAGCTAAACTATGGTGAACGTACTATAGCATTCCATAGCTAAACTGGGGTGAACGTACCATAGCATTCCGTAGCTAAACTGGGGTGAACGTACCATAGCATTCCATAGCTAAACTGGAGTGAACGTACCATAGCATTCCATAGCTAAACTATGGTGAACGTACTATAGCATTCCATAGCTAAAGTGTGGTGAACGTACCATAGCATTCCATAGCTAAAGTGTGGTGAACGTACTATAGCATTCCATAGCTAAAGTGTGGTGAACGTACCATAGCATTCCATAGCTAAAGTGTGGTGAACGTACTATAGCATTCCATAGCTAAAGTGTGGTGAACGTACTATAGCATTCCATAGCTAAACTATGGTGAACGTTATGGTGAACGTACTATAGCATTCCATAGCTAAAGTGTGGTGAACGTACTGTAGCATTCCATAGCTAAAGTGTGGTGAACGTACTATAGCATTCCATAGCTAAACTGTGGTGAACGTACTATAGCATTCCATAGCTAAACTGTGGTGAACGTACTGTAGCATTCCATAGCTAAATTGTGGACTATGTTCGGGTTTGCCAACATTTCAAAATGTTTTCCAGGTGAAGAGGGAGGAGTTGCGTGATTTTGTGGAGCGGTGGTCTTTGGAGCTGTGTAGAGCGCTGGTCTGTGGAGTTTATGGAGCGCTGGTCTGTGGAGCTTTGTGGAGCGCTGGTCTGTGGAGCTTTGTATAGCGCTGGTCTGTGGAGTTTATGGAGCGCTGGTCTGTGGAGCTTTGTATAGCGCTGGTCTGTGGAGCTTTGTAGAGTGCTGGTCTGTGGAGCTTTGTAGAGTGCTGGTCTATCCAACGAGACGTAGTGGAAGTGAGGCTCAATATTAATCCACCATGTTCAAAACTATAGACCACAGCACAGATGAATGCCAACATCTCAAAAGTAGAGGTCTGATGCGAAGAGCGTTGAAGAAGTGAGTGACTCCGTGGAGCTTCCTGAGGGCTGGCCCGGGTGACTGGTGGTTGCCCAAGCGTTGACGCAGACTTGATTAATTGAAGCAGACGGTAACCCGAAGCCAAGGGGACCCAGGCAAGCTTCCTTTTCCCTCCCTACTTTCCATCCCTGGTCCCGCTGATCTGTTTACTGCTTTTAGTCTACCCTTCAGTTGTAGGCCGTTCCTTTAATCTGGTCTAGTCTACTCTTCAGTTCTAGACAGTACCTTTAACCTAATCTAGTCTTCTCAACCTTTGAGCTCTCGACTGTTCCAGACACTAATCCCTTATCTACTCCACCTTTAAGTTATAGATTGTTCAGTTCCTCAACCTGTGTGTGATTGTCATTGTATTGCCGTTCGTTTCCGACTATGACCAAAGCACAGTAACGCTGTCCCAGTAACTGGGATAAAGTTTGATTATAATGGAGAATGCCTTGCCCAGGGTACATCCCCAATCTCTCAGCCATAAAGATCTATTAGGACAGTTGGCGTTGGGCATTTTAGGCTTGCCTAAGACCTTTACTTTAGCCCCTGAAGTCCTGAGGACTGATGCAACATCCAAACTCCAAGTGTCTTCCCTGTTATACATGTACACATGGTTCAAGACGATAGCAGGTCCTAGGTCTACATGCGTGTGTAAAGAATGGGTTTGTCCCAGATTTCTTGTTGTCTCTGATTTTGCATGGCAGTGCTGAAGCCGAAAGTCTGCGGCCTTTATTTCTGAGAGGGAGGGGGAGAGAGAGAAAGAGAGAGAGAGAGAGAGAGAGAGAGAGAGAGAGAGAGAGAGAGAGAGAGTGACCCAGTTTCTAAGAGAATGTCCTGTCTGCATCTCTAATTAAGCCTATTATTTCTGGGAACAAACATCGGTTGTTAGAAATGCAAGCACTTTCACTTCAAATCAAGCTTCGTTTTTATTTATTATTGTAAGCTTGGTGTAGGCTTATAATTATGTAATGGGGATGAAAGTGGTGTAGGTGAGTCACTCTGTCTCTGTCTCTATTTCCTTGTCCGTCTGTCTGTCTGTTTCTCTCTCTCTCTCTCTCTCTCTCTCTCTCTCTCCCTCTCTCTCTCTCTCTCTCTCCGTTTGTCTCACCCCCCCCCCCTCGCCTCTTCTCCCTTACTCTTGTCATTCCTCTGTTTGTACTTTTTGTAAACCCCCCTCTCCCCCCACACCACATACACACATACACACACACTATCTCTCCTACCCCCTTCCCTCCAGCTCTATTCCCTTTTTTCCTTTATTTCTTTTCTTTCTTTTCTTTCTTCAATCTTCCTGTCTTTCATTATGTCAGTGGTTTTATTTCTATTTTTCTCTTCTTCCTGTCTTCGCGGTGTTGTGTGGAGATCAAAACATCTCTTCACGATCAGCCGACTCCAATGTTCTCATCAGGCTTGCCCTAGGCAACCCACCTGACCTAATTTCTTTACCCAACTTCCCTCAGTCAATGGAAGCGGCGCATGCGCGTTCAGGCGTTCCTGTGTAAACCTTGGATAACGTCCTCTAATCCCTTCCACGTAATGCCGCAGGAAAAGTACAAGGAGGAAGAAGAGGAGGAGGAGGAGGAGGAATGAGGAGGAAGAAAAAGAAAGGACGATGATAATATTAGCTAATAATAATAACGGATGCGGTACTCGCACTTTTCTCCTCGGGAGAGCTGAAAGCGGGGCGATTTCCACCAACATATACGTTGACGTATTGCGCCGCATACTCTTCCACACACAGTCTCACATATCAACACACATCCATATATTAGCACGTGGTGTAAAGGCAGGAAGATCGCTATTAGGATAGAAGAAAACAATTTCAGTTTTTATTCTTGGACATCTTGAAAGAAGGAGGAGGGTGAGTACAAGAAAGGGGGAAAAAAGAGAAGAAGAAGAAGTAGGAAGCAAGAGGAGAAGAAGAAGAAGTAGGAAGCAAGAGGTGGAGAAGAAGAAGCAGGAAAGAGGAGGAGAAGAAGCAGCAGGAAGAAAGAGAAGAAGAAGAAGTAGGAAACAGGTGGAGAAGAAGAAGCAGGAAGGAAGAGGAGAAGAAGCAGAAAGGAAGAGGAGGAGAAAAAGCAGGAAGAGGTGGAGAAGAAGTAGGAAGGAAGAGGAGAAGAAGAAGAAGTAGGAAGGAAGAGGTGGAGAAGAAGTAGGAAGGAAGAGGAGGAGAAGAAGTAAACAGGAAGAGGAGGAGAAGATGTATGATGGAAGAGGTGGAGAAGAAGTAGGAAGGAAGAGGAGAAGAAGAAGAAGTAGGGAGGAAGGGGAGGAGAAAAAGTAGGAAGGGGAGGAGAAGAAGAAGTAGGGAGGAAGTGGAGGAGAAAAAGTAGGAAGAGAAGGAGAAGAAGCAGGAAAGGAGAGAAGAAGAAAAAGTAGGAAGGAAGAGGCGAAGAAGAAAGAAAATTTAAAAAAAGAACAGCACGATGGATAAACAGAGATTCAGATTTAATATTTTATTACGAGAACAAAATGATTTTAGCATTAATTTGATTATCTTACAACCAGTCCCACTTTCATTCATCACAGATTTAGTTTAACCATACATCCGCATTCATGCACCGACAAACATAGATGTAAAATTAAAGGTGAAAAAACTTCGTAACAAGGAAACTAACAGTAATTAATATGAAACCTTTCACTGGAACCAGTACATTTCATAAAAGGATAGTGAGGTTTGAGCGACTTTGGAAAACAAAAAAGAGAAGATAGAAGTAGAAGAAGAACAAGAACAAGAAGAAGAACAAGATCAAGAAGAACAAGAAGAACAAGAACATGAAGAAGGAGGAGGAGGAGAAAGAAAGAAAGAAAGAAAGGAATGAAAGAAAAAAACAACAAAGAAATAAATAAAGGAAGAAGAAGAAGAAGAAGAAGAAGAAGAAGAAGAAGAAGAAGAAGAAGAAGAAGAAGAGCCACTAGAGATACAATATATGGATTTTATCGCACTTTTAATAGGGTGTTAGCGGCTGCACAGCTGGTGTTTGGAGACTGGCCCCAAATGGACTGCTCAGGCGAATGACACTGCGGGATTATGGAAATCTAGCTCTGGGGACGACATGCTGCACTGCCGTTTACCGTGCCGCATTATGCTGTCTTGTGGCCGTGCCGCATTATGCTGTCATGTGGCAGTGCTGTGTCATGCTATCGTTTTGCCCACAGGCGCTTGTATCTGGACACGCGAGCGCCTATGCCTGTGACGCGTCTCCCTCTGGCTAGAGATACCCAGAGAGAGACGCTTCACAGTTCGCGCCTGTGCCTGTGACGCGTCTCACTCTGGGTATAGATACACCCAGACAGGGACGGATTATGCTCTTCATGAGGGAAAGGGGGGGAGGAGGGAGGGAGAGAGAGTGTGTCCAGATTACATTATGTGATACTTTTAGAGTACTAATAATTATGTACCCCTGCGTATTGCTACAGCCGATTTTTGTTGTCCACTAGACGGCAAAATAACTCAGCGTTTAATTCCCCACTCCTCTCCCCCACTTAAAAAAAAAGTTTTAGTTATTGTTCAACCGGAGTTTGAAGTCTCAGTCTAATCTGATCATGTTTCTACTAGACTGCCAAAAGACCTTGATTAAAAATAAATAAATAAATAAATAAAATAAAATAGTGGTAGGCATACATTCATTGTAAAATCAAAACAACTCCACATTCAACTTCTATTGTCTCTTTAAAAAGAAACCTGGACAACGAATACTAAAGTCTACAATCAGTTTTGCATTTTCCTACTACTAGCCTAAACATTTTGTATCATTCCTCAACCATCCTGAACGCAGAGAGGTACAATCTAACTAGAAGGGCAAAACCCATATGAATCGCACGCTCCTTTTGGAACTTTCAGTATTAAACATGAAATTGAGTGCTCAGAAAAACTAATAAAATGAAATGGTGGCATTAAAATGCAAAGTAATACTGACTTTGATCTTTCTATGCTCTTGACCTTGAGATGGCCTTGACCACAGGCTCCAAATGCACCATTTACTATCGAATACACTACAGCAAAATCGCATTATGCCCTTTCCCCCGAAAAAACAACAAATAAAACACAACAGTGACCTAGAGATGACCTTAATCTTCAGTGACCTTGACATTGGGATGACCTTGATCTTCACGTGACCTCTCATGCTCATGTACAAATAACCTATTGTCCTTGTATACTATGGGTTAAATAGAGCCATTCCACTGTACAATGACCTATTTTTGTATGTTTTTGCAAGGCCTAAAATGACATTGACCTTCAAGATCAACGCAAAAACGGAACACATATGAAATTTCAATCTATCATCTCTAAATACAAGTTTGGACTTTATCTCTTTCACAGTTTAGGGTCAAGGTCACTTCAAAGTACCTATACCAAAGAAAGTACAGCTACGCAAAGAAGGTTCATCTCGGCGAGTGCCTATATAAAGTTACAAAACGTAGCCACTCGTAGCGCCCCCCAGCGATTCCCGTGATAAATGATTCCAAGGGCGATAATTTGTTCTTAGCGCTATGTAAACAAACCGCTTCAGTAGATTATGTTCCGGACACTCGCTTGCTTAAATTAACAAGCGATTCTGCTTTTTTTTTTGAAAGTAAGTTAATAAGTGTCTGGTTTTAATAATGTAAATACAGCTTGCCAACAAGTTGCTTGAATTATGCATTCAGCCGATTAAATTACCGTACCAATGCTGATGATTCAGTCGGCCTGTACTCATCCTAGATCCGTCAAAACTCAAAACCCAAAAGTAAGCTTGAATACCGGTAATAGCTTTTCTGAACATTGCTTGATTTAGCATTTCCAGTTAATAACTGTGTTCCAATCTACTGTTTATCTCATTTACACTGCACTTCTGATTTTAATCGCTGCTAACCTACTGTTAGGCTCTCATCTTAAAATTATATTTACTGCTTTCGATCAACTGTGTAAATAAGCCTATAAATTATTAGGCCTACTGTTTATCATCATCATTTTCATCATCATCATCATCATCATCATCATCATCATCATTATGGTTTAATATAGGCTATCTATATAATAGAACTGTAGTTGCAAAAGGAAATTTGATAGGTTAAGATAGACTAAAGAAAAAGAACAGACATGTGTGTGTATGTGTATATGTATATATTGCACAATGTTAATATTCTTCTGCCAAATTTAACTCTGAAATTTACTCGCACAGGGATAGGCTTATATAAGCATGCTTGTTGCTTGTCCCTGCTGCTTGTGATGTATATATTTTATATGTATTCTGAAGAAATAAATAATATATAAACCAACAGACATCAAGACTATAGAAGTAGAGAAATAAAGTAATGCAACAAGAAGAGTGAACAGTGAAGCTTTTAAAGAAACACATTTAACGTTTAAAAGCATTATTTTTTTTTTGCATGAATCATTACATTGGAAATTGCACCTAGATAAGACCAAAAAGTGCAACAATAAAAATAGTCAAATAAGAAATATTTGTAGTCATTTATAATATTAGATCTGTACATTGCAGCAGGCTGCATCAATTATGTTACTTTATTGTTAAACCATCATGCATTTATAAAAGCTGAAAAAAATAGCTTCAAACATTTGTGTTTCTTTTTCTGACATTTAATATGAATATTATAGCAACAAAAAGCAACAATGATGACTCTCTCTCTCTCTCTCTCTCTCTCTCTCTCTCTCTCTCTCTCTCTCTCTCTCTCTCTCTCATATAAAGGAAACTTCAGCAATTATCATTTTTGTAAAGCACTGTCATCTCAATAAATGTATGTTTAAAATAATGAAAAGGGTAAGAATGTCAGTATCAACAAAGAAAATACAGTTTACATCGAGTGGTAGATCTAGATCTACAAAGCCAAATGGCAAAATCTCTGCTCGGATTGCAACCTCGACCGGCGACCAACACATTTTTAATTAAATTATGGTACTAACCTTGATTCTTCCTTTGGAAAATTAAAAAACGAAAGTCCAGGGCACTTGTATCGTCCATTTGTGCAGTTAAAAGCGCTGCAGTGTTGCCCACCAGGACGGATTCTAGGTTTGTTTACTTGATTTGATACGCTTTCCTCCATTGCTAAGCGCTAAGGCCGAAGCGAGTTATCACTTATTCCGCTAGTTGGCGCTCGCAACTTCCGTTTCGCAGTAAGAGTCGAAATGAACCTTCTTTGCGTAGCTGTACTTTCTTTGCCTATACTAACCGACATTGTGCAGCTCCAGTGACCTTGACCTTAGAGTGAGGTTGACTAAATTTTCATAGTATGTGTGTCTCATTGAAATCTATCATGCCCCAAAGATTCATAGGTTCAATATTAATCACCAACGACGAAGTCCGACAGACCACACACAAGCCATTGGACAACACGATGACCTGCTCACAGTGGTGAAGAAACGAAAACTCCGATGGTATGGCCACGTCACCAGATCATCAGGCCTTGCAAAGACAATTCTGCAAGGCACAGTGCAAGGAGGTAGAAGAAGAGGGAGACCGAAAAAGAGGTGGGAGGACAACATTCGAGAATGGACTGGTTTGACACTGAGCGAAGCCATCAGGGCCGCTGAGGACAGAGAAGGATGGAGTATGCTGGTTAAACAATCATCTGTGGTGCCCCTACGACCTCCGGGTTACGGGACAGGATAGGATAGGATAGGATTAGTTGACCCTCTGACCTTGACTTTGATGTAAAGTCATTCATTCACTGATTATTTATGAGGTCTCATGGATATACACCATCTTACCAAGTTTGGTTGTAATAGTTGAAATAGGTTCTAAGATATTAATCCACTTGCAAGTTTTTTGCACAGACAGACAGCGGACAACTGACACTGACGACTGACAGACATTTTTTTAAATTTCCTTTTTTGGACTGTTTAGGACTCATTTCGCACAGATTTGCAAAAATTTTGATCGGGGAAGGGGTGGGTGGGTAAAGGAGTGGGAGCGGTGTGTGTGTTTGTGCGTGTATGTGTGTGTGCTACTTATATTCCTCCTCTCCCCTTCCCACTATAACCTCCCAACTACCCCCATTTCCCATCCCCCTCCCTTCCTATTATCTCCTTCTACACTCTGTTACACGCTTATCAATGGTTGATTCAGCCCTGATGCTTCAATCTTGATATGTGTCATTTGAATTGGTTTAGGCATGCAGCCTGTTCACTCAGCAACAAGGCAGGAATCGTCCTATAAAGTTTTCCAACTTCATTCAGCAAACACCAACAACTGCATACAAGATCGCTTTTCGAAAATCACTTCTGGCAAGCAGACAGTGCAATACTTATAATATAGTCTTTTCAACAATCCCGAAAAGCTTCGAATATCCAAGAATGACGCAATAACAACCAATTTTTTTTTTTTAAATCGCCACCGGAGCTACGGGCTTGTCTTACGTCACAGAATGTTTACGAATTTTCAGGTTTCAACTAGCTACCGCCGAATGACCTGTAACATTCGATCGATAATAAACAAATAATTTCCAGAAAGATCTGAAATATACTACAACAATATCAACATTACACAAATCATTCTTTAGCAACAGCGCAGAATCAAATCCAAGGTATTTACCGTGCTGTTATTGCACACTTTGCAAAACTAAATGTTGGGAACTATTGTGCGCCTCTCACTCGTAACATTCCCTCCCCCCACCCCCTTTCATCGTCCCCTTCTAATCTCTGCCTTTTCTCTTTCCCTCCTCCATCACCATCCTCCTTCACTACCATCCCTACCTTTTTCCTAATCTCTCTCCCCATAGATTGTGGCTTCGTCCTCATTCCCCACAGACTATGGCTTCGTCCTCATTGCCCACAGACTATGGCTTCGTCCTCATTGCCCACAGACTGTGGCTTCGTCCTCATTGCCCACAGACTATGGCTTCGTCCTCATTCCCCACAGAGTATGGCTTCGTCCTCATTCCCCATTCTCCTCATTCTCAATTGTTCCAAAGTATTTTCAGATAAATGTGGAAACAATAAATTATGTTGCAATCAGAAAACAATGGATTCCGTCCCCCTCCCTCCTCCTACCCCCACAAACTTTGAGAATTGACTTTAGAAGATGTTTGACGGTATTTTGGGATTCCCGAGGTTCATGCCTGCATTTATATGGGAAGATATATATCCGTAAGGGCTAGTGTAAACAAGATTGTATTGACAATCAAACTGCCAAATGATCAAATTACATTCCTAATAGTGCGCCAAGTTTAAGTTGATGTTATTAATTATAGGGATTGAACTTTAACCTTGAAACTTACCATTGCAGAAAGGGCATTTCAATCTATACTTTGGGTATGTTCGTAGGCCTCATGTTTACCAACGAATAATAACCAAAAAACATGCTGTTCAAATTATTTCTTTATTGTAGAAAAACAAAAAATTCGATTCCAGAACCCAGCTACATATAGCTTTGGCAGTGCCGCACGATGTAAGTCTAATTTTATGTGCCGTGCCGCCTGACGTCGTTTGGTTGTGCCCTATCATGTTTTGTTCGCCGTGCCGCATAGCGGCTTGTATGCCGCACGATGCCGTTGTATGCCGCACGATGCTGTTGTATGCCGTGTAGGTTGTTGCTGGTGTTTGGCCGTACAGCATGTTGCTAGCGTTTGACAGTGTCGCATGTTGCTCGCCCGCGATGATCACTGATGTCGCTGTTTATGAGACAGCCGGGCGACAGCTGAGCAACACCGAGCACAAAGGCTGAAGCGAACTAATAAGACATGCTGGAAAATGAAAAGAGGACAAACACACTAACTATAAAAAAATAAGAGAAAAAAACGACAGAACAAGAGAAGAAAGAGAATGACTAAGGACGTTGTTCTTCGATCGGTCAATAGGTCGTTCAGTGAAATAATCAATGAATTAATGTTTAGTTTATAATTACGTTCATTTACAGAAAGGAAAAAAACACCACATCAACAGCAACACAAC
>CM072523.1:13644575-13722075 GCA_036898135.1 Oncomelania hupensis | reverse complement strand
TCAAATTTCTACAATTATCCCGAATCTTCGATCGATAGTAAACAAGCCGATCCAGAAGATTCTACAACAATATCGACTAACGAAAATTATCAACGTTATACAAAGCCTCTCCTAACAACAATGCAAACTCAAATCAAAGGTAAATAAACTCCATTATTGAATACTTCGCAAATCGAAACGATTAGATCTATCGTACACGCTTCCGACATACTTTCGTACGCGTTTCAACGTAACACTTGCGGACACCTCGTCATGATAGATTGTCAACGAAACCTTTTTTACCAGGGTGTAGGCGACCTTCCTACATTTGTCAGAACCTTTTTTTTTTTAAACTTCAGTTACATTGCAGTATAATTATTTTAGCTATCAACTTCATATAACTCGTATTCACTGGTTCGCGGACTGTAATCCGAAGCTTTTACTAATCGTTTGGGACAGATTTGAAGGAAAATTGACAATTCATCGGCAAATACTAACACCCACTCTTAATTGATAAATACAGACCCAGGTTTCTTTGTTTGTTTGTTTTTAACTCAAAATGAACTGCCACTAACTGCAACATATCTAGACATGTAGGAAAATGTCTGATGGTGGTCAAGATACAAACAATTTCAAGCAATTGGGCAATTAATAATAATAAGAAGATGAAGAAAAAACAAATAAGAAGAAAAATACGGGATCCTGTTACGCCTTTTTTCTTCAATTAACCTCTAAGCGCGGCGATCTGAAGAGATCGTTATTATAGAAGGCGGATGAGATATGAAGTTTTATGCGTGAAATTTAGATTGAATGGAGGCAGGAAAAAGCGGAGTAGTGGGAGAAAACCCTTAACAGTCTCCTTCCTAAGTCACCGTAGTTCGTCCCAGGCGTAGTTCAAACCCGCGGACTTCGCAATAGGCGACCAGCGCTCTACCAATTGAGCTATCGCACCACCACATTACGATCATGCAACGTAGGCTGAAAACTTGGGGGTCAGCAAAACTGTGTGCAGTAGGGAGTATCTACCCTATAAGACAGCTACACTTCAGTAGGGAGTATCTACCCTCTAAGACAGCTACACTTCAGTAGGGAGTATCTACCCTATAAAACAGCAACACTGTGTGCAGTAGGGAGTATCTATCCTACAAGACAACACTGTGTGCAGTAGGGAGTATATATCCTATAAGACAGCACTGTGTGCAGAAGAGGGAATCTACCCTATAAGACAGCACTGTGTGCAGTGGGGAGTATCTATCCTACAAGACAGCACTGTGTGCAGTAGGGAGTATCTATCCTACAAGACAGCACTGTGTGCAGTAGGGAGTATCTATCCTATAAGACAGCACTGTGTGCAGAATGGAGTATCTACCCTATAAGACAGCACTGTGTGCAGTAGGGAGTATCTATCCTACAAGACAACACTGTGTGCAGTAGGGAGTATCTATCCTACAAGACAACACTGTGTGCAGTAGGGAGTATCTATCCTATAAGACAGCACTGTGTGCAGTAGGGAGTATCTATCCTATAAGACAACACTGTGTGCAGTAGGGAGTATCTATCCTATAAGACAACACTGTGTGCAGTAGGGAGTATCTATCCTACAAGACAACACTGTGTGCAGTAGGGAGTATCTATCCTATAAGACAGCACTGTGTGCAGTAGGGAGCATCTATCCTATAAGACAACACTGTGTGCAGTAGGGAGTATCTATCCTATAAGACAACACTGTGTGCAGTAGGGAGTATCTATCCTACAAGACAACACTGTGTGCAGTAGGGAGTATCTATTCTACAAGACAACACTGTGTGTAGTAGGGAGTAACTATTCTACAAGACAACACTGTGTGCAGTAGGGAGTATCTACCGTATAAGACAACACTGTGTGCAGTAGGGAGTAACTATTCTACAAGACAACACTGTGTGCAGTAGGGAGTAACTATTCTACAAGACAACACTGTGTGCAGTAGGGAGTATCTACCGTATAAGACAACAACACTGTGTGAAGTAGAGAGTATCTACCGTATAAGACAACAACACTGTGTGAAGTAGAGAGTATCTACCGTATAAGACAACAACACTGTGCAGTAGGGAGTATCTATCCTACAAGACAGCAACATTGTGTGCAATAGGGAGTATCTACCCTATAAGACAGCAACACTGTGTGCAATATGGAATATCTACCCTATAAGACAGCAACACTGTGTGCAATATGGAATATCTACCCTATAAGACAGCAACACTGTGTGCAATATGGAATATCTACCCTATAAGACAGCTACACTTCAGTATGGACTATCTACCCTATAAGACAGCTACTCTGCAGTATGGACTATCTACCCTATAAGACAGCAACACTGAGTGCAGTAGGGAGTATCTACTCTATAAGACAGCAACACTGTGTGCAGTGGGGAGTATCTACCCTATAAGACAGCTACACTGTGTGCAATATGGAATATCTACCCTATAAGACAGCAACACTGTGTGCAATATGGAATATCTACCCTATAAGACAGCTACACTTCAGTATGGACTATCTACCCTATAAGACAGCTACTCTGCAGTATGGACTATCTACCCTATAAGGATAGTTATGACGTGATGGGGTTGAAGGAGAAAGGTTTCGATCAAGTAGGACGCAACAAAAGGGGAGTACAAGAAAGAGAAGCGGGTGGTGGAAATGGAGAAAAATACGGGTAGAGGACGGGGAGAAAATGATGGACAATTGAAGGAGAAGGAATAAAATCAGACAGACAGACAGACAGACAGACAGACAGACAGACAGAGTATGCGGAAAATTGAAGGATTGAAAGTGGAAAAGATGTTCATTTTTGTTTGTTTGGCATCACAATTTGTCTGGCCATTTGGTGCCAGCCAGACGTCAAAATATTGAATCCATCCTTTTGGAAACACTATGTATGTTCTGTCTGTCTGTCTGTCTGTCTGCCTCTGCCGGCGTCTCTGTTTCCCACACCCACACCTTCCTTCCTCCCACCATTCCCTCTTTTTCTTCTCTTTTCTCTTCTCTCTCTCTCTCTCTCTCTCTCTCTCTCTCTCTCTCTCTCTCTCTCTCTCTCTCTCTCTCTCTCTCCCTCCCACACACACACCTTTCCCCGATTGATTGATAGACGAGGATCTGATACGCATTTCTACATGCTATGATAAATGGCTATATTGCGAGTCTCAAGTTTACCGACGCTAATCATTTGCTATGGATCTGATGCTCAGTTTTCCCTGCATTCGTCATCATGCGATTATCGGTGGGGCTTGCTGGAGAGAGAGACACTGGGTGCATGTTAAAAATCAATGAAGCACGAAAGACGCAGTCAGTAATACGCTGGGCCAAGATAGCAGCTTTTCTTTCTATTATTATTCTTATTCTTATTCTTATTCTTTTTATTATTATTATTATTATTATTATTATTATTATTATTATTATTATTATTATTATTATTATTATTATTATTATTATTATTATTATTTTTATTATTATTGAATAGCAGTTCTTTGCTACCGTTAGCTGGCTCCTGCTTTTCTTTTGTTCTTGTGCTATGTGGGTTAGATGATAGTTTTTGGGCCAGCGCCTCGAGCGGCTCTGTTATCTACTAAAGCACTATATAAATATATATGTTATCTACTAAAGCACTATATAAATATATATGTTATCTACTAAAGCACTATATAAATATATATGTTATCTACTAAAGCACTATATAAATATATATGTTATCTACTAAAGCACTATATAAATATATATATCTACTAAAGCACTATATAAATATATATGTTATCTACTAAAGCACTATATAAATATATATATATATCTACTAAAGCACTATATAAATATATATGTTATCTACTAAAGCACTATATAAATATATATGTTATCTACTAAAGCACTATATAAATATATATATCTACTAAAGCACTATATAAATATATATGTTATCTACTAAAGCACTATAAAATATATATGTAATCTACTAAAGCAATATATAAATATATATGTTATCTACTAAAGCAATGTCGCCGTGAAATATGTTCACGTTAAATAGTGTCACAGGGCTGTACATAATCCACAACAAGGTTATCGTTAATTATCTTTGCTGGGGTCTTGTTTATTACGTGCGAATACGAAGGAAGGAAGTCAACGCCGGACAGGTCTATAGTACTGCTACGTTTCCACGTCAATGTCATCAGTACAACTTATGTTAATCTGATGAATAAAAACATTGATGCAACAAAAACAACAATGTCACTGGTGTGTCCGCACTGCTATCGCTCACGTCAATGTCACTGGTGTGTCCGTACAGCTATCGCTCGCGTCAATGTCACTGGTGTGTCCGCACTGCTATCGCTCACGTCAATGTCACTGGTGTGTCCGTACAGCTATCGCTCGCGTCAATGTCACTGGTGTGTCCGTACTGCTACCGCTCACGTCGTAAATCAATCCTTTCTTGTTCTTATTTAGCGCACCTACAAGCTCATGGAGCTCCTCAAGGTGGTGGTTACTAATATCAAGCATGCACATAATAATTTGCTGCAGTCATGATACGATCCCACGTCGCACAAAGAGGCATGCCCACAAGGCTTGTGCCATGAACCAACGCGCTATCCATGCCACCACCCTGCCTAATTATGTAGGCCTATTTATCTGTATCGCTGGTACGTAATGTCTTTTGAAATATTGTAACTGCGACTGACTTTCACCATTGCCTGTTTTGTGTACTTCCGTGGCCGATCAGTTTTGCTTGAAAAGTGTGTATGCATGTGTGTCTTGCTACGTATTGATCCACACCAAGAGGGCTTTCTTCAGTCCCTTATAACATTCTGCTTGTCCGCAGTAGAACCTCATTCATGTTGCTCCTGTTGGTGTTGAGGTTGATGGTGGTGGTGGTGGTCGTGGTAGTTCCTTGTGGTTATTGTTGATGGTGGTAGTGGTATTGATGGCGGTGGTATGTTGATGGTGATAGAGGTGGTGTTGATTGTAGTGTCTTGTGGTTATTGTTGATGGTGGAGGTGGTATTGATGGCGGTGGTATGTTGATGGTGATAGAGGTGGTGTTGATTGTAGTGTCTTGTGGTTATTGTTGATGGTGGAGGTGGTATTGATGGCGGTGGTATGTTGATGGTGATAGAGGTGGTGTTGATTGTAGTGTCTTGTGGTTATTGTTGATGGTGGAGGTGGTATTGATGGCGGTGGTATGTTGATGGTGATAGAGGTGGTGTTGATTGTAGTGTCTTGTGGTTATTGTTGATGGTGGAGGTGGTATTGATGGCGGTGGTATGTTGATGGTGATAGAGGTGGTGTTGATTGTAGTGTCTTGTGGTTATTGTTGATGGTGGAGGTGGTATTGATGGCGGTGGTATGTTGATGGTGATAGAGGTGGTGTTGATTGTAGTGTCTTGTGGTTATTGTTGATGGTGGTAGTGGTATTGATGGCGGTGGTATGTTGATGGTGATAGAGGTGGTGTTGATTGTAGTGTCTTGTGGTTATTGTTGATGGTGGAGGTGGTATTGATGGCGGTGGTATGTTGATGGTGATAGAGGTGGTGTTGATTGTAGTGTCTTGTGGTTATTGTTGATGGTGGAGGTGGTATTGATGGCGGTGGTATGTTGATGGTGATAGAGGTGGTGTTGATTGTAGTGTCTTGTGGTTATTGTTGATGGTGGTAGTGGTATTGATGGCGGTGGTATGTTGATGGTGATAGAGGTGGTGTTGATTGTAGTGTCTTGTGGTTATTGTTGATGGTGGAGGTGGTATTGATGGCGGTGGTATGTTGATGGTGATAGAGGTGGTGTTGATTGTAGTGTCTTGTGGTTATTGTTGATGGTGGTAGTGGTATTGATGGCGGTGGTATGTTGATGGTGATAGAGGTGGTGTTGATTGTAGTGTCTTGTGGTTATTGTTGATGGTGGAGGTGGTATTGATGGCGGTGGTATGTTGATGGTGATAGAGGTGGTGTTGATTGTAGTGTCTTGTGGTTATTGTTGATGGTGGTAGTGGTATTGATGGCGGTGGTATGTTGATGGTGATAGAGGTGGTGTTGATTGTAGTGTCTTGTGGTTATTGTTGATGGTGGAGGTGGTATTGATGGCGGTGGTATGTTGATGGTGATAGAGGTGGTGTTGATTGTAGTGTCTTGTGGTTATTGTTGATGGTGGAGGTGGTATTGATGGCGGTGGTATGTTGATGGTGATAGAGGTGGTGTTGATTGTAGTGTCTTGTGGTTATTGTTGATGGTGGTAGTGGTATTGATGGCGGTGGTATGTTGATGGTGATAGAGGTGGTGTTGATTGTAGTGTCTTGTGGTTATTGTTGATGGTGGAGGTGGTATTGATGGCGGTGGTGTGTTGATGGTGATAGAGGTGGTGTTGATTGTAGTGTCTTGTGGTTATTGTTGATAGTGCTGGTGGTTTGTTAAGTCGTTTTTTTGTATTGTTCGTAATGGCCGTCGCGGTTAGAAGATGGTGGCGATTTTATATTGTTATTGTTGGTGGCGGCGTGTGTCTGTTTATCCCTCCCTCTGTGTGTGAGTGTGTGTGTGTGTGTTTACGCGCGCGCGCGCGTGTATGTGTGTGTCTGTGTCTGTGAGTCGCGCCTGTATGTGCTTGTTGTTGTTGTTGTTGTTTAGAAGTTGTATTTAATGAACAATAACCGTCATCCTACATTTTCTGTACTGATCTTTCCTCGTTTAGTTAATTGGCTGCGTAGGGATGGAGGGAGATCAAAAGTTTTTTTTTCTCGTTTTTTTCCCTCGGGTGCTTGCCCTTGCTTTTTGTGCTGGCAACAGAACTTGTGGCGTGTGAGAGCTTTGCTGTGAGAGCTTTGCTGGTTGAGAGAGCTTTGCTGGTTGTTGATGTTTGTGTCGAACTATTTGTATTGTGGTCACTTGTATACAGGTTTTACATTTGTACATGTTTCATTGTTGTTGTTTTACGTACGCAATTTGATGCGACAAAATTGTTTGACTATAGCGCTTTTGGTGGCGGCGTGTGTCTGTTTATCCCTCCCTCTGTGTGTGAGTGTGTGAAGGCACAGTCAGCATAGGGGGTAGAGCAATCTCCAATCTTCGTTTTGCAGATGACATTGATGGATTGGCTGGAGAGGAACAAGAACTTGAACAGCTGGTACAGAGGCTTGACACCACCTCCAAAGCCTATGGAATGGAAATAAGTGCAGAGAAGACCAAAATGATGACCAACAACACCAATGGCATCAATACGGACATCAAAGTCCAAGGCCAATCCCTCGACACAGTGCATAGCTTCAAATATTTAGGAGCCATTGTATCAGACAATGGGTCCCGACAGGAAGTCCTCTCCAGGATCGCACAAACAACTGCTGCCCTGACAAGGTTGAAGCCCATTTGGAAAGACAGGACCATCAGTCTACATTCCAAAGTAAGACTGCTGCGCTCCCTTGTCATCTCCATCTTCCTATATGCTTGCGAAGCATGGACCCTCACAGCAGATCTCCAACGAAGAATACAAAGCATGGAGATGAGGTGCTACAGAAGACTTCTGGGCATTTCCTATACCCAACACATCACCAACGACGAAGTCCGACAGACCATCACACAAGCCATTGGACAACACGATGACCTGCTAATAGTGGTGAAGAAACGGAAACTTCGGTGGTATGGCCACGTCACCAGATCATCAGGCCTTGCAAAGACTATTCTGCAAGGCACAGTGCAAGGAGGTAGAAGAAGAGGGAGACCGAAAAAGAGGTGGGAGGACAACATTCGAGAATGGACTGGTTTGACACTGAGCGAAGCCATCAGGGCTGCTGAGGACAGAGAAAGATGGAGTATGCTGGTTAAACGATCATCTGTGGTGCCCCTACGACCTTCGGGTTACGGGACAGGATAGGATAGGATAGCGCTTTATATAAACCCATTTTTATTGTTTTAGTGTTGCTTGCATTAACGGCGTGCCTACAAGGCAAATTCCTGGTTTTGAGTGGACAATAAAGTTGCGTTGTGTTGTATTACATTGTATTGTGTTGTATTACATCGTATTTATTAACAACATAGTTCAATTTGGACAGCCCAACCAATTGCTTTATTGTTGACAGTGTGTAGCGTTCTTATCATCTCAAGTAGCCAATACATCTTTGGTTCACAAAACAAGGGAACGTTTGGCGTGTGACAGCAGGGGCGGAGGAGGGGGGGGGGGTTCCGGGGTTTCCGGCCCCCCCCTCTCCCCTTCAGCCCCCCCCCCCCCTCAAAAAAAGGAAAAAAAGAAGAAGAAGGAGAGAGAGAGAAAGAGAGAAAGAGAAAACTTTAAAGGAAACAGATCAATCACTTGGAAACGGTAAGCTCCATATCCCATATATGTACGTCTGTATATATCTATATATATATAAATTGCTTAGCCGGAAGTCCTTCTTCGCCTCTACTGTAAAGTTTTTACGGTATGGACGCTGATCTGGGCAGGTGCTGGGCGCTGCGGATCGGCTGTGCGCTCAAAACCCGCGAAATCGTTATAGCCGACATTTCCTTACCGAACGTTTAACCGTTTCTGAGATAAAAAAATAAACAAAATGTCCACAAATTGTCATAGCCTCATTCCGCGCGCGGTTTCGATTCAACCCGTGTCAAGAACGTGCCGTTCCGTAATACCGCAAATTTTGTTTCATTTCCATTCAAAACACTTTTGCACTCATGTCACCAATCTTACAACATTTTGTGTTTAACTAATTAAATTTTATTACTTAAAAATCGAATCGAGGTTTCGGTCTCCCTCTTCTTCTACCTCCTTGCACTGTGCCTTGCAGGATGGTCTTTGCAAGACCTGATGATCTGGTGACGTGGCCATATCCTCGGAGTTTCCGTTTTTTCACCACTGTGAGCAGGTCATCGTGTTGTCCAATGGCTTGTGTGATGGGCTGTCGGACTTCGTCGTTGGTGATGTTCTTGGGTATAGGAAATGCCCAGAAGTCTTCTATAGCACCTCATCTCCATGCTTTGTATTCTTCATTGGGGATCTGCTGTGAGGGTCCATGTTTCGCAAGCATATAGAAAGATGGAGATGACAAGGGAGCGCAGCAGCCTTACCTTGGAATGTAGACTGATGGTCCTGTCTTTCCAAATTGGCTTGAACCTCGCCAGGGCAGCAGTTGTTTGTGCGATCCTGGAGAGGACTTCCTGTCGGGGCCCATTGTCTGATACAATGGCTCCTAAATATTTGAAGCTATGCACTGTGTTGAGGGATTGGCCTTGGACTTTGATGTCCGTGTTGATGCCATGGGTGTTGTTGGTCATCATTTTGGTCTCCTCTGCACTTATTTCCATTCAATAGGCTCTGGAGGTGGTGTCAAGCCTCTGTACTAACCGTTCAAGTTCTTGTTCCTCTCCAGCCAATCCATCAATGTCATCCGCAAAACGAAGGTTGGAGATTGCTCTTCCCCCTATACTGACTGTGCCTTCGTGGTCTGCAAGGGCATCTGACATGATGCGCTCTAGATGTTGAAGAGTGCTGGAAAGAGTAGGCATCCCTGACGCACACAGATTGTTGTTCTGAACCAGTTTCCGATGGAGCTGTTGTGGAGGACTGCACTGGTAGCCTTTTTATATAGGCTTTTGATGACTTCAACAATTTTAGGGCTGATGTTGTACACTCTCATGGTTACCCACAGAGCTGCATGCCAGACTCGGTCAAACGCCTTTTTGATGTCTACGAACACATGATATAGATGTTGTTGGTGCTGTAGGTATTTCTCACAGATTATTCTGAGGTTGAAAATCTGTACACAGATTGTTGTTCTGAACCAGTTTCCGATGGCACTGTTGTGGAGGACTGCACTGGTAGCCTTGTCATACAGGCTTTTGATGACTTCAACAATTTTAGGGCTGATG
Source organism: Oncomelania hupensis (assembly GCA_036898135.1). NCBI lineage: Eukaryota > Metazoa > Mollusca > Gastropoda > Littorinimorpha > Pomatiopsidae > Oncomelania > Oncomelania hupensis. The sequence goes on along the minus strand of CM072523.1, from coordinate 13,712,237 downwards.
TTTACTTTCTCATGGATGCCCACAGAGCTGCATGCCAGACTCGGTCAAACGCCTTTTTGATGTCTACGAACACATGATATAGATGTTGTTGGTGCTGTAGGTATTTCTCACAGATTATTCTGAGGTTGAAAATCTGTTCAGTGGTACTTCGCCCTGCCCTAAATCCTGCTTGCTCTTCTGCTATGATTTGTTCAGCTTGGGATTTCAACCTGTTGAGTATTATTTTCAGGTTCCTGAAGATTACCTTTTTTGGGAAGAGTGATGACAAGCGACTGGGTCCATGGTGTAGGCCACTCCCCACTTTGCCACATCTTGTTACACATAATGGTGAGTGCGTCGATCATCGCTTTTCCTTTTGCTTGAAGCAGTTCCGCGGGTATGTTGTCCACTCCCGCTGACTTCCCCTTCTTCAGCGATAGCACTGCTGCCTCAACTTCTTCTCGGAGAATTGGGAGGATTTCTTCTTCTTCTCTGTTCTCTGGACATGCTAGAACTAATGGGTCTCCGTTTGGTTTGTGGTTGTAAAGGTCAGAGCAGTACTCTGTCCTGTCCATCTGTCCAAGACTTCTTGTTCTTCTGTACTTGCTTTGGATCGTGGAGACCTTGGGCTGTTTAACACTTGTTAGCGGCTTTACAGTCTGGTAGGCCTTCTTGGTGTTGTTCTTGTTCAGACTGTTCTCTATTTTCTGGCATTGAGCTTCAATCCAGTTCTCCTTTGCTGTGCGCATGCCTTTTCGGATGTCATTGTTGATTTTTCGGTAGGCATCAGCTCCCTGTCAGGTGTTTCTTTTCTTTTTCATCTCTCTTCGTTTATCACACAGGTCCAAAAGTTCAGGTGTGATCCACAGCTTCTTCTTTGACCGGTGCTTTCCAAGGATCTCCGTGGCGGCATCTGTCACAGCTAAGTTGAAGATGGTAGTCATGGTGTTGACATCTACTTCACCAGCTCCCAAAATGAGCAGTGGTGCAAATTTCCCTCCAATTGTGGCCTGAAATATTTCTGTCACCTGCGGGTACTTGCAGTTGTCCAGGTCGAACTTCAGTCTAGTGCACTTTGTTGTGTTTACTCTCTTCAAGTGAAGCCGGAAAGACATCATCACAAGAATGTGGTCAATTCCGATGTCTGCACCTGGAAAGGTGCGTGTCCTGCCAATGTTGATGCTTGATCTGAAGCGTTTCTTGACCATCATTAACATTTACCGAGTAAGTCCCTTTAATAGAATTTTGGAAACCCTCCCCCAAAACTAACTGATCCGCCCCTGGACAGTGTTAACCAATGACTCAAATAGTACTTCTTGTTTAGATGATTAGATGAAAAATTGAAAGGTCTGACGTCCTGTGGTCATAAGGTCAGGTTTCCCATGGACAAGGCAAAGCATCTCACGGCCTTAATGTGCGTCTTAGGTAATAAAAAATAGCGACAGCGCGCGCGTGTTTGTGTATGTATGTGTGTGTATGTACGCGTGTGTTTCTGTAGGTGTGTGTAGGTATGTGTGTTTTTACTTCTTGTATCAATTTTTATTCATCAGATTAACATAAGTTGTACATAAGTTGTGTTTTTACGTGGCGGGATCAGGGTCAAATTTATGCAAAAAAATGACTTTCTTTACATATTCATAAATTTGTGTGTGTTATATTTGCAAAATTTGAATATAAAGGTGGTGTCCGAGCGTTGGAAAGGTCGTCAGCTATAGCTGTAGTCCCTTAGAATACAGACGGTAGCGCAGATAGAACGCAGCCGAGCGTGATTAGTATACTCCGAGGCGTTGTTGTGAGTTAACGAAGTGAGACTGTTGTGTTGCCTGCAGTATCGGGATACGCTTCATTATTGTATCAAGGGCCTATTTTGCTAGACTCGCGCTGTGACGTTATTAGAGATCACAATGTCTTTTTAAGCTGCTTACACGCCTATCAGAGAGCTTTCGCCCGCGTAATTGAGCCCTTACTTAAGCCTAGTGCTCGTGTCGTGATGTTTCGTCTTGTATATGCTTTGTTGAACACAATTATGTTTAAACAATTTGGATTATTTGCTCTGTGGGTTCGGGCAAATAGAATAGACCCAACGTTTCCCGGCGTGTCGTAAGAGGCGACTAACAGGGGTGATGTTAGCACGGCATCACTGGGCGAAAGTCTTCTACACAGAAGTCACCGGCCAGGGCGGAGGAACCTCACGTTACTACAGGTTCAACGACCACGTGCTCAGGGCCAAGGCGAGCCACACTGTATTCGTGGATTTCGGCTGTGGCCAACAGCCTGGAGAGGATTGGGCCCTGCCAGGTCTTTTTTGCCCAAGACACACTACATGATGACACAATCCACTAATTCCATACCGGATCGGTCGTCGCCCGGGCCGTCACCCGGCACAAGGACCGCGCCTTCCGTTGGCCACCAGGACGGAGGTGTTAAGTATGCTACTGATGGACAATATAGCAAGATCCGCACGAGAAACAACATCGTCATAGGAACCTGGAACGTCAGGACCCTAACTGCGGAAGGAAAATTAGAAGAACTGGCCCACGAGCTGGACCACTATCGATGGAACGTTCTAGGTATCAGCGAACTGCGCTGGAAAGGCCTAGGTGAAACAACGACTGACAAAGGCCACAAGCTCTATTTCAGCGGTAGAGATGACAGGCACGAACACGGCGTTGGATTCTTGGTCCACAAGAACATTCTAGCCACTGTCATGGGTTGCCGCCCAGTCTCCAGTAGACTCATTACCATCCGTCTGAGAGCAACCCCTTTCAACATTACCATCATCCAGGCCTATGCCCCAACATCAGACTATGAAGACAGCGAAGTGGAGGATTTTTATGAAAATATACAGGCGGTCCTTGACCAAGTGCCGAAGAAGGACATAGTCATAGTGCAAGGCGACTGGAATGCCAAGGTTGGCCAAGATGCGCACCGCAACTGGGGAGACACATGCGGACCCCACTGCAACAATGAGACAAATGACAGGGGTCTGAGGCTATTGGAGTTTGCCAGATACAACAATCTGGTACTGGCAAACACGCTTGGTCTCCACAAAAAATCCAGACGATGGACATGGCACAGTCCCGGCGGGGAACATCACAACCAGATCGACTACATCATGGTCAAGAAACGCTTCAGATCAAGCATCAACATTGGCAGGACACGCACTTTTCCAGGAGCAGACATTGGAAGTGACCACGATCTCGTGATGATGTCTTTCCGGCTCCATTTGAAGAGAGTAAATACAGCAAAGTGCACTAGGCTGAAGTTCGACCTGGACAAACTGCAAGACCCGGAGGTGGCAAAAATATTTCAGGCCACAATTGGAGGGAAATTTGCACCACTGCTTATTTTGGGGGCAGGCGAAGTAGATGTCAACACCATGACCAATACCTTCAACTCAGCTGTAACAGATGCCGCCACTGAGATCCTTGGCAAGCACCGACCAAAGAAGAAGCCGTGGATCACACCTGAACTTTTGGATCTGTGTGATAAACGAAGAGAGTTAAAAAAGAAAAAGAACACCTCACAGGGAGCTGATGTCTACCGAAAAATCAACAATGACATCCGAAAAGGCATGCGCACAGCAAAGGAGAACTGGATAGAAGATCAATGCCAGGAAATAGAGAACAATCTGAACAAGAACAACAGCAAGAAGGCCTACCAGACTGTGAAGCGGCTGACAAGTGTTAAACAGCCCAAAGTCTCCACTATCCAAAGCAAGTCTGGCATTTGCCTTACAGAAGAACAAGAAGTCTTGAACAGATGGACAGAGTACTGCTCTGACCTTTACAACCATACACCAAATGGAGACCCATCAGTTCTAGCATGTCCCGAGAGCAGAGAAGAAGAAGAAATCCTCCCAATTCTCCGGGAAGAAGTTGAGGCAGCAGTGCAATCGCTGAAGAAAGGGAAGTCAGCGGGAGTGGACAACATACCAGCGGAACTGCTACAAGCAGGAGGAGAAGCGATGACTGATGCTCTCACCACTATCTGTAACAAGATCTGGCAGAGTGGGGAATGGCCTACACCATGGACCCAGTCGCTTGTCATCACTCTTCCTAAAAAAGGTAACCTTCAGGAGTGTGAAAATTACCGCACCATCAGCCTCATCAGCCATCCCAGCAAGGTCCTCCTGAAAATAATACTCAACAGGTTGAAACCACAAGCTGAACAAATCATAGCTGAAGAACAAGCAGGATTCATGGCAGGGCGAAGTACCACTGAACAGATTTTCAACCTCAGAATAATCTGTGAGAAATACCTACAGCACCAACAACATCTATATCATGTGTTCATAGACTTCAAGAAGGCATTTGACCGAGTCTGGCATGCAGCTCTATGGGCAACCATGAAAGTGTACAACATCAGCCCTAAAATCATAGAAGTCATCAAAAGCCTGTATGACAAGGCTACCAGTGCAGTCCTCCATAACAGCGTCATCGGGAACTGGTTCAGAACAACAATCGGTGTGCGTCAAGGATGCCTACTCTCTCCAACACTCTTCAACATCTTCCTAGAGCGCATCATGTCAGATGCTCTTGCAGATCACGAAGGCACAGTCAGCATAGGGGGCAGAGCAATCTCCAATCTTCGTTTTGCGGATGATATTGATGGATTGGCTGGAGAGGAACAAGAACTTGAACAGCTTGTACAGAGGCTTGACACCACCTCCAGAGCTTATGGAATGGAAATAAGTGCAGAGAAGACCAAAATGATGACCAACAACACCAATGGCATCAACACGGACATCAAAGTACAAGGCCAATCCCTCAACACAGTGCACAGCTTCAAATATTTAGGAGCCATTGTGTCAGACAATGGGTCTCGACAGGAAGTCCTCTCCAGGATCGCACAAACAACTGCTGCCCTGACAAGGTTGAAGCCCATTTGGAAAGACAGAACCATCAGTCTACATTCCAAAGTAAGACTGCTGCGATCTCTGGTCATCTCCATCTTCCTATATGCTTGCGAAGCATGGACCCTCACAGCAGATCTCCAACGAAGAATACAAAGCATGGAGATGAGGTGCTACAGAAGACTTCTGTGCATTTCCTATACCCAACACATCACCAACGTTGAAGTCCGACAGACCATCACACAAGCCATTGGACAACACGATGACCTGCTCACAGTGGTGAAGAAACGGAAACTCCGATGGTATGGCCACGTCACCAGATCATCAGGCCTTGCAAAGACCATTCTGCAAGGCACAGTGCAAGGAGGTAGAAGAAGGGGGAGACCGAAAAAGAGGTGGGAGGACAACATTCGAGAATGGACTGGTTTGACACTGAGCGAAGCCATGAGGGCTGCTGAGGACAGAGAAAGATGGAGTATGCTGGTTAAGCGATCATCTGTGGTGCCCCTACGACCTTCGGGTTATGGGACAGGATAGGATAGGATAGGATTATTATACTGTTCTAAAGTTACCTTGTCTGGTGTACAAACAGGATAAAATTTGAGGTCAGGCTCACCTTAAAGTCAGACGTGACATGCGCATAGAAACATACAGCTAAGCTGAGCCCACTCAGTATTGAGGTTGACTTGTGGAAACCTGCCTTGTACCTTTGGGACGCTTCTGCCCTCAGGCATGAACATACGCAAATGACGTTGTCCCCTCCCCTCTCAGACCCCCCTCCTCCCCTCCCCCCATTTTTTTCCTGTCCCTCACTACCTCCATTCCTTCCCCCTTTACATTAAAAAAAATATTTACATTTTATTTCATTAGAAGACATACAGGAAATTGGAAGGGATTTGTTGTTGTTGAAATTTTAGATGGACTGCATCCAATACCATTATTGAAGGGAGAGAGAAAACCAGAGTACCCGGAGAAAACCCTCGATGACCCGAAAATGTCTCGGAACAAAGTCACTAAAGTTCATCCCCATGCGGGAATGGAACCCGAGACCTTTGACGACTGACCTGCTACTTCACTTACCTTTCAATCTTTCTCCCCCTCTCTCTCACTCTCCCTCTTTCTCACTTTCCCTCTCTCTATCACTCTCATTGTCTCACTCTCTCTCTCTCTCTCTCTCTCTCTCTCTCTCTCTCTCTCTCTCTCTCTCTCTCTTTCTCTCTGAGAAAAGTAACGAGTTGGCTACATTTAGCTCTGTTGGTTGGTTGGTTGTTTTATTAAAGTCTTTTTTCACCAAGATGATAAAGACCGTACGCACGCATTCAAACTCACGCATTTAAACAGGAACACATGTACACACACTCAAGCACACGCACTTAGCGCACGCACTTTCTCCATCTTTTTCACATATACTCAAACATAATTTATAAACGCAGCATAACATAACTTATAAGTAACAATGTCAGTTAAATCAAACGTACAACCAATACTATAAATAATATTACCGACACATCATTAAGTAAGATATACTATTGTTAATCAGAGAAAAGAACCAACAGCAGAACCGATAAACGTTTTTGCTAAAAAAATGCAACTATCAAAACTAATTCTGCCGAGTGATGGTAAACTGTTAGGCAAGAGGCCTCTTAAATCATTGCAATCAAACAGCAAATGTTTCAAAGAAAACGTCTCGTTACAAACGCATTTAACATTTTTGCAATACTGCTCTGTTGTTTTTTTTTGCTCATTTTTGCAATTTAGCTTTGTCTCATCTCTGACTAGTATCCTTTGTCAGAGAACTTAAAGGTCACTGGCAAATTCAACTGATTTATTCCCATAAACGCTTGTCATCGGGGCATGTGGATACAATTATTATAGACGAATCCTGCTGTACACTGGAGCAGTAATCTCAGATTTGGCTTGGATCCAAGATTGCTCCATGACAGAGAGAGAGAGAGAGAGAAAGAGAGAGAGAGAGAGAGAGAGTTTGGGGGTGGGGTGAGGGGAGGGATCCATCCAAGAAGCTCGTTCGGGCGATTACAAATGAATATGGACAGGTACATAGAGCGCATGAATTAGGATAGGAGTGATCGGAATGGTAAAGGGGAGAGGAGAATGCAGGTGGACGTGGAGGGAAGGAGGGGTGGGGGTTGGGGTGGGAGGCTGGAGGGAAGGAGAGTTGGGGGAGGGGGGGTGGCATATGACCTTCAGGAGATGAGCTTGTGCACTGCATGCGATGCATGCCTTACGACAACAAGAAGTCTGAGACATTACCATCAGCGCGCGTGTTTTGAATTGGGACAGCTCTTGTTGTCCGGGGCTGGCAGATTTGGCCCCCTGTCGCTGCCAACCAAAGTTAATAAATAAATCTGGTAATAAATAAATTCATGCATTCATTCATTAACGAAATAAATGCATTTTAAAAATAAGTTTAAAATAAATAACTTTGATACTAGAGCGATGATACAATATTTTTTTTGATCGTTAATATTATACACAGGGCCCGACAGAAACTTTTTTTTTACCTGTCCTGTTATCAAATATATTTTTTCTGTCCCACAACATTTCCAGCCTGTCTGAACTTTCTTACAATTTTGATGAAGAAACACAAAAGGTAAGATATTCAAACCCATTGTATTGCAGCAGTTTTGTATTGCAGCACTTTGCACATACAAACACTTTTGCTTGGCGAAGTCTCATAAAGTAAACAAAAACACGTGGAAAGTAAACGTTCGCAGCCAGCCCATGCTTTGCTTTAAAAATACCTGTCCGGCAGTTGGTTTTACCTGTCCCGGACAGTCAGTTGTGTCGAGCCCTGAAACATATGAGCTACTGTAGAGTGACGATTGAAGAGCTGTATTAACTGTATTACTGGACAATAAAGAGAACATGAAAAAAATAGAATCACCGTATAAGAAAATAATGAATGAATGACAGAAGCCAAAAAAGAACGATAGGACTAAGGTTACACGAAAAGGATAAAACAGCCCTCTGTTCTTTGAGCCCAAGTTCCATTTGTTGCTGAACTGATAAGGCTGGCCATCGTAAAGTGCAGCCGTTAGATTAGGAAAAGGTTAACCTTGTACAACACGTGACTCCAAGAGAGAGATAGACAGAGAGACAGACAAACAGACAGACAGAAAGGGGGGAGGAGAGGAAGGGAGGGAGGTAGAGAGATTAATATATGTAGACCTCTGATGGTATCCTGACTTCGCTGAATGGATGCTAAGAATTGTCTGCTAGGAGTGAAGTATCAGGAGTGGTATACAATGTTGCTTATGGCCCAGACGTTCATTTGACTGTGATCACTAGACATCGTACTGTTGCTATTTAGTCGCATGGTTATTTTAGTGTGAGGTTTAGATGAAGATTTCGATGTAGATGGGTTGGTGGACCTATAGTCTCCTTTTTGACTTAAATGCCTATAGCAATGTCAGTCTTTGCATTCACGTCCCTCCCACCTTCACTCACTGCCAAAAACACAAAATAAAACAATAAAATACTGTAACGTGGGGTTTATGGGTTGCTGGGCTCTGCACAATGGAATGCTGTAACCCTCACGCTTTATTCTATGAGAACCGCTAGTTAGTCACCCGGTGAATTACTTTAATAAATTTATTTGTTTAGCTCGGTCTGTGTTAAGGCTGGGATACAGAGATAGATAGAAAAATGGTAAAAGATCACTGTCACACTAGCTTTCACACGGCTATGAATCATATGTAGCCACTTGATAACAGTTAAAATCACACATTTATTTCCTCTACTCTATACAAGATCTTCGATGTACTAATCTACCTTAAAAAGTCATGAGTCAATGCAAATAATTCGATCGCTGATAGTCTAGGCAGCTGTTATGTCTTCATAGGGCACTGGCTACTAGAGTTCATGAAGATTGGACTGCTGTGGTCCGTTTTACTATAGTTTCTGAAGAGTGGACTACTGTGGTCCGTTTGCTATCAGTTTTTAGTGCACTTTTTCCTATGCACTTAACTTGTGGGTAGCGGGTTTGAAGCCCTTTGATGAAGTAGCTTCTGGTACACGCTGGGTCGTCGTGTAGTTTGGTCCCTTGACACGCTGTGGTTTCTTGGAGGGTGTGTTTCAGGGTTGCTCTCTCAATCCTGTGCTGTAGAGGCTAAACAGCCAACTCGTCTTTTCTGTGGAGTTGGGCGCACGGGATATCTCGCCTGCTCGTCTGTAACACAAGAGACGAAATTCTGCACAACCTTGAATAATAGGTCTGTGCAGAGCGTCTCACTGAAAGCCAAAGTAGCCCTCAGTGATAGCTCCACATCTCTATACATAAGCGACGAACATTCTGCTACGTCCGTGGTCCACTGGAATCTCAACTCTAATTTCCTATACATACATAAATATAAATTGTGGCTAACTATACACATACAGAATTAATAATATTATAAACATTCACTGGTACAGCCACTGGTCTGCAAACATACATATAGGTTAACCAACAGTGGTTCCGTCAGGTATACAACATGGCGTCCAAACCGGTCGTGCTTAACACGTGTTCGGCTTCTCCACGTGGTACGGCAAATTCGGAGTAACACTTCAAGTCTATGCATAGCAAATTCCACAAACATAATTTCAACAATAATATAAATATATCACGATGAAACAGAAGTATGTTCATTTACCCGTTTGACAAAGTCAGTCTCGTGGCTACTTGATTGAATTCTAAGATTCACAAGTCCTGCTTCCTGGTCTGTTCAGGAGAGATCTATCATCTTACTGCTAACTGTGTAGCTGTTTACTGCTCCTCGTTTTAAACTCGACTCCCGTTCTATCTCTCGATTTGAATCAGCCAGACCTGGCTGAGTCCATTATAAACTGTGTTCCCATTGGCGGATAATCGACTCGCCTAACGTAGCTACGATGATGTCATTGCCTTCGCTCTTACCGTCAGCTACCACTGTGTGTAAACGGCAGTATATCATTGCTACGCTTGATTACTTCCATCGTCTGCTGCAGCCTAACATTAACATTCTAAGATTACAATGACTAAACAAGGCTAAATAGTAAAGTAAGCAGGGTAAACTGGTCCGTCTGTCACAAATACATATATAATATTTCTGTCTTTTATTGTTTTGTTTATATAAATATATCCTATCCTATCCTATCCCGTAACTCGAATGTCGTTGGTGCGCCATAGATGATTGTTTAACCAGCGTACTCCATCTTTCTCTGTCCTCATCAACCCTCATAGCTTCGCTCAGTGTCAAACCAGTCCATTCTCGAATGTTGTCCTCCCACCTCTGTTTATGTCTCCCTCTTCTTCTACCTCCTTGCACTGTGCTTTGCAGGATGGTTTTTGCAAGACCTGATGATCTGGTGATATGGCCATACCATCGGAGTTTCCGTTTCTTCACCACTGTGAGCATGTCATCGTGTTGTCCAATGGCTTGTGTGATGGCCGGTCTGTCGGACTTCGTTGTTGGTGATGTACTGAGTATAGGAAATGCCCATAAGTCTTCTGTAGCACCTCATCTCCATGCTTTGTATTCTTCGTTATAGATCTGCTGTGAGGGTTTTGCAAGCGTATAGGAAGATGGAGATGAAAAGGGAGCGCAGCAGCCTTACCTTGGAATGTAGATTTATGGTTCTGTCCTTTCACATGTGCGATCCTGGAGAGGACTTCCTGTCTGGACCCATTGTCTGATACAATGGCTCCTTAATATGTATTCCCAGAATTTTGCAGATAGGTCCTAGATGTCCTAACTAGTCTAAAAATGACATTTTCAAAATGTGTCCCTAGTTCGTTGATGCTACCCTGCAGCTGCCTTGTGTTGAAAAGATCAGACGACTGTCAGCCTATTGGGCGACAAATATGCTCCCAAAGTCAGCGATCCAAGCTCAGTCAAACACAGCCTTTTGTATGAGAGTGGTGGGCGTAGTCATGATTTTGTATTACATTTATTCTTGTTATCAGTTCCTTCTTATAATACTTGTTTTAAAACGCAAGGTATCGGTTTTAACAAATGTTTTATTCAGAGAAAGCATTTAATGACAAACATACAATGCTTTGCAGGACAGGCAACAAGCGATCTTATATTCACAACTTTCCGGCACCTCTCATAAAAACTCGTGGGTATCGCCATTATAAATTAAAACGAGGTTATATGAAACCAAGTTCCGGTTTGGCTTGTTTTGCTTTTATCAAAGCTTGATGCGTGACTTTTAAATATGGCAAATTGCCGAAAACGACGATTGTTAGAGCCAGAAAACGAGTGGGATAAGTATTAAAACGGTGGAGGAAGTACATGCTCAGTGAAAGAATGCAAAAAAACAATCGTAGAGGCCTGTATTTGTGGCGACTTCGGAGGTGCGTCGATCATCGACAGAAAGTGAAACAGGACCTGAAAACTCTTGTAGTTTTCCATAGCTTCGCCGTCGCAACCTTCACAAAACACGAAGTAACTGACTATGTTAGGCTAGCGTTGTGGCCAAGTGGGCTAAGGCGGGACTAACTTGCCTTGTCCACAAGCCAGAAACCAATGGCGCCTGATAGGTGTGGGATCGAGCCAGCATCTGGGCGTTATGTTTTTCCGAATATTTTTCAAAAATTCACAAATAATGTTAGGTAGGTAGGGTTTAGGCGCGCCACTGGCGATAGAAAGGGATAATAAACTGCAGCAAAAAAAATAAAAATATGTGAGGGTACGATACAGGTGGCCAGTGACACATGTTATTATTCTTGAATATTTGGAAATAACTCACTAAAACACGCGGAGAAAAAAAAACGGAAGTATTTTTCATAGAGGGGATTCCCGTTGGTGCATAGGATAGCAGAAAAGTGTGGATAAGCCCACCCTGTATAAATAACACTCTACATAATAATTAAGTGACAGGCAACTAATAATTTCATATAAATGAAGAAGAATAGAGAAAAAAAAAGTGTAATAAGTTTAGTGAATAATTGAGTGGAATGTGCAGAATAATATTTAACAATTAATTACAAAATATTGAGAAAAAAAGAGGAATCAAGTATTTAGCTGTAAATCAAATATGTCGATAAATAAGTAATAAAACATTTTTAACAAATAATTGGAGAAGAAAATGTTAGAGAGAGAGGTAAAGAGAGAGAGTGGAGAGAGAAGAGGGAGGGGAAAGCGATAAAGGGCGAGAGAGAGAGAGAGAGAGAGAGAGAGAGAGAGAGAGAGAGAGAGAGAGAGATGGACACCAGGACGCTTGTGCGAGGGAGCGGAGAATTTCACTGAAGGAAAACGCTTTGACTGTTTCATAAACTCTTGAGTGGTGCTGAAGAGAAGTTGATTATCAGGTAGAGAAAAGGTTATTCAACTTTTTATTTTTTTTTGCTTGAAGGTACAGATAGTAGTTATTCTTATGTTAGTATTGTATTGTTTTTTTTTATTGTATTGTATTGCATTGTATTGTATTGTTGGCACGCTCAGTAGTATCAGCAGATAATTTAGATGAACGAAATATATGCAATTCAATCAGTCTTCCTTTGAAAATTCCTCTAGCTCTGCATGTTGTACTGTCAGTAGTCTGAAGAACGGACCGCCTATTAATGGCTGTGTGTGGGAGTTTGGTTTGGAATGGGTGGGTCCGCGTGTGTGTGTGTGTGTGTGTGTGTGTGTGTGTGTGTGTGTGTGTGTGTGTGGGTGTGTACATCGTGTGTGTGTGTGTGGGTGTGTACGTCGTGTGTGGGTGTGTGTGTGTGTGGGTGTGTGTGTGTGTGGGTGTGTGTGTGTGTGTGTGTGTGTGTGTGCATGTAAGTATGTGTGTGTTGGGAGTATGTTGATGAGCAATTATCTATCAACTTCAATGGGAAAAACAATTCCGTTTGCGTGTGCGGCTAATGCGAAAGTAATTATTGCAATAATTATAAGGCCGTTAAATAAATTATTCTATGTCTTCCCATCCCTTTTTGACGCCTTGTTTTGTCCCTCTCCATCTGTCTCTTCTCTCATTCTTGTCCCTCTCCTTCTGTCTCTTCTCTATTCTTGTCCCTCTCCATCTGTCTCTTCTCTCATTCTTGTCCCTCTCCTTCTGTCTCTTCTCTATTCTTGTCCCTCTCCTTCTGTCTCTTATCTATTCTTGTCCCTCTCCATCTGTCTCTTCTCTCATTCTTGTCCCTCTCCTTCTGTCTCTTCTCTCTTCTTGTCCCTCTCCTTCTGTCTCTTATCTATTCTTGTCCCTCTCCATCTGTCTCTTCTCTCATTCTTGTCCCTCTCCTTCTGTCTCTTCTCTCTTCTTGTCCCTCTCCTTCTGTCTCTTATATCTTCTTGTCCCTCTCCTTCTGTCTCTTCTCTCTTGTCCCTCTCCTTCTGTCTCTTCTCTCTTGTCCCTCTCCTTCTGTCTCTTCTCTCTTCTTGTCCCTCTCCTTCTGTCTCTTATCTATTCTTGTCCCTCTCCTTCTGTCTCTTCTCTCTTGTCCCTCTCCTTCTGTCTCTTCTCTATTCTTGTCCCTCTCCTTCTGTCTCTTCTCTCTTCTTGTCCCTCTCCTTCTGTCTCTTCTCTATTCTTGTCCCTCTCCTTCTGTCTCTTCTCTCATTCTTGTCCCTCTCCTTCTGTCTCTTATCTCTTCTTGTCCCTCTCCTTCTGTCTCTTATCTCTTCTTGTCCCTCTCCTGCTGTCTCTTCTCTATTTTTGCCCCTCTCCTTCTGTCTCTTCCCTATTCTTGTCCCTCTTATTCTGTCTCTTCTCTATTCTTGCCCCTCTCCTTCTGTCTCTTCTCTATTCTTGTCCCTCTTATTCTGTCTCTTATCTCTTCTTGTCCCTCTCCTTCTGTCTCTTATCTATTCTTGTCCCTCTCCTTCTGTCTCTTCTCTCTTCTTGTCCCTCTCCTTCTGTCTCTTCTCTCTTGTCCCTCTCCTTCTGTCTCTTATATCTTCTTGTCCCTCTCCTTCTGTCTCTTCTCTCTTCTTGTCCCTCTCCTTCTGTCTCTTCTCTCTTGTCCCTCTCCTTCTGTCTCTTATCTCTTCTTGTCCCTCTCCTTCTGTCTCTTCTATCTTCTTGTCCCTCTCATTCTGTCTCTTCTCTCTTCTTGTCCCTCTCCTTCTGTCTCTTCTCTCTTGTCCCTCTCCTTCTGGAAAAGACATATACATTATTTGTTGCAAAAGGCTATTAAAAGTTTAAATTTAATAAAGATTGTAAGTTATCAAAAATGGGGACAAGATACACAAAATTTGATTCACCTGGTGTGCATGCTTGTTCGATCTAAATTAACATATGGCCAAGAGGTATACTTCTCTGCTCCAAAATACTTATTAAAATTACTTCAAAGTATGGATAGCAAAGCCATTAAAATGGCTATGGGTGTTCCAATACACACAAAAACATCTGATGCTTATAACGCTGCAGGTGTATTACCATTACATGAATGGAGAAAATTATCATGTGCTAAATATATAGTGAGGGCATCTGCAGTTGACAATTTCACAGATTCGGAATTAGAAATACGCTCTGATTTACATTTTCCCAAAAGAGCACAGAGTATTAATTATTTACAGACTATTTTAACGTATACAAATGAGCTCATGAACGAATCTAATTTAAATTGTAAAATCGATTCAAACATAATTTCACAAATACCTATACCTAATTGGGAACTTCAACGAGCAAATTTTGACATGGACTACTCTGAATTAAGAAAACAGGAAAACGGCATTTTATTAGCAGCAGAAGCAAAGGAACGTATCTATGAAAAATATGTTATGTTATTAGTTTATATTATTCTTACCTACAAATTTATACTGATGGTTCTGTTTTAGAATCAGGTGAAACAGGAGCAGGTTATGTTATACCTGCTTTAAAGGTTAACGAGGTTTACTTTTTAGGGAAAGGGCATTCAATATTTACTGCAGAACTTATTGCTATACTTATGGCATTGAATAAAATCATTAGTTTACACACTGACTTTCTCAATATATTATTTTGTGTTGATTCTAAATCAGTTTTACAAACTTTGGATTCAAATTCTAATAAAGAAGGCTGTTATATTATAGATGAAATTAAATATCTTATTCATAGTTTAATCATAAATGGAACAAATGTTCAATTTTGCTGGATACCATCTCATAGCGGATTAAATCATAATGACTGGGCTGATAGGATTGCAAAAAAAGGGGCAAAAAATGGAAGTACTGTTATTCAGCTCGATATTCCATTCTCAAAAAATGAAGTATATCGTATAATTGAGAAAACTATAAAAAATAAAATTCCTTGCATTAAATTATATAATGAAATGTTACATTCCTCGCGGATTGTTATCAGTTTAGCATATCGTCTTGCTTTGAACTCGTGGAGGACAAAATACTGTAAGGAAGTTGCTTGCATTTGCAAACAAGCAATTTCTATTAATCATCTCATTAATGAATGCAGTGCAATTGCGCAATATATTCCACAACATATTCGAAATATTCAGGATAAAAATATTATTTACTGGATATCAATTGCAAAATCATTAATATACAGTCCTGTTGGATGTTTTAAAAAAAAAAAACAAAAAAAAAACAGTCAGTACAGATTATTTACTAGATCTAATAGATTGTTTCTATGAAGCATAAATTAAGAACATGGAATATTATATATGTATAAATTCAGAACATTGAATTACATAATTATATGAGATACAATGATCCTGATTCGGCTTATTACAGCCCGCTGGATCATGTAAATCATGAAGATTATTTTACAAGGATTGGTTAGTAGTTATATTGGACGAAATTTGTATAATTTCTAATTATTTTAAAAATTTGATTGTTTAATTGTTCAGTTTTGTGTACTTTGTTTAATCCATTTTCCCCTTCATTATGACCATTCATTATTTGTTTAATATTTCCCCCTGTTTCCATCAAGTTTAAAATCACTTAGGTGAATAGACGTTAAATTAAAGAAACAAACCTCTCCTTCTGTCTCTTCTCTCTTGTCCCTCTGTTATTTGTTCTTCACTAGTTTATGAGAGACGTTGTGGTTATTTTGTACCCTCTCTCTCTCTTTCTCTGTCTGTCTGTCTCTATCTCTCTATATTTGTCTCTGTCTCGCTCTGTCTCTTTTACTCTGCCTGATTATCTCTCTGTCTCTAGCTCCCTCTCTCTGTCTCTCTCTTTTTCTCTTTTTCTGTGCCTCTCTGTCTTTCCCTCTCTTTGTCTCTGTCTCTCTTTGTCTTCATTACTCTCTGTCTCTGTCTCTCTTTGTCTCTGTCTCTGCCTCTGTGTCTCACTCTCTCTTTGCCTGCTTTTTTCTCTGTCTCAATCTCTCTCTTTTTCTCAATGTTTGTTTTTGCATGTTGTGGTTTTCTTCTTACTCTCCTGCCCCCCCTTCCCCAACCTTTCCCTCTTTCTCTTTCTCTCTCTCATTCTCTCTCTCTCATTCTCTCTCTCATTCTCTCTCTCATTCTCTCTCTCCCTCTCTCTCTCTCTCTCTCTCTCTCTCTCTCTCTCTCTCTCTCTCTCTCTCTCTCTCTCTCTCTCTCTCTCTGAGTGTTGTAACGATAGGTGCTTCCTCCGTGAAATAAAAAAGCTATGGTAATGGGTTTTTAGTGTGGGTATTTGGTGACCATGTTGGGCGTTTGGCTGTGTGATTGTGCGGTGAAGGATGATTGGGGATATGGGAGTGTACTGGCCTTGGCACACCACATCAAAGTGGAGGATGAGGAATAAAGAAGAGGAGGAACTGACATAGGAGAAAATAGAAGAGCAATGAAAACATGTGTGTGGGTGGCGTGGTATGGGGTGGGGGATAAACTAAACAGGATGATAGGAATGTTAGTCATGATTTATTATTAATGTATTGGATTTTGTATTATTGTGCGCTCTTACTATTAGCCAGCGGTATGGCTGTAACTGGCCGCGGACCGGCATTTTGAACTAATGATCTTCTTATTATTATAATACCTCGGGATTAACCATTTTTATTTGATCCTATTTGACTTTCATGGTTTAAATGCGGCTAACTGCGGAATGCGACTGCCCCTGGGTTATCACCTTAGTGTAACTTCTAAGCCATTGTTCTCAATTATTTCTGAGGGGAGCGTTACAGTATATAAGAATTGTCAAATAAATCATTGGTCGGGATCTGTGATACTGCGGCGCTAGGAAGACTGAGGTGTTAGGAGGTGCCAGTGCTCTCCCCTTACATAACTGGCTTGTGTTTATATTAACATTGCTTTTGCCTTCTTTTTTTTTATACATTAAATAACATTACAGTGCGGTGAGGGACTAGGCCAGTTATATCGCCTGCTGTAGAAATTGCATTGCATTGTCATCCATTAGTGTTGAGGTTGTTTTTCCCCCTTCTATCGGAGGGCCGGCGCTTCGAACTAGTGTGATCTCATTAATGATAATGCGGCCTTTATTATTATTGTAACAAAAAAATTGCTGTGAGGATTGGCCTAGTGTTGCCACCTTAAACTGGGCAGCGCGCTTGAATTGTCAATAACGCTGCCCTGATTCCTGCCTGCTTAAAGGGAAATCTTAAAGATCGTTCTGTCACTGCCAGCGCCCGTGAACACAAATCAATGGCCACGCTGTAAATACCTCTTGCCCTCCGCTTCCTCGACAAATCGCTCACCGTGGCAATCTCACCTAGAGCTCTGTACTGTCCTCCACTCTACCTTTCCAACACAAATAGAATGGTACAGCTAACCTATGTATAAATCTGTATCTTTGTCTCTCTCTTAGAATGGTACAGCTAACCTATGTATAAATCTGTATCTTTGTCTCTCTCTTAGAATGGTACAGCTAACCTATGTATAAATCTGTATCTTTGTCTCTCTCTTAGAATGGTACAGCTAACCTATGTATAAATCTGTATCTTTGTCTCTCTCTTAGAATGGTACAGCTAACCTATGTATAAATCTGTATCTTTGTCTCTCTCTTAGAATGGTACAGCTAACCTATGTATAGATCTGTATCTTTGTCTCTCTCTTAGAATTGTACAGCTAACCTATGTATAGATCTGTATCTTTGTCTCTTAGAATGGTACAGCTAACCTATGTGTAGATCTGTATCTTTGTCTCTCTCTTAGAATGGTACAGCTAACCTATGTATAGATCTGTATCTTTGTCTCTCTCTCTCTTAGAATGGTACAGCTAACCTATGTATAGATCTGTATCTTTGTCTCTCTCTCTCTCCTCCTCCTCCTCTCTTTATCTCTTTCACATACACACACAAACACACACACACATACACTCTCTCTCTCTCCCTCTCTTCCTATGCCCTCTCTCTCTCTCTCTCTCTCTCTCTCTCTCTCTCTCTCTCTCAGTTTCTTTCTATCGCTCGGTCTCTGACACTTAACAACTTCTCTCTCCTTCTCTGTCTCTTTAACTCTAACTCCCTGTCTATCTCTTTTTTCGGTCTATGTCTATCTCTCTCTGTCTCTGCTTTTTTCTGTCTCTGTCTGTCTGTCTCTCTGTCTCTGGCTGTCTGTCTGTCTGTCTCTCTCTCTCTCTCTCTCTCTCTCTCTCTCTCTCTCTCTCTCTCTCTCTCTCTCTCTCTATCTGGATACTGGTGTGAACACAACAACCTATAAGAGTTGAGGGTGAAGGTCGGAGGGACTTGACTGCGGTACCAATTAAGATTCCAGCAGCCCTGGCTGTTGTTGTAGGCCTGCCCGCAATGTTCTAGTGGCATTGCGTGGCTGAGACTCGCCCAGGCTGACCTTTGCCCCTCGCTACTCGCCCAGACTGACCTTTACCTCTCGCTACTCGCCCAGACTGACCTTTGCCTCTCGCTACTCGCCCAGACTGACCTTTGCCCCTCGCTACTCGCCCAGGCTGACCTTTGCCCCTCGCTACTCGCCCAGACTGACCTTTGCCCCTCGCTACTCGCCCAGGCTGACCTTTGCCTCTCGCTACTCGCCCAGACTGACCTTTGCCCCTCGCTACTTGCCCAGGCTGACCTTTGCCTCTCGCTACTTGCCCAGGCTGACCTTTGCCCCTCGCTACTTGCCCAGGCTGACCTTTGCCCCTCGCTACTTGCCCAGGCTGACCTTTGCCCCTCGCTACTTGCCCAGACTGACCTTTACCTCTCGCTACTCGCCCGGGCTGACCTTTGCCTCTCGCTACTCGCCCGGGCTGACCTTTGCCTCTCGCTACTCGCCCAGGCTGACCTTTGCCTCTCGCTACTCGCCCAGACTGACCTTTGCCTCTCGCTACTCGCCCCGTTGAACCTGTGTGCAGGCCTAATTGGACGCCCCTACCTATTTGGACGCCGGCGTCTAATTGGGTCTGACAAAGAGGCCTAATTGGACGCCCCCTGCCTAATTGGACGCCTAATTGGGCATGGAGTGCACATATTTCATTTGACATATAATAACGTGTAAGTTTGTATGTGTGTACATTTTTTTTTCTTTTTTCTCACCTCACAGTGTTTGTGTGCGAGTGTGTGTAACTGTGTGCGAGTATATGCAGCCGGGCTGTATGCAGATTGTGTCATTGTATTGCTTTATAATACAGTGTAATTATAATAACTAGCATTCCTCGACTGCATATTTGATTAGCTCAATCAAACCAAAGTATAAGTTGATGTATAGTATAACAGAATATAAGCAGAAAAGATCTTTTTGTTGTTGATGCACAGCTGTAATTCCAAGGTAAGGAGGTAATTGTGGAGAAAGATATACTAAAAAATAGCCAAGACAAAGTTCAAACAAAATATGGCCCCTGGTTCGAGATCGTTTAACGTCAGCGACCTTTCGCGGGATCTATACCGAGGGATGCCACGAGGTGATAACATGCTTCTACTCATACATCGATTGCAGCAGCACTGGCATCGTTTCACCCAGTCACATTATATTGACATCGGGACAATCAGCACTAAATTTTATCAGAAATGTCAGTACAATGGATGTAAGCTTGAAAAATCCTAGATTTATCGATTTAATGTCAGTGACGGGAACGGTACCAAGGTAGGCTACACATCAGGGACAGTGTTGCCATAAGTGTTACTATAAGTTTTAATATCTATGTTTTAATGATTTCGTTCCATGTCGCCTTTTAGTTGTAGCCTACATTTGATTTTTTTAATTTGAATAAATATATGCGTGTGACTGTTTCACTGTGTATATGTATATGTCTTGGTGTTATAGTTTTTAGCAAAAAGTAATATTATGTGTTTTGGGCTAGGTCTGGCACAGAGACTCCATGATTGAAGTGAAGATGTTGCAGATGACTTTAATAATAATAATAATAATAATAATAATAATAATAATAATAATAATAATAATAATAATAATAATAATAATAATAATAATATTAATAATAATAATAATAATAATAATAATAATAATAATAATAATAATAATAATAATAATAATAATAATAATAATAATTATTATTATTATTATTATTATTATTATTATTATTATTATTATTATTATTATTATTATTATTATTATTATAAGGGGCGTCCAATTAGGCTTCTATGTCAGACCCAATTATATTATTATTATTATTATTATTATTATTATTATTATTATTATTATTATTATTATTATTATTATAAGGGGCGTCCAATTAGGCTTCTATGTCAGACCCAATTATTATTATTATTATTATTATTATTATTATTATTATTATTATTATTATTATTATTATTATAAGGGGCGTCCAATTAGGCTTCTATGTCAGACCCAATTGGACGCCGGCGTCCAATTAGCCAGGGGCGTCCAATTAGGCTTTTATGTTAGACTCATTTGGACGCCGGCGTCCAAATAGGCAGGGGCGTCCAATTAGGCTTGCACACACCTGCGCAGTATGGTGTTAAAATCTTGAAGCGGTGAATAGGTCCATTGGAGTAAAAAAAAGGCAGCGCGTCCAATGTTACACTCTTCAAAGGCTTTACTCCAGTGTTGCACACTTCAAAGGCTTTACTCCAATGTTACACTCTTCAAAGGCTTTACTCCAGTGTTACACTCTTCAAAGGCTTTACTCCAATGTTACACTCTTCAAAGGCTTTACTCCAGTGTTACACTCTTCAAAGGCTTTACTCCAATGTTACACTCTTCAAAGGCTTTACTCCAATGTTACACTCTTCAAAGGCTTTACTCCAATGTTACACTCTTCAAAGGCTTTACTCCAATGTTACACTCTTCAAAGGCTTTACTCCAGTGTTACACTCTCCAAAGGCTTTACTCCAATGTTACACTCTTCAAAGGCTTTACTCCAGTGTTACACACTTCAAAGGCTTTACTCCAATGTTACACTCTTCAAAGGCTTTACTCCAGTGTTGCACTCTTCAAAGACTTTACTCCAGTTTTACACTCTTCAAAGGCTTTACTCCAATGTTACACTCTTCAAAGGCTTTACTCCAATGTTACACTCTTCAAAGGCTTTACTCCAGTGTTACACTCTCCAAAGGCTTTACTCCAATGTTACACTCTTCAAAGGCTTTACTCCAATGTTACACTCTTCAAAGGCTTTACTCCAGTGTTACACTCTTCAAAGGCTTTACTCCAGTGTTGCACTCTTCAAAGGCTTTACTCCAATGTTACACACTTCAAAGGCTTTACTCCAGTGTTACACTCTTCAAAGGCTTTACTCCAGTGTTACACTCTTCAAAGGCTTTACTCCAATGTTACACTCTTCAAAGGCTTTACTCCAGTGTTACACTCTTCAAAGGCTTTACTCCAGTGTTACACTCTTCAAAGGCTTTACTCCAGTATTACACTCTTCAAAGGCTTTACTCCAGTGTTGCACTCTTCAAAGGCTTTACTTCAATGTTACACTCTTCAAAGGCCTTACTCCAGTGTTGCACTCTTCAAAGGCTTTACTCCAATGTTACACTCTTCAAAGGCTTTACTCCAGTGTTACACTCTTCAAAGTCTTTTTACTCCAATGTTACACTCTTCAAAGGCTTTACTCCAGTGTTACACTTTTCAAAGGCTTTACTCCAGTGTTGCACTCTTCAAAGGCTTTACTCCAGTGTTGCACTCTTCAAAGGCTTTACTCCAATGTTACACTCTTCAAAGGCTTTACTCCAATGTTACACACTTCAAAGGCTTTACTCCAGTGTTGCACTCTTCAAAGGCTTTACTCTAGTGTTACACTCTTCAAAGGCTTTAATCCAGTGTTACACTCTTCAAAGGCTTTACTCCAGTGTTGCACTCTTCAAAGGCTTTACTCCAATGTTACACTCTTCAAAGGCTTTACTCCAGTGGACCTTTGTACCATCCTAAGATTGTAACATTGTACTTCAAGCCTCCAGCATTTAACTTACGCCTTATGGATTATACTGTCACTTGCCATACAGCGTATCTCAATCTGCTGATCATACACCAATTACCTCTTTCAGATAAGAGTGTAAACTGAGGTCTAGTCTGTGCACGCAAGCATTCCATCGCATGGACTTTAAAGATCCTGACGCTCATGTCCTAGACGGGTGAGTGCCGGCTACACAAATACACCCAACTCGCACTAGGTTCCTTCTCCCCATCCAAGGTTGCTCCGGATTGTGCTGGGTCGTCTGGGCGTCAGACTATGCGCCCCAAGGCTGCAAGTGGGCGCCTCAGCGGCTTGAGTTAGATCCTGTATCGACCAGCGCCTTGAGCGGATCTTGAACTGGTAAAGCGCAATATAAAAATGATTAAATAATAAATATGTAGCCGAGTCATTGTTTTGATAAATTTCATTGTTAGCTGTTATCAAACAGAGTGATTATTATGTAGTCTATAGAGTAATATAATGTCGTTTATTAATTCATTCATCCTTCATTGTAATGCTCGATAAGGTAAGCCATTTAATATTTCATTTTTGTAAAATTTATAAATTAGTTAGAATTGGGAACTCTAATTTTGAGTCACCGGAAGTGACCCCGGAAGATACCGGATGTTTTGATTATCATATTATATCAACAATATGCTTGTTTATAGTTCACATTTTTTGTTAACATTTGATTATGATGTTTAATATTTTGATTAATTCTGTTATAAACATTTACAGATTAGGGACATCTATTTATTAGACACATGATTTGTTTTCAGGGTCGTGTCTCTATTCACTCGCTTTAGAAGCAAATAAATTCCACTTGCCTGAGCTTACACCACACGCCTTGTCTTCGTGGATGCAACCAAAGAGCTTATTACGGAAAGAGGGGGAACCTCCATTATGTCATATACAAAATTGCGAGACGCTCTCACGGATTATTTCCCTTTGCTCGGGCTGGCTATATTTCATCATCTGCTATATGAATGATCTGTGCGTGGTAACTTATTGAGCCTATGCCATTGGAAAAGAACATTTGTATGGCAACGTTTGCAAAAACCAAACTTTTAACCATCATTATTATTAACATTCTGCTACTGCTGTCTTTTTTTTCCCTTTTTTGTGTTTATGTTTACTTATTGACATTTATTAGGTGCTTTTATGCTGCTTATGTGTGTATGTCATAGGTTCGTTTTCTGCCCTGGAATGTATTATTTTTTAATCAACGACAGATATTTTAAAATTAAAATATGCATGACAGACTGTTTCATTTATCCGAAACTGTGTAAATCCGTAATCGTGAGAGAGAGTGAGAGAGAGTGAGAGAGAGAGGGGTTGGGGGGAAGAGAGAGCTCTGTCATTTAATCAATAAATCACAATAAAGAACAATAACAAAATGTTTCACTAATAGTGTGAATTTAATCAGGGATGGATTTAACCGGAAATTACCGGTATTTTACCAGTTTGAGAATTAAAATACCGGATGAAAAATCAGTTGCCGGTAGAGCCTAACGGTTCTTATTTTGTTTGACTGGTTTCAAAAATAAAGGAAAAGAGAAAGAAAAACAAGAGAAATGAAGAGAGAGAGAGAGAGAGAGAGAGAGAGAGAGAGAGAGAGAGAGAGAGAAGTCGAAGTTGAAACCTTTAATAGGATAATAGCATTTGGTCCTATGGACCTGTCTTACAGCTAGTCCTTAATAAAATTGTAAAAAAAAAAGAGAGAAAAAAAATAAAAATAAAAATTCAGAACAAACAAAATAAGAGAGAGAAAGAGAGAGAGAGAGAGAGAGAGAGAGAGCCAGCCAGCCAGCCAGCCAGCCAGCCAGCCATGCTGATTATGTGTTTAGGGAGTGTAGACGAGAGGCCTTGGAATGCGTTCAGTAGCCTTGCCATATTGTTTGAGGTAATTAATACACAATGATATAACATTGGCGGGCGCAAGGCTATCGTGAATACGGATAAATTAATCTCTCGCACTTTTCGATTTTTTCTTTCCTCGTGCTCGTCAGTATGTATTGCGACAGTGGCAGATAGGCTAGTAATAATGAAGAAGCAAAAATCTCTTTTTTCATTTTTTGCTAGGGGGGAGAGGGGCGATAAAAGAAGTTTATGTGAAGACGAAGATGTTTAGGTAAGAAAGGCCTGTTATTTACTTTTATTTTTGGCAAACATCGTTTCAGTTATAGTTAGTAGGCTTTACGGTGAGCAATAAATTAATCACTGCATTCGTTGGCAGATTTTTGGTGGCAAATAGTGACGCATTATTAAGCTTTGCTATGGGTCATACCGGTTTCCGTGACTGGCCTACCGGTTTGCGTTCGAGTGGGTTTTTTTACTGTGACGTCGTACCGGTTTTGCAAATCCCTAGGACGATCACTGATTTAATTTATATCAGGTGTCCCCTTACCCCCCAACCCTCTCACCTCCCACATCACTGGCTTAATAACATCAGTCACTTCATGGAAAATAAATAATTAATCGGACAGAACAATCAGAACCTAGACTACAACATTCCACGCAATATAGATCTAATGCGCAGAAATTCGCAAATCAGAACAAGGACTGAGTTTCTACATTACAATTTTTTTCCCGTTTACACTCAAACGAAAAGGGATTACAACAGATCAAGGACCATTTTTGTGCCTAGGTAAGGGGTTATCTTGCACAGTATTTGATCACGAGGAGAAAACAGACTTAGTCTAATTTAACTTGTTAACATAAGCAGTTTGACGAAGCCAAACTGCCAATCTGACATCTACTTTTGAAATATAAGCACAAATATAGTCAAACAACCTAGCAATAATGTAAACAGTGAGCGACCTGTTGAACGTAAACTGTCAGCAAGCAAACTGTTTTGGATTTAGCACATAGGTATAACATGAATCATTCAAGCCGCTCCCCGATTGTTTTAACACTAACAGCACTGCAGCGGTCTTAGTTTAGGCCTACATAAACACAAAAAAATGAAGTTTTTCAATTGCAATTTACCTTTCTTTGTCTCTTGGAAATTTGAAAAAGGACTTGCCAACACAACTTTTCTTGTATCTGGCATTATGGCAATTGATGGCTGTGCAAAAGTCACCGCCCTGATTCACTCGGTTGCCTTTTGACTTTCTGCCACGATCCATTTTCAGCACGCTGACAAGGGCGCATAAGTCGTACCTTTCGTCTCGCGGTTCTGTACCAAGTTCCCCCTCTTTCTATCATTAAGCTCTTTGATGCAACCCACTTGTGTGTGTATGTGTTTGGGTGAGTGTGTGTGCGCGCGCGATTGACTCTTCCTTTTTATTACCGCACTCAGACCCTTTTACAAATAAATACCTTCTCCTACCCTACTCCCAATTCAGGAAGAGATCTACTCGCTATACAGGGCTAGAGCTACTTTCTATTCATGAAGGGCTACTCGCGATTTTCTTCTACATATAATTTTCATAAGATTATAAATTTTAACTGCCTTTTGTATTAAATATTCAATATGTCTTTTCCATCTCAACTTGTTTGTAAAATAAACGCCTAAAAATTTAACTTCTTTAACATAATTCAATTCTTTGCCATTAACTGTAATTTTAGGGAGTTGCCTAGGTTCTTGACAATTACTAAAAAGTACCAAGTTAGTTTTTTGTTGTGATAACTCTAAGCCATTTTGTAATAGAAATTCACATATGTTATTAATTTCTAGTTGATAAATAGATGCAATGTGCTTGATTTCAAACAATGATGTTTTACGCTTACAACTGATATTCAACCAAATAGCAATATCATCCGCATACTGTGCTAAGGAGACCCTCTTGCTCAGTACAGTAGGTAAATCATGCAGTAAGATATTGAAAAGAAGTGGAGATATAATAGACCCTTGAGGGATACCCATGTCTATTTCCTTATTAGAAGAATAAGATGTTCCAACTTTTACTTTCAAACTCCTATTCTTTATTAAAGAATTTACAAAGTTATACATTCGTCCTGAAAGTCCAATTTTCTTTAATTTATAAAGTAGTCTGGCGTGCCAAACTCTGTCATAAGCCTTAGTGATGTCAAAGAAAGTTGCTAAAACACTCTTGCGTTTGGCAAACTGTCGCTTGATATTTGTAGTTAATTTCACTATGTGGTCTATTGTTGAACGCCCTTTCTGGAAACCAGCTTGATTTTCTGGTATAACTTTATTTTTGATACAATAATGGGACATTCTTTCCAAAATAATTTTTTCCATGATTTTACAGGTATGTGATGTCAAAGCAATTGGACGATAACTGGAAGTAATATTTCGTGGTTTACCTGTTTTTAGCAAAGGGATGATAATAGAAGATTTCCAGGTATTCGGCAATATACCAGTAATCCAAGCTGTGTTTATGATAGAATGTAATTAAATCATCCATGTGTCTGGAAGATGAGAAATTAAAGTGTATGACATTCCATCAATTCCTACTGCAGATTTTTTCCCCCTAATTCTGATACAGCATTTTTTACTTCCTGCATTAAAGCCCCCCCTCCGCCACTTTCATTACCATCATCGTCTTCGTCATCACCGACGTCATCACTATTATCATCTGCAGCAGTTGCAGCTACATCATCATCCTCATCATCGTCATCATCATCATCAGCAGCAGCAGCATCCCACTGTATCTCCTCTGTCAAGGTCATCAATACAGGTGCGCCACAGGGTACTGTGATAGCCCCCTTTGTCTTTACCCTTTACACAAACAACTGCCAAATTTCCAGAGATGACACACATATTATCAAATTTTCTGATGATGCTGCTGTTGTCGACCTTTCAGACTCTGTGACATGTTACGAGCAAAGTGTCAACTCTTTTGTCAACTGGTGTGATAGGAACCATCTTGAACTGAATGTCAAAAAAAACTAAAGAAATGGTTGTGGACTTTAGGCGGAATGGGACAGATTTGCCGGCACTCTTGTTAAAGGGAGAAGAGGTAGAAAGAGTAGACACCTATTATCTTGGCATTCTCATCGACAATAAGTTAAAGTTCACAGCTAACGCTGAGGCAGTGTTCAAGAAGTGCAGACAGAGGATGTATATGTTGTACAAACTGCGTTCACTGATGGTGTCGCAAAGAATTTTGCAGCAGTGCTATACTGCTTTCATTGAGTCTGTGTTAACATTCTCATTCATCTGTTTCTATCAGTCTCTTAATCTCAAAAACCAAAATTCTCTTAACAGTATCTCCAGAACATGTAGCAAGATTGTAGGCAGAAATCTCCCCCGTCTCTGCGATTTGTTCCAAACAAGGGCCCTGAGCAAGGCCATGAGCATCATTAAAGACCCCACCCACCCCCTGTGCCCCCTCTTCCAGTGTCTTCCATCCGGGGTTCGACTCAGGACAATGCAATGCCGAACAGTTCGCTTTAGTTCCACTTTCATCCCTACTGCAATTACCCTTTTCAATTCAACCAACAAACGCTGATGGCTCTGCTCAGGACACCTCACCACCCTCAAATTAATAACCCCATCATTTATTTTTATCTGATTAATTGCTTTTATAATCAAACTTGTATGTTTTATTTATTCTATTACCCACACGTCCATTGATAATTATTGTGTTTGTAAGTGTGAGTGTATTACCTTATTTGTCAAGGACTGTTTGGTATTTTTTATCTCGTTGTTATAGTTGCTTATGATGTGTTCTGTGTGGATGAGTGCACGGCTGCAGTGATAAGTGGGCAATTGTAGTGCGTGAGTGTGTTGTAACTGCGCGAGGCTTTTATGACTGAAATAATAGTGCCTATTCTTTAGTCCTATTTCTTACCTGTAATATTTTTACCTGCAAGAGGCGTTCGCTCAATTAATGCATAGTTAAATTATGTACGGATGATGTGCGTACGGATTCTATGCTTTCTGAACCTCTTATATTAGTCTGTGTCTTATTATTGTTCATTATAACTGTCTTGATGTGTGGAGCCATTATATAACATAATGTGATGAGACTTGTACAATATTTCCATTCCTGTGGTAATAAAGATGTGTTGAATTGAATTGAATTGTAAGGTTATGTCAGCATTTATATAAAAATCAGTATTAGGCAGTGGATGATTGTACTGATCAGTTTTTTCTTTCTGTAATCTGTCATTTGTACATGTTGGGGTAAACTAGAAGAATGACTGCTTATAGAAAAAAAATTTTACAAATTCTTCAGCTTTTTCTTTCGGAGTGGTGAATTCATTTCCATTAATTTTCAAGGGACACCGAGGAAGACAAA
The DNA here is from genome assembly GCA_036898135.1 of Oncomelania hupensis. Lineage (NCBI taxonomy): Eukaryota > Metazoa > Mollusca > Gastropoda > Littorinimorpha > Pomatiopsidae > Oncomelania > Oncomelania hupensis. The sequence goes on along the minus strand of CM072523.1, from coordinate 13,684,012 downwards.
TGCCATTCTTCATTTCTGACACTTTCTCACACCTTTCCTGCATCATGACAACTACTAATTTCAGATTTACAATAATCAGACCAATATTTTCTTTTTTCAAAAGCAATAGTTTTGTTACAAAATATTTTCTTTTCTTTCATCTCTTTAAAATTTTCACCTGTTTTATTTCTCAACCACGTTTTATACGCTACCTTCTTATTTTGCACTGCTACCTTACAATTTTCATTCCACCAAATATTTCCTGTGTGTTTCCTTTTTTTGTATACTTTCTTTGTTGGTATAGATGTGGAGGCAGCTGTATGAACTATCCTAACAAAATCATCATATACTACATTTATATCTGCATCTTGAATAAATTGTGTGCTATGCGACATTAAATTACGTTGAAATGCTTGCTAATCTGCATTATTATAGTTATACTTTGGTATCTCATCTTCTTCCAAGTCAATGTTCACACAATTATCTAATGTTATAATAATTTGAAGGTGGTCACTGCCCAAAGAGTCTTCTAAAACGTCCCACATACAATCGAGAAACAGATCTGGAGTTATAAGGGTTAAGTCAATAGCAGATGATTGATGATTAGAGGCGTCAGGTATCCGGGTTATTCTTCCATCATTCAGAAATAAAAGATCGGAGTCAATAATGTTCTCAGCAAAACTATTATGACCAGACAAATGTGTACTTGTGTCCCATAAAGAAGAATGGCTATTAAAATCCCCACAGATTATCCAACGTTCGGAGACATCGAAAGCATTCAACCAGTTATTGTTCATGTTGTTTGTTCCCTTTGGGCAGTAAATCGAAATAATGTTCACACTCAAATCTTTACTGACCTTAATTTTAGCAGAAACTGCATATAACTTATATAATAAGTCTTCAATTCAGGCACAGAGAAAATGCCAATGAAGAAAACATCTCTTTGCATCCTTCCAGCTATGTTTGACCTTCTGGGACTCACGTCATGCTTCCGTAAAGCTAAAGACCAAGGTCGCCTAAAAGATCAAAGTGACAAGACAGAGCAATTGTAGGCTTGACATTTTAAAGGTTCACGGTCGTAAGCAATGACTAAGGTCGCTTAATGGGCTGTCTTCATTGGAAGATTCGTGGAGGTCAAAACACTTTTTTTTCCGAGGTTCTTAGATCCCGAACCTAAATTGCTGAACCTTTGAAAAAAAAAAAAAGGTTCGGGATCTGAGAACCTCGATAAAGCGTTTTTTTTTAACCTACACGAATATTCCAATGAAGACAAGCCATAAAGGTGACAGGACAGTGCAGTTGTAGCCTTGACATTCCAATGAAGACAAGCCATAAAGGTGACAGGACAGTGCAGTTGTAGCCATAAAGGTGACAGGACAGTGCAGTTGTAGCCTTGACATTCCAATGAAGACAAGCCATACAGGTGACAGGACAGTGCAGTTGTAGCCTTGACATTCCAATGAAGACAAGCCATACAGGTGACAGGACAGTGCAGTTGTAGCCTTGACATTCCAATGAAGACAAGCCATAAAGGTGACAGGACAGTGCAGTTGTAGCCATAAAGGTGACAGGACAGTGCAGTTGTAGCCTTGACATTCCAATGAAGACAAGCCATACAGGTGACAGGACAGTGCAATTGTAGCCTTGATATTCCAATGAAGACAAGCCATACAGGTGACAGGACAGTGCAGTTGTAGCCTTGACATTCCAATGAAGACAAGCCATACAGGTGACAGGACAGTGCAGTTGTAGCCTTGACATTCCAATGAAGACAAGCCATACAGGTGACAGGACAGTGCAGTTGTAGCTTTGACATTCCAATGAAGACAAGCCATACAGGTGACAGGACAGTGCAGTTGTAGCCTTGACATTCCAATGAAGACAAGCCATAAAGGTGACAGGACAGTGCAGTTGTAGCCTTGACATTTCAATGAAGACAAGCCATTAAGGTGACAGGACAGTGCAGTTGTAGCCTTGACATTCCAATGAAGACAAGCCATTAAGGTGACAGGACAGTGCAGTTGTAGCCTTGACATTCCAATGAAGACAAGCCATAAAGGTGACAGGACAGTGCAGTTGTAGCCTTGACATTCCAATGAAGACAAGCCATAAAGGTGACAGGACAGTGCAGTTGTAGCCATAAAGGTGACAGGACAGTGCAGTTGTAGCCTTGACATTCCAATGAAGACAAGCCATACAGGTGACAGGACAGTGCAGTTGTAGCCTTGACATTCCAATGAAGACAAGCCATACAGGTGACAGGACAGTGCAGTTGTAGCCTTGACATTCCAATGAAGACAAGCCATACAGGTGACAGGACAGTGCAGTTGTAGCCTTGACATTCCAATGAAGACAAGCCATACAGGTGACAGGACAGTGCAGTTGTAGCCTTGACATTCCAATGAAGACAAGCCATAAAGGTGACAGGACAGTGCAGTTGTAGCCTTGACATTCCAATGAAGACAAGCCATTAAGGTGACAGGACAGTGCAGTTGTAGCCTTGACATTCCAATGAAGACAAGCCATAAAGGTGACCTTGACATTCCAATGAAGACAAGCCATACAGGTGACAGGACAGTGCAGTTCTAGCCTTGACATTTCAATGAAGACAAGCCATAAAGGTGACAGGACAGTGCAGTTGTAGCCTTGACATTCCAATGAAGACAAGCCATAAAGGTGACAGGACAGTGCAGTTCTAGCCTTGACATTTCAAAGTACAAATGTCACACGTAATATCGGTGACTTGTACACTATCATTGGGTGTGTACTACTGTCAGCGGTGTTTCTGTGGAACACTACCTTGAGGGTAACTGTGACCTTAGAAGCACAATTACACATTGATTGTGGTACTGTGACTTTTACCGTGGGAAATCGTACTGCCATTACTAGCCTTAAGGGAAGAAGTGAACTTTGCGACATGCATGAAGGTGGCCTTGTTCTTTTCCAATTTCTCTTATATTCAGTACCTCTTTCATTGCATGCCTGCCTGTCTGTCTGTTTGTCTGTCGCTCTCTCTCTCTCTCTCTCTCTCAACACTATCCATCTTATACATAAGGCTCATTCTATCAATAAAACGGGTCATATCAGTGCACGATACGTTGGATAAAATTAATGTTCGGTGTAGGAGAAATTGTTGATAATCTTACCGTTTTTCAGTTTTTCTGAGTAGCGCTGCCCAGAAGCTGCTATGCTTTCACCAAGAAAGCCGTCGCAGTTCCCTAAACAAGAAGAAATTGAACAAACAAATAAGCACAACAAGAACAGAAACAAAGAAAATTAAAGAACAAAGGGATACAAAGAAACAAAGAGACAAAAGTAAAACAACAAAGAGAAACAAAGAAACACAGAAAGAAACAAACCCACTCGGAAACAAAGAGACAAAGAAGCACAGAAACAAAGAACGAGCACAGAAACAAAGAACGAGCATAGAAAGCAAACCGTGCAGTTAGAGTGGGCGGTGAATGGTGTCGGTGGTTTTACTCTCCTCGCAAGCTTCTTGTCCATCCCATGGTCTCTGTTTTCATTCTCCTTTTCTCTACTTCCTTCCTTCCCTCTCCTCCCCTTGTCCCTCTCCCCATCCCCATTCCTCCCTGATTGCTTGGCTCGTCACATTCATTCATAGGGTCCCCCAAAATCACAGCAACCTGTGCGACCTGTACAAACCAATAGGCGGAAAATACGCCTTCAATTAATGGCGAGCTCGGCGAGAAAAGCTTTTACATAATTGATAACTTGCTCGGGCCCCGGTGTGGATTTTTTACGCCATGGCGCGCGAGGGGTGGCACGTGCCAGGAAACTCTGGGAATAGGCTCCAAACCTTGTGTGTTTACTTTGGCCCTTCCCGTGGTGCTCATCATGTAGGGGATCGTCACGTGTTGGGCTTTGATGACTGTTCGGTCTTTGCTTGCTTTGGAAACCACAGCCCCGAATCGTCATTACATTTAGACACATACCACACAGCCTGTACACAATTAATGTGGCATTGTATGCAGCTTTTCTACAGATTATGCTATATTATTTTTATTCGCTTTCCGTCTCCCCTCCGATGACAGACAGATTGATGTTTTGACGTGTATCCACACATGCAACAAATCTTTTTTCATTGAAAGGGCCAGGTTATCAAGGGTTATTGTGTACCGTTTTGTGACCATGCGATTACATGGGAAATGGGCAAGTTTCCGGTGAACAACCAGCCTCGAGGGTAGCTGAGTGTCATAGGTATCTCCAGCAGTAGGTCTAGTCACAGATGTCTCCAGCAGTAGGTCTAGTCAGAGATGTCTCCAGCAGTAGGTCTGTATGAGTCAGAAGTCTCCAGCAGTAGGTCTAGTCAGAGATGTCTCCAGCACTAGGTCTGTATGAGTCAGAGATGTCTCCAGCAGTAGGTCTGTATGAGTCAGATGTCTCCAGCAGTAGGTCTGTATGAGTCAGATGTCTCCAGCACTAGGTCTGTATGAGTCAGAGATGTCTCCAGCAGTAGGTCTGTATGAGTCAGATGTCTCCAGCAGTAGGTCTGTATGAGTCAGATGTCTCCAGCAGTAGGACTGTATGAGTCAGATGTCTCCAGCAATAGGACTGTATGAGTCAGATGTCTCCAGCAGTAGGTCTGTATGAGTCAGATGTCTCCAGCACTAGGTCTGTATGAGTCAGATGTCTCCAGCAGTAGGTCTGTATGATTCAGATCAGGGTGGAGAATTCTCCGCGAATCCGCGGATTTCCGCGGAAGGCATTTGCATTTCCGAGAAAAAAATATTGAGTTCCCTACCCTTTACTGGGCATAGCGGCCAAAAGCGGCCAAAGGTCTAAACAGGCAAAACGTCCAAAAGCGTCCGTATCAACCATGTGGTTATATTCTCGCGTTGTTTGAAAGATTGCGAGACTTCCGGCAATTGACTTCTGGTTAAATTCTGTTGTGAAAACATTCGACTGCATTTCCACAAGTTTTTCTCTGTGATGCGTTCGTTTTTTCGATTTTTGTTTCAAAATTTTCTGTGTGTGTGTCTAAAATGGATGGTTTGGATTCTTCGACTGATGAAGAAGAGTTTACAGGCTTCCATTTATCAGACATTAAAGTGAGAGAAATGGACTTGGAGTCGGAGGAAGAGATCGGTACTGACATTAGACAATTAGTGTCAGTAGTGTGCATGCATACGATCTTTCAGACTGGCATGAAAGTGAAGAAGAGGAGGGGGCTTGTTTGGACTTTTAAAAACTTTTTTATTGTATACACATGGAGTAATAAAAAACAAGACATGACAAGAGAAGTATAAAAAGGTAGATAATCTAAAGAGATTTATTTCTGTTCATTTTGCACTAATACCTAAGATGTAGTGTTTTTACTAACGTACCCCTAAATATCTCTAAAATTATAAACATTCTTGCCTGTTTACAGCTAAAAAATAGACAAACGTGTGCCCAGTAAAATTTGAAATGTGGAGTTTGTGTGTAACAGTGGTGGACCTCAAACTTTGTTAGGCCTACAAATCAAGATTCTTAACTTTTTTGAAAGACATGTGCATAAAACATTCTTTTTTTTTTCGTTGTTGTTGTTTCTATTCGTGTTTACTTTGTGCTTTTTGCTTTCAGGAGAGGCCCTAAATTACTTTCAAAATAGCATAAATTCATTTTCTTCCAGGGGGCGAAATACCGGCCCCGGCTGGATTTCAGAGATTTCTTGATTCAGTTGTTCTCCACCCTGTCAGATGTATCCAGCAGTAGGTATGTACGAGTCAGATGTCTCCAGCAGTAGGTCTGTATGAATCAGATGTCTCCAGCAGTAGGTCTGTATGAGTCAGATGTCTCCAGCAGTAGGTCTGTATGAGTCAGATGTCTCCAGCAGTAGGTCTGTATGAGTCAGATGTCTCCAGCAGTAGGTCTGTATGAGTCAGATGTCTCCAGCAGTAGGTCTGTATTAGTCAGATGTCTCCAGCAGTAGGTCTGTATGAATCAGAGATGTCTCCAGCAGTAGGTCTGTATTAGTCAGATGTCTCCAGCAGTAGGTCTGTATGAGTCAGATGTCTCCAGCAGTAGGTCTGTATTAGTCAGATGTCTCCAGCAGTAGGTCTGTATGAGTCAGATGTCTCCAGCAGTAGGTCTGTATTAGTCAGATGTTTCCAGCAGTAGGTCTGTATGATTCAGAGATGTCTCCAGCAGTAGGTCTTATGAGTCAGATTTCTCCAGCAGTGTGTAGAGTAGGTCTGTATGTGTCAGAGATGTCTCCAGCAGTAGGTCTGTGTGAGTCAGAGATGTCTCCAGCAGTAGGTGTGTATGTGTCAGAGATGTCTCCAGCAGTAGGTCTGTGTGAGTCAGAGATGTCTCCAGCAGTGTGTAGTGTAGGTCTGTATGTGTCAGAGATGTCTCCAACAGTGTGTAGTGTAGGTCTGTATGTGTCAGAGATGTCTCCAGCAGTGTGTAGTGTAGGTCTGTATAAGTCAGAGATGTCTCCAGCAGTGTGTAGTGTAGGTCTGTATGTGTCAGATGTCTCCAGCAGTGAGTAGTGTAGGTCTGTATGTGTCAGAGATGTCCCCAGCAGTGAGTAGTGTAGGTCTATGTGTCAGAAATGTCTCCAGCAGTTGGTAGTGTAGATCTATAGGTGTCAGAGATGTCTCCAGCAGTGAGTAGTGAAGGTCTATATGTCTCAGAGATGTCTCCAGCAGTGTGTAATGTAGGTCTGTATGTGTCAGAGATGTCTCCAGCAGTGTGCAGTGTAGGTCTGTATGTGTCAGAGATGTCTCCAGCAGTGTGTAGTGTAGGTCTGTATGTGTCAGAGATGTCTCCAGCAGTGTGTAGTGTAGGTCTCAGTGGTCAGAGCGCACGACTTGTGTGAGTGCGTCTTGGGCGACGTGGGTTCGAATCCTGACTTCACCAAACTTGTGTGTGATTGCTGAATATTACGGGCTAGCGCCTTGAGAAGCTCTCTGTGCTTGTAAATGCGCTAAATATAAGAGAAATATCTGTATTTCTTTATGTATGTGTCAGAGATTTCTCCAGCAGTGCGTAGTGTAAGTCTGTATGTGTCAGAGATGTCTCCAGCAGTGTGTAGTGTAAGTCTGTATGTGTCAGAGATGCCTCCAGCAGTGTGTAGTGTAGGTCTGTATGTGTCAGAGATGCCTCCGGCAGTGTTTAGTGTAGGTCTGTATTAGAAATGCCCCCAGCAGTGTGTAGTGTAGGTCTGTATGTGTCAGAGATGCCTCCGGCAGTGTTTAGTGTAGGTCTGTATTAGAAATGCCCCCAGCAGTGTGTAGTGTAGGTCTGTATGTGTCAGAGATGCCTCCGGCAGTGTTTAGTGTAGGTCTGTATTAGAAATGCCCCCAGCAGTGTGTAGTGTAGGTCTGTATGTGTCAGAGATGCCTCCAGCAGTGTGTAGTATAGGTCTGTACCCTTTCAACAGCCTCTGACACAGAGGTTGAGGTCAGGGTCACTTTGGGGCCTACTGGCTATATAACCTTTGTGGACGCGCGATAGGCCGAAGAGGGGCCGGGTAGCTCAGTTGGTAAGAGCGTCTTGCTAGTAACCGAAAGGTCGCTGGTTCGAATCCCGGATTGGTCAACGTGTGATCATATTATTTTCCCCTTTACCAACAACTGGCCCGCTGGTGTCAGTATAAATCGGTCCAGTAGTCACCTATATGCGAAAGTGTCGTGTGACTATAATCTACAAACAACAACAACAACAACAAGATAGGCCGGTTGCACTGTTGTCGCAAATTACAGGATGAGGATAATAGGTCAACGTTTGTCCACTCTCTATATGGTGGTTAAATTAATCACCTGTTATATAGCGCTTTTCTAGCTCAAGAGCTGATCAAGGCGCTGGCCGATACAGGATCTAACTCAAGCCGTCCGAGGTGCCCACTTGCAGCCTTTGGGCGCACTGTCTGACACACAGACGACTGAGCACGATCCTGTGGACCGAGGATGGGGAGAAGGGACCTAGTGCGTGGTGGGTGTATTTGTGTTGCCGGCTCTCACCCGTCTAGGACATGAGGGTCAGGGTCTAAAGTTCATGCCACGGAATGCTTGCGTGCACAGTGTAGACCTCGGTTTATACTCTCATCTGAAGAAGTGGTTCACCTCCTCCTCTCTCTCACTCTCTCTCTCACTACCCCCTCCCCCGCTTCACGCAGTATCAGGTTACAAACTGTTACCTTGTCATTCCAGCACAATTGCTTTGAAGTGGCCCTTTTTGTGCTTGTAATGTTTGCCTGTGCTGTGCAAATGTTCATTCAGTCATGCATTCACAATGACAAAGCTTAAATAAACGTGCGTATGTTTAGGTCCACGGCGTTTGACAGTGCACCTAATGCTGCAAGGTGGCGCCTTGGGCGCCGGGTTGAGTTAGACTCTTACTTCCACCTGCGACTTGAGCAGCTCTTTGAGCTGTACGTGCGCTATTAAAAAATCTGTTTAGTTTGTGTACAACGGGAATTTTTGTGTTAAACAATCACTGTCTCCTGCATAAGGGCTGTGAAAGGCTCGGCCACATTGACCTGCAGTAACCGGCCACACTTGTGTTACGCTTATGAATTCCTTATTATTTCCTTGCACGCTAACTAACGTAAAATTGTACAAGGATAGCGCCTGATTGATTTCTAATGCAAAAATACTTAAACCGGGCTTATGAGGACCAATCGGAAGCGAGAGTGTGACGTCAAGAGTTTAGAGGTCAACCTAAACTCCTCCCTTGTATGATTACACGCAACGTAGGTTATCTGCTACACACGACTTGGCGAGCTAAGGCAGGTGAATTCACTTGTTGCCTATCGATCTTAGTGAAGTTTTTTATATTAGGGTCAAATGGTGAAAGAGTACATCACATCGACAAGAAAAAGTGAATAGTTATAGGGAAATTATACAGCTACACACGTTTATAGATTCAAACCGCGCTGTGCCAAACGTGGCGCCACTACCTCCGACCCAATGCATAAGTCATAAATCGTAAGCCAATGTGGCCATTAAAGTCATGTGTGGCCACCCGTCAAACTTCCAGTTAGTGAAAAATGTCATAACCAAATGCATAAGCCGTAAAACGTAAGTCATGTGTGGCCGCTACTTAAGGCTGGGGTTTATCCAAATGGTCTCCCTTACGCACAGAGTAACGGAGATAAGATAAGGTAGGTAAGATTACATAAGATAAGAACTTTATTATCTCAATCAATACAGTGGTCCTGATTTGGCTCGGAAGAGTCTGCTGGACCTAGAGCAATAATCGTGTAATGTAATGTAATCAATACAATTTTTTTAGGCAACGGCAGACGCAGTGCTAGAGGCCAAAACAATCAGTATATCCTCTGTCACTTAAAACGGGTATTTGTTACATGCTGATTATCTCGGGAGTGCTGCGGCGTATACCTAGTGCTGATGGATCATTATACTGCTGAGTGTAGCGGTCTGTGTTACTGACTGGGTGTCCAATGTACAAAACCGATTGACCAGGCTGATGAGAAGGAAGTCATTCCGCATATGCATTCTCTTGCTGTGAGAGGCGCTGATACATCACTTTGGTCGTGCTCTTTACCGTCGCCGTTGTTGTTGTTGTTGCTGTTGGTGGGGTGTGTTGCTTTGTTTTAAAGTTTAAAAAATCGCTTCTTCCTTTCCTCTTCCCTCTCTCTCTCTCTCTTTCTTTCTCTCTCTTCTCCTCCCCCCTGTGAAGGTGGGTCTAATGTTACTGGGCTGTGCACAATGGACTGCTATTACCCACTCGTCTTTGTCTGCGGGGATGGGCTAGTTTAATCACCCTATGACTAATCTTAATACATTTATATGTTTAGCTCGGTGGTAAAAGATTCACTGGCACACTAGCTCTCACACGGCTATGAAACATAGGTAGCCCAGCTGTCACAAAGAAAGGGGTTGGGGGAATGGAGGGTAAGCTCTTAATCTCTAGCGCTGTATTACCTCCTTTGTTAGGCTAATGATGCGATGACATTCAAGAGATTAAGGCTAGGGCTACTAATTAAATGAGAGACAGTCAAAGGGTAGACGAGAAAGATGGTATACTACACTAGTTGAGAAATTCGAAAACAAAGGCCAGTCTGGGTAGGTGCAATTTCTAACTAGGACGTTTTATTAAATCGAATTGGGTCGTCTATATTGAGTAATGCTAATAGTGAGTCACGGGATAGCGTCTGTATCAGTAGGGAGTAGCTCGGAGATATTCTGGGTGGATGATTTCGGGGGTACTAGTGCTACTGTGGACTGATATCATCACAGGGCAAGAGTGTATCTGGATAGTCTCTGGCCAGATGATCTTCGAGTGGTGATGCTCGTGGGTCAATAACTTAGCTGGTTATTGAAGGGCGGCGGTTGTTCCAAAATAGTCTGGTTGGTCATTTGACCAGGCTTAGCGTGGCGTCACTTGGAATGCAGGTCAGTCGGTCACTCTTCTTGCGCAATGACCGAGGATGCCAATCTTGGTTGAGGTACAGGCGTAGATTTCAGCTTACGTTGCTAGCTGTCTATGGAGTGATGAAATTCGGGGGAACGCTTCTCGTTGACTCCCTGGGTTGTCAGGGGCCTGCAGCGGGTCAGCGACTGAGAGATGATACGAGGCTGGGGTATGAGCCCTGCACAGGAGCCGTCTGTAACGCAATACAGACTCTGTATCAGCGGGGGATAGGTGTATCCTGGGTTCAGCGCCTGTTGGCGCGAGTTGCCCTTCAGATTTCAAATTGGCTGACCGGTCAAGGTTGATCCGGCGCATACCAACAGTCTAACAATGCAACTAGGTTTATGGGGCCATTGTGGAGCTTACTGGCAGCCGCTAATATATGATACCTTCGGCGCATTAAGATGGGGTAGTGGCAACAGGGGCAAATATTTATACATTGGGAGCGTGGGGGAAAGCAAATGGAGTAGTTACAGGACAAAGGGGTTGTAGGCAAGGGTTGTACTGGGGGACTTTAATCTATATGGAGGGACAGCATGGCATGGGATATTTACACATGGGGCTAATATGGAGCATACAAGTATAAATTCAAACATGGCATGAGTCATTTAAACAAGGCGGATAATATATACAAGGCAATAATACATGTCACAGCAACACATCAAGACAAAACTATAAACACGAACGTACATATCGACAGGACATACGAACGTGGGGGGCGAACGACGGGTGATGGGTCTGCTACATGACAAAGAGTAAGTTTCCTCTCTTACCTTGACTAAGACGGGGTGAAGCACACGAGTACTGCCGTAGCTCAGAGGTCGCCAGTTGATGGAGACGTGTCTTCGGACAAGTTGTTGTGGCTTGAAGGCTGGAGGGCTTGCAACTGACACCGAGTCTGGTTGTGTGTCAGGCTTTAACGTGAGGCCCGAGGGGCGGGGCTTAAGCGAATGAGCCAGCGCGCGTCCTAGGGGCGACTGGATGTGTAGAGGGGGTAACTGGATGGTTGGGAGGGATGAGTGGGTGCTGTCTGACTCAGGGCTCGATTGTACGCCTCGTCACACCAGCCACTTGTTAACAGTAAATATCAAATATTTATTTTCTCGATTCTATACATAACTCTCTACACATTCTATTAACTTAAATGTCCAAATTCACTTCGACTAGTTCGCTCCTTGTAGTTACTGTTCTCGATATTTGATACAATCTCATCATTGGGCTATTGGTTCTTTCTGCCCTATTATTCGTTTTTCTGGAAGAGTAGACTATCGCAGATCAGTGTTTGTGCACGGTTTCGGAGGACTTAACTTTATCGTCGATGTGCTGTGTTGTTGTCTTTTCTTCTTGGTAGTTGACTACTGAGCTAGTGGAGCCAAACGCTCTCACTGCTCAAGGTTGCAGGCCACGTGTCAGGGTTGCCTCTCTGTATGATTTCTTCCCTGCCGTTGACCAAGATGCCTGCTCGTCTGAAAATTTGAGACGAATTTCTGCAACGCCTTGTTTACAAAGGTTGTGCTGAACATCTCACTGTTAGCAGAAACAGCCCTCAGTGAGATCGCATCCACTTAAACATTTAAGGGACGACCAATTCTTCTAATTCCGTGGTTCACTGGAATCTCCAACATAATTCTTATATATATACATGCATCATGGCTAAACTAAACTCATGGAAAAGTAATTAACAATATACACATTCTCGGTACAGCCACTGGTCTGCAATAATACACATAGGAGAAACAACAGTGGGACCCACTGGGGATACCTCATGGTGTCGAAACCAGTCGCGTGTCAGCCACTTGGTCTGCAAAGTTTTACTAACACAATTCTAAAACATGGCAAAACTTCACAAACATAATCCAACAATAATATCAATAAATCGCGATGAAACAAAAGATTGATCATTTACCTTCTTGACAATGTCAGGTTATGGCTATACTGCGATGAATGATTTTCACCCGTCACCTGCATAGTCTGAGAGAGATCGTTCAACGTGCGTCCTTCTACCGTGCTGTTCAGACAAAAAATAACTATCCTCCCGCTGGGGTCTGCTATCGTGCGAGACTACGAGAATCGTAGCGCCACCTATTGGGGGGTTGCGGGTGATTGGTCAGGACAGGTTGCTGAGGACAGGGAAAGATGGAGTACGCTGGTTAAACAATCACCTGTGATGCCCCTACGACCTCCGAGTTACGGGATAGGATAGGATAGGATAGGATAGGTCAGCTGGATGAGGTCACGGCTTATCTTAGTGAAACTGTAGCCTACACATGCTGAGAACAACCTAACTTTGGTCGTCTTCTAGTCAGCGACTTAACTTACATAGGTCAAAGCAGACTGAACGTTGGAGGCTTGAAAACCTTAGTGCTGGGTTGAACTAGCCTCTCGCGACACCCACCCTCCCACCCCCCTCTTTTTGATGTGTGCCTGAAAAAAGAACTAATTGTAAAGATAAGCTATTATCTTTGTAACATTTTGCAACTGTAATAAACGTTTAAAGTAAAGTCTAAAGTCCTCTCTCTCTCTCTCTCTCTCTCTCTCTCTCTCTCTCTCTTGTTTACTTTTTGAAATAAATAATTTCTCTTTCTCACTTTTTCGATCGGTGGAGGTGCCCTTGTTGTGAGCTTGGTCTGTAGTGTCTTTTCACTACAACGCCTGTGGTGGAAGTACGGGGTGTTTGTTGTGAGAGCTAAATGTCTGTGGGACTAGACTGAAAGCTCCGTTATAATATTGCGTTTGCCTGACACACCGATGACCCAGTTTAGATTCAGGTTGTGGGCAAACTAAAAGCAACCATTTGTCACCGCTCGTCTTTGTAGAATGATTGTTTTTGGTGGCTATGTGTTGTTTAGGTCCTTGTCCTTCTTTTCTGGTTATCGCCGTCTGCTTTATCACCAACGGTGGGTGTAAATGTTAATTAAACTGTACATGTATGTAATGTTTCTGGTTATCCCCGTCTGATTTATCAGCAACAGTGGGTGTAAATGTTAATTAAACTGTACATGTAATGTTTCTGGTTATCCCCGTCTGCTTTATCAGCAACAGTGGGTGTAAAGGTGCGGTCTGACGGGAAGTGAAACAAGAAGCAAAACAGCCAATAAAACACGAAACATCGTAGTTTTGACTATTTTTATCGTGTGACTAGACCTAAAGCATAACAGCAGCTAAGCGCCGAAGTGAAGCAAAACAGATGTTTTCAGTTTAGAGCGTGCTCTAAAATTGTGCGTTGTTCGCTGAAGCATTTGAATGCCAGCCAATCAGAAGAGCCGACGTACGAAAACTAGGTTATCATTTCAGCGATCATGACGGCATCAAAAGCTACTGGGCCATTAGCAAATCTGAAACAAGATGATACGTTTATTCTCCTCGCTCTAATTCAAAGCCACGAGGCATTATGGAATGTTAGAAGTCAAAATTACAGAAACTAAACCCCGAAAAAGGCCTCATGGACTTCTTCTGTGAGGGTCAATCTGACGGAAAGGAGGTAACTGATTTACAACTATTGCGCATTGCTTCCACGCAGACTGTATGCAAAACTTCTCATCGTGTGACCGCTTCACAAAGCAAAGCATTATAAACGCACTTGCTGCTAGCAGCAGATGCTTTGCTTTGTTTACCGCTTTGCGTCTGTTTCACTTCACGTCAGACCGCACCTTAAATGTTAATTAAACTGTACATGTAATGTTTCTGCGACTAGACTGGACCCTTTCAATGCTACTGGCTATGTGTTGACTAAGACGCGACACTAGATCTCTTCGCTAGTACTGGATGCGTCTTCATTAGAAGAGTCATTTTATTACGTTCAGTGTAACTGCCATATTATGAGAATGAAAAATGGAATGAAGAGATTGGAGTTTAAAGTCTACACCCCCCATTGGCGATACGGCAGACGGGGATAACCATCAGGGAAGAGGGATAGGAACCCAAATCAACAATGAACCACCAGAGCAGTCATAAAGCTAAGATTGACAATAAATAATGATTATTTTTATTTTGCCATGCACCTCGGGCTTCGAACTTGGGTCATCGGTGTGCCAGGCGCATCCGCATAGACTTCAAAATTCCTGCCGCTCATGTCCAAGAGAAGCTAGTGCTAGATACGCCAGTGCACCCAACATAACCTTAATCCTGTTCCCCCCTGTCCCGGGTAGCGCTGCTCTTGCCGTAACCGCCCTTCCGCTGAAAAGGCAACTGGAAAAAGTCCACAAAAAAAAATAAAAATAAATAAAAATTAAATCCAATATGTTGAATTGAAAATCTCGGTGAACCGGATCTTTCTTTGGACTACAGTGTGTTTGGATCTTTGGTGAATAAAGAAGTCCGTTAATATGTGGAGCTGCCTGAGATCTCATTGGACTGGATCTATTGACTGGTGGGGACGAGAATGTCACTGCGGGCGCGATCTCTTTCGCTGTACATTAGCCTAACATGGCGGGAACATGCGACTGGCAACGTAGACCGGAAGTGGCAAGGCGGAGGACAAATCCTCACAACACTGTAGTGAGCATATAATCATCTCCCCTTGCCCCACCATACCCTTGCCTTTCCAACCCTTTCCCTTCCCTCCCGGACGCTCGTGTCCACAGGCCACAGGCGCTCGCGATCGATACATTTTTTCCCCTCTCGTATCGATTTTTTTTAGAAGAGGAGAAGAGGCCAGGGTGATAAGCGCGGCGAGTTACTGTGCCGAGCGCGCTAACGTGCTAGTATGGAAGGCGATGCATCTCATAACAGCTTTTTTAAATCCTGATTTTTGTTTCCTTGTTTTGCAAATCCTTTGCATGTCTGCGCGTCCACCTCTGTCTCCCTTTTTTGTCTCTCTTTCTGTCTCTGTGTCTTTATGTCTGTCTGTATTTCAGTCTCCCTGCCTGTCTGTGTCTGACTTTCTGTCTCTCCCCCCACCCCCATCTCTCCCTCCCTCCCTCTCTCTCTCTCTTTTTTTTCTCTCTCTCTCTCTCTCTCTCTCTCTCTCTCTCTCTCTCTCTCTTCAGTGTCAAAACTTGTCGACCAATTAAAATAAAGCAATAAAAGAGTATAATACTTGGTGTTGTTGGTGTTGAATGTGTTTTTTTTCCCCTTCTGGAACGTTTGTGGGTGTACTGCATAACAGTTATTCTTCAATCAATCAATGATTGAATAAATTAACTGAATGAATGGATGGATTAATTGACGAATGGATGGATGAATAGTAAAAGAGGGGCTACATACAATTTGCACGTCGAAGGGCAATCGCAGCATTAGGATCTAAACTGTTTTGATAGTTATTTAAAGTAATCAATAAAAGACTGCATCGCAATTCGGGTCAATTAGAGTTGTCGTTGTTTTGTTTAAATTGTAGATTACTTCATGGTGTGTAACCTTTAACTTTGAAGGAAGGAGAGGCAGCTGATGATAAAACTTTGCTGTATCCGAAAGTACAAAGCTAATAGTTTTTCCAGTTGTTTTTTATTTGTTTGTTTTTAAAATAAATAATGCGCTTGATTCGTATTAAGCATCGTACGTGTAACTTTAAATAGGTTCATGGGCGGTGATGTACAATGACGCAACTGATGACCTCGATAGTGACGTCGATTACTTTGCTTTGAAAGGATCGTCCACTACGATAGTGTGTGTTCTGTATCACACGCCGGCCACCGCTACTTTATTGTGTGTATAGGTTCATTTGCTTCATTCTGTCTGTCTGTCTGTCTATATCTGTCTCTATCTGTCTGTCTCTCTGTCTCTGTCTCTCTCTCCCCCTCCCTCCCTCTCTCTCTCTCAGCTGTAAGATATGTTTATTGGACATAATGCTAATATTCTATTAAAGGTTTCGATTTAGACTTTTGTCCGTATCTCTGTCTGTCTGTGTTTATCGTTGTTTGTCTCCCCTTCTCCTCCTCCTCCTCCTCAAACTGCTCCTTCTTCTTTTCTCTCTTTTTCTCCCTCCCCTTCTCTCGCTCCCTCTCTCTCCCTTCTCTGTCTGTCTCTCACTATCGATCGATTGATAGATGAAAAGAAAGAAAGAGAGAGAGAGAGAGAGAGAGAGAGAGAGAGAGAGAGAGAGAGAGAGAGAGAGAGAGAGAGAGAGAGAGAGAGAGATGGGTGTGATGTGGTGGTGGTGATGGAAAAAGTCTAAATTTGTTTTGTGTGGAGCAATAATTTTTATTTTCTTGATTAACAGTGCTTTTTGCTGGAGCGTCGAAGAATGTTTTTTTTAATGAATTTTTTTTTTTTTTATGAATGGCGATGTTATTTTTATTTTCTTGTGTCAAATGGCAACAATAAATCGTCTTGCATCATGTGTCTTGCAAAGGTGCTTTGTTGACTTACAGAGAGAGAGAGAGAGAGAGAGAGAGAGAGAGAGAGAGAAGAGAGAGAGAGATAGAGAGAGAGAGAGAGAGAGAGAGAGAGAGAGAGAGGTGTGTGACCTGAATTATTATTATTAGTATTAGTAGTAGTATAGATAGGGAGTGAGTTTGTATTACTGTTGGTGTCTGTACTCTTTTTTACGTGTGAAGTGAGAGAGACAGACAGACAGACAGACTCAGACAGACAGAAACAATCAAGAGACAGAGAGTCCCATAGACAGATAGACGGAAAAGGAAAGAGCGTTGGTCAAGCAACCTCTGAGAAAACAGTGACATTCAAAACGTAAAGAAGGGTAGAGAGATACAGAGCACAATTGTAAAAACAATTGGTAGAAGAAGGTTGGGGTGGAGAGGAGCGGGCTGGAAAGGTCAAGGGGTTGGGAGGGGGAGTGGAGGGTTGGTGAATCTGTTGTGGGCGAGCTTTGAGCGAACATTGACAGTTAGTGAGTTTAGGTACCTCTGTTATTGACCTGTCTGGCCGTCTTCACCTTAGTGAGTTTAGGTACCTTTGTTATTGACCTGTATGGCCGTCTTCACCTTAGTGAGTTTAGGTACCTCTGTTATTGACCTGTATGGCCGTCTTCACCTTAGTGAGTTTAGGTACCTCTGTTATTGACCTGTCTGGCCGTCTTCACCTTAGTGAGTTTAGGTAGCTATGTTATTGACCTGTCTGGCCGTCTTCATCTTAGTGAGTTTAGGTACCTCTGTTATTGACCTGTCTGGCCGTCTTCACCTTAGTGAGTTTAGGTACCTCTGTTATTGACCTGTATGGCCGTCTTCACCTTAGTGAGTTTAGGTAGCTCTGTTATTGTCCTGTCTGGCCGTCTTCACCTTAGTGAGTTTAGGTACCTCTGTTATTGACCTGTCTGGCCGTCTTCACCTTAGTGAGTTTAGGTACCTATGTTATTGACCTGTCTGGCCGTCTTCACCTTAGTGAGTTTAGGTACCTCTGTTATTGACCTGTATGGCCGTCTTCACCTTAGTGAGTTTAGGTACCTATGTTATTGACCTGTATGGCCGTCTTCACCTTAGTGAGTTTAGGTACCTCTGTTATTGACCTGTATGGCCGTCTTCACCTTAGTGAGTTTAGGTAGCTCTGTTATTGACCTGTATGGCCGTCTTCACCTTAGTGAGTTTAGGTACCTCTGTTATTGACCTGTATGGCCGTCTTCACCTTAGTGAGTTTAGGTACCTCTGTTATTGACCTGTCTGGCCGTCTTCCCTTTAGTAAGTTTAGGTAGCTATGTTATTGACCTGTCTGGCCGTCTTCACCTTAGTGAGTTTAGGTACCTATGTTATTGACCTGTCTGGCCGTCTTCACCTTAGTGAGTTTAGGTACCTATGTTATTGACCTGTCTGGCCAAAGTTTAGGTAGCTATGTTATTGACCTG
Source organism: Oncomelania hupensis (assembly GCA_036898135.1). Classification (NCBI taxonomy): domain Eukaryota; kingdom Metazoa; phylum Mollusca; class Gastropoda; order Littorinimorpha; family Pomatiopsidae; genus Oncomelania; species Oncomelania hupensis. The sequence continues at coordinate 13,665,915 of CM072523.1, read as the reverse complement.
TCTGGCCGTCTTCACCTTAGTGAGTTTAGGTACCTATGTTATTGACCTGTCTGGCCGAAGTTTAGGTAGCTATGTTATTGCCCAGTCTGGCCGTCTTCACCTTTGTGAGTTTAGATAGCTGTATTATTGACCTGTCGGGCCGTCCTCACCTTAGTGAGTTTAGGTAGCTATGTTATTGACCTGTCTGGCCGTCTTCACCTTAGTGAGTTTAGGTAGCTATGTTATTGACCTGTCTGGCCGTCTTCACCTTAATGAGTTTAGGTAACTATGTTGTTGACCTGTCTGGCCGTCTTCACCTTAGTGAGTTTAGGTAGCTATGTTATTGACCTGTCAGGCCGTCTTCACTTTACTGAAATCAGGTAGCTATGTTATTGACCTGTCTGGCCGTCTTCACCTTAATGAGTTTAGGTAGCTATGTTATTGACCTGTTTGGCCGTCCTCACCTTAGTGAGTTTAGGTAGCTATGTAATTGACCTGTTTGGCCGTCTTCACCTTAGTGAGTTTAGGTAGCTATGTTATTGCCCTGTCTGGCCAAAGTTTAGGTAGCTATGTTATTGCCCTGTCTGGCCAAAGTTTAGGTAGCTATGTTATTGCCCTGTCTGGCCGTCTTCACCTTAGTGAGTTTAGGTAGTTATGTTATTGCCCTGTCTGGCCGAAGTTTAGGTAGCTATGTTATTGACCTGTCTGGCCGAAGTTTAGGTACCTATGTTATTGACCTGTCTGGCCGTCCTCACCTTCCTTCCTCCACCCCTCATTGCCATTCTCTCTCCTCTCCCTTATTTCCACCCTACCTCCTCCATTCCCATCCCTCTCTGCCTCCACGCACTGGGCTCTTGCTGTAGACGTATTGCCTTAGGGTAGTACCGTCAGTGGCTCAACGGTACAAACGCTCTATTCCAATGCGGCAAGAGAGTGTGGATCGCATCTTTGACGGTAGATGTTTTCTTGTTCCCCAGGAGTCCACTTTCTGTAATGGTTGTAATGTTCCACAGGAGTCCACTTTCTGTAATGGTTGTAATGTTCCACAGGAGTCCACTTTCTGTAATGGTTGTAATGTTCCACAGGAGTCCACTTTCTGTAATGGTTGTAATGTTCCCCAGGAGTCCACTTTCTGTAATGATTGTATTGTCACACAGGAGTCCACTTTCTGTAATGGTTGTAATGTTCCACAGGAGTCCACTTTCTGTAATGGTTGTATTTTTCCCAGGAGTCCACTTTCTGTAATGGTTGTAATGTTCCCCAGGAGTCCACTTTCTGTAATGGTTGTAATGTTCCACAGGAGTCCACTTTCTGTAATGCTTGTAATGTTCCACAGGAGTCCACTTTCTGTAATGGTTGTAATGTTCCACAGGAGTCATCTTTCTGTAATGGTTGTAATGTTCCACAGGAATCCACTTTCTATAATGGTTGTAATGTTTCCCAGGAGTCATCTTTCTGTAATGCTTGTAATGTTCCACAGGAGTCCACTTTCTGTAATGATTGTAATGTCCCACAGGAGTCCAATTTCTGTAATGATTGTAATGTTCCACAGGAGTCCACTTTCTGTAATGATTGTAATGTTCCACAGGAGTCCACTTTCTGTAATGATTGTAATGTTCCTGCGCACTCTCCCACGCCACCGCTACAACAATAAAATAATAATTTACAATAATAAATTAAAATCGTCGTAGTTGCACGTTAAAGAATCTGACCTTTGTGCACTCGCACAGATGTTAAGTCGTTCAGTGTAACTCAGTTGTTCGTGGCGTGGCGTTTTCCCGGTGTGGTTGATGCTGCTGTCTTTTATTGCCTTAAACTGTCTTAAACTGGTTTTCCTGTAACGTGCACGCATAGTTACATCAATAGCAAGCTGTCCTGCGTAGCGCGTTTGCCTGTGTGTGCTAGTGCGGGTGTGTAAACTCGAGGTTCAATGGAAGGTACACGTGTGCATCAACCGCATAGTTTTTAACCGGATGTGTGTACTGTGTAATGCCAGTTTGTACTGCCTGCTGTGTGCCCTTTTGTACAGTTTCCTATCCTATCCTATCCTATCCTATCCTATCCCATAACTCGGAGGTCGAAGGGGAACTACAGATGATCGTTTAACCAGCGTACTCAATTTTTCCATGTCCTCAGCAACCCTGATTGTTTCGCTCAGTGTCAAACCTCTATTCTCAAATGTTGTCCTCCGACCTCTTTTTCGGTCTCCCTCTTCTTCTACCTCCTTGCATTGTGCCTTGCAGGATGGTCTTTGCAAGACCTGATGATCTGGTGACGTGGCCATACCATCGGAGTTTACGTTTTTTCTCCACTGTGAGCAGGTCATCGTGTTGTCCAATGGCTTGTGTGATGGTCTGTCGGACTTCGTCGTTGGTGATGTGCTGGGTATAGGAAATGCCAGAAGTTTTCTGTAGTACCTCACCTCCATGCTTTGTATTCTTCGTTGTAGATCTGCTGCGAGGGTCCATGTTTCGCAAGCATATAGGAAGATGGAGATGACAAGGGAGCGCATCAGCCTTATCTTGGAATGTAGACTGATGGTCTTGTCTTTCCAAATTGCCAGGGCCGCAGTTGTTTGTGCGATCCTGGAGAGGACTTCCTGTCGGGACCTATTGTCTAATGCAATGGCTCCTAAATATTTGAAGCTATGCACTGTGTTGAGGGAATGGCCTTGAACTTTGATGTCCACGTGGATGCCTTTGGTGTTCTTTGTCATCATTTTGGTCTTCTTTGCACCTATTTCCATTCCATTGGCTCTGGAGGTGGTGTCAAGCCTCTGTACCAGCTGTTCAAGTTCTTGTTCCTCTCCAGCCAATCCATCAATGTCATCCGCAAAACAAAGGTTCTAGATTGCTCCACCCCATATGCTGACTGCGCCTTGGTGATCTGCAAGGGCATCTGACATCATGCGCTCTAGGAAGATGTTGGAGAAAGTAGGCCTCCTTGACGCACACCGATTGTTGTTCCGAACCAGTTCCCGATAGCGTTATTGTGGAGGACTGCACTGGCAGCTTGTCATACAGGCTTTTGATCAATGATGACTTCAATAATGTTAAGGCTGATGTTGTACACTCTCATGGTTGCCCACAGAGCTGCATGCCAGACTCGGTCAAAGGCTTTCTTGAAGTCTACAAACACGTGTAATAGATGTTGTTGGTGCTGTAGGTATTTCTTGCAGATTATTCTGAGGTTGAAAATCTGTTCAGTGGTACTTCGTCCTGCCCTGAATCATATTGGTTCTTTAGCTATTATTTGTTCAGCTTGGGGTTTCAACCTGTTGAGTATTATTTTCAGGAGGACCTTGCTGATGGCTGATGAGGCTGATGGTGCGGTAATTGTCACATTCCTGAAGGTTACCATTTTTGGGAAGAGTGATGAAAAGCGACTGGGTTCATTAGGCCACTGCCCACTCGGCCAGATCTTTTTACAGATAATGGTGAGGGCGTCCATCTTCGCTTCCCCTCCGGCTTGCAGCAATTCCGCTGGTATGTTGTCCACTCCCGCTGACTTCCCCTTCTTTAGTGATTGCACTGCTGCCTCAACTTCTTCTCGGAGAATCGGGAGGGTTTCTTCCTTTTCTCTGTTCTGGGGACATGCTAGAACTGATGAGTATCCGTTTGATGTATGTTTGTAAAGGTCAGAGCAATACTCTGTCCATCTATCCAAGACTTCATGTTCTTCTATAAAGCATATGCCAGACTTGCTTTGGATCGTGGAGACCTTGGGCTGTTTAACACTTGTCAGCCGCTTCACAGTCTGGTAGGCCTTCTTGCTGTTGTTCTTGTTCAGACTGTTCTCTATTTCCTGGCATTGATCTTCTATCCAGTTCTCCTTTGCTGTGCGCATACCTTTTCGGATGATATTGTTGATTTTTCGTTAGGCATCAGCTCCCTGTGAGGTGTTCTTTTTCTTTTTCATCTCTCTTCGTTTATCACACAGGTCCAAAAGTTCAGGTGTGATCTTTGGGGGGTGCTTGTCAGGGATCTCTGTTGAGGGTGGTGGCCATGGTGTTGACATCTCTTTCACCAGCTCCCAAAATGAGTAATGGTGCAAATTTCTCTCCAATTGTGGCTTGGAATATTTCTGCTACCTCCGGGTCTTGCAGTTGGTGCAGGTCGAACTTCAGTCTGGTGCACTTTGCTGTGTTTACTGTCTTCAAGTGGAGCCGGAAGGGCATCTCACGAGATCGTGGTCACTTCCGATGTCTGCTCCTAGAAAAGTGCGTGTCCTGCCAATGTTGATGCTTGATCTGTAGCGTTTCTTGACCATAATTTAGTCAATCTGGTTGTGGTGCTCCCCGCTGGGATTGTGCCATGTCCATCATCTGGATGTTTAGAGACAGCAAAACTAAAATTAAAATTTGACAAGAGTATGTAGTATCACCGCAGGAAGATTCTGGTGACTGTTATTTTCAGACAGTGGTAAATTGTTTCTGTCCAGTTTAGCCCTGCAGCTTACTAATGATGGCTGTATTGCTTTTTGGAGACAGCCATGTCGAAATAATTTTGTGGCATAAATCTTTACTTTTATTACAGAAAACTTCCGCCTTTCGGATCAGGAAGTCTCTAAGTTTTCACTCAGTGCGCATATCTGCATGACAGCTCGTGCTGCCGCCTGACCTATTTATCTGCTGAAGCCTCGTTTGTGAATTCATTGGGGTCGCTACCGTCCTTGACAAATGACTTTGCGTGTCGTCAACCTGGTCCCTTGAGATCAACGGAACATCTATTAAGAAAATCATTGGTAGGAGATTTACAAAACTACACAAAACAAAACACGACGTTTCGTAAGCGCTTGTTGAGCTGAAAGTGTGAAAGATGGTAGATCTACGGAGATTGCTAGCTTAATCCATGGTTTCATTTGTGAAATTTTAGTTTGATTGTACGCCAGTCCCGTTATTAAGATAAGGATAATTCAATACAGATACACTATTGTGAATTACTGAACGCTAACGATGAGGATTTTAACTGGTAACGTTTTAAAACGCAGTGACTTTTGCGTATGTGCTGTGCATGTTTGTCTGTCTTGTCTGTATGTATGTGTACGCTCGTGTGTGTGTGTGTGTGTGTGTGTGTGTGTGTGTGTGTGGGTGTGCGTGTGGTGTGTGTGTGTGTGTGTGTGTGTGTGTGTGTGTGTGTGTGTGTGTGTGCTTTCTCTTCGCGCACTCGCGTTAATGTTATCTCTTCGCGTAACAAACAGACAAAACGACTGAAGCCGCTGACTGCCGTGCGTGGCCAGAGGGTAGGACTCGTGGGACTGTAGAGGAAATTAGCCAGTTGCACTGAATGTCTTTTCTGTTCACAGCCCATTGAACAAACATAAAGCGTATCTTATTCATTCATGATTTTTTTCTTTACTTTATGAACTAATTAATGTATTTATTTACTAAGGTAATTTAACTTGTGTGTTATGTGGTAGCTGTGGGTTTGGCCGGGCACCAGGTTGTCATCGTTGATTGTTCCCAGTGAGTGTTTGATGGACAAACAGTTTGATAAGGAGCGTGTGATCTCGTACTTCACTATGCCAATGACTGTGGAACTGGTTCCCGCTACATCACGATACTGCCCTATTAACACAACACAGTAACGCAGGACGCGTCCCACTCCTTTTACTCTTAAATCAGTCCCAAAACGCGGCGATCTGTAACCAACATAATGGGCTCATTTGTACGCGGCATTTGCCTCCATTATACAACACTCAGTACTCAGCCAAACATGTAGTGTAAAGGCAGGGAGATTGTTACAAAACGGACATGAAATTTGTGGTGTTGATGATTTGCTGTATTTAGTAGCTTTAGTAAATCGATGTTATTACTTTTGACGACCTATTCCAGAAAATGGTTTTGTTTTTATTTTAATGTAATGATTGTGTATTACAGTACTGGGTAGTATTAATATCCGTTTTGTTCCATTTCATGTCTAAGATCTATGATACTATTGTGATGCTGCTCCGAAACTGTCCTTTTTCCACGGCATACATTGAATGTAAGGGTTTGTCCTTTTTCCACGGCATACATTGAATGTAAGGGTTTGTCCTTTTTCCACGGCATACATTGAATGGAAGGGTTTTCTTATGGGTATATTCCCGCAAGATACATGTTTACATAATTAAATATCTGTCATCTCTAACTTGTTAATTTGTTTGGCTTTGTGAATTGGAAAATCTGCGACCTGCAGTTCCTCCTCCTCCTCCTCCTCATCTTTCTCCTCCTCACCATCATCATCGTCATCATCATCATCATTATCATCGTCAGCATCTTTTTCATCATCATCATCATCATCATCATCATCATCATCATCATCATCATCATCATCATCATCATCATCATCGTAGTCATCAGTGAACGTTTGACGGGAAAACTATCAAAGTACATGGGTGCATGTGGCTATGCCGGGTCCGGAATTCCGGCTGTTTGACATGTTTTCCGACTGGCACAATGACGAAAGAAAAAACGTACAGGCCTGCTACGGAGTATATGAACAGACACTAGTACTTGATAATAGGATAATACGTAATATTCTATTGTTTGGGACCCCACAGGCACCCATGAACGTTTCTCCTTAACATCAATTAAATACTACTGTCTGGTTAGCTTGAATTTTACCAAAGTAACTTCACCTACGATTGTTTTATTGTTTTACTTGCCCTGTGCACTGTTAGCAGTTGATGAGATCTACCGATCACTTTGTTGATGTGTGATACGCGTGCTGCAGCAGTGATGGTATTGTTTTTTGTTTTGAAATCGCATACAGAGTGTCTGAGCATGATGAGGAGTTTCCTGTACATAGAAGAGTTTCCTGTACATAGAGGAGTTTCCTGTACATAGAGGAGTTTCCTGTACATAGAGGAAACTTAGAGGAGTTTCCTGTACATAGAGGAGTTTCCTGTACATAGAGGAGTTTCCTGTACATAGAGGAAACTTAGAGGAGTTTCCTGTTACGAGGAGTTTCCTGTACATAGAGGAGTTTCCTGTACATAGAGGAGTTTCCTGTACATAGAGGAGTTTCCTGTACATAGAGGTCGCTATTAAAGACCTAATCTAATCCCGTGCGCCATGAATACACATGACGGGATGAGTCAGTCTTCTTCTTCTTCTTCTTCTTCTTCTTCTGTTTCGATTGAAAGAATAAACCTATTCTAATTCTATCCTATTCTATTTTATCCTATCCCGTAACTCGAAAGACGTTGGGGCACCAAAGAGGATCATTTAACCAGCGTACTCAATTTCTTCTGTCCTCAGCAACCTTCAAGGCTTCGCTCAGTGTCTAGCCAGTCCATTCTCAAATGTCCTCCCAAATCGTTTTCTGTCTCCCTATCTTCTTCAGCCTCATTGCATCGTGCCTTGCAGGATGGTCATTGCAAGGCCTGATGCTCTAGTGACGTGGCCATACCATCGGAGTTTGTTACTTCACCACACTGAGCATGTGATCGTATTGTCCAATGGCTTATGTGATGGTCTTTCGGACTTCGTCCTTGGTGATGTGCTGGGTATAGGAAATGCCCAGAAGTCTTCTGTAGCACCTCATCTCCATGCTTTGTATTCTTCGTTGTAGGTCTGCTGTGAGGGTCCATGTTTCGCAAGAGTATAGAAAGATGGAGTTGACAATGTAGCGCACCAACCTTACCTTGGAGTGTAGACTGATTGTCCTGTCTTTCCAAATGGGCTTCAACCTTGTCAGGGCAGCAGTTGTTCGTGCGATCCTGGAGAGGACTTCCTTTCGGGACCCATTGTCTGATACAATGGCTCCTAAATACTTGAAGCTGTGCACCGTGTTGAGGGATTGGACTTGGACTTTGATGTTCGTGTTGATGCCGTTGGTGTTGGTCATCATTTTAGTCTTCTTTGCACTTATTTCCAAAGGCTCTGCACCGGCTGTTCAAGTGCTTGCTTCTCTCCAGCCAGTCCATCAATGTCATCTGCAAAACGGAAGTTTGAGATTGCTCTACACCCTATGCTGTCTGTGTGAATAAGCTGTAAGCTGTAACGTGTAATCCTTGTATCGTGTTGTAATTGTAATAAACGTTTAAAGGCTAAAGTTTAAAGTCTTATTTTTCTTCTTGTTCTCAGTGTTATTTTGTTGTTGTTGTTTTTGTTTTCTTCTTCTTGTTGTTCTTCTTCTTCTTCTGGACAAATTGAAAGAGTAATCTGAAAGCTTAGAATTATTATTCTAGTAATATATTGTAATTTTAATAAACGTTTAAAGTCTAAAGTCGTCTTAATCTTCTTTTTCTTCTTCTTGTTCTTCTGTTTCTTGTTGTTGTTTTTGTTGTTGTTTTTGTTCTCCTTCACCTCCATTTTCTTCTTCTTCTTCTTCTTCTTCTTCTTCTTCTTCTTCTTCTTCTTCTGCTCGTTTTTCTTGTTCTTGTTCTTTATTCGCCTAATCTAGACATAGCCCTTGGCGCTTATACCGAACAACTTAAACTATAAAACATAACAAGGAAAACTCGTGGACTATTTATTAACAGTTAATGTGTATCACGCACACCCACACACACACATACACACACACACACACATATACACGAGATGATAATGAACGCATACTTCTTCTTCTTATTCTTCCTCGTGTCCCATTACCGTGACTCAGTGGTAGAGCGTTGGGCTGGTTCAAATCCCGTGATGGACTAGATATAAAGTGGCCATTTTCACTCTCCGTATTTGCAGTATGATTAGCAGTATGATTAGCAGTATGATTGCTCTTGTGGTTCATTGTTGATTTACGTTCCTAATGCCTCTTCCAGGGGATGATTATCCCCGTCTGCCATATCGCAAATGGTGAGTGTTGACGTTAAACTTCAATGTTCATTTATTAATTCTTCTTTCTCTCTCAGTCTCTGTCTATCTGTCTCCCTCTGCCTCTCTCTGTCTCTGTCTTTCTGTCTCCCTCTGCCTCTCTCTGTCTCTGTCTATCTGTCTCCTTCTGCCTCTCTCTGTCTCTCAGTCCGTGTCACTGTCTCAGGAGTGTCAGATACCCTGTGTACTGGAATGGGCGAGTTGGTTAACCGTCCCTGGGTCCATTGAAGTGTTGTGCCCCAAGGCCTGTCTGCAGCGTTGTTCTCGGACATTAGTCTTGTCTTGCTCATTTGATTAGTCTGGCCATTGAAAATCCGTCCACGTCTTTATTTAAGCCAGTGTTCATGCACTAAGACCGTGTATATTTATCTTCTTCTTCTTCTTCTTCTTCTTCTTCTTCTTCTTCTTCTTCTTCTTCTTCTTCTTCTTCTTCTTCTTCTTCTTCTTCTTTCTCTTCTTGTTTCTCTTCTTCTTCACTATAAAGCTAAGTAATTTAAAGATAATAATAGATAATCCATATCCACGGACAAAGTGTCAGATGAGAGTATAAACCGAGGTCGTTGAGAACGAAACCCGAAGTCCGCTCACATGGGTGACCAATATGCTCCAAAATCCAACTCCATCTGGTCTTCTTCCATTACCAGCCTACTTAAGCGTTTTTGTAGTGATGATGATGATGATGATGATGATGATGATGATGATGATGATGATGATGATGATGATGATGATGATGATGATGATGATGATGATGATGATGATGGGGTTGGTGGTGGAGGTGGTAGGCACGCTTCACACAACACCTAGAGTAACAAATGTACAGCCCTACCAGACCTTTGTTTTCTTGCACTTGGATTTCTATTTGTTCACATTTCTACCTCTAGAGTGTTTGGGATTATCCTGTCTAAAAGGGGAAAAAAAGGAAGTCATATTCAATGGAGAGCACCATGGCATAATGACCTACAAGGAGAGATAAATTGTTGTCGACAGTATGCATCCGTTTTGGCTGTGGCGGTTTCTTTTCCCGTTTCTGCTGTCCGTTTCCTCTCCCATGATGGCCTTTAACCTTTCCGTCAAATCTGTTCCACACTACCACACGGACCCGCACATGGACACACCCACACACACACTCCCTCTCTCTCTCTCTCCCTCTTTGTTCTCTCTTTCTCTCTCTCCCTCCCTCCCTCCCTCTCTCTCCTTTTGTTTCTTTATATCATTGTAATTCTCCTCTCTTCTTCCATCCCCACTTTCTGTAGGTCGAATTTTTTTTTAAATTTAATTCCATTTTCACTATCATTTTTATTTCTCTACGCCATCGCTTTTGCAAAAGCATCGTTTCTTCTCTTTCTTTCTTTTTTATATTTTGTGTATGTGTGTGTGTGAGTGCGCGCGTGTATGTGTATGTGTGTGTGTGCGTGTGGACATTCTGTTCCTTTTAATGTTATTTCTTATTTCTTGCCCCTTCTTTTAATGTTCTCTCTGGATGTATCGTCGACCACAAATCCATTTTTCTTGTTCAAAGGCAAGCAGCACATTTGTTTTTCATTTTCGCCAGTGTCTATGAAAGTCCACATCTAATCATTTTTCGTTATTTCTGGCTGACTCCCGAACTCTGTACGGTTTCTAAGTCTATTTTATCTTTTCTATCGTCAACTCCATTCGTCATCTCCTTCGTTGTCTTCGTCGTCATCAGCATCATCTTCGTCGTCATCATTTTCAGCGCCACCATCATCATTATAATAGTCAAGTCATTATTTTCCTCATGGAGGAAGTCATCCTAAAAGTGGGTGTAAATTGTATATAGTTTTTACCTAGCTAAATTGTATATAGTTTTTACCTAGCTAAATTGTATATAGTTTTTACCTAGCTAAATTGTATATAGTTTTTACCTAGCTAAATTGTATATAGTTTTTACCTAGCTAAATTGTATATAGTTTTTACCTAGCTAAATTGTATATAGTTTTTACCTAGCTAATTTTTGTATATAGTTTTTACCTAGCTAAATTGTATATAGTTTTTACCTAGCTAAATTGTATATAGTTTTTACCTAGCTAAATTGTATATAGTTTTTACCTAGCTAAATTGTATATAGTTTTTACCTAGCTAAATTGTATATAGTTTTTACCTAGCTAAATTGTATATAGTTTTTACCTAGCTAAATTGTATATAGTTTTTACCTAGCTAAATTGTATATAGTTTTTACCTAGCTAAATTGTATATAGTTTTTACCTAGCTAAATTGTATATAGTTTTTACCTAGCTAAATTGTATATAGTTTTTACCTAGCTAAATTGTATATAGTTTTTACCTAGCTAAATTGTATATAGTTTTTACCTAGCTAAATTGTATATAGTTTTTACCTAGCTAAATTGTATATAGTTTTTACCTAGCTAAATTGTATATAGTTTTTACCTAGCTAAATTGTATATAGTTTTTACCTAGCTAAATTGTATATAGTTTTTACCTAGCTAAATTGTATATAGTTTTTACCTAGCTAAATTGTATATAGTTTTTACCTAGCTAAATTGTATATAGTTTTTACCTAGCGCGCCTCCGGCTCAAGAGCTGCTAGAGGCCTTGGCCAATGCAGGATCTAACTCCCTCAAGACGCCGGATGCGCCTACGTGCAATCTTGGGGACCCCAGGCTGACGCTCAGACCACTAAGCACAATCCGGGCGACCGGGAATGGGGAGAATGGACCTAGTGCGTGCTGGCTTTGTTTAGACGGCGCTCACCCGACTAGGATATGGGCGTCAGGATCTGTAAAGTGCTATGATGGTATGCGTGCTTGCGCAGACTAGACCTCGGTTTATACTGTGATCCGAGAAGTTTGAACAACCGAAAGTCTGCTTTTCATCGCAACAGTTTGGAAAACTAGATTAGATCTGTGCATCTTTAATTGGGTCGTTATCAATGAAATGAATTTTCCCTCTCTCTCTCTCTCTCTCTCTCTCTCTCTCTCTCTCTCTCTCTCTCACTCTCTCTCTCACTCTGTCTCTCTCTATCTCTGTGTCTAGCTCTCTCTTTTTCTCTCGGTTTTCTTCTCTCTCTCTCTCTCTCTCTCTCTCTCTCTCTCTCTCTCTCTCCTCTCTCTCTTTCTCTCGTTTTTTTCTCTCTCCTCTATCTTTTTTCACTTTCTCACTTTCTACCCCCCCCCTCTCTCTCAGTCTTCTCTCTCTCTCTCTATGTCTCGCTCTCTTTTTATCTCGGTTCTCTTCTTTCTCCTCTCTCTCTCGTTTTCTTTCTCTCTCCTTTCTTTCTTTCTTTCTTCACTTTCTCACTTTCTTCCCCTCTCTCTGTCTCTCTGTCTCTCTGTCTCTGTCTCTGTCTCTGTCTCTGTCTCTCTCTCTCTCTCTCTCTCTCTCTCTCTCTCTCTCTCTCTCTCTCTCTCTCTCTCTGCGTCATTCCTGCTTTTTTACATTTGGATAACTTTATTACAACCCTAAACCGTTAACTTTAACATCGTTGTAATGTGAGCAGCACAGTTCGTCAAGTTCGCCCCCCACCCCCACGCACACCCTTAATCTTATCCTCTCCCTCACCCTTCTAAAGCCGGAGAGAGGAAAAAAAAACTTTTAGATGGATGAACATGTCTTCTTTCTCTCCGTAAGGAGGATACCGTCAAGAAAGAGAGAGCCAGGACACACTGGCACACAGGCACACCCACACCCACACCTACCTAAGGCCAGCTTTCTCAGTGAGTTGAGCCGAAGGTGGATGGAAACTGCGTAGCTTTTACCGTGCTTAGTCGAAGCACAATCGATGGTCCACGTTGAGAGCTTGAGTGGGACTAGGCCCAGACCTCCATCAGAGAGATCACCAAGTCCTTTTTTCTCCGTTAGCAGAGTTCCCGTCAAAGGAAAGGGGGCACCGAACGTGCTTGTACTTCCTGTGGAGCTTCACACCGTTGGAACCTCACAAGCGCCCGGTAAAGGAGTTTGGCACCTTGCTGTAATAGTGAGAGTATCGAGGAATACGCGTCAGGCTGGTGGTCTTCTCACATCCAGGGTTCCAGTGGAAAATCAGCATACATTGGATAATGCAAGGCACTAGCGCTGTGTTTGCCTACTTCATATCGTGGAATATTAGTATGACAGTTTATTTCAATTATAAATGTAACAAAAGGACTATGTGAATGCTTTAAAACCGACATCATGGACGGGGCGGAGTGAGCGATCTCTGTGTTGTATTATCCGTGGACTGGCTTGTAGAATGGGCCCAGTATGCTGTAAGCACGATGCTCCAGACGCCGGTCTTGTCTTCTGCCCTGACTGTGCTAATCCTGTCTACAACCCTTCACAATCACTCTGGGGGCCCTGCCGGGGAGAAAAGCAAAATAATCACACCAGCGATCCGGTCGAAAGAAAAAAAAAAAGAGAAAAATAATCACACCGATGATCCTGCATGAAAAACTGGAAATCATTACACTGAGGTTCCTGGCGAGGACAAAGGAAAATAACTACACTGCCACCCAGCCTGGGACAAAAGTCAAATCATCACAGCAGGGAAAACACAAATCAGCTCCGTAACACACCCGAAAAATCATAATTTTATGCTGTAGACTAGTTATAAAGATCCAAAGAGAAGAATCGAAATAAAGCTGAACAGCAGCAGCAGAAAGAAGAATCAGCTCTCTTGACATATAAAAATCAGATGACGTAGACTTGTCATAAAGAACCCGCGAGGAGAACCTGAAAGAAAGATCAAGGCAATCAGAAGAGCACTTTGCTATCATTCTACGAAACAATAAATGGGTTCTACATCGCTGAGAGGTGACGAAAACAAGTCTCAGATGACGTAAACAAGCATCACATGGAAGAATGAGGAAGAAAGATCACCGACAGCAAAAGAGCACTTACCTAGCATTTCTATTTATTGAGAAGGAAATATTAGATGGCATTGGCTAAAGGGTCAGCCAAAAGATCAATGACAAACTCTGAGCACATGAGCTTTGCGGGGACGTCGTAAAAAAGACAAAACAACAACAGGTGACGTAGATTGTAAGATTCCAGCTAGAAAGAAGTGCGTTGTAGTTATGTGCGCATCAGCTGTGACGTAACATTTCAACGACGTACCTTTAAAGACGAGACCTTGAAAGAAACGGAAATTTAAAATTAAGATACGAGAGTCACGAGATACAGTTTTACCAAAGTTTAATTATTTTGTAAAATTATATAATAACAGTTTTTGTCCAACATTTTACATTATTTGTGCTCCTGGTGTGACGTTAAAAAAAAATTAAAAAAAAGTTGACGTAGACTGACCGGAACTGGAAAGATGCAGCAAGGGAAAAGATAGAATAGCAAAAGGTTACATTACATTATTATTGCTTTAGGTCCAGCGGACTTTTCCGAGCCAAATCAGGACCGGACAACCCCCGATCCGCATAAAAGATCTGCTGAAACAACCCTAGTGGTGAAACTGAAAGCTCTCCACCAGCCAGTCACTTTACAATAAAGACATCCCACGCAGGGGACGCTGAGGCTGCACTCTAATTTATCGAACCCCCGTTTACAAAAACAAAATAGAATACAAACATCATTTTAAATTATCAACAAAACATATACATATAAAATGCCTACATTTCTAAATAATAACATCAAAGGAAGCCCTAAGGACCACCTGGCAGAAAGCGTCCAATATTCCCAAGCTGATCCAACAGACCTCACACACAAATAAGGAGTTTTGTCCCGGAAGAGTTTTCAAGAAAAAAGGTAGGTGACTGGTCTAGCAAAGAAGAAGATAGTATAGCAGATTGTTAGAACCGATCAGGAATGAGAAAGAACAAATGAGAAAGACAGCGGCAATGGGAATTTAAAGCACTCAATTTCCAGAAAGTGGGGATACTATTTATACTGAAACCCCCGGTACCCCTACGGGGGTGCACGGTGTGCATGTGTTGCCGTTTGTACTGTTCATTGGAAAGTGTGATTGAGTTGCAACTACCACAGTTGACGTTAATGGACATCACATTGCTGAAGAAGCAATGTGGCTGGTTTGCCAAGGATACGCTGTAAGTTGCTACTGTTTGATTTAAGAGATGAAGACTTTCGTTTGTATTCTAAATACGTACGTTTGTATTCTAAATACGTACGTTTGTATTCTAAATACGTACGTTTGTATTCTAAATACGTACGTTTGTATTCTAAATACGTACGTTTGTATTCTAAATACGTACGTTTGTATTCTAAATACGTACGTTTGTATTCTAAATACGTACGTTTGTATTCTAAATACGTACGTTTGAATGTATAGGGCTGGCGATGGAAGGGCTAATCACTATCATCGTCCTTATCGTCGTCCTTTTATAAAATTCCATTTGTAAAATATTTATTTGCTATTTTTTCGTGTGTTTTTTTAAACCTATCCTATCCTATCCCGTAACTCAATGGTCGTTGGGGCAACACAGTTAATAGTTTAACCAGCGTACCCCATCTCTCTCTCTGTTCTCAGCAACCCTCAAACCAGTCCATTGTTGAATGTTGTTTTCCCACGTCTCTCTCTGTCTCCCTTTTCCTCCCCTCCCCGCACCGTGCCCCGCAGGATGGTCTTTGCAAGGCCTGATGCTCTGGTGACGTGGCCAAACCATCGGAGTCTCCGTCCCTTCACCGCCGTGAGCATGTCAGCATGTTGCCCGATGGCTGGCGTGATGGTCCGTCGGACTTCGCCGCTGGTGATGTGCTGGGCATAGGAAATACCCAGAAGTCCCCTGTAGCACCCCATGCTTCGCGTTCTTCGCCGTAGATCTGCTGTGAGGGTCCATGTTTCGCAAGCGTAGCCTATATGAAGATGGAGATGACAAGGGAGCGCAACAGCCTTACCTTGGAATGTAGACTGATTGTCATGTCTTTCCAAATTGGCTTCATCCTTGTCAGGGCAGCAGTTGTTTGTGCGATCCTGGAGAGGACCTTATGTCGGGACTTATTGTCTGATACAATGGCTGCTGTAGATATTGAAGCTATGCACTGTGTTGAGTGATTGGTCTTGGACTTTGATGTCCATGTTGATGCCTTTGGTGTTGTTGGTCATCATTTTGGTCATTTATGCACTTATTTCCATTCCATAGGCTCTGGAGTATTATTCAAGCCTCTTTTTCATCTGTTCAAGTTCTTATTCCTCTCCAAACAATCCCTCAATATCATCCGCCAAAAAAAAGGTTGGAGATTGCTCTACCCCCTATGCCGACTGAGCCTTCGTAAACTGCAAGGGCGTCTGACATTATGCGCTCTAGGAAAAGAATGTTGGAGAGAGTAGGCATCCTCGACGCACACCGATTTTTGTTGTGAACCAGTTCCCGATGGCGCTGTTGTGGAGGACTGCACTGAAAACCTTGTCATAAAGGCTTTTGATGACTTCAATAATTTTAGGACTGAAGTTGTACACTCTCATGGTTGCCCGCATGCCAGACTCGGTCAAACGCTTTCTTGAAGTATAAAAATACATGATAAAGATGTTGGTGCTGTAGGTATTTCTCGCAGATCATTCTGAGGTTGAAAATCTGTTCAGTGGTACTTCGCCCTGCCCTGAATCATATTGGTTCTTTAGCTATTATTTAATAATAATAATAATAATAATAATAATAATAATAATAATAATAATAATAATAATAATAATAATAATAATAATAATAATAATAATGTTCGTCATTTGTAAGGCGCCTTAGCCTAAGGATCAAGGCGCTGGCCGATACAGGATCTAACTCAAACCGTCCGAGACGCCCACCCGCAGCCTTTGGCGCATGGTCTTACGCCCGGACAACTGAGCACAATCCTGGGCAGCCAGGAATGGGGGAGAGGGACCAAGTGCATGCTGGGTGTGTTCTTGTTACCGGCACTCACCCGTCTAGGACATGAGCGTCAGGATCTTTAAAGTCCGTTATGATGGAATGTATGCGACACACAGACTAGACCTCGGTTTATACTATCATCCGAAGGAGTAGGAAACGGGAGTAAAGTGTCTTTCCCAGGGACACAACACAATGGCCCGGCCAGGGCTCGAACCCGGGACCTTCAGATCCTCAAGCCGAAGCACTACCATTAGACCACAGTGCCTCATTTGTTCAGCTTGAGGTTTAAAACTGTTGAGTATTATTTTCAGGAGGACCTTTCTGGGATGGCTGAGGAGGCTGATGGTGTGGTAATTTTTACACTCCTGAGGGTTACCCTTTTTGAGAAGAGGGATGACAAGCGACTGTGTCCATGGTATAGGCCATTCCCCACTTTGCCAGATCTTGTTACAGATAATGTTGAGGGTGTCAATCATCGCTTCCCTTCCGGTTTGCAGCAATTGCAGGTATGTAGTCCACTGTTCCCGGTTGCACTATTACTATTCCGCTTAATCTTTTTATGAAGCATATTTTCTAAATAATCATTGATTACCTGTAAGATTTAAATAATCTTGCACTATATTATTATATAAAGCAGTCATTTTTTAGCAAAGCTATATTACTAGATAAGATATTTCTAAATAATATTTTATTCATATAAGTATTTTCTGAAAAAGTATGATTGAATAATACAGAAGTATACTTTCGATTCAAGTATATGTTAGACATAATAAGTACTCATTTAAAAATAAAGAGTTATTACATATTTTTGTATCACTACGACATAACCTCACAGTACTCATGTATCACTACGACATATTCAGTACTCATGTATCACTACGACATAACCTCACAGTACTAATGTATCACTACGACATAACCTCACAGTACTCATGTATCACTACGACATAACCTCACAGTACTCATGTATCACTACGACATAACCTCACAGTACTCATGTATCACTACGACATAACCTCACAGTACTCATGTATCACTACGACATAACCTCACAGTACTCATGTATCACTACGACATAACCTCACAGTACTCATGTATCACTACGACATAACCTCACAGTACTCATGTATCACTACGACATAACCTCACAGTACTCATGTATCACTACGACATAACCTCACAGTACTCATGTATATCCTCACGATCACTAAGTAACTAGACATAACCTCAAATAATAATTAGCACACTCATAACCTCACAGTACATGTATCACTACGACATAATACATCACAGTACTCATCATATCACTACGACATAACCTCACAGTAAACATATCATGACATAACCCACAGTACTCATATATAAGATAAAAACAGTATAATGTATAGAAAATACTCAATAGTTACTAGTGTATTCATTTTACTAATAATTCACAGTACTATCACAATCTCATCACAGTACTCATGTCACTATCCATTCTAATAATGAACTTGATGTCACAAAACAATTAATTTGTAAAATAATATTTAAAACTCTTCAAACAATACAATTACAATACATAAAAAAAAAAATATTAATAAACTAAAAATAAATCGTTTTTTATCTTATTTACATTATTTAGATCTGCTATTTAATTTTTATCTAAATAATTCTTTATTTAAAAATTTCTTTTTATCTATATCATGATTTATTTATCTAAACATTGTTAGAATACGTTATTTACGGAGAAATTATTTAGAAATCTTATATTTTGTAAATTAATGGTTATTTAGAAATTTAAGAAAAGCGAGTGGAGAATAAAATATATTTTACAAAAATATTTTAGTTTGTTTTAAGTTAAGTCAGGGTTGTATACACTTGAGTCGGGCTCTTTTAGTTTTCTTGAGGAACAAAGACGGGCTTCAAAGTGATGTTGAGAAGTGGGCTGCTCAATAAATAGATCACGCCGAAGAGAAACAGGAGGAGAGAGAGAGGAGATAGAGAGAGAGAGAGAGAAGAGAGAGAGAACACACAGAGAGAGAAGAGAAAAAAAAAGAGAGAGAGAGAGAGAAACAGAGAGAGAGAGAAAAAAGAGAGAAGAGAGAAGAGAGAGAGAGAGAGAGAGAGAGAGAGAGAGAGAGAGAGAGAGAGAGAGAGAGAGAGAGAGAGAGAGAGAGAGAGAGAGAGAGAGAGAGAGAGAAATTCCAAGCGGTTTTAGCTGCAAGGAAGCAAGAGAAAGAGTAACGATTTTTTTATGTGTGTGCAAATATGCCCGGGGCATTGCACTCTCTCACACGCATATTTCCACACCACTCCCCTTCCCCGTCCCACTCTCAAAGCTCCACTTAGCTTCTTTCTATCTACACCCTGTCTTCGCTCTCTCTGCTTCCACATCTTGCCTTGCCCGCGGGCTTTCTTCCAGGAATTACGTACAAGAAGGCAGGAAACGACAGTATTGCCTTGCTGCCTGATAAAATTAACATCCATGTCAATATAGCAGGCAGAGAGAGAGAGAGAGAGAGAGAGAGAGAGCGAATGAGAGAGAGAGAGAGAGAACAATAATTTTATTTTCCACGGGTAAAAAGAATGAACGTTGGGTGCAATTTTAAAAAAAGTCCTTACTTTTTAACAATAACAATGAATTAGAAAAATAACCATCTTAATCAAACAAAAACAAGGTAATAAAGTAATTAATAATAATGATAATAATAATAATAATAATAATAATAATAATAATAATAATAATAATAATAATAATAATAATAATAATAATAATAATAATAATAATAAATACGTTTGAAAATTGAGACACACACACACACACAAACACACACACATAAAAAATACTATATTTATAAATGTTGTTAATTAATTGCATGTTTAGTTAATTTCTAATGTCTTTAAAAAGTTTTTTTTAAATGATGTAATTTGAGATACTGGGCTGCGGAGATCGTCAGGAAATGTATTCCACGAAGTGGAACCACAATACGCTATACTGGGCTGCGGAGATGTTCAGGAAATGTATTCCACGAAGTGGAACCACAATACGCTATACATGTACTAGTTTTGAAAAGATCAATTCTTGCAATAGGAACATTTAACTTGGTGGAGGATCTCTTTTCTTTAAAGTTTTCTTTAAAAACTAGAAGAAAGTTAGAAAGATGCACTGCATGAAACTCCCTTTATGCAATGTTAACCTGTCAGCAAGAGGTATAGTACTCAGCTCTTTATAGTCATCAGTAGATATTTTTTTGTTTAAGAACAACTTATTTAATTACACGTTTGTGAAATCTAAGTAAAGATTTCATGGCATTCGCACTATCAGAATCCCAAATAGTAGAGGAATAATCAATAAATGGTTGAATATGACCCGAATAGAATAGTTTACGAGAGTATAAATTTAAGAAATGTTTAATTCTCGAAAGTTGATAGGTCCTTTTAGAAATAGTTTTTCTAATGTTTAAAATATGTTGCATCAAAGAAATTTGTCTAAAGTCACATCTTACTAATGTGTAAAATATGTTGCATCCAAGAAATGTGTCTAAAGTCACACCAAGAATATTTATGACATTGAACTTCATCAACTGTCTTATTGCAAATTTTCAATTGAGAAAATTTCAGAAATACATTTTGTCTTTTCAGTCTTGTTGCAATGAGCATAGATTTTGTTTTGTTTGGATTGATTGTCATGTGGTTGAATCTTGTAGTTCTTTAGCTCCTTTATGTCATGAGGAGGACAAATTACTCAAGTCTGTATTTTGAGAGTGTAAGGTAGTGTCATCACCAAAGAGTTCACAAGCAGTAAAAATATTAAGTGGGAGATCATATATCTATATTTATTTATTTAGAGAGACAGACAGATTATAATGGGATGTTGTGGTGGGTAGGAACCCAAGAAGGTGTTAAGTTTCGTACAATGAGTGTCTCAGTGGTACAATACATGCCCTGCGCCCCGGAGAGCTGGTTCGAATCTCGATAGTGACAGGACATGTTTCGCCCAGCAGTGGACTGTAAACACATCTTTGTAGAGCTTTCACCGTTCATAGACACGTTAAAGAAGCGCGTTCCGTCCGTAGGGCAGGCGACAGGCACATATAAAAGCGCGTCAAATCAGGATCGCCCGTTGCACTGGACAGTCGAGGCTCCATTGGCTTCTTTGCCAGTTTGAATTTACCTTACGACCAGCGTTTTGAGCTGGTTTGTAGCTCAAGGAACTGCGCTATATAAGAACAATATCATTCAAGAGAAGGAAGGGGAGAAGAGGAATGAGCTCAATCAAAGACTATGCTAAACTTCCAAACCTGGAGCATGCAGACACAAGACTATGCTAAACTTCCAAACCTGGAGCATGCAGACACAAGACTATGCTAAACTTCCAAACCTGGAGCATGCAGACACAAGACTATGCTAAACTTCCAAACCTGGAGCATGCAGACACAAGACTATGCTAAACTTCTAAACCTGGTGCATGCAGACACAAGACTATGCTAAACTTCCAAACCTGGAGCATGCAGACACAAGACTATGCTAAACTTCCAAACCTGGAGCATGCAGACACAAGACTATGCTAAACTTCCAAACCTGGAGCATGCAGACACAAGACTATGCTAAACTTCCAAACCTGGAGCATGCAGACACAAGACTATGCTAAACTTCCAAACCTGGAGCACGCAGACACAAGACTATGCTAAACTTCCAAACCTGGAGCATGCAGACACAAGACTATGCTAAACTTCCAAACCTGGAGCATGCAGACACAAGACTATGCTAAACTTCCAAACCTGGAGCATGCAGACACAAGACTA
>CM072523.1:13589575-13639575 GCA_036898135.1 Oncomelania hupensis | reverse complement strand
CATTATTGGTCTCCTCGATCTTCATTCCTCCTCCTTGTCATCGTGATAATCTTCATCATCATCATCATCATCATCATCATCATCATCATCATCATCATCATCATCATCATCATCATCATCATCATCATCATCATAATCTTCTTCATTTTCTTTATTATCGTGATAATCATCATCATGAGCGTCATCATCATGGTAATCATTGCCATCACCGACATCATCATCATCATCATCATCATCATCATCATCATCATCATCATCATCATCGTCGTTGTCGTCGTCGTCATCTTTATTGCCATTGACGATGTAGTATGTAGGTAAATTATTTATCCTTTGGATCTCAATCCCTCCTCCTCCTGAATATCATAATAATCATCTTCAGCATCGTCATCATCATCATCGTCCTCGTCGTAATTTTTTTTATATTTCATTGATAGGGTAGTGTTTAGATAAATTATTTATTCTCGATCTTTTCAGTTCCTTAGCCTATAGTTGTAGTTATGAGGAGATACAATCGTTGCGCCGAGGCGTTTTGTCAAGGGAAACAAAGAAAAAACGTCAACGAATTTTCACGTTGTTCCCTTTCAGCCTCATTTGTGGTTGTTTAATTGATTGAGGTCAGCATCCACTCCATCGCCACCTGTATTGTCCTTTCTCAACCTTTTCTAGTCCTCTTTCTCTCTTTCTCCCTTTTCCCTCCCTCCTCCTCCCTCTTTGATACGGCAGACCCATTTGGCCTCCCTCCTTCTCCCTCTTTGCTACGGCAGACCCATTTTGCCTTCCTCCTTCTCCCTCTTTGATACGGCAGACCCATTTGGCCTCCCTCCCTCTCCCTCTTTGATACGGCAGACCCATTTGGCCTCCCTCCTTCTCCCTCTTTGATACGGCAGACCCATTTGGCCTCCCTCCTTCTCCCTCTTTGATACGGCAGACCCATTTGGCCTCCCTCCTTCTCCCTCTTTGATACGGCAGACCCATTTGGCCTCCCTCCTCCTCCCTCTTTGCTACGGCAGACCCATTTTGCCTTCCTCCTTCTCCCTCTTTGCTACGGCAGACCCATTTTGCCTCACTCCTCCTCCCTCTTTGCTACGGCAGACCCATTTTGCCTCACTCCTTCTCCCTCTTTGCTACGGCAGACCCATTTTGCCTCACTCCTTCTCCCTCTTTGCTACGGCAGACCCATTTTGCCTCACTCGAGCATAAGCATTTTTGTTTCGTGTTTTTCTTTCAAACCCACTCCTGTGCTCTTTTCCGAAATGTATTTTATTTTACGGCGTTTTATTATTTTATTTCTGATTTTTCCCGCGGGATGCGCCTGATTAAATTTTGATTGCGTTTCTCCTGCATTGTGCCCTGGTCCCGACTTTCCCCTGCGGGGAAAAAGACACTCGGCTCTCTGCGCTACGAACCTCCTTCACCTATCACAGCGTTGAACTTTGGCCCAAATCATCATCTTACTTTAGTTGATTTATTTTGGTAGTAAAGGATACAGGCACCGGCTTCCCTGTAACCTGCGTGTCGTGGTTAAGAGAGAGCTCGGGGACCTCCCTTCTCTCAGGTTCAGCTGTCCTTTCTCGTCTCCTCTTCCTAGCAGTTGAAGCAAGGAAACAGTTTGCTGTGAAAGAGAGTTGGAATGTGTGTTTGTCTACATTACATCTGTATATATATATATCTATATATATATATATATATATATAGAGAGAGAGAGAGAGAGAGAGAGAGAGAGAGAGAGAGAGATCGATAGATAGATAGATAGATAGATAGATAGATAGATAGATAGATAGATAGATAGATAGATAGATAGATAGATAGATAGATAGATAGATAGATAGATAGATAGATAGATAGATAGATAGATAGATAGATAGATAGATAGATAGATAGATAGATAGATAGATAGATAGATAGATAGATAGATAGATATGTGTGTGTGAGACAGAGAGGCAGACAGAAACACACACACACACACACACACACACTGAAAGGCAAGAGATTTCATTGTAATACAGATAGACATACAAAAACTCACACTCACACACACACTGACTGGCAGACAAGAAGGCAGTCATTTGAGTTGTAATAGACTGACAGATTTCCGCTACAAAAGTTGTAATAGACTGACAGATTTCCACTACAAAAGCAGAGAGAAAGAAAACAAATAGACCCACAGAAATGAAGAGAATTGGATTTGTAATAAACTAATTGAATAATCTTAGTATATATAGAGCCTGATAAAAGTAATGCAAGCAAATTAATTATAACAAAAAATTGTGACAGCTTCCGGAAGTAGACTATATAAACATTAACAAGCGTAAAATATATTCGTTAGTAACGTGTTGGATTGTTGTCAAAGCATTAATGTTTGCTCCTTATTTCTTTCATTACATTTATTTGCTTTCTTTCTTGTCAATATATAACATCACTTAGTAACTTGGGTAGTTGCTTTGCTATACCTCTCTCTCTCTCTCTCTCTCTCTCTCTCTCTCTCTCCAACCCACATACACACACGCACACAGACTTTACCCTTGCAACATGAAATTATAATCTTATCATATCTCTTTCTTTCTTATTTCTATCTTTCCTTAGATTATGCTGCTTTTTTTTTCCTTCTGTCTTTCGTTTACGTCTTCGTTTCAAAAGAAACATTTAAACTGAAATTTAGAACGAAAAGTAAACACAGAAATGTAGAATTATTGTTCTTATTTATGTAGCTTTCACTGCTTCTGAAAGAGTTCGCAAAGAGGCGCTGGCTCCTGATGTAACGCTTTGAATAGCATTTTCCAGTTTATAAATATTTATTTATTTATTATTTATCATTGTTATATAGCGTTTTTAAAGGTGGAGAGTGCTGATGGTGCTGGCCTAACTCCAGCACACTACACTATATCTTACTACTGAGAGAGCACACATTGATGGTGCTGGCTACTCCAGCCCACTACACTATATATTACTACTGAGAGAGCACACATTGATGGTGCTGGCTACTACAGCACACTACACTATATATTACTACTGAGAGAGCACACATTGATGGTGCCGGCTACTACAGCACACTACACTATATCTTACTACTGAGAGAGCACACATTGATGGTGCTGGCTACTACAGCCCACTACACTATATATTACTACTGAGAGAGCACACATTGATGGTGCTGGCTACTACAGCACACTACACTATATCTTACTACTGAGAGAGCACACATTGATGGTGCTGGCTACTACAGCACACTACACTATATCTTACTACTGAGAGAGCACACATTGATGGTGCTGGCTACTACAGCACACTACACTATAGGCCTATATTACTACTGAGAGAGCACACATTGATGGTGCTGGCTACTACAGCACACTACACTATATCTTACTACTGAGAGAGCACACATTGATGGTGCTGGCTACTACAGCCCACTACACTATATATTACTACTGAGAGAGCACACATTGATGGTGCTGGCTACTACAGCCCACTACACTATATATTACTACTGAGAGAGCACACATTGATGGTGCTGGCTACTACAGCACACTACACTATATCTTACTACTGAGAGAGCACACATTGATGGTGCTGGCTACTACAGCCCACTACACTATATCTTACTACTGAGAGAGCACACATTGATGGTGCTGGCTACTACAGCACACTACACTATATATTACTACTGAGAGAGCACACATTGATGGTGCTGGCTACTACAGCACACTACACTATAGGCCTATATTACTACTGAGAGAGCACACATTGATGGTGCTGGCTACTACAGCACACTACACTATATCTTACTACTGAGAGAGCACACATTGATGGTGCTGGCTACTACAGCACACTACACTATATCTTACTACTGAGAGAGCACACATTGATGGTGCTGGCTACTACAGCACACTACACTATATATTACTACTGAGAGAGCACACATTGATGGTGCTGGCTACTACAGCCCACTACACTATATATTACTACTGAGAGAGCACACATTGATGGTGCCGGCTACTACAGCCCACTACACTATATATTACTACTGAGAGAGCACACATTGATGGTGCTGGCTACTACAGCCCACTACACTATATCTTACTACTGAGAGAGCACACATTGATGGTGCTGGCTACTACATCACACTACACTATATCTTACTACTGAGAGAGCACACATTGATGGTGCTGGCTACTACAGCCCACTACACTATATATTACTACTGAGAGAGCACACATTGATGGTGCTGGCTACTACAGCACACTACACTATATCTTACTACTGAGAGAGCACACATTGATGGTGCTGGCTACTACAGCACACTACACTATATCTTACTACTGAGAGAGCACACATTGATGGTGCTGGCTACTACAGCCCACTACACTATATATTACTACTGAGAGAGCACACATTGATGGTGCCGGCTACTACAGCACACTACACTATATATTACTACTGAGAGAGCACACATTGATGGTGCTGGCTACTACAGCACACTACACTATAGGCCTATATTACTACTGAGAGAGCACACATTGATGGTGCCGGCTACTACAGCCCACTACACTATATATTACTACTGAGAGAGCACACATTGATGGTGCCGGCTACTACAGCCCACTACACTATATCTTACTACTGAGAGAGCACACATTGATGGTGCCGGCTACTACAGCCCACTACACTATATATTACTACTGAGAGAGCACACATTGATGGTGCTGGCTACTACAGCCCACTACACTATATATTACTACTGAGAGAGCACACATTGATGGTGCTGGCTACTACAGCACACTACACTATATCTTACTACTGAGAGAGCACACATTGATGGTGCTGGCTACTACAGCCCACTACACTATATATTACTACTGAGAGAGCACACATTGATGGTGCTGGCTACTACAGCCCACTACACTATATATTACTGCTGAGAGAGCACACATTGATGGTGCTGGCTACTACAGCCCACTACACTATATATTACTACTGAGAGAGCACACATTGATGGTGCTGGCTACTACAGCCCACTACACTATATCTTACTACTGAGAGAGCACACATTGATGGTGCTGGCTACTACAGCCCACTACACTATATATTACTACTGAGAGAGCACACATTGATGGTGCTGGCTACTACAGCCCACTACACTATATATTACTACTGAGAGAGCACACATTGATGGTGCTGGCTACTACAGCCCACTACACTATATACTACTGAGAGAGCACACATTGATGGTGCTGGCTACTACAGCCCACTACACTATATATTACTACTGAGAGAGCACACATTGATGGTGCTGGCTACTACAGCCCACTACACTATATACTACTGAGAGAGCACACATTGATGGTGCTGGCCTAACTCCAGCCCACAACACTATATATTACTACTGAGAGAGCACACATTGATGGTGCTGGCTACTACAGCCCACTACACTATATATTACTACTGAGAGAGCACACATTGATGGTGCTGGCTACTACAGCCCACCACACTATATCTTACTACTGAGAGAGCACACATTGATGGTGCTGGCTACTACTGCCCACTACACTATATCTTACTACTGAGAGAGCACACATTGATGGTGTTGAATTGCATGCAGCACATTTCTGTTCTTACAGCTCAAGCCACACACATTTCGGTGTGTCTTTTATACTGCGCGATTTTCCAGTTTTTCAAGCTCAGCTCAAGGCGTACACAATGGGTTTTTCTTGCTCCAGCAGCTCCTCAAGGTGCACTGCTTTGGATATTGAGCGGCTCATTCGGGCTTGGTGTGAGGCTTTGGCCATACCAAATGAAGGTTACACTGTAAACCCCCCCGGTGGTCCCGCCACGTCAGCAGTGTCCCGGATGTTGAAGGATGCTGGGTAAAAAGGCCAAAGCACATTAAGCCTTCTGCCACGCAGCGTATCTGAGACTTACTACCCCTGCTCCTTCTTTTCATTGTCAGACCTCTTAACCCCTGTAGTCAGAGCTAGGTGTTTTCCATCAATTCAGTGTACGACCTGTTCAGAGTACGACCGGTGTCAGGTGTACTCCCTCAGTTCAGTTAATGGGAGAAGAGGGCCTCGTGTCTCAGCTACTATACGTGATCGAGCCCGCTGCTTGTGTGCGGCTGAGTCAGGCAGAACAGTTGGCCACTTGCGAGGTCTGACCGAATCAGGATATTGTAGGCGTGCTGATATCAGCGATCATCCGTGTGTAGTTCGGGACACTGCGAGTCACCTACTCTTCCTTAAAGTCCTATGTATAGCGTAATTTACTTTCTCACAAGTCATCGTGTAAAACGCATTGCGCATGCTATAGTACCATAGATATTAGCCATATGTAGAGTTTAATTTTCGTGGTAATGCCGGTTCTCAAAGGGGGACTTGAAGCTGAAACTATGACATCCCTACTTTCAAATTCCTTGGATTTTTTCCTTAAAAAGCTCAAATGTATGTAGCCCAAAGCATTCAAAACTCGTGGGTGGAACTCTGTGTGTGCGTGTGTGTGTGTGTATGTGTGTGTGATTCTTTTATAAACATCTTGTATGACCAGAAATGTCAGCAGTACATGCCTTTATGCCTTGCTGTAAACGATGCCGGATTCCCAACACAAATCCTAGTTTTTCTGATTAGCCTTTTAGGGCTAGTATAGTGCACATGAAGTGTGTGTCTGGACTGCAGCTCACTGCACAATGACGGCGGCAGAGTAACAGTCTGGCTCTCTACCTATGTAATGACAATCGCTAGAAGTATGTGGCTAGAAGTATGTGGCTAGTATGTGGTAGACCAGGTTAAGGATGGGATGAGGGGAGGGAAGGGGCGTCATTGAGGAACCGTGCTTGATTCATTACAGCGTTTTTAAAGTTAACGGTTTGGGTTGTAATGTAGTTATTGAAATGTGGATGTGTTTGTGTGTGTGTGGGGGTGTGTGTGTTTGTGCGTGTGTTTGTGTGTGTGTCCATTCTGAGTAAGATCTTTCACTATGGTCTGTCCTTCCGCGTCTAACGTAGAATTATTGTTGTTGTTGATGATGGTGATGATGTCACTATATTTTAGTGCTGTTGTTTCCCTAAGATGTCAAGTTCCTCACCCTGCAATTGAGAGCTTGGACGGGTTTAAAAATAAACCACCGTTTGTCAGGTCCCAAGTCAGTTTCCCTCAACCCTTGGACACTGCGGCACTTGTCTCATACTACAGTAACTAGTACTACTACTACTACTACTACTACTACTACTACTACTACTACTACTACTACTACTACTACTACTACTACTTTCTTGTTCTTGTCCTTTTTCTTATTTTTCTCTCGTGAGGTGGTGGTGGTGGTGGGGAGATGTTTGGGGTTGGGTTGATTGATTTTCAATTTAATAGTGACAAGTTTCTTTCAGGACAGATTGGACTTTCCAATTAGTCTAAAATCTAATTTAATTTCTTTTTTTAACAGTTTCTTGTTGTTGTTGTTGTTGTTGTTGTTGTTATTATTATTATTATTATCATCATTTTTATTATTATTATTATTATTATTATTATTATTATTATTATTATTATTATTATTATTATTATTATTATTATTATTATTATTATTATTATCATTATTATTATTATCATTTTTATTATTGATGATGATGATTATAGTTATTGTAGTCGTTATTATTATTGTTATTATTATTATTATTTTTTTTATTATTATTATTATTATTATTATATTATCTGGCTACTACAGTGTCTTGTGATTGTTTGTGTTCCAGGTAAGCATATTGGATTACATTGAAATAGAGTGGATCATCGTGAAACAAACGCGCCTGGGTGCTGTGAGTAATGGACTTGCCATATACATTCCATTCTCTCTCTCTCTCTCTCTCTCTCTCTCTCTCTCTCTCTCTCTCTCTCTCTCTCTCTCTCTCTCTCTTAGCTTGGAGCCTGAATTCGTGGCGTGACTCTCTCTCTCTCTCTCTCTCTCTCTCTCTCTCTCTCTCTCTCTCTCTCTCTCTGTCTTTCTCTCTCTCTATCTCTCTCTTTTAGAAGCTTGGAGCCTGAATTCGTGGCATGACTTTCTCTCTCTCTCTCTCTCTCTCTCTCTCTCTCTCTCTCTCTCTCT
Organism: Oncomelania hupensis; assembly: GCA_036898135.1. Classification (NCBI taxonomy): domain Eukaryota; kingdom Metazoa; phylum Mollusca; class Gastropoda; order Littorinimorpha; family Pomatiopsidae; genus Oncomelania; species Oncomelania hupensis. The sequence goes on along the minus strand of CM072523.1, from coordinate 13,631,493 downwards.
CTCTCTCTTTCTCTCTCTCGCGCTCTCTCTCTCTCTCTCTCTCTCTCTCTCTCTCTCTTAGAACTTGGAGCCTGAATTCGTGGCATGACTCTCTCTCTCTGTTTTTTTCCCTCTCTCTCTGTCTTTCTCTCTCTCTCTCTTTTAGAAGCTTGGAGCCTGAATTCGTGGCATGACTCTCTCTCTCATTCACTCTCTTTCTCTCTCTCTCTTTTAGAAGCTTGGAGCCTGAATTCGTGGCATGACTCTCTCTCTCTCTCTCTCTCTCTCTCTCTCTCTCTCTCTCTCTCTCTCTCTCTCTCTGTATTTCTCTCTCTCTCTCTTTTAGAAGCTTGGAGCCTGAATTCGTGGCATGACTCTCTCTCTCTCTCTTTGTTTCTCTCTTTGTTTCTCTCTCTCTTCTCTCTCTCTCTCTCTCTCTCTCTCTCTCTCTCTCTCTCTCTCTCTCTCTCTCTCTCTCTCTCTCTCTCTCTCTCTCTCTCTCTTAGAAGCTTGGAGCCTGAATTCGTGGCATGACTCCTCGATTGTTGTATAAATCTGTGGGAATCATTCTCCACACACATTTCTTCTCTCTTCCTCCATTCTCTCTCTCTCTCTCTCTCTCTCTCTCTCTCTCCTCTCCTTTCCTCTCATCACACCATTCACTTCTTCTTTCCTTCGTCATTCATCTCTCTCAGCAAAAAACTGCTTTCCAGGCTTGCAGCCTAATTCCATGGCAGACTGATTACTGAAGGTGTTGAAGCACACGGAGTGTCTTCAATCTATGGTTACTTTACTCGGTGTTTGGCATTTGCCTCGGAGTTACAGGCCAAATGTTGAATCAACCCCGGTGCTTGAATCTGTATAACTCCATTTTCTATCCACGCAGCCCGTTCACTCAACAGGTTTCTTTCTAAACCCCCACTTCGTAGTTCTTCGTGGTTTTCGCTTCGTACAGCGCGCGACTCCGATCATTCTTACGCTACTGGAATGGCTGTGGACGGACTTGACCTACCTGTAGAACCTCACTTCCAAAGTCCAAAACGCCAGTGTCGATCATCATTTTCACATCCAATATGGTTGATGATGGTCCCTTACACAAAGTAACAAAATATACCCACGAAACCACTTCGTTGGACCTAATGAACCTTCACTTTTGCATACTAATGGCAGCTTAAACCGCTGACAGAAAGTAGTTCTAAATCCCATTGTCAACAAAACTCACTGGTTTCCTAAAGATCCCTAATAACAAAACTCACTGGTTTCCTAAAGATCCCTAATAACAAAACTCACTGGTTTCCTAAAGATCCCTAATAACAAAACTCACTGGTTTCCTAAAGATCCTTAATAACAAAACTCACTGGTTTCCTAAAGATCCCTAATAACAAAACTCACTGGTTTCCTAAAGATCCCTAATAACAAAACCCACTGGTTTCCTAAAGATCCCTAATAACAAAACTCACTGGTTTCCTAAAGATCCCTAATAACAAAACTCACTGGTTTCCTAAAGATCCCTAATAACAAAACTCACTGGTTTCCTAAAGATCCCTAATAACAAAACTCACTGGTTTCCTAAAGATCCCTAATAACAAAACTCACTGGTTTCCTAAAGATCCCTAATAACAAAACTCACTGCTTTCCTAAAGATCCCTAATAACAAAACTCACTGGTTTCCTAAAGATCCCTAATAACAAAACTCACTGGTTTCCTAAAGATCCCTAATAACAAAACTCACTGGTTTCCTAAAGATCCCTAATAACAAAACTCACTGGTTTCCTAAAGATCCCTAATAACAAAACTCACTGGTTTCCTAAAGATCCCTAATAACAAAACTCACTGGTTTCCTAAAGATCCCTAATAACAAAACTCACTGGTTTCCTAAAGATCCCTAATAACAAAACTCACTGGTTTCCTAAAGATCCCTAATAACAAAACTCACTGGTTTCCTAAAGATCCCTAATAACAAAACTCACTGGTTTCCTAAAGATCCCTAATAACAAAACTCACTGGTTTCCTAAAGATCCCTAATAACAAAACTCACTGGTTTCCTAAAGATCCCTAATAACAAAACTCACTGGTTTCCTAAAGATCCCTAATAACAAAACTCACTGGTTTCCTAAAGATCCCTAATAACAAAACTCACTGGTTTCCTAAAGATCCCTAATAACAAAACTCACTGGTTTCCTAAAGATCCCTAATAACAAAACTCACTGGTTTCCTAAAGATCCCTAATAACAAAACTCACTGGTTTCCTAAAGATCTCTAATAACAAAACTCACTGCTTTCCTAAAGATCCCTAATAACAAAACTCACTGGTTTCCTAAAAATCCCTAATAACACAACTCACTGGTTTCCTAAAGATCCCTAATAACAAAACTCACTGGTTTCCTAAAGATCCCTAATAACACAACTCACTGGTTTCCTAAAGATCCCTAATAACACAACTCACTGGTTTCCTAAAGATCCCTAATAACACAACTCACTGGTTTCCTAAAGATCCCTAATAACACAACTCACTGGTTTCCTAAAGATCCCTAATAACACAACTCACTGGTTTCCTAAAGATCCCTAATAACAAAACTCACTGGTTTCCTAAAGATCCCTAATAACAAAACTCACTGGTTTCCTAAAGATCCCTAATAACACAACTCACTGGTTTCCTAAAGATCCCTAATAACAAAACTCACTGGTTTCCTAATGATCCCTAATAACACAACTCACTGGTTTCCTAAAGATCCCTAATAACACAACTCACTGGTTTCCTAAAGATCCCTAATAACACAACTCACTGGTTTCCTAAAGATCCCTAATAACAAAACTCACTGGTTTCCTAAAGATCCCTAATAACAAAGTCGTGGTCGTTATAAAGTTTCTCCAAACTCATTCATCGAAAGATGCAAACAACATCAACAGCTGCTTTCAAAAACTCAATCTCTACTTGCAGACGAAAGCTCATTTATTTTAATAGTCTCTGTACATTCTAGAAAGTTTTGGGGCATTCCAAACTGACGTAATCAATAATACTCAGACCAAAGACCGTCACACACACACACATACACACACACACACACGCACACCCACAAACACACCCTCTCATACACACACACACACACAAAAAAAACACTGGCAGTGTGGTACGTCATAGAATGTTCTACCCTGTTCGAAGATTTGACTACTTATTGCGAGATAGATCTCGAATCTTCAGTCGTGGTAAACATGCAATTCCAGAAAGATTACAATATCGAACAAAGATAACAAACAAACATTCTTCCAAACTTTTTTGTTTTTTTTTTTTGCTACAACATAGAATTACATCAAAGGGAAATAAATGCTAGCACTGCATGCTTTGTGCGCCAAACAAAAAGGTGGTCATAATGGTCTCAGTCGTAAAGCTCACAATCCTTACAAACTCTGGGTAATTGTAATTACGAAGAGATACAAAATTACTAACACATACATAGGTACACATTTTCGATTTATTCAAATCTTTTTAGAACTGGGAAAACCGTAGATTGCTACACAAAGACATTTGCTTGTATCTTTTATTATGAAGTTTGTCCGTGTACAAATGGTGGAGCTTGATGGCGTGGGGATATGCTTGCGGCATTATGAAGTAGAAACAACAACAACAACAATTAAAGCTTGTTGGAGCTGTGCAAATCAGACTGGGTGTTGAGTGTGTGTGGGGGTCCGTTTTAACAAAGTGGCTAAAGGGGGCTAACTAGCCAGCAATGCCTGTCTGCTTTATCGGCCCTAACTGTGGGTCAATACCACCACAGCCTTTGCATAATTTACAGCCACGCAGGAGGTCAGCTGACGATTAACGAACGCACACATCAGCACACACAAAAATAAAAATAAACCAACAAAACGCAGGGTAGAGAGTAGGGGGGAGTAGACGAGGTGGGTGTGTTGGGTGGGAGAAAGTAGGACCAAAGAAGAACAGAGGGGAGGAGAGAGAGAGAGAGAGAGAGAGAGAGAGAGAGAGAGAGAGAGAGAGAGAGAGAGAGAGAGAGAGAGAGAGAGAGAGAGAGAAGGGTTATGGTTACAGGTTAAAAGAGAGGGAGGTGAAAGAGAAATAGACGAACGAGCAGAAAGAGCGGATAAATGAAGAATTATATGCTGACATTGTGTGTGGAAACAAAGGTGTAAGAAGAGCTTTGTGCAAGTCTCCTGCCTTCCTCCATATTACCACTATGACAGTCGTGTCATAGATCATGTCTGGTCACTTGCACACGAAATAGTGATTGTGACGGTGGGTCTATCGTTGCTGGGCTCTGCACAGTGGAATGCTATTACCCACTCGGCTTTGTCTGCGGGGATCGGCTAGTGTAATCACCCCATGACTAATCTTAATACATTTATAAGTTTAGCTCGGTCTGTGTGCGGATAGGGTTACAGAGATAGGGAGAAAATGGTAATAGCTTCACTGACACACTAGCTCTCACACGGCTATGAAACATAGGTAGTCCAGCCACTTGTTAACAGTAAATATCACACATTTATTTCCTCTACTCTATACAAAATCTTCTAATCTCTACACTAACTTAAATGTCAAAATTTCACGTCGAGTAGTTCGCTCCTTGATGGGTCTATGCAGCTACTGTTCTCGATATTTGTTACTGTCTCATCATTGGGCTATGAGTTCTTTCTGTCCTATTATTCAGTTTTCTGGACGAGTAGACTATTGCACAGTCCTTTTACAGTAGTGTTCGTGCACTTCTTCTGTGGGCTTAACTGTATAGTAGAGATGCGGTGTTGTTGTCTCTTCTTCTTGGTAGTTGACTATGGCTAGTGGAGCCCAATGCTCTCGCTGCTCAAGGTTGCAGGCCACGTGTCAGGGTTGCCTCTCTGTAGGATTTCTTCCCTGCCGTGGACCAAGATGCCTCCTCGTCTGCAACATATGAGACGAACTTCTGCAACGCCTTGTATACAAAGGTTGTGCAGAGCGTCTCACTGATGGCAGAAACAGCCCTCAGTTGAGATCGCTCCACTTATACAATACAAGGGACGACCAATTCTTCCAAGTCCGTGGTCCACTGGAATCTCCAACATAATTCCTATACATCTACCTACATCATGGCTAAATAAACACATGAAGAAGTAATTAACAATATACATATTCTCCTGTACAGCCACTGGTCTGCAATAATACACACAGGAGAAACAACAGTTGGACAGTGAAGGCTACCTCGTGGTGCCGAAACCGGTCGCGTGTCCGCCACGTGGTCCGCAAAGTTTTACTAACAATCACAATTCTAAAACATGACAAAACTTCACAAACATAATCCAACAACATTATCAATAAAGCGCGATGAACCAATGTCAGGCCCTGGCTATACTGCGATGAATTGAATTTCATCCGTCACCTGCTTTAGTCTTCTGCTAGAGAGCGTAGCTCTTTCTCGTGTGAGGTTCAGACAACGAATGATTGCCTAGCCTTGCGGTCAGCAAAAAGCCCGCGAAAATTCTCGTGCGAACTGAGCGCCGTCTTTCGGGGATGGTGGCTATATGTCAGCAGGATAAGGTCACTGTCTATCTTATCTAGCCTACATATGCTTAACCCACAACTGACTTGGGTCGTCTGCTAGGCAGCGACTTTAATTTACAAAGGCTACAGCAGGCTGAACTATTTCAGGCGAGCAGCCGTAGTGCAGGGTTGAAATAGCCTCTCGCGACAGTGATGTAGTATGTCCACTGAATAGTAATGTAATATTAGTCCACTGAATAATGACATAGTATTAGTCCACTGAATAGTGATGTAGTATTAGTCAAAGCCTGCAGCTGATGTCAAAGTTATACACAACAGTTTACCCTTATCGTTTCTTTCTCTCTCTCTCTCTTATTATCCAATTAAAGGTTTCGACTTCTCTCTCTCTCTCTCTCTCTCTCTCTCTCTCTCTCTCTCTCTCTCTCTCTCTCTCTCTCTCTCTCTCGTTTTTCCAGATATGTGAAAATCTGCAAAAATTATTCCCTTACGAAAAAGGAAAGATTTTGTGACAACAACTTCCGCCCAGCATCCACGTTGTCGATATTGTCAAACCTCTTGAAAAACGTTTGTGTGTGAGATCTGTTGGATCGGCTTGGGAATATTGGACGCTTTCTGCCAGGTGGTCACTGGGGCTTCCTCTGATGTTATTAGTTGGCAATGTAGGCATTATATATGTATGTGTTTTGTTGATATTTTATAATGATGTTTATATTCTGTTTTTGAGTGTAGCCTCAGCGTCCCCTACGTGGGATATCTTTATTGTAAAGTGACCGGCTGGTGGAGTGCCATCAATGTTACCACTAGGGTTGTTTCAGCAGATCTTTTATGCGGATCAGGGGCGAGTCCTCTTTCAGCGAAGTTGTGGTCTTGATTTTGTGGTCTTGATTCGGTTCTTTGCAGGCCGCTGGACAATGTAAGGAATGAAAAACTAACTATCTCCAGGATCGCATAAACAACTGCTGTCCCTGGCAAGGTTGAAGCCCATTTGGAAAGACAAGACCATCAGTCTACAGTCCCTGGTAAGGCTGCTGCGTTCCCTTGTCATCTCCATCTTCCTAAAAGCTTGCGAAACATGGACCCTCACAGCAGATCTACAACGAAGAATACAAAGCATGGAGATGAGGTGCTACAGGAGACTTCTGGGCATTTCCTATACCCAGCACGTCACCAACGACGAAGTCCGATAGACCATCATACAATTCATTGGACAACACGATGACCTGCTCACAGTGGTGAGGAAACGGAAACTCCGATGGTATGGCCACGTCACCAGATCATCAGGCCTTGCAAAGACCATCCTGCAAGGCACAGTACAAGGATGTAGAAGAAGAAGGAGACCGATAAATGAGTGTGAGGACAACATTCGAGAATGGAATGGCTTGACACTGAGCGAAGCCATGAGGGTTGCTGAGGACAGAGAAAGATGGAGTACGATGGTTAAACGATCATCTTTGGTGCCCCAACGACCTCCGAGTAACGGGTTAGGATATGATAGAAAGGAAAATAATGTATGTAGGTATGTTTGTATATTTGTATGCATGTTGGTTTGTATGTATGTATGTATGTATGTATGTATGTATGTATGTATGTATGTATGTATGCATGTATGTATGTATGTATGTCTCTGTGTGAGAGCGCGCGTTCGTGTCACAAAGTGTTGTTTTTCTTTAATCAAGGTGTCTCTACGTCACTAAATTATCACAATAATCTGCCCTACTAAGCGGCCGTTGTGGGCGCGTGGTCCAAGGGGTCTTGTCCACACGCCAGAAACCAATGGCGGATGGTTGGTTATGTTTATATTATTTACTTTCGACTTGGGCAACGTCTCGGAGGTTTTCTTTGGTTAATCCGATTTGCTCCCCAAGCAAAATTTCAAAAAAACATAACTAATTTTAGGTAGGTTGGGTTTGGGCGCGCCACAGGCTGCGACTACGCCTTCCACAGGGGAGGCGGACCAGAATTTTCCGATAAAAATGGACAATAAAGTGTCATATTAATTGTACGTGAAAATGTCGTCAATTTTATAGTGCTCAGTAACAAGGGTCAGGCCGCTGACTACACTTAATACACCGTCGTGTGACTATAATGATGATGACGATGATAATCGATGATGATGATGATGATGATGATGAGCTCGATGATGATGATGATGATGATGATGATGATGATGATGATGATGATGATGATGATGATGATGATGATGATGATGATGAGCTCGATGATGAAAATAATAAATCAATAGTAATGGTTTTTATTATTAAGCGATCGACAGCTTTATTATCTCATTGAGAAATTGCACTGTGGTACCAAAATCACCCGACATGGCATAAAATACATACATGTATATCATAGAGAAATTCTTATTGCACGCGGTCACACAATTTTCACTACATCAGTGTCACTTATTGAAGCGTACACTGCAACAATATCACAAATCAAAAGACGGATTTTGCATCTATATACTAAATGACACACAATGGTTGCACTAATTAAATACTACATTATACGCCTACTTAAACCATCACATCTTCGTCTCTCAAACATTTACACTTGCTGTCAAAATACAGCATGTCCACCAAGCTAGTTGTGACAAAATACCCACTGGATTTGGGAACATTTGTGTTATCAATGGTGGTATGTAGATTGTGTCCACCTAATAAACAGTAGCGGAGTGGGTTGGAGGAGAAGATGGGGTATGAAGGCACGGTGGCCTAATGGTAGAGCTTTGGCTTGTGGATCTGAAGGTCCCGGGTTCGAGCCCAGGCCGGGGCATTGTGTTGTGTCCTTGGGAAAGACACTTTACTCCCGTTTCCTACTCCTTCGGATGAGAGTATAAACCGAGGTCTAGTCTGTGTCACATACATTCCATCATAACGGACTTTAAAGATCATGACGCTCATGTCCTGGACGGGTGAGTGCCGGTGACAAGAACACACCCAGCATGCACTTAGGTCCTTCTTCCCCCATCCCTGGCTGCCCAGGATTGAGCTCAGTTGTACGGCCGTCAGACCATGCGCCCAAAGGCTGCGGGTGGGCGTCTCGGACGGCTTGAGTTAGATCCTGTATCGGCCAGCGCCTTGAGCAGCTCTTGAGCTGGTAAAGCGCTATATAAGAACGATTAAATAAATAAAAATGAAGGGAGGTAGCTGGGGGATGGAAAGACGGAGGTTTCACTTCAGTACACAAAATGTTTGTATGGTCTATTTCGGTCTGTCCAGCTTTATTGGAGGGTGGAGACGGTGACGGATCGGGTGGCAAAGGGCTAGGGAGGGAAGGGGGGATCAATTGAAATATCTGTTGTTTTCAATCAGTTATTTATTGATCGATAGCACTCTACCAGCTCAACAGTTGCTCAAGGCGCGGGGTTTGGTCGTGTACTTCTTGTCAGCCTGTCAGGGGGTTTGGTCGTGTACTTCTTGTCAGCCTGTCAGGGGTTTTGTCGTGTACTTCTTGTCAGCCTGTCAGGGGTTTTGTCGTGTACTTCTTGTCAGCCTGTCAGGGGGTGGAGTGGGGCAGAGGAAGAGGGAGGAAATATTGTTTTGCCATTGAACGGTTTTGGATGAATGGTGTCTGTCCAGCCTAAAGACAATGACAGTAGGGTGCAGACGGATGGGAGGGAAGTCCTCGCTTGTGTACAAAGGACATCAGTACAACCACTAATCGTGTAATGCTCTTTTTGTATCGACCATCTGTCATCACCATTGTCCTCCCTCATTCTGGACCCACGCTAACACTACAGCCCAAACAATAATGGGGGTGGAAGCGAGAGAGAAGAGGGAGGAAGCGAGGGGGAGAGAGAGAGGAAGGGAGGGAGAGAGAGGAAGGGAAGGAAAGAGAGGAGGGGGTGAGAGAGGGAGAGAGGGAGAGAGAGAGAGAGAGAAGTCGAAGCCTTTAGTAAGGATAATAATAGCATTAGGTCCTATGAAACTTGCAGCTAGTCCTTCATAAGTAATGCAGAAAGAAATTAAATAATGGACATAAACTACTGTAAAATTAACATATAATTATATTACTGAAACACTTAAAATCATACAAGTAGGCTACATCCACACACACACACACACACACACACACCACACACACACCTAAACACACACACACACCCACACACACACCTAAACACACACACACACACTCACACAGTATCCTTCATTTGCTGTATTGTTAGAGAGAGAAGGGGAGAAAGGGAGAGGGAGAGATAGGAAGTTAGTTGGTCATTTTTTAGGATGGATTCAGATTCAATAGAAATTCATCAATAAATAGATTATCGCCGATGTCCAAGTAGAATGACAATACGCATGCTTACTACATAACTCTTACTTGTCTGTTTCTAGAAGAAGTTGATCAATATGGTATGATTCGTCAGTGCAATGTAAGTTAATCTCATCAATAAAAATTGCTGCAACAACTAGAATGTGATGATGATGATGATGATGATGATGATGATGATGATGATGATGATGATGATGATGATGATGATGATGATGATGACGATGATGATGATGATGATGATGATGATGATGATGATGATGATGATGATGATGATGATGATGATGATGATGATGATGATGATGATGATGATGATGATGACGGCGCATGTAAGTTGTAGGTTGACGAAGTTGTTACGTGAGCGCTGAAGAGCGAGGAGAGGAGAAATAGGTACACTGTACTTTGTAAGCAGCAGACGTACGGCCAAAATAGCATTACGTATTGGGCAACCAGAAAATCTGTCTCAGAGAATTAGACCTTCTATTTCTAGCTGACAGGTCCTAAAGGTGCTTTACGTTCTTCAATTAATGGATCTTTAACCCTGCGCCTCTCTCTCTCTCTCTCTCTCTCTCTCTCTCTCTCTCTCTCTCTCTCTCTCTCTCTCTCTCGCTTTCTCTCTCTCTGTCTCTCTCTCTTTCTCTCTCTCTCTCTCTCTCTCTCTCTCTCTCTCTCTCTCTCTCTCTCTCTCTCTCTCTCTCTCTCTCTCTCAGGACAGGTTTGGACAGGTTTATAAGACTAGGTTATATTAATGAAACCATTCAAAGTTTATTCTATGTAGTGTTTATTCAAATAGCTTTTCCAATGTACGCTTTTTGACGAATTAAATTGTTTTAATTGTTTTACTAATAAAACGAAATAAAATAAAATAAAGCACACAATAATGATGACTATCATTATTATCATCATCATCATCATCATCATTGACCAGATAGTGGTAATCTATATATATAAATTGCTTAGCCGGAAGTCCTTCTTCGCCTCTACTGTAAAGTTTGTCCGGTATGGACGCTGATCTGGGCAGTTGCTGGGCGCTGCGGATCGGCTTGCTGTGCGCTCAAAACCCGCGAAATCGTTATAGCCGACATTTCCTTTACCGAACGTTTAACCGTTTCTGAGATAAATAAATAAACAAAATGTCCACAAACTGCAATAGACTCATTCCGCGCGCGGTTTCGATTCAACCCGTGTCAAGAACGTGCCGTTCCGTAATACCGCAAATTTTGTTTTATTTCCATTCAAAACACTTTTGCACTCATGTCACCAATCTTACAAAATTTTGTGTTTAACTAATTAAATTTGATTAATTAAAAATCGAATCGAGGTTTCAGCATGTTTTCCCATATAGACCAAAAAATTGATGGTCTTTATACAAAGCCTTGGTAGCTCACTTAGTAAGACATTCGCATACCGTGCAGGCGACCGAAGTTCAAATCTCCAGCGGGCCATATTTTTTTAATGTTTTTTTTTTTACACTACAATATGGATATTTTTCTTTTTAATTTAGGCATTTTACTTTTAACTTATTTATTATTATTATTATTATTATTATTATTATTATTATTATTATTATTATTATTATTATTATTATTATTATTATATCTTATATCAAATTTTATTTTAAATCCTTGGTGTTTTTTTATGATTTCTATTTGTATTATTCTATATTCATTATTATTATTATTATTATTATTATTATTATTATTATTATTATTATTATTATTATTATTATTATTATTATTATTATTATTTATTAATATTATTATTGTTATTATTATTATTATTATTATTATTATTATTATTATTATTATTATTATTATTATTTATTAATATTATTATTGTTATTATTATTATTATTATTATTATTATTATTATTATTATTATTATTATTATTATTATTATTATTATCATCATCATTACCAAGGATCTGGATGGGGTGGTACGTGTAGGTAAAAGGGGGCTATGGGTATGTTTAAAGGGGCATGGGTAGGCATAACGGGGATACGGGTATATATAAGGGGGTATGGTGATGGTCGATTCCTTTCATCCATACCTGTGAAACGATCAACGGGGAAGTATCAAGGAGGGTACAGGTAGGTTATAAGGGGGGTACGGAAGGTATCAAGGGGGTATGGGGAGGTATCAAGTGGGTTCGGGGAGGTATCAAGGGGGTATGGAGAGGCTTCATGGGGGGGGGGGACGGGGAGATATCAGGGGGGGGGTATGGTGAGGTATCAAGGGGGATATGGGGAGGTATCATCGTCCAAATGAAACTTGCAGACAACAGTTGTCTCTCTGTCTACATTTTAAACAGCAACCTGGCTTGCCAAGGTACAAAAACCACTAGTAAATAATAAATGTTTTGGTAGACTCAGCACTTGCGGCCGGCAGTATTCATTCTTTTGAACATTGTTTGGTGCGCGTGTTGCCGACACGAAGCTAGTGTTGAGGAGCTAGCTTGGAGAAAAATGACAGTTGCTGTCTTAACGACCTTCTTGTATGACCTGCTTGTACTTGGTGGCTTACTTGTTTTTTTTTTTGTATTTGGCAATCAATGGACGGACGCTCGACATTCAGACAGCAGCGTGGGTTTTTGGTTGGTTCCTTGTTAATTTCATTTAGACTAAAGTCTATTCACCGAAGTGATTTTAGACTAATAGAAGCGTCTCGTCGTGTTTCTGTGAGAATGTAAACATCTCTTTCTTTTTGTACTTGGAGACTTAAATAATTTGAAATAGTGGAGATGAAATAGTCAGAGAATCAGGACGAGGCAAATGTCGGTCTGTCGGTTCATTGGTCCGTTGGAAGCCATAACAACCACTGAACGGATTTTGACCAAACCTCACAGGAACATAACCTAGTTTAGTGACAATTTTCCAGTGCCGTCGTATTTGCTCTACCTCAAATGTCAAGGTCACTGGAGTCATTTTGTTGCTAAACACGATTTGCTCAATATCTTCCAAACGGCTGAAACGATTTTGTCAAGTTTTGGTTTAAAGGGACTGCATATCATGGGCCGGAACTTCATATCATAGATCGGTACTTCATATCATGGGCCATTCTCCAGTAGCAGTCCGCTTGTCGGTCATTCGGACGCACGGAATTTTTTTTTTTTTTTTTTTTTTTTTTTGGGGGGGGGGTCTAATATACACGTTTTGCTTTATCGCCAGAACCGAAATTCATCATATTTACCTTGCAGATACTTTAACCTCTGCTAAACATGTGGTATCATTGGTATTTGTGCTTTAACCTCTGCTAAACATGCTGAACATGTGGTATCATTGGTATTTGTACTTTAACCTGTACTAAACATGTGGTATAATTGGTATTTGTACTTTAACCTCTGCTAGACATGTGGTGTCATTGGTATTTGTACTTTAACCTCTGATCAACATGTGGTATCATTGGTATTTGTACTTTAACCTCTGATAAACATGTGGTGTCATTGGTATTTGTACTTTAACCTCTGCTAAACATGTGGTATCATTGGTTATTGTACTTTAACCTCTGCTAAACATGTGTTATCATTGATATTTGTACTTTAACCTCTGCTAAACATGTGGTATCATTGGTATTTGTACTTTAACATCTGCTAAACATGTGGTATCATTGATATTTGTACTTTAACCTCTGCTAAACATGTGGTATTATTGGTATTTGGACTTTAACCTTTGCTAAACTCATTGGTATTTGTACCTTAACCTGTGCTAAACATGTGGTATCATTGGTATTTGTACTTTAACCTCTGCTAAACATGTGGTATCATTGATATTTGTACTTTAACCTCTGCTAAACATGTGGTATTATTGGTATTTGGACTTTAACCTTTGCTAAACTCTTTGGTATTTGTACCTTAACCTGTGCTAAACATGTGGTATCATTGGTATTTGTACTTTAACCTCTGCTAAACATGTGGTATTATTGGTATTTGGACTTTAACCTTTGCTTAACTCATTGGTATTTGTACCTTAACCTGTGCTAAACATGTGGTATTATTGGTATTTGTACTTTAACCTGGTGCTAAACATGTGGTATCATTGGTATTTGTACTTTAACCTGGTGCTAAACATGTGGTATTATTGGTATTTGTACTTTAACCTTTGCTTAACTCATTGGTGTTTGTACCTTAACCTGTGCTAAACATGTGGTATTATTGGTATTTGTACTTTAAACTGGTTCTAAACATGTGGTATCATTGGTATTTGTACTTTAACCTGGTGCTAAACATGTGGTATTATTGGTATTTGTACTTTAACCTCGTGCTAAACATGTGGTATCATTGGTATTTGTACTTTAACCTCGTGCTAAACATGTGGTATCATTGGTATTTGTACCTTAACCTGTGCTAAACATGTGGTATCATTGGTATTTGTACCTTAACCTGTGCTAAACATGTGGTATCATTGGTATTTGTACTTTCTCAAAGGTCAAAGCCATTGTGCTTCACCATTTGGTAAAGGCGTTTTGCGCTGTATGTAAAAACTACCTTATCCGATTTTGATATTGTTTTGGGTTTGCAGATGGTGGCTTATCATTCCACGTTTTCCTGTTGCTTGGTTAGGATAAAGCCCTCACAACACCGCCATCAAAAGTAAAACTGTTCAAAATGTTTATTTTGGGGTTGATGTGCGTGTGTGTCATACATTTGAATGGATTGACAATCTTTTTTTTTCAAAGGATTTGGTGTGTGTTGTTTGGTGCAATTGCGCTTGTGACTGCTCTGGTCTCCTTACGTTTTGTCATCATCAGCAGTATGAGTAAAACCAAAGGCAAAATGATGTATGCTCATAGGTTCAGTGAAAGCTTTCGCTTCTCTTATTTATTATAATCTTGTGAAGTAGCTACATGTTACATCGCTATGATAGCGTACTAACGCCGAAACAGAGAATTACCATTATCAGGAGATAATTGAAAGTAATACGTGTTTCAGTTTTGGCAATAGGAATCCGTTTGAAAATGGCTCAAAACCGAAAATTGTAATTTTTACTTCATAATTACAATTTTTACGTGTTAATTGTAAATATGTCGTTTATATTTGTAACTATCACATGATATTTGTAATTAGCAGGTTTGGGCGCATTAAACAGAACCCGTGTTAATTACTATTATCACTAATGCCTGTAAATGTACGTTTTGGCGCTAGTAAGCCCGCCTTAGTCAGAATTAAGCATGATTACGTAAAAATTGTAATTATGAAGTGAAAATTGTAACTATTATGTAATAATTACAATTTTTGGTTTTTACGCATTTCCAGGCGGATTGCTAGAGCGAAAACTGAAAATTAAACATGATCACGCGAAGATATTTATAATTATTTTAATGATAATTGTAATTGTCCCTTGATAATGGTAATTATTCCATGATAATTGTAATTATCTCATCAAATTTGTAATTATCAGGTTTTGGTTTTTGGGGAATAGTACGTTCAAAGGTATATGTGGAGTGTGTACACGCGTTAGCGTTGAAATGTCGATGATCAATGATGAAGATGGCAAGCGATGAAACGTGCAGTTTATGCTTAATGGTAATCTGTCATTCTATCTATTCTGAGATCATTGGTCCCGCTTTGCCCTATTTTCCTGTAAACAGTAATAAGACTAACTGCTCTGTGTGCACTCGAGCTGTGTGTGTGTGTGTGTGTGTGAGAGAGAGAGAGAGAGAGAGAGAGAGAGAGAGACAGAGAGAGAGACAGACAGACAGACAGACAGACAGACAAATAGGCAGACTGACATACAGAGAAAGTGGGTGATGATTGAGGGTGAGTGCACACCTGGCCGAGTGCGGGACATGGTCAACCACAAAGTGCTGTTGCTATTTTGGCACCCATTTGTATTCTATATTGAAGTTGCATACTATTTTTTTGCCAAAGAATATAAGGCACAATGTTTTACTATCATTAGATGTACGTAGACGTTTTAAGTCCATGATAGTTGGACATGCCCAAAATATACAATTCGAACAAAAGTGAGCTTAATTATGCCGAACTGAAAATAGCAGTCCTGACGTTGTGGCGCGGATTGGTTTGATGACGCAAATAAATGACGACATCACTAGGTTAGTCTCAATGGGAGTTAGTCAGTGACACACGCTACACATGGACATAGAATTAATAGGGACCGTTATCGATTGCGAAACGTAGAATCCTGTTTCAGGAAGTGGTTTTCCTCTGATGACGTGTGGTTGAAACGGATAGGAATCGTTACTAAAGAACGCGGTCAACACAATGATGACAATGGCAATGATGATGATGGTTGATGATAATGATGATGATGATGATGATGATGATGATGATGATGATGATGATGATGATGATGATGATGATGATGATGATGATGATGATTGTGGGTGTAGTGGTGGTGACGACGATGATGACCACGATAGGTATGGCGTTGACGACGACAACGACGTTGACGACAAAACCGATTCTCTTGTAAAATCTTAGTTTATTGTCAGTTGTCAGCTTGTTTGAGCAGCAATGTTGTGTTTTAAAATCAGATTAGGCTGTCTTCGTTCCAGTGTTGCTGGACAATTATTATGTTGTTGGGTCAGTGGCTCTGCCAGGGAGCTAGTTTGAAACCATCGCCTAATGTGCCAGTACGTTGGAAAGAGTAGGGTGGTTGCGGCACAGAGAGAGAAAGAGAGAGAGAGAGAGAGAGAGAGAGAGAGAGAGAGAGAGAGAGAGAGAGAGAGAGAGAGAGAGAGAGAGATCTACTGACTCAATCTTTACTGACAATTTCTGTGTGTGTGCGTGTGTGTGTGGCTAGGTAGAAACTGACATACACTTGAACCTCTACATACTTTCTTTTGACAGACCCCGTTATTTTGACGTTAAAAGAGTGTTCCGTTAGGGTTAGGGCGGTGTTAGGCTTAGGATTAGGTTAAGGGTTGTGGTTAGGGTTAGAGTTAGGATTAGGGTTAGCTTCAAAAAATGGACAAATTTGTAAAAATATCAAAGTAACGTATGTAGAGTTTCATGAAAGTCATCACAACGGCGTTTCTACACGGTTGTGTGTGTGTGTGTGTGTGTGCGTGTGTGGGTGTGTGTATGTGTGTGTGTGTCAATTTGAGACAATTTAATGATATTTGTCAGGCCACAAGGCCCACAACAAAATGAGTTCACAGTAACAAAGCTGACATCACAAACGTTAAACATTCAAAGCATAATTATGCATATATGTGTATGTGTGTGTGTGTGTGTGTGTGTGTGTGTGTGTGTGTGTGTGTGTGTGTGTGTGGGTGATATCGATTTTAGTGACAATGATATTAATATTTCAGTAAGTCTGACGAAATTACTTCCATTGATTCTTTCAGTATGTCAGTACTATTGCTCAAAACTTCATAACGCAGAAGACCGCACACACACGTCAATCAAAATATAACATTATAAGTCGATATATTAGACGCCTTGCTGTATATGTTAATAGCATATGGAATACTGTATGCAATGTGCGCTTTATTGTGGCATCCCTAGCATAACAACTTGGTCAACACACATTTCCAACTGGTAACATAATTTACTCTAATACGACAAACTGTCTCACTATATGATGAAAGACTATCATTGATGCATGCTACATGTAGTTGTACAATTCCATCGCAGGCTAAAGCAGTCTTTGGCCATTGGATATGAGAAAGTGTGCTAATGCCTACATAATTATATTCGTCTGCTGCCGGCATCTGTGCCATGGTGCGTGAGGAATGCAGAAGAGCAGTTGTCATTTGTAACGGTGTCAAACATAATGCTGCAAGTGACACAATTTTATTGGTGGTCATATATGCGGAGACGCCTGGTGCCGAAACGTCCAAATCCGTAAATGTTGGGTCGGGTTGGGGGATGGTGAAAATGGCAATCCTTTATGAGGTACGGGCGACGGCATTGGACTTCGCAATTCACACGGGAACAGCTGCGGTGAAACTTGTTGCGTATATTATGGATAGGCAATGACCAGTTGCTGTTGTGGGGGCAACTTCTGCTGTTGAAAAAGTGGCCGGATATGTGACATGATGTTTTTCAGTTGTATAACGTGTTGAGATGACATGGACTTTCTAAAAGCTGTTGGACGGCTAGAATTGTTTATCTCAGCCGTCAGTCTAGTAAAGCAGACAAAGCTCAATAGTTCGCTCAGCAGTTACGTCCACACAAACTGAAATGTGTCTGCAGATTGAGTCCAACGCGAGAACAATGATCGACCGTCGGGCGTGAGCTGCAACATTTAGGTTCTTCACTCCAATTGTTACTCGCATTTGGCTACCGACCGATTGCTTTCATAACACCGGCTTCGGCGAAACAATCTATGCAAAAAGAAATTAAGAGAGAGAGAGACAGACACAGAGAGAGACAGATAGAGACAGAGCGATCATCAACTAGCGTGGAGCAGTATAAAATGAGCAAACTAAACTTTGGCACTTCTGGGCATTTCCTATACCCAGCACATCACCAATGACGAAGTCCGACAGACCATCACACAAGCCATTGGACAACACGATGACCTGCTCACAGTGGTGAAAAAACGGAAACTCCGATGGTATGGCCACGTCACCAGATCATCAGGTCTTGCAAAGACCATCCGATTCCTGCAAGGCAAAGTGCAAGGAGGTAGAAGAAGATGGAGACCGAAAAAGAGGTGGGAGGACAACATTCGAGAATGGACTGGTTTGACACTGAGCGAAACCATCAGGGTTGCTGAGACAGAGAAATATGGAGTACCCTGGTTAAACGATCATCTGTGGTGCCCCTACGACCTCCGAGTTACGGGATATGATGGGATAGGAAACTTCGGAGCGTGAAGACACTGAAGAGCACGAAAGGGAGGTAACAACTGTGTAGGGTTTAGGTCTTAAGTCGTTCCATTTGCGGTATCCCTCAGGCGTGATGTGGGGGGAAAAATATTGCTACCCGCTCCCCTTATCCAATATACTTGATGAATGTCTGTAACCCTGTAGTTAGTTTTGACAGTCATAATGTGTGATTGAGTTAAATCTCGCTTTCGGTGGGCGCCTTGAGCAACACTTTGAGCGCAGTACAAGAACAATTGAGTCATCTGCATCTTCTCAGCACTCCTTTTACTCAAGAGCCAGTCAGCACTGCACGCACTCAAACCTGAGATCTACTGGGCACGCGGAGTCACGGGCCGCCATGCCGGCTGATCGATTGCACGCTTTTACTTGCCAATCAGCGAGCTGCTGACTCGGATGTAACTAATCACTTCCTCTAACAACAAGTTGTACACTTCCGGCGATGCACGCACGACAGTCAAGTACTGCATGGCCGCTGTAACGGTCTGTTGGGAATGGCCTGTTGTGATAGTTGACGGCTTGAGATTGGACAGCGCCTTTAGTAGCTTTTTGAGCTGATAAATGCGCCATAAAACAACCACTTCTTTCTTCTTTTTATTAAAATGTAAACCTTTCCTGAGTTACTTTGTTATAGTATTTAAACGACGACGAAGGCGACATAACGATGATGACGACGATGATGATGATGCTGCTGCTGATGTAATAATGATAATGTATGACGACGACGACGACGACGATGATGATGATGATGATGATGGTGATGGTGATGGTGATGTAGAAGACATGATCCTATCCTATCCTATAACTCGAAAGTCGTTGGGGTACCACAGATGATCGTTTAACCAGCGTACTCCATCTTTCTCTGTCCTCAGCTACCCTCAAGGCTTTGCTCAGTGTCAAGCCAATCCATCCTCGAATGTTGTCCTCCTACGTCGTTTTCCGTCTCCCTCTTCTTCTGCCTCCTTGCACCGTGCTTTGCAGGGTAGTCTTTGCAAGGCCTGAGGCTCTGGTGACGTGGCCATACCATCGGAGCTTCCGTTTCTTCAGCACTGTGAAGACATGATGGCGAAAGTAATAATGTCATCACAATATTATTGCTAGCAGAAGTTAAGTGTATTGGCAATAGCATTAATAATAATTCTATTACTAGGACCACGATAGCCGCTGTTGTTGTCTAGCAGCTCTTGCTCGCTTCTTGACTGACATGCGCCTGCAATGGGCGTTTTTGTAATAACAGGTGAGTGATCTGTCTGCGGCAAATGTTGACTCAAGCGACGTAGTGTTATCTGTGTGTCCTCGCAGAACAAATACCTTATCCAGAGTATGTGCGGCAAGGCGTGGAAGAAGAAGAAGAAGAAGAAGAAGAAGAAGAAGAAGAAGAAGAAGAAGAAGAAGAAGAAGAAGAAGAAGAAGAAGAAGAAGAAGAAACAGACAGACAGACAGACGAAGAAGAAGAAGAAGAAGAAGAAGAAGAAGAAGAAGAAGAAGAAGAAGAAGAAGAAGAAGAAGAAGAAGACAGACAGACAGACAGACAGACAGACAGACAGACAGAAGAAGAAGAAGAAGAAGAAGAAGAAGAAGAAGAAGAAGAAGAAGAAGAAGAAGAAGAAGAAGAAGAAGAAGAAGAAGAAGAAGCAGATAAAGAAGAAGAAGCAGAAGAAGAAGAAGATGATGATGATGACTTGTATAATAATACAGAAGGCAGCGCGTCTTTTCTTTTCACAAAATCATTAATCAGGCTTAAAGTGGCGATCTGAATCAACATACAGGCTCCCACGCTACTCTCACAAACACAAGAAGAACAAGCGCATAAATATCTGTCAAACATGTGGTGTAAAACAAGAAGCTCGTATTTAGGAGGCGGAATGGAAATGGAATGATATTATTACAATCTTGAGTGACTGTATTCCATAAACTCTTTGTGACTGCATACCATAAAATCGTGAGTGACTGCATTCCATAAACTCTTTGTGACTGCATACCATAAACTCTTGAGTGACTGCATTCCATAAACTCTTGAGTGGCTGCATTCCATAAACTCTTGAGTGGCTGCATTCCATAAAATCTTGAGTGACTGCATACCATAAACTCTTGAGTGACTGCATTCCATAAACTCTTGAGTGGCTGCATTCCATAAAATCTTGAGTGACTGCATTCCATAAAATCTTGAGTGACTGCATTCCATAAAATCTTGAGTGACTGCATTCCATAAAATCTTGAGTGACTGCATTCCATAAAATCTTGAGTGACTGCATTCCATAAAACTGCATTCCATAAAATCTTGAGTGACTGCATTCCATAAAATCTTGAGTGACTGCATTCCATAAACTCTTGAGTGGCTGCATTCCATACTTTTTTTAAAAGAAAGGACAAAAGTTCGCTGACCTCAAATGTCTGATGTCTATATCACACAAGCTCATCAGGTCATAGTATCTGTCACACAAGTTCATCAGGTCATAGTATCTAAGTCACACAAGTTCATCAGGTCATAGTATCTATGTCACACAAGTTCATCAGGTCATAGTATCTATGTCACACAAGTTCCTCAGGTCATAGTATCTATGTCACACAAGTTCATCAGGTCATAGTGTCTAAGTCACACAAGTTCATCCGGTCATAGTATTTATGTCACACAAGTTCATCAGGTCATAGTTTCTATGTCACACAAGTTCATCAGGTCATAGTATATAAGTCACACAAGTTAATCAGGTCATAATATCTATGTCACACAAGTTCATCAGGTCATAGTTTCTAAGTCAAACAAGTTCATCAGGTCCTTCGGATGAGAGTATAAACCGAGGTCTAGTCTGTGTCGCATACATTCCATCATAACGGACTTTAAAGATCCTGACGCTCATGTCCTAGACGGGTGAGTGCCGGTGACAAGAAAACACCCAGCATGCACCTAGGTCCTTCTCCCCCATCCCTGGCTGCCCGGGATTGTGCTCAGTTGTCCGTGCGTGAGACCATGCGCCCAAAGGCTGCGGGTGGGCGTCTCGGGCGGCTTCAGTTAGATCCTGTTTCGGCCAGCGCCTTGAGCAGCTCTTGAGCTGGAAAAGCGCTATATAAGAACGATTAAATAAATAAATAAATAGTATCTATGTCACACAAGTTCATCAGGTCATCGTATCTAAGTCACACAAGTTCATCAGGTCATAGTATCTATGTCACACAAGTTCATCAGGTCATAGTATCTATGTCACACAAGTTCATCAGGTCATAGTATCTATGTCACACAAGTTCATCAGGTCATCGTATCTAAGTCACACAAGTTCATCAGGTCATCGTATCTAAGTCACACAAGTTCATCATGTCATCGAGGTTTTGTCGCCGGTGCTCCTCAATCAATCAATCTTTAATTTAACGTCTCTTCACACATTTAGGTGATATTAGACATTGAAAATGTAACTATTAAAACACTTTAACTATTTCAAAACATAATTTCAAAACAGTCTATAACAGTCTACCAACAGGAGATTTAGCAATAACTTTCACAACGTCTGTAACATTTGGATAACACATTTTGGTGATAGTAGACATTGAAAATGCAACTTTTAAAACACGTTAACTATTTCAAAACATAATTTCAAAACAAACAGTCTATAAGAGTCTACCAACAGGAGATTTAGCAATAACTTTCACAATGTCTGTAACATTTGGATGATACAGAACCATGTCTACAGAATGTCCATATTTAGTTATGCTATGTCCATTTACTTTGAATATGTCTGTTAAAACTGAGCATTCAAAGAGAAGGTGATGTACTGATAGACTTGTATTACATATACACTGAACATCAGCTGAGTATTTAGTGTTCCATGCGTTCATTCTTAATTTATATATTAATTTAGAAAGTGGTCTTGAACAATTCAGTATAGATATATTTTTAATGTTATTATCATGATAAACTGCCTTTTCTAGTAAGGAAAACATTTCATGATTACACATATTCAAATTTGTTATAATTATAGAATCTGACGACCTTTGTGCTCCCTCCTTAGCTAATCTGTCACATACCTCATTCCAATGAATTCCGCAATGTGATGGTATCCAACAGAAATCAATATTTATTCCTCTAGAAATCACACAATGTATCATATGTTTAATTTCATATATAATCTCCCTTCTATCTTTACAGTTCCACTGTTTTAATGCATACAGAACTGCTTTTGAATCAACACATACTAATATACCAAATAATTCTAAAGGTGACGACATAATGAACTTTAAAGCCATTAAAATAGCATAAAGCTCAGCTGTAAATATAGAAAATCCCCTTCCTAAATAATATGACCTTCTGATATTTATTTCAGGAATAATATATGCTGATCCACTATCCAAAGAATCTAGAACTGATCCATCAGTAAAAATCTGCATATGGTTTTTGTAATTACTTTCAATATGCTTTTTTACCTCAGTAACTAATAAATTAGGATTATCCTCTTTCTTAGTTTGGCTATAGTCAATATCAATATGTGCACATAAATGCTCCCATGGTGGAATCAATGGTGTTAATGGAAGAACTGAAACTGATGTGATACCAATGTCACACTTATCAAAAAGGTCTTTTGTATAGTTTCTAATTGGCTGCAAGTACTTCATATTTTTTGTTCTTTTGGGATAATCTTGTTGAGCGTCAATATATATTTCATCATACACCGAATTTGGAACAGATAAACATCTTAACACATATTTGGAAGTAGCCAGTTGACGTTGTTGATTTAGTGATAATATTCCAGCTTCTTGGTATATTCGTAGAGTGTTAGCATGAACTGGAACTCCTAATGCAATTTTAATAGCCCTACTGTCAATACTTTGTAATTTATTTAATAATGAATTATTTGCTGAAAAATATGCTTCCTGACCATAAATAAGCTTTGATCGAACTAGTGATATAGCTAAATGTAATAGGGATTTAGTGTTTTGACCCCATATTTGCATATTAATAATTTTCAATAAATTCAAGGTTTTTCTTGCTTTCGTTATTAAATGCTCAATATGTAACTTCCAGTTCAACTTTGGTGTTAGGTAAACTCCGAGAAATTTTACCTGCTGCTTGTAAGCAAGAACTTCACAATTTAATTTCAAAACAGGTAATAATTTAGGATTATTTCCATTATTGAAGAGCATCAAATACGTTTTATCAGTAGACAGTTCCAGACCATTATTTTTCAAAAATTTAGAAAGATTATTTAGTTCTTCTTGGAAAAGTTTCTGTACATACATTACTACTCTCTTTTTAGTATGCTTTCTGAGAGACGTATTAATCCACATAGCAATGTCATCCGCATACTGAACTACATTTGCTGATTTAGAAATAAATGTGGGAAGATCATGAATGAGGATTGAAAACAATAAAGGGGCAAGAATAGACCCCTGAGGTATTCCCATATCGATGTTATAAAAAGATGAATAAGCATTCCCCACTCTTGTGCATATAGATCTGCCACTTAAATAATTGTGTATGTAATGATACATATGACCACTTATTCCAATATGTTTTAATTTATAAAGCAGTCTAGCATGCCAAACACTGTCATACGCCTTTTTGATATCAAAGAAAGCAGCAAGAATACTTTTTCTATGAGCAAATTGTTTCTTAACATGACTGGTTAATTTAACAAGATGATCAGTTGTACACCGACCCTTTCTAAATCCGGCTTGATTTGTAGGGATTATTTGATTTTTTTCACAAAATTGACTTAACCTGTTTAAAATTATTTTTTCTAATAATTTTCCAACTTGAGACGTCAATGCAATTGGTCTATAACTATTTACTGACGCACGAGACTTACCTTGCTTATGTACTGGAATAACTACAGACTTCTTCCAGATAGTAGGGAGAATTCCACTTTGCCAACATCTTTGGCATAATGAATGTAGCAATTTTTTCCATGTAGCTGGCAAGTGATTCAGTAATTGATAAGAGATACCATCTAGACCAACAGCAGTTTTGTTTAATGAAAAAGATTGTAAAGTTTCTAAAAACTCTGCATAATTAATAGGAGCATTTAAATAATGCAAATTATCTGGTATAGGATCTTCATATTCTGCTTTGATTTCTTCTTCTTTTCTAAACATTTGTATATGTAAATCAAGACTATTGGACAATGAATTTACTGAGAAATGTTTTGCAAATGCTTCTGCTTTATCCTCAGATGAGGGGAAAATATTGTCTTGCAATTTAATAGGATAAGACTGTAGATTAAATCCATTTTTCATCTCTTTAACTTTTCTCCAAACCTTATACATATCTTTTGACTCGGTTATTTCTGACATGCAGAATTCTGACCAATACTGTTTCTTAGCACTGGCAATAATTCTGTTGCAATATATTTTAGCATGTTTCATGATTGTAAAATTGTCAAATGTTTTATTCCTAATCCAATTTTTATATGTGACCTTTTTATTGTTAACAGCTTTTTCACATTCATTGTTCCACCACACATTTCCGGAATGAGATATTCGCTTCTTTTGTTTGCATCTTGGAATACTTTTTTCTGCTGCCTGCAATACAGAATCTCTAAATTTTGAGTAAGAAATTTCTATATCCTCATCATGAACGTTATTAATATCAGTATTTTCTAGGCATGTTTTAAAGAAGTCCCAATTTGCATATTTATATTTGAATTTAGGTATCTTATCTTCCTTTTGTCTTTGTTCTGTTTCTTGTTCATTCAAAGTGATAATAATTGGAAGATGATCACTCCCTAAACAATCGTCAAGAGGGCACCAAACAGAATTTAAGGCAATATCTGGAGTGGCAAGGGAAAGATCAATAGATGTAGACCTGTGGTAAGGAACGTCAGGAATTCTAGTAAATTGACCGTCATTTAATAAACACAATTTAGAATCTAATAAATTATCAACAAAACGATTACTTGTTGTAATTTGGCATCCCGGTTCCCACCAAGGAGAATGAGCATTGAAGTCCCCCAAAATAATCCACTTCTCATCTGACTTACCTATAGTTTTTACCCAGTCAGAGTTGTCTTCCTTTGGACCATCTGGCATATAAACGGATATTATATTAAAAATGGTGTGCTTATTTATTTTGATCATTGCAACACTTCCAAAAGTATTTTTTATTGTTTTTGGTATTGGTGATGGAATTGAACAATATTCTAAATCACATCTTATGTACAGGGCTGTTTGAACCTTTTGTGTGTCGTTACTAGTTTGGAATAAGGGAGGAAAGTAATAATTTTTTAGTTTTGGTAATTTGTTATTATTGAGATTTAGTGACTGTAAAGCTAATACAGCATAATTTTCCTGTGAGATATGTTGTTGAAAAGACAGTAAATTTGTGCCTAGTGATCGACTATTCCACTGAAATAATTTTACATTTTGTTCATTCATTTTACAGTTTAAATTGTATATTTATACATTTATATATATTTGTATATATAAGTAGTTAGTATTCTGGTAACCCAATGTCCCTAATACCATTTGACGGGGAAAACTGGCCGGGCTGCTGGATGCCACCTGCCTCTGACATCATAGTAGCCGAGGCAGTCACTTGTCTGGTAACGCCGGGCAAATCTCTTGGGGCTAGGTTTTCTCCACAGCATGCTATGGATAAAACGTCCAATGTTACCAGCCAAAATGCTTGACCCTTTTCTGTTTGGATGAAGGTGGTCCCTCATGGTATAACCAGGCATGTTGTCATGGGACACAAAGGTGATGTTGGGTTCATCCATAAGTGAAGAGAAAGTTAGTGCGTTAAAAACATCTCTCTTCGCACGCAGTTCCTTATCTTTCACTGCCGCTATTTTGCTGACAACGATCTGCACTCCAGGATTCCGAGAAGCCATGGTCTTGATCACTTCAACAAAATCTCTGCTTACAGATTTGGGGTCCTTGTTCTTAATGTCGTTTACTCCAACATGCACAACAACTGCTTTCACATTTTTTCTCTGCGTTGTTTGTTCATCAATCTGTTCAAAAGACCAAAGGATGTCACCAACGGTTGATGCTTGGCATTTCACAGCTTCAAAACCATAGGACTGACCCAGTCTAGAAGCTTGAACTCCATTTAGAACTGAATCATGCAGAATAACAACAGTGTCCTCAAACTCTTGTTTACTTCCGCCTTTGTTTCTTCCGCATTCCTGTTTTGTCTGTGTATTGACGTCATTGTTCAGTTTGACGTCATGTTTGTTCTTTCCATGTTCTTTCTGCTGTTGCGTGTATTTTTTGCCGTCTTTAGTTGTTGTGGTGTTTTTCTTCTGCTGCGCAGTCTTCAGTGACCGATCAGAATCTGGTGCGGGTGTAGATCTGACTGCCGCAGCATAGGAAGTGGTAGACAACCTAGTTGACGGTCGCGTCGTCTGCTCACTTTCTATATTTATTCGGTCCGCAAGTCCGATTCGCTCTTCGCGCAGTTGTTTTATAATATCGGCCTGCTCTAAAATCATCAACCGCAGCGCGTTGATCTCTTCTCGGAGACTCCGTAGGCAAAATTTAAGGTCACACACGATCGCTGCTTGATTATCATTCTCTGGATCAGTGCTGACCTCAACATCCGCGGTCTTCTTCACCGAAATCGGTTCTTCA
Source organism: Oncomelania hupensis (assembly GCA_036898135.1). Taxonomy (NCBI): domain Eukaryota; kingdom Metazoa; phylum Mollusca; class Gastropoda; order Littorinimorpha; family Pomatiopsidae; genus Oncomelania; species Oncomelania hupensis. The sequence goes on along the minus strand of CM072523.1, from coordinate 13,604,408 downwards.
CTTCTGGCATCTTCTTCTCCCTCTGTCTCCTCATCCACAATTTCCACATTCCTCTTTCTTCTTGTTGTTCGTCGTCTCGTCATTTTGTCTGTGCTATTTTAGGGTGTCGGGTACACCAGAAACAACTTTCCACTACTGCCGAGAATCATCCGTTGTTTCCATGTTGAAAACCGGAAGTCCGCCGGTGCTCCTGTCTCCTCCTTCCCTTGACAATGCTATTGGATGCAGTCAACCTTTGGAAAGTAAAAGCAGCAGATCGCATCGCTTTGAGTTGGTTTGGACAAAAGGCCCGTGTCCTCAATTACTATGCGTGGTACAGCACACCACATCACAATGTTGGTTTGGAGAAAAGGCCCGTGTCCTCAATTACTATGCATGGTACAGCACACCACATCACAATGTTGGTTTGGAGAAAAGGCCCGTGTCCTCAAATACATGTACTATGCGTGCTACAGCACACCACATCACAATGTGGCGTTTTTCAGAAACAACTTTCAGAAGGGTTGGGAGCTTGTGGTCACCATACTCACAATACCGACCAAAACAAAATATATAACACTAGACCAATGCCTACGCCCGCAACGCCTGTTCACGCCCGCACCGCCTCTCTCTCTCTCTCTCTCTCTCTCTCTCTCTCTCTCTCTCTTTCTCTCTTTGATAATAATAATGTGGTTTCCACGATTTTGCATTGTATACATATTTCATTTGTTCAATTATTTATGTTTCTATTCCCTGCTCTAGGAACAGTTCTCTATCAGCAATAAACCAATTTGAATTGAATTTGAATCTAAATCTGAATTAGTCTCTCTCTCGATCTCTCTCTCCTTCTCTCTCCCTCCATCTTTCCATCCCTCTAATTTTCTTCTTTCTGTCAACTTATCCCTCGTTTCTTCTTCCTGTCACATTACCAGTAATAAGACGATGTTGGTGACGCATAATAGATTGTTTCTGACACATTAGCAGTAATAAGACAATATCGGTGACGAAAATAATTCTCGTTTCTGTCATGTTATTAGTAATAAGACAATGTCGAGGAGGCAATAACTCTTGTTTCTGCCACGTTATCCGTTATTTTGACAACGTCGGCGACAGAAGACAGAAGATAATCGGAAAGATAACGGCGGGGTGTGCGACGAGCTCTTGTTCCTCATGTTCTGGTTCAATTCTCAGTGGTCCAGATGATAAATTGGCTGTTAACACTGGCCATATTACCCCTGCAATTAGTGTAACGTCTATTTCAGTGTATTGTGGCTGGCTTTAGGTGTAGGTTTTGGTTAGGATTTTGGTTAGGATTGGTAAGCCGTGTCTTTTCAAGTGTTGGTGGCGCTACCCCACGGCTGCTTTGCTTTCGCTGAAAAGGCAGCCCGAATTTTACGAGGATGTCAAGTGCATCCCAAATCTAAAAAATTAATAAAAAGTTGTTTGTTTTTTTTTAAAGAAAAAAAGAGTTTTTGGACTTAAAATAATATTTAGTCAGCCGTGCAGATGAAATTAACGATCCTTAGTGATAGCACGGACAGCGCCAACGAAGGATAGGGGAGATAATGCCCACAATTAGAATAAGAGGAGAAAACGAAAACTAATCCTAATCTTGACCTAATCCCACGCACAACGCAACTCTGAAAGAACCACCACATAGTACAATGGCCAATGCAAACAGCCAGTTTCTCGGAGATTAAGCCCCCAAACGCTCCAAGACAAACTCGTCCTTCCAGCTTAGCTAATCCAGTACAAATCAACTTAGCTATTCCAGTACAAACCAATTTAGCTATTCCAGTACAAACCAATTTAGCTATTCCAGTACAAGAACTTAATAGGAGCTTACCAGAACTTAGTGCTGAGGGTCGCCAGGTACTGGAATGACTTTACAACTCCCACACCTTGTGTGTAGAGCGTGACCTCTTGTTGATGGTCGCCAGTTACTGGAATCTGAATCCCAATCACAATCTTTATTGTCCCAACAAACAGCAAGGAAAATCCCTTTAAAGTGCACAACAATCATGATAATAACATTGATACGACACTTTCAGTCTACAATAAAACATTACTTCACCCCATACCAGTAGCATCTAAATATACCAATCCTCCATTAAAACACGCTCTCCATCGACCTGAAAACAAAACTAAAAAACATTCAACCCCCTCCCTCCATCCCAAAACACATACACCCATCACCCCAACCCTACCCACACACACCCGACTTTAGGCCACCTCGTCTTAAGACCTGCATGTGCATAATTAATGTTGTACTTTTTAATAGTACTATCCTATCCTATCCCGTAACTCGAAAGCCGTTGGAGCACCACAGATGATCGTTTAACCAGCGTACTCTATCTTTCTCAGCAACCCTCATGGCTTCGCTCGGTGTCAAGCCAGTCCATTTCTCGAATGGTGTCCTTACACCTCTTTTTCTGTCTCCCTCTTCTTCTGCCTCCTTGCACCGTGTCTTGCGGGATAGTCTTTGCAAGGCCTGATGCTCTGGTGACGTGGCCATACCATCGGAGTTTCCGTTTCTTCACCACTGTGAGCGTGTCATCGTGTTGTTCGATGGCTTATATGATGGTTTATCGGACTTCGTTGTTGGTGATGTGCTGACAGGCTCGCAGGCTTCTATGACGCTGAAATTATTTCATGAAATGTAACCCAATGTATTGCCGAATTATTGGTTTTATTACAGCCTCGTAATGCGCAAGATGACGAGCACCGCTAGCCGACACATAGGTTCGGAAGCCGCATTCGGTCCCAAGCGCACTGACAAGAAAAATAGATTAAGAACAGAATAAATTAGAAACCTCTAGACACTGGACAACACCAAACAATAGAAACAGCGAAGAATTAAGCTATAGAAAACAATAAATTCACACAACACCTTCTTTGAGTTTTTAATTTAGTTTATGACGGATTCTTTAATTCTCAACATTAAATATTATATAAAGCAGTTTAAACAAATATTATTACATCGAACTAACTTCAACCAAAACGGCTTAGAAAAAAATATCACAATGATGAAAAACGTTTATAAAATAATGTAATACATCTGCTTGCACCTAGTCCTCTTTCAATCTCACTCGCATTCAAATCCGTAACGTTTATGAGCTGGGCCGTCTATATATACGTCCTACAAATATCAGCAATTCCACATAATATACGTTGTCGTTCACATGAGACCGTATTAGGCAAAGCTACAGTTACCCGTTTAATAATGCGCAATGCCTGATATCGTTTCCACCCTCTTCACCCCTTATCAACTCCTATCATAAACTATCACCAAAGAATCATTAATGCACAGGCGCAGAATTATAATATTATATTTCATGCTGCCTACGAAATATGAACGTTTCAGAAGTCTTCGGTAGTACCTCATCTCATAATAATATTAGTTTGTTTTTTTTTTCATAAAAAAAATAATTACTGAGTATTGGCCGTCATCTGTTGAGGGATGTCAAGTACAGGAATGCCTGCTCCGTGTGTGTTCCCGCGTGTCGCGTGGTTGTGGAAAGGCTATGTGGCGCTTATTGTCAGTTTCCATCTACTGTTGAAGGTCGCCAGCTATATGAAATTTTGTTGTAGTGCTTCTACTACTTTTTTGTACTACTTAGTAGTCAGCGCCTGCGAACTCACAAAACCAAGAATGGATGAGCGTATTTTTGTCAGGCCAGCGTACAGCTGTCGAGTTTCTCTTTCCAGCCATGTCAGACCCAAATGGACAGATAAAGTGACCCAACTTAGCTCTTTGTCATTATGGATGGTTGTATGATTGGGTAGGGATTGGGAGGTAGGGTCTTGGTGTAGGGGATGGTCTGAAGACTGGAGGTGGGGGATGAGTGTGGTGGGAGGAGAAGGGTCATGGGCTGCTGGACGGTTGATCTGGAGATGAAGACTAACATTTGTGTTTTCTCTCCTTGACCTCTCTGTCTAGATCTCGTCTTCTATAGTAAGAAGCTGGTCGTCTTTTATGTTGAGTTTACTTGTCACTTCGGTGGTCTGTGGTGAATGGAAGCTTCTCTCTTGTGGAGAAACAGAAGGTCAGCGTTGATGTGGAGAGGACGAGTGTGGGGAATGAGGTGTGAAGAGGATGAATGAGGTGTGTGGAATGTTCTGGAAGTGTAGCTTGTGGAAAGGCAAACTATTGGTGAAGAAGGGGAGCTAAATCTTTCCTATAGTCCCTTAGTTTTGAGAGGTTGCCATCTAATAAGGAGCAGCCATAGTTTTGGGAGGCTACCATCTAATAAGGAGCAGCCAAGATGATGTCTTTCAAGTCCCGTCCCAGTCCTTAAGGCCAGGTAACCACTGCCTATGTTTTAAACATACTTGTTATCGCGCTTGCTGGAAATATGTCCCTACTGGGCGGTTCCTCTGACTATTTGCGTATTGAGGGCGTTCGCACCTTCTGCTTGTGTCCTGAGGGCGTTCGCATCTTCTGCTTGTGTCTTGATGGCGTTCTCACCTTCTGCTTGTGTCTTGAGGGCGTTCGCACCTACTGCTTGTGTCTTGAGGACATTCGCATCTTCGGCTTGTGTCTTGAGGGCGTTCGCTCTTAGTACTTGCGTCTTGATGGCGTTTGCACCTTCTGCTTGTGTCTGGAGGGCGTTCTCACCTTCTGTTTGTGTCTGGAGGGCGTTCGCGCCTTCTGCTTGCGTCTTGAGGGCGTTCGCGCCTTCTGCTTGTGTCTTGAGGGCGTTCGCGCCTTCTGCTTGTGTCTTGAGGGCGTTCGCACCTTCTGCTTGTGTCTTCAGGGTGTTCGCACCTTTGGCTTGTGTCTTGAGGTCCTTCGCTTTTAGTACTTGCGTCTTGAGGGCGTTCTCACCTTCTGCTTGTGTCTTGAGGGCGTTCTCACCTTCTGCTTGTGTCTTGAGGGCGTTCGCGCCTTCTGCTTGTGTCTTGAGGGTGTTCGCACCTTTTGTTTGTGTCTTGAGAGCGTTCACATCTTCTGCTTGTGTCTTGATGGTGTTACGCACCTTCTGCTTGTGTCTTGAGGGCGTTTGCTCTTACTTTACCACTAGTAATAGTAGTATGATTATGATGGCACCAAGGACGTTGATGTTGGTGTTGCTGACGCGGAGGTTGATGGTGATGACCACGACGACGACCATGACGACGATGATGATGGCATGTTTAACGCCATAGTCCAAGGCGCCTTTCAAATCACAGACCAAAACAAAATGAGTCCGTAAAGCTAAAAGGCCAGAAGCCAACCTAGGGTAAAAACACACAAATACAATAATTGAGGGCGCGAGAAACATGGAAACGTATATTGGCAGCCGAACAGATTAGGAAATAATCAATAAGCCAGGGCCAGAAAAGAGCCAGTATTTATGAGAACGAAAAAGCGGAGAGAGAGAGAGAGAGAGAGAGAGAGAGAGAGAGAGAGAGAGAGAGAGAGAGAGAGAGTACATACAGACAGAGGCAAAGATGTGGATGAAGTTTGGTGAGAAGGAAGAGACAGAGAGTTACACCGAGAAGGATACTTCATAGAAAGAGAGCTGGGTCATGTTTGAGATTTGGAGGAAAAAGAGAGGGAGGAGATGTGGGGATAAAGAGGGAGGAAAGGTGCTGTGGGAGGTGGGTGTAGGGAGGGGGGAAGCGTGCTGGCGAGCAGACAGTGAGATCGATAGTACTGGGCAGGAAGGCTTGCTGGGCTCATATCAGATCATCTGCGCGCTTAGCCAGCGAACTAGTGCGTGTTGCAGTGTCCACCCGCGCGGCCGTGATACTCTGGACGGGCTTCATCTTTGACCTGACGGGCTTCATCTTTCACCTGTGGCGGAAATAGCGTGTATCAATTACCTAAAGCTATAAAGCGGCAGTCACAGACTTCAGGTCAGCTGCTTACAGCACGACCAGCCCCTAATCTACAAAGCGGCAGTCGCAGACTTCGGACCAGCTGCTTACAGCACGACCAGCCCCTAATCCACAAAGCGGCAGTCACAGACTTCAGACCAGCTGCTTACAACACGACCAGCCCCTAATCCACAAAGCGGCAGTCAGACTTCAGACCAGCTGCTTACAGCACGACCAGCCCCTAATCTACAAAGCGGCAGTCATAGACTTCAGACCAGCTGCTTACAGCACGACCAGCCCCTAATCTACAAAGCGGCAGTCATAGACTTCAGACCAGCTTTACAGCACGACCAGCCCATATACAAAGCGGCAGTCACAGACATCAGACCAGCTGCTTACAGCACGACCAGCCCATATACAAAGCGGCAGTCACAGACATCAGACCAGCTTTACAGCACGACCAGCCCATATACAAAGCGGCAGTCACAGACTTCAGACCAGCTGCTTACAGCACGACCAGCCCATATACAAAGCGGCAGTCACAGACATCAGACCAGCTGCTTAAAGCACGACCAGCTCATATACAAAGCGGCAGTCACAGACTTCAGACCAGCTGCTTACAGCACGACCATCCCATAATCTATAAAGCGGCTGTCACAGACTTCAGACCAGCTGCATACAGCACGACCAGCTCATAGTCTACAAAGCGGCAGTCACAGACTTGAGACCAGCTGCATACAGCACGACCAGTCCACAAGCCCTAAAGCTAGGCTAGACACTGCCGCCGATACCTTGGTCTTCATGTCCACAACATCAACAATAACAACAACAATAATAACATTGTGTTGTTTAAGTTAATCCAAAGGGATTTTAGTGTCCAATTTGTGTGTCTTTGGTTTAAACAAAATGTTATTGACGAGACAAGCAAACTAAACATGGAAGACGTAAACCCCAGGCGTCATGTGAACAGTGCCGCTGCCGCGGATGCGCATCGCGCATCGGGCCGCGCATGCTCATCAGTATTAAATTGATATTTATAATTTTTAGTGATAATTGTAATTATTGCTTGATAATTGTAATTATTGCTTGATAATTGTAATTATCTCATGATATTTGTAATTATCAGATTTGGGCGCTAGGAAAGCGTGGCAAATGTGACGAATTTACTAGTTTTACCCTGCCTATTTACTATTTAGCCTTGTTTGGTCATTGTAACTTTAGAAAGTTGGAGTATTACACAGCAGCTGATTACAGTATGGGAGGTACACACACTGCGAGCTTGACGCAGGCAGTTAGTGACGTCAGCACTGTGTGCCTTGAATCTGAAAGTTTTAACCAATGAGACGCAGGCGGAGCGGTTAGAGCCGGTTCTGACTGGGTCAAAACCTAGCATAGCTTAAGCCAGTGCCCGATGAAGACATAACAGCTGCATAGACTATCAGCGATCGAATTATTTGCATTGACTTATGACATTTTATGGTAGATTAGTACATCGAAAATCTTGTATAGAGTAGAAGAAATAAATGTGTGATTTTAACTGTTATCAAGTGGCTGGACTACATATGATTCATAGCCGTGTGAAAGCTAGTGTGACAGTGATCTTTTACCATTTTTCTATCTATCTCTGTACTCCAAACTTAACACAGACCGAGCTAAACAAATAAATTTATTAAAGTAATTCACACGGTGACTAACTAGCAGTTCCCATCGAATAAAGCGTGAGGGTTACAGCATTCCATTGTGCAGAGCCCAGTAAACCATAAACCCCAAGTGACAGCAAATACTGATAAATATTAATTAACACTGCGAATTACCGATTTCTCTGTAAATTACACAGAACACGTGATAATTGAAATTATCTCGTGATAATGGTAACTCTCGGTTTTGGCGCTAGTAGGCCGTCATACACAGCCAGAGACTGATTTGATGACAGCTTCCGTCCCGGAAGTGTTCCTCCTGATCCGCTTATCGCTTACGTGTGACCGGAAGTCGCCTATACGCTCCGGGGTCGTGTAACTATAATCTTCAATTAATCGCTTTCGCACAGAGTACCTGCATGTCAGCCGCAATAAACCACGCTACAAATGTTCACAAGTACCTAAACTTTCAGCACATATTTTCATGCCCAGATGTAGGCAGTATGACGTCATACCTTCTCCTCTATCCATCCTCTGCAGGCACCCGGTGCGTGGATGGAAGGTAACTGAGACGTTTCTCCGGAACCTATCACAGCTAAGGATTACAGCTACGATCTAACCCCCAATCTACTGCCCACAAGACTGCCCCCCCCCCCCCACCCCCGGCCCCCTTGCCCTCCGCCCTTGTCCCACATGATATTTTGGTGGGGCAGTCCAGCAACCTTTTGTATACATGTCTAAGTGTGTTTCTGTGTGTGTGTGTGTGTGTGTGTGTGTGTGTGTGTGTGTGTGTTTGTAGGTGTGTTATTGCGTGCGTGTGTGTATGTGTGTGTATCCTACAACTTGTATAACCGACCTGCGCGGCTGATTTATAAATTATGCAACGTGTGTTTATTATTATTGTTTATGCGTGGCTGTATCATCATCGTTATTATTACCATTATTATCCTGACTGAAGTGGGGTTTGTGGGGTGTGCGTGTGTCGTCTATTTATATTTTACATTACAAAATAGTTTTATTGACTGTGGGTTTGCGAGTGAGGGGTGGGAGTTGGGTACGTAATATGACATCCATCATCTGTTGATATGGCGCTATAAGTAAACAATAACCAATAGGTTATAATTGTGTACGTTCTATTGTCTTCAAACCTTGTACAAGTTAATGGTGTCTAAATGAATAACATTGGATATTTAATGCTTTAATATGTACCATATTACGATTTATGGAATTTTAATGTTGTTGCTTTTAAATATAATACCGATCCTATCCTAACCCGTATTTCAAAGGTCGTTGGGGCACCACAGATGATCGTTTAACCAGCGTACTCCATCTTTCTCTGTTCTTAGCAACCCTCATGGCTTCGTTCAGTGTCAAACCAGTCCGTTCTCGAATGTTGTCCTTTCACCTCTTTTTCAGTCTCCCTCTTCTTCTGCCTCCTTGCACCATGCCTTGCAGAATGACTTTTGTAAGGCCTGATGCTCTGGTGACGTGGCCATACCATCAAAGTTTCCGTTTCTTCACTACTGTGAGCATGTCATCGTGTTGTCCGATGGCTTGTGTGATGGTCTGTCGGACTTCTTGTTAGAAATGTGCGGGGTATAGAAAATGCCCAGAAGTCTTCTGTAGCACCTCATCTCCATGCTTTGTGTCCTTCGTTGTAGATCTTCTGTGAGGGTCCATGTTTCGCAAGCATATAGGACGATGGAGATGACAAGGGAGAGCAGCAGCCTTACATTGGAATGTAGACTGATGGTCCTGTCTTTCCAAATGGGCTTCATCCTTGTCAGGGCAGCAGTTGTTTGTGGTATCCTGGAGAGGACTTACATTGTCTGATACAACGAATCCTAAATAGTTGAAGCCTTGCACGGTGTTGAGGGATTGGCCTTGGACTTTATGTCCATGTTGAGGCCTTTGGTGTTGTTGGTCATCATTTTGGTCTTCTCTGCACTTATTTCCATTCAATAGGCTCTGGAGGTGGTGTCAAGCCTCTGTACAAGCTGTTTACGTTCTTGTTCCTCTCCAGCCAATCCATCAATATCATCCACAAATTGGAGGTTGGAGATTGCTCTACCCTCTTTGCTGACTGTGCCTTCATGATCGCCAAGGGCATCTGGCATGATGCGCTCTATGAAGATGTTGAAGAGTGTTGGAGAGAGTAGGCATCCTTGTTGCACACGGAGTGTTGTTCTGAAACAGTTCCCGATGGCGCTGTTGTGGAGGACTGCACTGTTAGCCCTGTCTTACAGGCGTTTGATGACTTCAATAATTTTATGGTTGATATTGTACACTCTAACGGTTGCACACAGAGCTGCATGCCAGACTCGGTCAAACGCTTTCTTGCTATGGCGACTTAAGTGACTGTGTTTTGTCTTAAGGTCTTCATCTTGCCTATTGCTTTCTTTGCCAGCTTTGTCCTCACCCGTTATTACGCAGACCTGCAATACACTGCACCCCCGCTGACTTTGTGCACAAAGCGGTGGTTCCGGAACAGCTTAGAAACTACTACTACTACTACTACTACTACTACTACTACTACTACTACTACTACTACTACTACTACTACTACTTAGTACTACTAATACAATTACTACTACTACTAATAATAATGGAGATATGTATCGGCGCTGGTCACTAAATCGCCAATCAAGCTGAAAGCGGCAGGAGCTGTACCACATACATTGCCAAACGCTGGTCCTGTTGTAGAGGTTGTGTTGTGGACACCTCCCTAACTCCCACCCATCCACTGCCACTTCTTCTTTTTCCTTCCATCCGTTCTTTCTCATTATTTTCTTTCTTTCTTTCTTGCTGTTTTTATTGTTGTTGTTCTTCTTCTATTTCTTCTTCTTCCTTTCCTTTTTCTTATACTTTTTCTTCTATTTCTTCTTCCTTTCCTTTTTCTTATACCTTTTCTTCTATTTCTTCTTCTTCCTTTCCTTTTTCTTATACTTTTTCTTCTATTTCTTCTTCCTTTCCTTTTTCTTATACTTTTTCTTCTATTTCTTCTTATTTTCCTTTTTCTTATACTTTTTCTTCTATTTCTTCTTCTTTTCCTTTTTCTTATACTTCTTCTTCTACCACCTTCTCTTCTTTCCTTCACTCTCTTCCTCCTCCTTCTCCTTCCCTTAATTTCTTCCTTCCTCTCTCTCTCTCGATCTGTCTGTCTCTCTCTCTCCCTCTGTCTCTCTCTCTCTCTATCTCTCTCTCTCGTAGACACAATCTTTACAGGGGCTTATTTACAGCTACACAGGCCTACAGGCATGGGGATTGGGTGGTGGTTTCTCTATAGTAGTAACCAGATCTGCCAGGAAATAATCAGGGAATTACGTTGCCTACAGACCATACAAAGTGACAGACACATTTTTCAAAAGTACTTATCCTGTCATCAAATTTTATTTAAAAAGAAGAGGTACAGACATAATTAAAATAGAGTCAGATTTCCAATCGAGAATTTCCTGAACAATAAAACTTTTCTTTGAAAACAAAATATTGGCGCATTGAGACATATATATCCCCGCAATAATTAACATTAGAAGCAACATGAGCTTCATGCACGCGAAGGCAACGGGATTTAATCAGGTAATCTTAAGAAAATATTTTATCAGGCGCGTGAAAATCCTTGGAACGAGCGCTTCTATACAGCAACACGCTGATCAAGATATAAAGACGGTCACATTACACGTGGGCACAATGTGACAACGTAATGGATCCAATGTCACACTATACAGTACAACGTAATGGATCCAATGTCACACTATACAGTACAAGGCTTAGACCACGTAATGGATCCAATGTCACACTATACAGTACAACGTAATGGATCCAATGTCACACTATACAGTACAACGTAATGGATCCAATGTCACACTATACAGTACAACGTAATGGATCCAATGTCACACTATACAGTACAACGTAATGGATCCAATGTCACACTATACAGTACAATGTGACAACGTAATGGGTCCAATGTCACACTGTACAGTACAATGTGACAACGTAATGGGTCCAATGTCACACTGTACAGTACAAGGCTTAGACAACGTAATGGATCCAATGTCACACTATACAGTACAATGTGACAACGTAATGGATCCAATGTCACACTGTACAGTACAATGTGACAACGTAATGGATCCAATGTCACACTATACAGTACAATGTGACAACGTAATGGGTCCAATGTCACACTGTACAGTACAATGTGACAAAGTAATGGATCCAATGTCACACTGTACAGTACAAGGCTTAGACAACGTAAAGGATCCAATGTCGCACTATGCAGTACAAGACTTAGATCACGTAATGGATCCAATGTCACACTATACAGTACAAGACTTAGATCACGTAATGGATCCAATGTCACACTATACAGTACAAGACTTAGATCACGTAATGGATCCAATGTCACACTATACAATACAAGACTTAGATCACGTAATGGATCCAATGTCACACTATACAGTACAAGACATAGATCACGTAATGGATCCACTGTCACACTATACAGTACAACGTAATGGATCCAATGTCACACTATACAGTACAAGACTTAGATCACGTAATGGATCCAATGTCACACTATACAGTACAAGACTTAGATCACGTAATGGATCCAATGTCACACTATACAGTACAAGACTTAGATCACGTAAAGGATCCAATGTCACACTATACAGTACAAGACATAGATCACGTAATGGATCCAATGTCACACTATACAGTACAAGACTTAGATCTCGTAATGGATCCAATGTCACACTATACAGTACAAGGCTTAGACAACGTAAAGGATCCAATGTCACACTATACAGTACAACGTAATGGTTCCAATGTCACACTATACAGTACAAGACGTAGACCACGTAATGGATCCAATGTCACACTATACAGTACAAGACGTAGACCACGTAATGGATCCAATGTCACACTATACAGTACAAGACTTAGATCACGTAATGGATCCAATGTCACACTATACAGTACAAGACTTAGATCACGTAATGGATCCATTGTCACACTATACAGTACAACGTAATGGATCTATTGGCACACTATACAGTACAACGTAATGGATCCATTGTCACACTATACAGTACAACGTAATGGATCCAATGTCACACTATACAGTACAACGTAATGGATCCAATGTCACACTATACAGTACAAGACTTAGATCACGTAATGGATCCAATGTCACACTATACAGTACAAGACTTAGACCACGTAATGGATCCAATGTCACACTATACAGTACAAGACTTAGACCACGTAATGGATCCAATGTCACACTATACAGTACAAGACTTAGACCACGTAATGGATCCAATGTCACACTATACAGTGCAACGTAATAGATCCAATGTCACACTATACAGTACAAGGCTTAGATCACGTAATGGATACAATGTCACACTATACAGTACAAGACTTAGACCACGTAATGGATCCAATGTCGCACTATACAGTACAAGACTTAGATCACGTAATGGATCCAATGTCACACTATACAGTACAAGACTTAGATCACGTAATGGATCCAATGTCACACTATACAGTACAAGACTTAGACCACGTAATGGATCCAATGTCACACTATACAGTACAAGACTTAGATCACGTAATGGATCCAATGTCACCCTATACAGTACAAGACTTAGATCACGTGATGGATCTATTGTCACACTATACAGTACAAGACTTAGACCACATAATGGATCCAATGTCACACTATACAGTACAACGTAATGGATCCAATGTCACACTATACAGTACAAGACTTAGATCACGTAATGGATCCAATGTCACACTATACAGTACAAGACTTAGATCACGTAATGGATCCATTGTCACACTATACAGTACAACGTAATGGATCTATTGTCACACTATACAGTACAACGTAATGGATCCATTGTCACACTATACAGTACAACGTAATGGATCCAATGTCACACTATACAGTACAACGTAATGGATCCAATGTCACACTATACAGTACAAGACTAAGATCACGTAATGGATCCAATGTCACACTATACAGTACAAGACTTAGACCACGTAATGGATCCAATGTCACACTATACAGTACAAGACTTAGACCACGTAATGGATCCAATGTCACACTATACAGTACAAGACTTAGACCACGTAATGGATCCAATGTCACACTATACAGTACAACGTAATGGATCCAATGTCACACTATACAGTACAAGGCTTAGATCACGTAATGGATCCAATGTCACACTATACAGTACAAGACTTAGACCACGTAGTGGATCCAATGTCGCACTATACAGTACAAGACTTAGATCACGTAATGGATCCAATGTCACACTATACAGTACAAGACTTAGATCACGTAATGGATCCAATGTCACACTATACAGTACAAGACTTAGACCACGTAATGGATCCAATGTCACACTATACAGTACAAGACTTAGATCACGTAATGGATCCAATGTCACCCTATACAGTACAAGACTTAGATCACGTAATGGATCTAATGTCACACTATACAGTACAAGACTTAGACCACGTAATGGATCCAATGTCACACTATACAGTACAAGACTTAGACCACGTAATGGATCCAATGTCACACTATACAGTACAACGTAATGGATCCAATGTCACACTATACAGTACAAGACTTAGATCACGTAATGGATCCAATGTCGCACTATACAGTACAAGACTTAGACCACGTCAACAGCTAAGGCCATGTAGATATCCCCATTTGTGGTCAGCTCACAATTGCTGACTCCTACGCTTTCCAGACGTCATCACAGATTGATGACGAGTTTGTTTGGCTACCTGCAATGCGATAGAACGGCCTTTCTCGGTGTAGCTCGTCTTATTTTTAGTTCGCGAGCTGTAAAGCTCAATCTGGGATTGATGTTTTTGGCTTTGTCCGTCCGTCTGGAGCTGATATTGGCGCACCGAGGCACCCATTTGCAACCTTTGGGCGCATTGTCTGCCCCCCACCCTTCACCACCCCTTCCCAGACCACTGATCACAAGTCCGGGGATAGATAGATAGATACTCAGTGCTTATAGGGTCCAGCGGACTGCCAAGAGCCGAATCAGGACCACAAACACTTAAGTAAAATGAGATTAAACTGTTAACATTTAAATATTTTGAAAGATGTAAATAAAATCAGTTTCTTCAATAAAATCCAACCAAGAATACAAGACAAGACGACATGATTTAGATGCGATAAAACAAACCAACATCATGTAAAAATTGAAACAGGTTCTGACCATTGCATACTTTAAAAACCTCATTAAAAGGTACTGAACCAAGATATCATTCCCTTAAATCAACCAGATCAGCACATTCAGACATAAAATGACGAACGGAAAAGGTTTTGTCACATGCAAAGCACCATGGTGGTTCCTCTTCTTTTAAAA
>CM072523.1:13514575-13584575 GCA_036898135.1 Oncomelania hupensis | reverse complement strand
TTTTATATGTATGTGTTTTGTTGATGATTTATAATGATGTTTGTATTCTATTTTGTTTTTGTAACCGGGGTGTTCGCGTAGTTGAGGTCAACCCTCAGCCGTCCCCCGCGTGGGATGTCTTTATTGTAAAGTGACTGGCCGGTGGAGGGCATTCAATTTTCCCCCTGGGGTTGTTTCAGCAGATCTTTTATGCGGATCGGGGGTTGTCCGGTCCTGATTTGGCTCGGAAGAGTCCGCTGGACCTAAAGCAACAATAAATCAATCAATCAACTTCAAATCAAATATTGAGTCTCCGGTCGATAAGCATACATTCCCACAGGCAACTGTGAACCACAATTAGCCTGGGGGACCTAGAAAAAAATATGCTATGACCCTAAACAAATTGTTATAGAAAAGATTTTCACTGCATTATGACGGCACGATCAGTCGCTACTTCCCATAAAAAATCGGACACAGTTGGTGCGCGGAATACTTTTTAGGGGCTATTTAAAGGTCACGGTCAAGGTCACTGTCCACAAAAATCGTTAGAACCCTATCAAGTAGCACCTCGTTTGAAAGGTAATAAAAATGCATTGTCGAAAACGTTATAATAATTAACGATACTTTTAATTGGTTAAAGTTAATGATGTAGAAAGTTATGTATATGCTCTATGAGACAACAGATAAAATAATAAACAGTGAACAATATGAACATATTAATTACACTGCAAACCATTGTACTATGTAGTCAGTTTCTTTAACTTAATATGATAACGCAAAACCACACAAGGATGACTGAATATTTGTGCTCCAATCCTGCTACACTTCATCGGGATGGGGTGGGGGAGTGTTGCAGCAGCTAAGACCCCTGCACTCCTTGCAGGCAGGAGAACAAAGAAGGCTGTATCTCCTGCATGAACAGCGGGATTGGGCATCACAATTTCCCGAGCATGAGCAGCTTTGGTAGAGCAGCAGGAAGCAGGGTTGTACCTGGCAGTAGCTTGCTGCCCTACAGCTTCCATCCACATGTTGTTGGGCATGCGTCCTGCTGCTTGCGCATTCACTCTTGTACTTGCCAGTAGACGCGATGACTGTGAAATCGTGCAGCCGCAGACGTTGGGTGCAGCGTATTCACCTGAACAAAGGTTGTTCCAAGGGCCACTTTCCTACAGAAGGTGCGATACCTCAGTTCGTCTATTCTATCATGTTCTTTGCCACCATATAGGAGTACAAGGGCTGTCTCTCCTGCTGCTTCTACTTCTGTCACTGAAGATGCCTCCAGAAAAGTTTTGGCAGCCTTTTAAAAGCAGGTGCTGGACCTCAATTTTGTGAGATCTACAGCCTTGCCAATGCCAAAGGACCTGGACGTGATGTCACAACCTGTAATGGCCTGCAGAACTAACATGAGATGACGTAGCGGGAACCAAAGGACATCAACAAGTCGTTTTATGTCCCACACTTTCTTCTTTTGCTGTTGTTTGTCTGAATAGAAGTAGACATCATGGTCTTCGGCACACAGGTAATATATCAACAACACTAACAGGTCCGTGTCTTCACCTACCACGGCCGCGCTCTTGTGTTTAGCTGCCTGTTGAGCTGCCAGGACAATCTGCAAGTCAGCGTCTGACTTCGCTTATATGACTGTGCATGTCCGCTCCAAGCATGAACCAAGGAGAGAAATAAATCTCTGCTTGTTCTCCTTGTGTGCAAGAAATACTTCCTTAGTAGACAGCAGGGCCATGTCAGGAGTAAAATGAACCGGTACTCCTTTCATTCCTTTTGTGCGTCTTATTTAAGTCATATGCTTGGTTGAGGGTCCAGACCCATATCCATCAAAGACTACCACGGCATGGGGATATTGGCTATTTACATAACTGACTTAAAAGTCAATAATGCTTTGGAATGTGGAGCACCGCTTCCAGGGTGCTTGTACTCGTTGTAGTAAGGAACCTCCGTCCACAACATACTGGAGGTCACGGGGTAGAGAACACATGGGAGGTTCAGACACCATCTTCCACAGCTCATCGGCCAGTGATGCCTTGTTTGGTAGTCTCATTATTTCTGGAGATTCAAACAAAGATGATGGATAACTGCATAGCTCGTGTTTGAATATTTCTTGTTCTTCCCCGCTCATTTGACCTTGTGATGCAGTAATAAACCGTTGAAATAGCAGCTGTGCGTTGATGTTGACGGGTGCTCCGACCCCTTTATTCGACTGCCTGGTGGCCAGATTCCTGACTTGTTCTTTCCTTGTAAATTTAAGCTCACCAGCATTCTGTCCCTCTAATGACCGGATTATCTGTTCTCCAATCTTTTTTTTTGCCTCTTGGGCGTTAACAGTGAGGTCAGCAGTCACTCCTGTGGCAATGTTTCTGAGCGTAGGGTCTTCCGAAACTGGGCTCCTTTCTTGAAGATAGGCGCCTATCTTGACCATATCTTCCATATCTTTCTGAACTCTTGCTTCTCCAAGTTCTGCATGTTCATCACTCGTTGCTCGCCGAGTACCAGTCAATTCCTGCATGGCATGGTTAATACCGGCACATGCAGGCAGCGACAGCACCCATTTTGCTCGCTGAGCCTCTGTGATACCTCGGGTTCTCGTAAGACCTGTGGTCTTCGCACTGCGCATTAGGGTCTGTTCAATAACAAGATCAGAGGATAATCCAGCCCAATACTTTTCAGACCTCCGAATAACATGGTGAACATCCATGAAGCTTTTAAAGACGTTGGGGTTCACTTTGTCCAGCTTATTCATCATCTCTAGGTACAGGTAGACTGATTTGGCATAGAGGTTGTGCCCAGTGGCTGCTAAGTACGGCAACATCTCATGCATGGTTGACAAGTGAAGCAGCCAGTTACCAGTTCTCTCAGCCTTGAGAAATCGCTTCAGAATGTCAACTGTTGTCATATACTGCAGCCACAGCTGGCATGTTTTTCTGGTTAGACCAAGTGACATTTTCTGTCCGTGAATCCGTTTGCTCATACGTTCCAAGCAAGGGCTGTCTTTCAGGTTCTCTGCTGTTATTTCACCTTTGAGCAGTTTGGCATGAGTGTGAACAACAGCATTCATGTCTTCAAAGTCGTTTACCGCCTCTCCCAACACTTCTGGCAGATGAGACTGGACAGGTTCCCAAAGTACATCACAACGCCTATCTATGTCACTGCTTGATGCTCCATCAATAAGTACAACAGAGGCATCAGTGTCCTGAGCATCGTTGCTGTCGCTGGGTTTTGGTAAGTTTGGAAGAGGGATTTGCAGAAGGTCTGCAATAAGAAGGGCATGCAGGGCCGTGTCTATCGTGATGTGTGCACGCACTGCACGCTCCACTGCATCACCATTTAAAATTGCTGACACTGAATTTGGGGCGTACACAACACTAAACAGACATGAATTTCTGTAAGCCAGAATCTGCCATATGGTGGCCAATGCAAGCCAGAAAACTTTTCTGCAGATGGAAGGGTCCAAGTCGCAAGATGATTGACCTAAGATGACTTTCTTTCGGTTCACTTTGTATCATGTCAAGAGCCTTCCATCAGAGAGGCTGGTCAAATGTCAGAATTGCAGTTTTGTTGTTTCTTTTTGCTTCAGAACAAATATAGTGCAGAGTGGAGAGTATGCATGTTCTGTTTGTGGGGTTAAGGTCGATCATGGGTAAAAACAGAACAGAGGACTGCTCAGGAAAAGCACCTTGGTGTACAGCCTGCATTACTCCAGACCAAGAAGGTCTGTCTGGCTTAAGCAGCCAGCAAGACTTCCAGAGTAACTCAACTTCCATTGTTGGATCCTGCACAATTTGTGTTTCAAGTCTTTCCAGCTTGAGACTTTTCAGACCACCTGTTTCTTCTCTGTTGAAATATTTGATTTCAATTTTAGCTTTTCTTACTATTTCTTCAGATCTGATGTTAGTTCGTCTCTTAACCATCAGCTTGCCATGCATCATTGTGACAGTGGCGATGATTCCCATCCCATGGAATGTGTTGTAACCGTCAATGGTATTAGTGTTATGGTCCAGATTGTCAGCCATGTACTGTGCAAAATGGCCATCGGGAAAGGTAGTGCTCTCAGCATGGGTTGGGAAAATGGCTGGCACTCATTTCACAAATCTTTATTTCGTCGTACGAGGAAGAAAATCCAAGTTCATGAAGGTTTTCATTAAAAAACTTGGAAGCAAAGAGATGGTGCACCTGCATGCCTAGTCCCAGAGGCAAGGGACACAAAAACATCCTTGGGCGAGCTGCTTACATTATTACTTGTCCAACTGATGCAATTTTCAGATCCGCTTTGCCATAGAAGATAATGCTCAACAGTAGCCTTAGAGACTCTGGCACAAACTACAAATTAAAGCTTAATGACTCAATGTCGTCCTGACTGGGGTATGCATCACGTGACGCTGCTACAGACTTAATGTCACTTTTAATAAGCTCTGCAGCTGCCTTGAGTATCTGTATCCTCTGGGCCTCCTCGTCGTTACCTTGTCTGGCATAAAACGAGTGCAGAATAGAAAATGCAGTTTTTTTGCACGTAACAACGTTAGCCTTCCCATCCACACAGTCATGTGAATATAACGTCATCGCCAAAGTTTCTTTAATTCGTGTTTCATCTTGGGATGGCTGTATGCTTCATCCCCTCCATTGAGATCATTATTAGTTATCTGTTCATCGTCATTTTCTTCAAGAAAACGCTCAACTTTCTGAAAGGCCTCAGCCAAGGTTTAATTTTTTCGGCGGCAACGTTTTGCTTGCTGATTCTGCTGATCTGAAGCAGTTTCCCGAGGTCTCTTCAATGACTGAAATCGACTATCACAATCTTTGTGATACACTGCATCTGTAGCAACTAAATCATTAACAAGTTCCAGTCTTGCAGTGACCTTTTGTGCCCAGTCATCATTACTGCGCTTTGCACAAGCCATGTGAAGAGTTTCTTTATATTCTAATGTTCGAACTGTATACCACTCATCTTTTGGTTGTAGACGCCTTTTTCAGTTTTGTCTACAGTTTTTGAACAAAACAAACAGCTGTTCTTGAAATCAAACTGCGCTGTGCTTGACCTACTAGACCGTGAACTTGATTCTGAACTAATGTTGTTCATGTATGTCTTTATACTTTTTTTGTTAGTATAGTTGCGACGACAAGCAACGTGTACAAAGTCACCCACAGTGATCTCTAATGAATCTCCTCTTGTTTTTCTAGCAAGCAAAATACTAGAAATTCTTTTTTTGGTCGGATAAATGATGGCGTCATCTTGGTTCCTTGATTTTCGGCAAATGCCGCATACAGCTTCAGAAACCCTGGTGACAATTATTACTAAACAATCTAATAACTGAATTCTTTGAGCTTATCTATATAAGACTAAATCGTAAATAATAATAATAATAATAATTAAAAAATTAATGTATATAAAATTTTGACATTGTTTTGCCTACCATACATTCACGTTTAAGTAGCCCTGGTAACAAAATATATATTACTATAAAATCTAAGAAATGAATTCTCTGATCTGAGCATATTGAAATAATACTAAATTGTAAAAAAAGAGAGAGAAAAATATATAATTATTACATTGTTTCGATTATTATACATTTATACTTCAGAAACCCTGATGACAAAATGTATTTTTTAAAAAAATCTAAGAAATGAATTCTCTGAGCATATCGACAAAAGACTAAATAGAAAAAAAAAAATGTATACAAAATTTTGAGATTGTTTCGCTTACCATACATTCAACCCTATTGTTCTCTAAACACCGCCAGTTCGGTAAAACAAAGGTGTCAAAGGTCAGAATGACGGCACCTGCGACCCACTTTTGTGGAATGCATGCAGTGCGATGTGTGGTAAACGAACAGCGTCAAACATGGAAAATAACGATTTGCAAAAATTATTTTAATATATTTCCCCTACGTTCCTGTGGGCCGATTTTGAACCATAAGTTAACCCAATTATTCTCTACCCGATGCACTAAGTTTTGCTTCTATAACAATTAGTTTTGGGTAGCCGATTTCCCCCTCTAGAGTAAATGGGTTCTATGCACAAAGACGTGGCGGTCACGTGCTGCGGGAATAACACAGCGTGCTCGAGTTTGAAAATGGTGAAGTACTGTGCTGCGTTTGGATGCTCTAACTCCGATGTAAAACCTTTATGCAAAGAAAAGAACATTTCCTTTCATCGATTTCCACTGAAAGATGAAATATTGATGAACTCTAAACTGAATGTCAGTGACAAATCGCTCTTTAAAAAAAAACCTGTCCCCTGATAATAATTTGTCTGTAAGCATTATTGCACGAATGTGCTATGTTCAAAACATCATAATATCCCAAAATGTTGATAAAGTTAAAATTTTTAAGCAGCATTGGAGTACACGCGAACGAGCTAATAGAAGCCATGACCGCTTTGTTATTCCTGCGCCACGTGACCATGCCGCTTTCGCGCACCGACTTGTGCATAGAGCCCATTACACGTGGGGCGGATCCCCGATGGCGCGGCCTCACAACTTGGTACCACACAACTTTGGTATTATATAAATAAAAGGGGACGAAGTAAGTATCGCTGTGGCGAAACCAGTGCGTCACACTGCGGGACTAATTATAATATAATAACATTCTGAAATCCAATCCTTGTCATAGCAGCAAGCAGCTCTCACAACAATGTTGATACATGCTAAAAGTATAGCATAGCAATACGTATCGTAGCAGTTAATGTTTGTTTTCTTGCAAGTTCAAAAGCTAACTGTACTCTGCTTTCGTTCTTGCTGCGGGACTGTTATATTTGGTGTGATTTTATTTTACTTATGTAATTATTTAACAGGGCCGGACGCATGGGGGTGGGGGGTGGGGGGGTTTACCTGGGTTCCGAAACCCCCCCCCCCTCTCCAAAAAAAATTGAATTTTTTTTCATGCAAAGAGTTTTACTTTTTTAACATTGTTTTTAAAACATTGCAGGTTTTAGTCACTTTTGGTCCAAGGTACAAAGAGTTATTTATAGACAATTCAACGGAAATCAATTTCAAGGGATCCGTTGAAACGTCCAAAGCGTTTTCCCGTTGAAACGACCAAGTAACCTAACCCCTAAGTCTAAATTAGTAAATGCAGCCATATTTTCTTGTTCTGGCCGCAAGCCTCTTCCAGCACCTTTACCTTGATACTGCCCTAATCCCCCAAAAACGACTTTTTAGAAATATTAATTAAGATGCTAAGTTAATAATTATGAACACAGCGTTCGTTACCTGGTTTGGTGAAGTCAGCAAAATGGCAAATGCTTTGCCAACTGATGTTATTGTTCCTCGTCAAGCATCCCGACAGACTCTCCGTGACAACCAACCTGCGGCCCCTCCAGAAGAATATTTCAAGATTAGCATTGCCATTCGGGGTGTCGGATAGTGCAGTGGTTGGAGCACTCGCTACTGTGTCGAAAGTGAAGCACCGTCCGGTGCGGTTAGCACTTGGATGGGTGACCGCTAAGGTGTGAAGCGACAAACAACAACGCCCCCAGTTGACTCAACTGTGATTGAGTACCTACTCTCTTGAGGGTGGGGAAGGTAAAGCAGCGAGGGAGAGAGTTGGGCATCACCCTCATTACGCTGGCCCAAGATAAGTGTGATCTCCAACATCACGCTCCCCTACGGCCACAAGGCTATGGGACTACCTTTACCTTTACCTTTTATTGCCATTCCTTTCTTGGAACACCTGTCAACCGAATTGGAATCGAGGTTAAAAAATGCTGACCTAGCAGTTGATGGTCTCTGTCTGGTGCCAAGCACTTTAATAGACAACCAGGATGGTTTCATGCAGGTTCCAGAAGGGGTGAAGACGACACGGGCAATGTTGTAGGAGTCTGACCTACCAGACAACGCTACCCTTGATGCAGAATACCAACGGTGGGTTTGGAAATGGCGAAGTGCTGCTGAGAATGCGACAGCTATCATCCCCATCCACGGCATCAGAAGCACTGAAATATTGTGACAGGGATTTTTATCCCAACCTGTTCATCATGCTAAAGAACCTTTGCACCCTGCCTGTCACTACTGCCGAGTGTGAGCGTTCAAACAGTCAGTTGCGCAACCTGAAAAACTACCTGCGCTCTACAATGGGGCAACAGAGACTCAATGGACTTGTTTTACTGAAAGTGCACAGGGATGTTGATATTGACTTCAAAGAGGCAGTGAACTGTTTTCCCAGAAGATACAATTCACAAATGGTACTAATGCCGAGGAACCTAGTGCAGCAAGACTGAAAGTGAAAGCAGGGCGATGATGTTCATAAACTACAAGGTAAAGCTTTACACCGTTAACGATCAACAAAAAGTAGTGAATAATAATAATATACAAAACATCTCTGCTGATAAATAAATGTTTGTGTGTGTGTCCAGAACCATGCTGCTAGGCTTGTCTTTCGCTCTTCTAAATTTGACCACATCTCCCCTCTCCTACACTCTCTCCACTGGCTTCCTGTTCAACAGAGAATTTCTTACAAGACCGCCATACTCTGCTATAAGTCCCTTGATGCTTCTGGCCCACAATATATATCTGACCTACTCCATCTCTACAACCCATCCCGTCAGCTTCGCTCTTCTGCAGACTCTCGTATCTTTACGATCCCCACTGTCAGGACAAAAACTTTTGGCCAAAGGTCTTTCTCTTATCAAGCCTCTGTTACCTGGAACCAGCTCCCCCACTTCATCCGTCATTCACCCTCCCTGCCAACCTTCAAAATATATCTCAAAACTTATTTATTTCCATCATAGTCTTTAATTTTGATTGTTTTTGAGTATGATTGGTGTGCTTAAGCTTCTCACAATGACTAATTTAATTGATTTTTTGTTTTCTATATTATAGAAGTGATTATGTGTGCGTGCGTGCGTGTGTGTGTGTGTGTCTGTGTGTGTGTTTTGCAGATGGTGGTTATCAGTGAAAAAAATTATCTTCTTTTCTTGTTTTGTATGTTTTCTTTTTGATTAGTTGTAAATTTTTGACTTTGTAAACGCCTCGGGCTTTGTTTAGATTAGGCGTCAATAGCCATAATAATAATAATAATAATAATAATAATAATAATAATAATAATAATAATAATAATAATAATAATAAACCAAGGAATAAACTGCAGTGTCCGCCTATCTCCACCTCATTGAGAGAGTGCTAGAGACTAAAAGACGGTTTCACGAATCCCAGAGTCTAGAAGTAAGATAACACTAGTAGTTTTGATATGTTTATATTATATCGATTGCCATGTATTAATAATATGTTCATGATATATATAGTTACAGAAACAGATTATTGTTTCTGACACATTGTGCATGTGGATTGGTGTATCTTAGCCTTAAGATTCGGATCGAATTGTGCATATAGGAAACCTTGCAGGTGTCTGATGCTATGGACACTTTGCAGAGGAGACCGCACACTTATATCTAACGAGAATATTGTAGCCAGAGCTCCGACTTTTACAGGTCTGCTCTGGGACGGTTTGTGAAGACAAACGCATGACGCTTGCTCCCGTGGTACAGAAGGAGAACAACCAAGATTCTACCTCTCCACGTCCGAACCCCGTAGCAATACGACTCACCAGATCAACCTGAGGGTCAAGACTCCCTCAGAAGAACAAGGACCCAAGCACACTCAGCAACAGTGCAGCAAAGTCCCCCACAAATGCAAACTGAGTTCTAAACCTCGAGAAAATAGTCAACCACTTGAATATACTCGCGTAACATAGGATGAAGAAGACCTGCTGAACGACCTACCCAGCACACCGAACTATATTAACTATTAATTTACCGGTTAATGCAGAAATGTTAAAGTTTGTGTTGAATATATAAAAAGTGAAATTACATACATACGACTGGTGTCATTCTATTTGTATTGTTGTGTATCTCTTAGTTTTCTTCTCTTGAGACATAATAACCTAGTCTTTTGATTAGTAATCAGCGTTTCTCAAATTGAGCCAAATGATACTAAACAGCCCAAGAACAAATATAAATTTTATGTGACCAAGCACCGTGATCTGTCTCTCACACAGCTCTGGAATTCTGGTAAAATAGTGGTAGCCTAACGCCCCTCTATCAATAAGTCTTACCCCCTAGTAAGATAAACGTATCTTCCACAGAATATCATCACAATAACACACAAGGAAATAAACTCATCACTTGGTTTGAAGGGTAGCTCCATTAGTCTATTTTCGATAGATGTATGGTTGTTTCAAGGCCAAGTAGAGTTATTACGGCTTATTGATTTCGACGTGGAAAAAGTCATCTTTTGTTACTTGAGTGGTGCAAAGTGTGTCATGTTGTGCTATGAATTTTTCTCTTTATGCATTTGTTGTCACCTATCCTATCCTATCCTATCCTATCCTATCCTATCCTATCATATCCTATCCCGTAACTCGGAGGTCGTATGGGCACCACAGATGATCGTTTAACCAGCGTACTCCATCTTTCCCTGTCCTCAGCAACCCTGATTGTTTCGCTCAGTATCAAACCAGTCCATTCTCGAATGTTGTCCTCCCACCTCTTTTTCGGTCTCCCTCTTCTTCTACCTCTTTGCACTGTGCCTTGCAGGATGGTCTTTGCAAGACCTGATGATCTGGTGATGTGGCCATACCATCGGAGTTTCCGTTTTTTCACCACTGTGAGCAGGTCATCGTGTTGTCCAATGGCTTGTGTGATGGTCTTTCGGACTTCGTCGTTGGTGATGTGCTGGATATAGGAAATGCCCAGAAGTCTTCTGTAGCACCTCATCTCCATGCTTTGTATTCTTCGTTGGAGATCTGCTGTGAGGGTCCATGTTTCGCAAGCATATAGGAAGATGGAGATGACAAGGGAGCGCAGCAGCCTTACCTTGGAATGTAGACTGATGGTCCTGTCTTTCCAAATTGGCTTCAACCTCGCCAGGGCAGCAGTTTTTTGTGCGATCCTGGAGAGGACTTCCTGTCGGGACCCATTGTCTGATGCAATGGCTCCTAAATATTTGAAGCTATGCACTGTGTTGATGGATTGGCCTTGGACTTTGATGTCCGTGTTGATGCCATTGGTGGTGTTGGTCATCATTTGTTGTCACATTTGTTTGAATAGTTTATTGTGAAAGCATGCACATTTCTACTTGGAGACTTGGACAGCTCTCAGTTGCTCCCCTTCTATTTATAAAACCAAGGCGGTGTGGTATCTTCTGCTGCATCCTGGGAGATCCTACCGACGCTGAACTTTATGTGAACTCAAAGCAAAGAACTGGGAACTCAGTTGTCACAATAAAAGATAGATCCAAGTGGATGGTTGTAAAGACACAAGCATGTACCATCCATCACGTTATTATTATGACTTCAAACGTTGTATCAATGCTTTTACAAAATTGTTCATTGTTGCCGACTTTGTAAAATAGGCAAAAACCTCGCTTTCATGAAATCCGCTTCCCTTTTTCTTGAAATCGGTTGCCTATTTCATGAATTTATCAACTTTGAAAAGCATGTTCACTATTTTGGCAGCAGTATGCTGAATTCGCGTTTTCGGCAAGCGATTGCCAATTTAACAAAATCGGCAACTCGGCTGCCGATTCACGAATTCGGCAATTTCACGATTTTGTTACGATACATAGACATACATATTTATATTTATTCGTTTTTATATAACGCCTTTCAAGCTCAAGAGCTGCTCAAGGAGCTGGCTGTTACTCTAAGTTCTTTACAAACATACACACACCCACACGTACCCTTACACACACACACAAACACACACCCCACACACACACACAAACATACACACAAAACATACATACACTCACACACACACACACAAACACACACACACACACTCAAACACACACCCACACAGATTTATCTTCTTCTTCACCCCCCCCCTCCCCCCCTCATCACACCCTCTTCCCTGAAACCTCCAATGCCATTATGGCACACATCCTTTTAATGAATGTTTTACTGGCCAGAGTTCTCGTGTTTTGAACGAGATTGCGGTAAAACTGTAGGATATTAGGGTTCTGTCCCTTGCACATTTGTATGTATTCAATGACGTCATCTTCAATACATGCTGTATTAATTTGGATTTGGAAAAGCTTAGCGTAGTTTTTGTACCCAGTTAGCCTATTGACCAGTGACGTAGACCTGCTATGACCGACTATGAGCTTAGACTCTCTGATGACGTCATCGTAGATCACCCTCCGTGCCCACTTCCATCCCATTGTATTAGATTATATCTCTTTGCGTTCAGGAACGATCATTTGTGGTGCCCCTACGACCTCCGAGTTATGGGATAGGATAGGATAGGATAGGCGTTCAGGATGGGTGAGGAATGACCGACAATGTTTAGGCTTGAAGTAGCAAAGGTGACCGTAGACCTACTGTAGTCATCGTTTGTCCAGTTTGAAAGAGCCAATAGAAGCAGAATGTGTAGTTGATTTGATTTCATAATGCTCATAATATGATATTATCTGTAATCCTATTTATTTTATTTATTATTTTATTCATTTATTTATTTTAATTATTAATATTATTCAGGATCTTGTGGCAGTCCATTAGAAGCAGAGTCAGGTTAGGCTGTGACTTCAAACTCCGGCTGAACCATAACTAAAACTTCATTAACCACTGTCATACTTTGCCCTTTAGTGGTCAACAATAACTAAAACTTCATTAACCACTGTCATACTTTGCCCTTTAGTGGTCAACAATAACTAAAACTTCATTAACCACTGTCATACTTTGCCCTTTAGTGGTCAACAATAACTAAAACTTCATTAACCACTGTCATACTTTGCCCTTTAGTGGTCAACAATAACTAAAACTTCATTAACCACTGTCATACTGTGCCCTTTAGTGGTCAACAAAAATCGGCTGTAGCAATACGCAGTGGTACAAAATTATTAGTAGTCTAATAGAACAACATAATGTAAACCCCCCCCCACACACACACACACACACACACACACCACCCCCCTTCTATTCCCCCCTTTTCCCCCTATGAAGAGCATAATCCGGCCCTGGAACAGTATCTAGGTTTAGTGGCCAGTCTACCGTGCCCTTGTATTTGTTCAAGGTCTGTTAGGTTGCTGGGCTCAGTGTTGTGATAAACACGTGTTGTGCTGTATTTCAACTTAACAACCGCGGAACCCATTTTTAGGATTATTAGTATACTCAACTCACGGGCAATCATTTAGTGACGGTGAGTCGGTCGGTCCGTCGCTCAGTTGTTCCGAATTCGACTTTTCTGTTGAAGAAACGTTTTTATTGGTATATCAAAAATGAGTTGACCGATTGTGACGTGGGGTTTTATTGTTGCTGGGCTCTGCACAATGGAATGCTGTAACCCTCACGTCTTATTCTATGGGGACCGCTAGTGAGTCACCCGGTGAATTACTTTAATACATTTATTTGTTTAGCTCGGTCTGTGTTAAGGCTGGGGTACAGAGATAGATAGAAAAATGGTAATAGATCACTGTCAAACTAGCTTTCACACGGCTATGAATCATATGTAGTCCAGCCACTTGATAACAGTAAAAATCACACATTTATTTCTTCTACTCTATACACGATCTTCGAAGTACGAAACTAACTTAAAAGTTCAATTGTCAATGCGAATGATTCGCTCACTGATAATCTAGGCAGCTACTTTTTCTTCATCAGGCACTGGCTACTAGCGTTCATGAAGAGTGGACTACTGTGGTCCTTTTGATACAGTTTTAGTGCACTGTTTCCTGGGCACTTAACTGAGTGGTTGCGTGGTTGAAGCGCTGCGTTGAGGTAGCTTCTGGTACACGCTGTGTCGTCGTGTAGTCTTTGACTTTTTGGTACGACGTTTGGGGCTATCTGCGCACGATGCTGTAGATGCCTTGGCAGCCAACTCTAAGCGTAGATTAGGTTCTGTTCTTTGCTGAGTTGGGCTCACGATATACCGCCTGCTCGTCTGTAACATATGAGACGAAATTCTGCACAACCCTGAATAATAGGTCTGTGCAGAGCGTCTCACTGAAAGCCAAAGTAGCCCTCAGTGATAGCTCCACATCTCTATACATAAGCGACGAACATTCTGCTAAGTCGGTGGTCCACTGGAATCTCCACTCTAATTTCCTATACATACATAAATATAAATCGTGGCTAACTATACACATAAAGAATTAATAATATTATAAACATTCACTGGTATAGCCACTGGTCTGCAAGCATACATATAGGTTAAACAACAGTGGTTCTGTCAGGTATACAACATGGCGTCAAACCCGGTCGTGCTTGACACGTGGTCAGCTTCTCCACATGGTAAGGCAAAGTCGGACTAACAATTCAAATCTATGCATAGCAAATTCCACAAACATAATTTCAACAATAATATAAATACATCACGATGAAACAGAAGTATGTTCATTTACCTGTTCTACAATGTCAGGCCGTGGCTACTTGATTGAATTCGAAAATTCACCAAGCACTGCTGTCTAATCTTCTCAGGAGAGATTCTGCTAGGAAGTAGCTGTGTACTGCTTAGCGTCTCAAACTAGACTGACCTCCTACCTGGCTTTCCTGAATCAGCCAGAACTAGTTCTAACCACTCTACCTGTGTCCTGATTGGATGAAACAATATAAGTGGCTATAAAATTTGAAACTCGATCGTAGGCTGCGATGATGTCACTAAACGGCTCGCGTCAGCTCGCAGTGTGTGTGTACACATCAGTTATACCTTAATCGTCTGCTATAGACTACAGTAACCTTCTACGTTTTACTACTAAACAAGCAAAAGCTAAAATAGTGCGGGGTAAACGGGTCTGCTTGTAACACAGATTTTGAGAATACTTTAATTACTGTGCAACATCTAATTCATGTTTGCACTTTCGCGAACGTCACGATCGCTGAGGTTCATCATTTTCTAAACACAGTTTGTCCCTTTTCTCGTAATTTACCGTACCGATTTTATTGCAAGCAGAATGATAGTTCCAGGTACGGCCAATCGTTCCACATTTTCTTGTTGCTTCTGTAGGATAAAACTGAGACAAAACATGAAAATTAGTACTTTTCAAAAGGCTTTTTTTATGTTAATTTTATTGCTATTGTTGTTATTGTTATTATTTAAAAATATTATTATTATTATTATTATTATTATTATTATTATTATTATTATTATTATTATTCAAGTCAAGTCAACCAATTTTGATCACCCACAATGGAGAATTTATACAGCACATTGCGTCTCAGCGAATGAGAAAAAACATTTTTTTATACAAATAGTATAATACATAACGGCATTATCACACACAACCTATTGCAGTTCTTTCTTACTACTAACGCACATAACCCACATAACAAATTTAGAGTTAATTTCATTTGGTTGACAGAACAATTATTTTCATGAACATACAATTAAGATAACTTTCCATTCATTATAATAGATTGAGGGTATGAACATAATAAATAATTGTATTAAATTACTCATAGGAGGAGCTGAGTCCTCTACGAGCAATCACATCATAAGCCAGCTGTTTTCATCATACTTAAGGGAAGCAATTGAAGTCATAACACAATACTAGTACATGTAACACATTAATAATTTAATCAATAACAACATCAGTAATAATATAGTCGTACATATAGACTGATTGCAGTATTACATAACACACGCACACACACACACACATACTTGTATTCATGTTTAAATGGGGTCCTTTGACCTACTTCGCGCCTCTTAGGCGGCGAATTAGGTCAAATTTCTTCAAAAAAGACACCTTTTCGCAAAAAGTTTGACCTAATTCCTCGCCTATAAGGGACGAAGTAGGTCAAGTTTGTTCAAAAACACAGCTAGGATAAGGAACTTTCCTCGACGATTAGGGTAAGGCAGTGCCTCGACGATTAGGGTAAGGCAGTGCCTCGAAAAGGGTTAGGGTCAGGGCTAGTTGCAGCGCTGCAACTAGCCCTGACCCTAACCCTTTTCGAGGCACTGCCTTACCCTAATCGTCGAGGAAAGTTCCTTATCCTACCCGTCTGGAAGATGCACTACAACTACACCAGGTCAAGTGTACTTGTAGTGCATGTGCACTACAACAACACTTGACCTGGTGTAGTTGTAGTGCACATGCACTACAACTACACTTGGCCAAGTGTACTTTAAGTGCATATGCACTACAACTACACTTCGCGAAGTGTACTTTAAGTGCACATGCACTACAACTGCACTTCCATGCACTACAACTGCACTTGCATGCACTTAAAGAGCACTTGCGCGCACTTTAAAAAAGTGGGGCCCTGGAAAAAAGTGGGGTCCGAGCAAAAGACCCCATTTATGATTAAAAAAACAAAGTCGAGTTCCCACTTTGACATAAATACACGTTCACACACACACACACACACATACACTCACACACACATTTTGACCCCCGTTGGTGTGCCGGGGGTTTCAGTATAAATAGTATCCCCACTTACTGGAAATTTAGTGCTTTAAATTCCCACTGTCGCTGTCTTTCTCATTTGCTCTTTCTCATTCCTGCTCTGTTCTATCAATCTGCTATACTATCTTCTTCTTCGCTAGACCAGTCACCTACCTTTTTTCTTGAAAACTCTTCCGGGACAAGACTCCTTATTTGTGTATGAGGTCTGTTGGATCAGCTTGGTCACTAGGGCTTCCTATGATGTTATTATTTAGCAATGTAGGCATTTTATATGTATGTGTTTTGTTGATAATTTATAATGATGCTTGTATTCTATTTTGTTTTTGTAAACGGGGGTTCGATAAATTAGAGTACAGCCTCAGCGTCCCCTGCGTGGGATGTATTTATTGTAAAGTGACTGGCTGTGGAGAGCTTTCAGTTTTACCACTAGGGTTGTTTAAGCAGATCTTTTATGCGGATCAGGGATTGCCGGTCCTGATTTGGCTCCGAAGTGTCCGCTGGACCTAAAGCAATAATCATGTAATGTAATGTAACACACATTTCGATAACTTTATTACAACCCCAAACCCTTAACTTCAATAACGTTGTATGTAATGAATCAAGCACAGTTCGTCAATGACGCCACCTTCCACCCTCCCCTCCCTCAATCTTCTCCTTCCCCACGCCCTTCTACAGCCCATCGTGACACTGGTTGATACCCTGCCGCCGTCATAGTCCAGTGAGCTTTAGTCCGGTCACAAACTTCATGTGCACTACCTCTGAATAGCCAAAATATGATTTGTGGTACGAATCCTGCATCGTTTAGACTCTTAGAGCAATACACTCCATCGTGCCGTTCAGTAGAAAGTCCCTTTAGTTCTGTACACACACACACACACGCACACCCACGCACCTACACACACACCACACATATACACACACACCACACATACACACACGCACGCACGCGCGTCCTCATAGAGAGAAGAGACAGACATACAAACCGGCAGGCAAAATAAGAGAGAGAGAGAGAGAGAGAGAGAGAGAGAGAGAGAGAGAGAGAGAGAGAGAGAGAGAGAGAGAGGAGAGAGAGAGAGAGAGAGAGAGAGAGAGAGAGAGAGAGAGAGAGAGAGAGTCCCGCATAAGAGACAGCGCGTCATCTTGCGTGTTGCATGTTGTAGCGTTGTTGCGGTCGTTGCTGACACCACCAGATAGCATTAGTGGAACTGTGTTGTGGCCAGGCTGTGGCGTATGGCCACCGTCAGTCTCTGCAATGTTCTACCTTGCCTCTACTGTGCAGCACGGCGCCATGAGTGCCCCCGCCTACCCCCCCCCCCCCTTCCTCCCTCAAAAAAAAGTGATCACACGAAAATCTGGGATCGGATCCTACGCGTGACCCTCGGGTCTTTGTGTGCGAATCGCGGCCGCTCCGCAGAGCTAATTAACCGAGGTAAAAAGCGTTTGGCTCGCTAACTAGCGTCTAAATGAGGGTCAGGGAAGCCGAGCTGCTGCCCGTGATAGTGAGAAGGCCATCCCATTACCACCCCTCTCCTCCACCCAGCTTTAGCTAAACCTTCACTGCCATACAATAAACAATTTATATATATAGTAGTAATTTTTTAGTATTATTATTATTATTTTCTTCGGCATTTTCAGCTCAAGAGCTGCTCAAGGTGTTGGGCGTACTCAAGCCGCCCGAGATGCCCATTTGCTGCCTTGGGCGCACAGTCTGACGGTCAGATGACTGAGCACAATCCTAGCCGACCGGGTATGGTGTGGAAGAAAATAACTATATACTGAAAAAATATCATCAGACTAACAGCAACAGTAAGATGGCCAGTGCTCACAGCCAACGTTTATGTCCGGGCCAACTGGAATCGAACCCGCAAACTTTGTAACACGAGCTCGCCGCTCTACCAACTGAGCCATCCCGTGTTTCTTCTTCTCCTCATCCTCATCGTCCTGATCTTCATCCTCCTTCTGTTCTTTCTTCTTCATCTTCTTCTTCTTCTTCTTCTTCTTCTTCTTCTTCTTCAGCTTGTCCCAGTTGTTGTACACTAGAGTGTTGGAAGATGAGGACAGGAAGAAAGTTGAAAGTTGTGGCCAAGTTGTCGTAGTAAGGCCCCTCAGGCTACGCGGTCGCCATGCTCACCCTGGTCCTAATCACATCTTCGTCTGCTGCCCTCGGGCACGCTCGGGCACCCTGCTCAACCGACCCCTAGCCTATCGATGACGGACACTTTCCGGCCTCATTTTGGAATTTCGGGGACAGCGCTAACCTTCACTGCCTTTTCCCTCTCTCCCGCTATTGTCAACTGGAGTGACTGGAGTTAATGAAACACCACATACACATCCCTCGACACCACCCTCTTGACCGCCACTGTCCTCACCGCCATCCACTCACCCCTCTCATTTCAACCCCAGGCCCCACACCACCCCCCATTTCTCTCTCTCTCTCTCTCTCTCTCTCTCTCTCTCTCTGCTTTACTTCAGAATGACTCGCGTTAATAAAGCACGAAAGCATTCCTTGAAAATCTTGTGAGGTCAGCAGGGTATGTGTGTGTAGGTGATGAGCACTTACGGTATTATAGCAAACTACAAGTTAAGATTTTTCACTTTTATGAAATGTAGTAGTAGTAATAGTAGTTATAGTAATAGTAGCAGTAATAGTTGATGTCTTGGGATGAAAGTATAAACCGAGGTTAGTCTGTATACGCAGGAACTGACGAACTGTAAAGATCCTGAGGCTGGTGTCCAGATGGGCGAGGTCCGGCAACACAAATACAACCAGTAAGCACTAGGTCCATTCTGTCCTGGATTGTGCTCAGTTGTCTGGGCGTCAGGCTAGGCGCCAAATGACTGACAGTGGACGCGTTGAGTTAGATCCTGCTGAAGAGTTGCTGAAGGCGCTGGTCGATACAGGCCGTAACTAAAGCCGCCCCAGTGTACTGAAACACTGTCGTTGTTGACCTACCAACACAACACTGGGCGGTACAGGCTGTAACTAAAGCCATCCCAGTGTACTGAAACACTGTCGTTGTTGACCTACGTACACAACACTGTAAGCCGCCCCAGTGTACTGAAACACTGTCGTTGTTGACTTACGTACACAACACTGTAAGCCGCCCCAGTGTACTGAAACACTGTCGTTGTTGACCTATGTACACAACACTGTAAGCCGCCCCAGTGTACTGAAACACGACCGTTTGTTGACCTACGTACACAACACTGTAAGCGTTGTGGCTTATGCAGCCAGTGTTGTCATGTTGTACTGTTACTAGTACTTAGACCTGTGCTTAAAGGTCAACCACAGTGCTCGGTCAAAAAGTTTCTGCTGAAAGAACTTTACTAAATAATACCAGATGCAAAAAATTCGGTAAGCAAAGCTCTATCGTTTAATAGATATCGATCACTGAAAGTGGGATTTCCTACCTGTAATTAAGGGTAAGGGAAGTAATGCTCTAAAACGCAGCTATCGCTGATCTCCCCTCGCAGTTACGTCAGCAGCTGTAGACAATGGCCGATTGCGAAGAAGTTACAAGCGAGACAAGCAGTGTTTCTTCACTCGATCTGTCGTGTTACAGCAGTGCTCTCTTCTGTTAGAAACGAATTCGACCCCCGAGTACTAATTGTAATAATAAACAAATAATTATACGAGCTAGACCCGTGAATACATAACCTCTTGCGTTCCCTTTTCTGAAAAGCTCCTCTGACTTTCCTGACAACCGGCAAGTGATAGCAGACGATGGATGTGTAGTAGCCACTGTGACTGTAATTGAAGTTGAAGCAGTACTAGTAGGCCTACTACTAGTAACTTGAATCACTGTTGCTGTTGTTGAGGCTTTGGATCGTTGGAACAGAGATAGGCTTTAATGTCTGTATTGTTTTCATCCCAAAGCTCCGCATAAAAGTGGCACTTGGGGGGTAGCAGTCTTCAGCGAAGTGTTTTGCGCAAATTGCTGACGACGCACAAATCTCACCCACTTATTTCGCACTTCTTCGTTTTTTGGAAACCTATGCAATGTTATCCCATCCGCTTGTTTGTTTGTACAACCTCCAACGGCACAATATAGGCCACTGCTCTTCGTTTTCCTGCGTTTTGGTAGAGAAGTTTTTTGTTTGTATGTAGATTATAGTCACACGACAATTTCGCATATAGGTGACTACTGGACCGATTTATACTGACACCAATTGTTGGTAAAGGGGAAAATAATATGATCACACGTTGACCAATCCGGGATTCGAACCACCGACCTTTCGGTTACTAGCAAGACGCTCTTACCAACTGAGCTACCCGGCCCCTGGTAGAGAAGGGGCACTATCAGACTCTATATTGTCTCCAGCAGTTGACGTCACGAGCCATGTGGTCACGTGAGCGGGCTTTTCGAAGGTGCAAAAGTTTATTCGAAGTAGATTTTATTAAATATTAAAAAAGGCAGTATTTTTCGGAAAAAAGTTGTTTTGCATGTGACTTCTTTTATTATGTAGATATTTTGTGCTCAATTTTATATTTCAATGATGTTGACCTTTAATGGCGCTTGCCTGTAGCGTTCCCGATGATGTTTTGCAAGAACAGATAAGTTGTGTATTGCTTATAGCGAACGACGTTCAGACACGACGTTTAGTCCTATCCTATCCTATCCTATCCTGTCCCATAACCCGAAGGTCGTAGGGGCACCACAGATGATCGTTTAACCAGCATACTCCATCTTTCTCTGTCCTCAGCAGCCCTCATGGCTTCGCTCAGTGTCAAACCAGTCCATTCTCGAATGTTGTCCTCCCACCTCTTTTTCGGTCTCCCCCTTCTTCTACCTCCTTGCACTGTGCCTTGCAGAATGGTCTTTGCAAGGCCTGATGATCTGGTGACGTGGCCATACCATCGGAGTTTCCGTTTCTTCACCACTGTGAGCAGGTCATCGTGTTGTCCAATGGCTTGTGTGATGGTCTGTCGGACTTCGTCGTTGGTGATGTGTTGGGTATAGGAAATGCACAGAAGTCTTCTGTAGCACCTCATCTCCATGCTTTGTATTCTTCGTTGGAGATCTGCTGTGAGGGTCCATGCTTCGCAAGCATATAGGAAGATGGAGATGACCAGAGAGCGCAGCAGTCTTACTTTGGAATGTAGACTGATGGTTCTGTCTTTCCAAATGGGCTTCAACCTTGTCAGGGCAGCAGTTGTTTGTGCGATCCTGGAGAGGACTTCCTGCCGAGACCCATTGTCTGACACAATGGCTCCTAAATATTTGAAGCTGTGCACTGTGTTGAGGGATTGGCCTTGTACTTTGATGTCCGTGTTGATGCCATTGGTGTTGTTGGTCATCATTTTGGTCTTCTCTGCACTTATTTCCATTCCATAAGCTCTGGAGGTGGTGTCAAGCCTCTGTACAAGCTGTTCAAATTTAGAGTCAAATTTCGGAATTATCCGACACAACAAAATGCGTGTAGGAAGATAAAGCAAATTGTCATCTCTTAGCGTGAATTTGTTGTTGTTGTTGTTGTTGTTATTATTATTATTATCGTCGTCGTTGTTGTTTATTTTGTGCTTTTATGGTGGTGGGGTTGATGTGAGTTTTGTGTTTTTGTTTTGTTTATTTGTTTGTTTTGGGCAAGGTGATGTAGGGTTAGTTAGGTTAGTTTGTGTG
Source organism: Oncomelania hupensis (assembly GCA_036898135.1). Classification (NCBI taxonomy): domain Eukaryota; kingdom Metazoa; phylum Mollusca; class Gastropoda; order Littorinimorpha; family Pomatiopsidae; genus Oncomelania; species Oncomelania hupensis. The sequence continues at coordinate 13,562,627 of CM072523.1, read as the reverse complement.
GTGGATATATTGTGAGTACATGCCTCAGTTTACCCAGAGCAAAGCATCAAGAGCGTGAAGTGCAAGGGAGTGTCAGACGCATTCATCCAAGAAGATTCTCTGACTATCTCTCTCTGCTCTTTGCAATCCGCGCGCTGAATCCTATAAGCAATGACTATCTAATTATCTCTGTCTTTCTCTCTGTCTGTCTGTCTCTTTCTGCCTCTCTCTCTCTCTCTCTCTCTCTCTCTCTCTGTTTGTTATGGACTAGCTGTAAGACAGGTCCATAGGATCTAATGCTATTATCCTATTAAAGGTTTTCGACTTTGACTTCTCTCTCTTCCTCTCTTAATTAATTAATTAATCCAAAAGCCCAAGCCACTGTATTCGGCGGTCGTGAGTGGTTCCAAATCGTACGCACGGCACCCACCTTGTCGCATGCTGTTCCCCGCCAAAGGTCACCACAACCGTTGTTAAACAACCCTGTGAGGCCCATGTCAGAGCACAATAGCCAACTGAATCGTCAGCAGCAACAGCAACTGCAGTTTCACAATGAGACACCATTAGACCTCTCTAATCAGAGTCATTCCTCACCCCTAAACGACAAGGAAAAAACATACTTTTTTGAGTACCTTGTCCGACTCCTAAACTAAATGTTTCTAGGTCTAATACCATGACTGTAGTTTATTTTTAATAGTGAATAATGTAGGTGCAGTCAACTTTCAAACACGACATGCATAGCCTACACTCAAACACATAACACTTTTGTACTCGATCCTCTCTCCTCCTTTTCATTATATACAGCCAAACTGTAACTTTTCTGATAACATTCTTGAGCATTTATTCTTTATGATTGACACCCTTGTGTAACCTTAAATTTGTCCTATCCTATCCTGTCCCGTAACACGAAGGTCGTAGGGGCACCACAGATGATCGTTTAACCAGCATACTCCATCTTTCTCTGTCCTCAGCAGCCCTGATGGCTTCGCTCAGTGTCAAACCAGTCCATTCTCGAATGTTGTCCTCCCACCTCTTTTTCGGTCTCCCTCTTCTTCTACCTCCTTGCACTGTGCCTTGCAGAATAGTCTTTGCAAGGCCTGATGATCTGGTGACGTGGCCATACCATCGGAGTTTCCGTTTCTTCACCACTGTTAGCAGGTCATCGTGTTGTCCAATGGCTTGTGTGATGGTCTGTCGGACTTCGTCGTTGGTGATGTGTTGGGTTTAGGAAATGCCCAGAAGTCTTCTGTAGCACCTCATCTCCATGCTTTGTATTCTTCGTTGGAGATCTGCTGTGAGGGTCCATGCTTCGCACTTAAATTTGTAATAATATATATTTTATATTATTAGGTTTTATTCTCTCTCTCTCTCTCACACACACACACACACACACACACACACACACAAACATTGTATTGTGATTTGATATTCCCATCTACTGAATCTAGTATTTGTTGTTAATTTTAATTGCTGATGCCAATTCCCTTATAATTTGATATACAATTATATTGTAACTGTTCTGATTCTTTTGCACCCATCCATACCTCCTGTCTCCCAACTACTTTCATATTTTACATTTAATTTTTCTGCAAAACCTCCTCTCCCAATCCCTGCCCACTTTCCTTCATTGTGTTGCCTCCTTATATAAGAAATGTCACTTACAACATGGCCTTCCAAAGATGGTTTTCGAATTGGCCATCTTAATATATGTCATGCAATCAACAAAACACATGAAATAGCATCAATTTTAAACAACCATAATACACCATTTCATATATTTGAATCTTGGTTATGAACTCAGACTGTTGATTCTGAAATGGCGATACCAGGTTATTCTTTAATAATACGTCATAGAACAACAAATCAAGAAACTGGTTTATTAATACATTAGTGAAACGCTTACTTTTAAGCGTCTACATTACCTTGAGCAGCATCAAGTGGAGTCTATTTGGCTTGAAATAAATATAAAACATTCAGCCCCCAATCATCGTCGGATTCTTATACAGGCATCCTGATGTACATGTGGACTGGATTAATAACTTTACCTCAATGATCGATGCACTGTTATTAGAATCTAAAGATTTCTTCATTTTAGGGGATTTTAATATTGACCTGTTTAAACCTAATAAACACTGGACTGATACTATTAAACTGTGCAACTTTGAACAACTAGTGTCAGGACCAACCAGAGTAGCTGCGACTTCTAGCACACTCATTGATCACATATATACAAATAACAAGACGCATGTTGTAGAAGTTTGTGTACCAGTCTTTGCTTGCAGTGATCATTATCCTGGTTGTTTGACCTGGAAAAAGAAAGGAGCTAAAATACCCAAACCAGGACATAAAATAATAACATACAGATCTTTTCCCAAATTTATTACAGATGATTTTCTCTTTGACCTCAGCAACAGCGCTCTCTCAAATGTTTATAATTTTACTAACCCTGATGTTGCTTTATCATACTGGTATGACACATTTATGAATATATACAATAAGCATGCTCTATATATACCAAAAGAGTTAAGTACTATTCTAAACCTCCATGGCTAGATACAGAACTGCAAAATGCCATTAAAGTAAGAGATTATTTAAAGAAAAGTGGTAAAGAAGATGAATACAAAAAAACAGAGAAATGCAGTAACTTCACTCAAAAGGAAAAAAAGAAACATTTATTAAAAATTTAATCTCGTCCAAAAACAGTTCTAAAATGATTTGAAAAGCAATTAATCACTTAACAAACAAATCAAGTATATCACCAGTGATTAAAGATATTTCTCCTAATATTCTGAATTTACATTTTGTTAAAACGTCTGATAGGATTATTACTAATTAAAAAAAACAATCTAGAGAAATTAGCAAACTTTTGTCATTCTAAGAACATTTAAAAACAAGCTTGACATTCCCTATTTGTCTACATAATTTGTACACAAAGCACTAACAAACCTTAAGCAAACAAATTCAAGAGGAATTGATGAATTGGATAGTAAAATACTTAAATTGTCTGCGTCATTTGTTACTGACACTTTAACGTATATATACAACCTATGCCTAGACAAAACACATTTTCCTATACTGTTCAAAAAAGCTAGGTTATACCCCTTTTCAAGAATGGTGATAGCACTGACCCATCGAACTATAGGCCTATTTCGTTCCTTTCTACTCTTTCTAAGCCTCTTGAAAAGCACATAAATAATAATATTCTTGATCATTTCACTAAAAACAGCCTCTTACATGAAAATCAGTCTGGTTTCAGAGCTAAACACTCTTGTCACACAGCTCTTACATCAATGATAGAACAATGGCTAAATAATATTAATAAGGGAAAGTTTTCTGGAACATTATTTGTTGACTTCGCAAAAGCCTTTGATGTAATAGACCATGACCTTCTTCTACGTAAACTAAAACTATATGGCATTCATTCTAAATCTCTTGAGTTTTTTAAATCGATTATTTCTGACAGCGAACAGTGTGTTTATGTCAGTAACCAAAAGTCACAATTTGAAATTGTTACAGCTGGAGTACCGCAAGGATCTGTTTTAGGACCGTTGTTATTTTCTATCTACATAAATGATCTCCCCCTTTATATTTCTACTTCTTGTGAACTCTTCGCTGATGATACTACATTACATTCTCAAAATATAGACTTGAATAAACTCTCCTCCTCATTACAAAAAAGGGGCTAGTGAACTACAGGAATGGACTGAATACAACCACAGGGCCCTCAATCCAGACAAAACAAAATCCATGCTAATTACAACCAGACAAAAAAGACAAAATGTATCTATTAAACTTCTTCCATAAAAAAATTGGCAATACTAAAATTGCTGAAGTACAGTGTCATAAACTTCTTGGAGTAAATATAGACAATAATTTGTCCTGGGTAAAACATATTTCAAATACTAGTAAAACTATTTCTAAAAGGACTTACCAATTATCAAGGATAAAGCATTTATTAAATTTACATTCTCGTAAAGTGTTTTATTCCGGTCATATTCAATCATTTATTGATTATTCTTCTACTATTTGTGATTCTGCTAGTAGCAATGCAATGAAACCTTTAATTAGAATTCACAAACGTGCAATTAAACAAATTATACTTAAACACAACCCCCCCCCCCCCCCCAGATGACTATAAACGGATCAATATTCTACCTCTTATCGACAGACTAAAATTTAATAAAGGCGTTTTCTGGCAATGCACCTTCCTATCTCTCTTCTCTTTTTAAAAAAAAAACTGCCAGATCGTCCACAAAATTAAATGTTCCAATTCCAAGAATTGATCTCTACAAAACTAGTCTAGCTTATTCCGGTTCCACTTTGTGGAATAACTTTCCTGAAGATCTCCGCACGCCAGCATCTAAATTTACATCATTCAGAACACGTCTCCTAAAACACATTAAAAATTAAATACACATTAATTGTTAACTAGTGGTTTTGTACCCTGGCAAGCCGGACACATCGAGCGTATAGGGGGAATCGACCATCATCATACCCCCTTATATATACCCGTATCCCCGTTATGCCTACCCATGCCCCTTTAAACCTACCCGTAGCCCCCTTTTACCAACACGTACCACCCCATCCCGATCCTTGGTAATAATAATAATAATAATAATAATAATAATAATAATAATAATAATAATAATAATAATAATAATGAATAAAGAATAATACAAATAGAAATCATAAAAAACACCAAGGTTTTAAAATAAAATTTGATATAAGATATTATAATTATAATAATAATAATAATTATTATTATTATTATTATTATTATTATTATTATTATTAGTTTATTAAGAAGAAGAAGAAGAAGAAGAAGAAGAAGAAGAAGAAGAAGAAGAAGAAGAAGAAATAAGTTAAAAGTAAAAAGCCTAAATTAAAAAGAAAATTATTCATATTGTAGTGTAAAAAAAAAACATTAAAAAAAAGGCCCGCGGGAGATTTGAACTTGGGTCGCCTGCACGGTAGGCGAATGTTTTACTAAGTGAGCTACCAAGGCTTGGTATAAAAACCATCAATTTTTTGGTCTATATGGGAAAACATGCTGAAACCTCGATTCGATTTGTAATTAATCAAATTTAATTAGTTAAACACAAAATTTTGTAAGATTGGTGACATGAGTGCAAAAGTGTTTTGAATGGAAATAAAACAAAATTTGCGGTATTACGGAAAGGCACGTTCTTGACACGGGTTGAATCAGAAGCGCCGCGCGGAATGAGGCTATTGCAGTTTGTGGACATTTTGTTTATTTATTTATCTCAAAAACGGTTAAACGTTTGGTAATGAAATGTTGGCTATAACGATTTCGCGGGTTTTGAGCGCACAGCAGGCCGATCCGCAGCGCCCAGCACCTGCCCAGATCAGCGTCCATACCGGACAAACTTTACAGTAGAGGCGAAGAAGGACTCCCGGCTAAGCAATTTATATATATAGATGTTGTTGATTGAGATTAACAACATTAATTTGATTTCAATTGTTTGAAAAGGATTTTATCTAATGATGACTTTGTTTATTTGTTATTGTTCCATGATGTGAATGTTATTACTTTGAGTTGTATTTAATAGTTATTGTTAAAGCCCGAAGGGCAAGATGTAAAAAAGCGCATCCAGCGCTTATTCCTTTACCCTTGCAAAATAAAATTGTTATCTTATCTTATCTCTCTTTCTCCCTCTCCTCTTTCTCCCTCTCTCTCTCTCCGCTGGATCCTATAACAATGACTAACTTACTATATATCTCTGTCTGTCTGTCTCTCTCTCTATCTCTCTCTGTTTATTATGGACTATCTGTAAGACAGGTCCATAGGATCTAATGCTATTATCCTGTTCAAGGTTTTCGACTTCCCCCCCCCCTCTCTCTCTCTCTCTCTCTCCGCTGGACCCTATAACAATGACTAACTTACCAACTATCTCTGTATATCTGTCTGTCTCTCTGTCTCTATGTATCTGTCTCTGTCTCTCTCTTTCTCTCTAGCTGTAAGACAGGTCCATAGGATCTAATGCTATTATCCTATTAAGGTTTCCACTTCAAATTCTCTCTCTCTCTCTCTCTCTCTCTCTCTCTCTCTCTCTCTCTCTCTCTCTCTCTCTCTCTCACTTCCACCCTTCCTTTCGCCCTCTGTCTCTCTCTCTTTCTCTCTCTCTGTCTCTCTCTCTTTATTTACTTGAAACAAAATATAATGTTGTTATCATATCAGTCTTATATAGCGCTTTTACCGCTCTAGAGCTGCTCAAGGCGCTGGTCGATGTTATAATTCTATAATGTTTAGATGACGTTTAGATAAGTTATAGTACTATGATGTTTAGATGACGTTTAGATATGTTATAGTACTATAATGTTTAGATGACGTTTAGATAAGTTATAGTACTATGATGTTTAGATGACGCTTAGATATGTTAAAATCCTTCTTTTTAAATTGTTGAACTTGAATTTTTATATATGTTAAAAGTGGCATGTTTAAATGATTGTATAATTGTGTTATGTTTACATGGGTGTCTAAAACAAGGACTAATTGTAAGAATAAGTGTAAGCTTAGTATTATTATCCTAGTAACATGTTATTATTGTAATAAACGGTTAAAGTCTACAGTCTAACCTCTCCCTCTCTCCCTCTCTCACTCTTTCTCTCTCTCTCTCTCTCTCTCTCTCTCTGTTTAGCTTTTGTAAATGTAAAATATGACAGGTTTAAATGATTGAATAAATGTGCTATGAGCCTCTTACCACTGGGCCACTATGATGGGTGATAGTCAGCATAGGTTGGTACATGGTTAGCAGTGTACAGTTCATTAACCCTCATCGCGACTGGCTTGCCAGCTGGTCATGTACAAATGCTGGTCTGTCCTGCATGATATGTTTTCTGGCATCGACCTGACGCTTGTAAGCATATATTTTAGTAATAATATTAGTAATACTGATAATCGTGTACCAAACCAAACCTTCTTTTTTTTTACAGTTGTAGCTGGAATAACCAATTTTCGTCATTTAATTAAAAAATCGCTGTTCTGGGCAACCATCTTTCTAGTTTATAAATGTACTAAATGCAATTTTGGGAGAGACTTTCCGTTATAGGTAAAAAAGGCCCATGTTATTCTTCTTACTGTACACCCAGTTCATTATACATACACACACAGGGAGGAAGAGAGAGAGAGAGAGAGAGAGAGAGAGAGAGAGAGAGAGAGAGAGAGAGAGAGAGAGAGAGAGAGAGAGAGAAACACAAATCTTTCAACCATTAGTGTACATCACTGGCTTTAAAACGGGAATAATTAACTTCAATATGCCACGACGTGGTTGCAAGCAGTACAGTTCAATGTCTAGCAAGCAGCAGGCTGGTCTGAATTCCAGACCATGTTTTTTAAAGTCTTGTAAAAATTCCACAAGTGCTGCCCAATCCAGGATATATATGTTCGTTCCCTGCTTGCGTCAGGGCACGTAGTCCGGGAGCCGGAGGAGAGATACAGCTTTATTTTGGGGGCTCACAGCTGGCAGGCTTGATATAGGTTTGATCGCTGCACGAAACGCAAGCGTGTTCCTTGTCGGTAGGGTACAGCGGGAAAGGGAAGGGCGGGGGAAGTAGGGGAAGAGGGTGTGGATGATGGAATGGTGGAGAGAGGATTTTTCTGGAATCAACAATTTAATGGTTTCACTAAGCTGATCAAAACCAGTATTATAATGCTTCATTTTCCTCCTTCGGGCTCCCTCCGAGTCCCTTCCTCCTCCCCCACTCACTCTCTTCTCTCTTTCTTTCTCTCTCTCTTTTTATTTCTCTCTTCTTTTAATCCTCTTCCTGTTTATTGAAGTATGGGTGGGTGAGATGGCGTGTGCCTGAGGACAACGGAGTGTGCCTGTGTACGTGCGCCAAAGACAGAAGGAGAGAGAAAGTGAGGAGGGGAATCGAAGTTTGTCTGCTGTTCACAATGTTGATCAGCTATGTCGCTAAACGTTGACCCTTTGTTTGTTTTGACTTTTGATCAGCTATGTCGGTAAACATTGATCCTTTGTTTGTTTTGATTGTTGATCAGCTATGTCGCTAAACGACGTTTTGTTTGTTTTGACATTTGAGCAGCTGTGTCGCTAAACGTTGACCCTTTGTTTTGACTGTTGATCAGCTGTGTCGCGAAGCGTTGACCCTTTGTTTGCTTGGACTGTTGAAACTCGTTGTTCATAAATAACACTTGAAAGCTTCACACAGACACACACGCACACACACACGTACACACAAAACACAAACACACTAACACAACACAAAACACACACACACATAACACCACACACACAAACAACACAATGACACTTACATGCACAGACACACTGTAATCACATACTCATTGAAATCACAATTACATACACACAGACACCCCCCCCCACACACACACACACACACAAACACACACACACACGCACACACAGAAACCACATGCAGCATTAATCCACACAAACAACACACATACACATTCAAACGAACGCACACGAAACAGTCGCACTCACTCTGACACAAAACATTAACCCATTTTTTACCTGTTTTGTTTTCAGGTGGCCTACAAGCATTGGCTGTGCTCGTCGTCGCTGTCGTACTTCGTGGAGGGCAGGAAGATAGAACCGTGTACTACCTTTTGCCAACATGCGGAAGCCATGTGTCCTTTCTTCCGTCCCAAGGTCGACACACATGAAGGGGACCCCAGTTTTATATGCAAAGGTAATCTGGTTTTTTTCTCTCCTCTTAATTTGCATGTGGCTTTGGTTTAGCCCCTTAAGCAAACCGTGTCTATTAAGACATCATGTCTCAATTTTTCCTCTTTGAGATATCATGTCTTCGTTTCTCCTGTTTGGGATATTATGTATCCTTTTCTCCTGTTTGAAATGTCGTGTCTAAATTTCTCCTGTTTCAGAGATCGTGTCTTAATTAATGTGTTACTCCAACAACAAATCCCGTCTTAAGGTCTTCTTGCTTAAGATCATAGTCGCCTTGAATCTTGAGTCCTGAATGAGTGAAAGAAAAAGAAACAGATGGAAGACGGGTATTTCCTTTAACTTAAGGTAAGGTAGTGGGTTGGAGAGAGAGTGGGTCAGTTTTATAGGCATACAGTCTCATTTTAATTGAACCAAAACATTAACGAGAGATTTGCAAGAACAATTTGCTTTGTCAAAACTATAGGTGTGCCTGTGTACGTTTTAATAAAGGGGATGGGCAACATCTGGTTGATGGTGGTAGTGAGGAAGGTATTATTTGTTTAATATATTTATTTCTTCATTTATTTATGTACGCATTTATTTTATTTCTTTATTTATATTTCTTTTTTTTTCCTTTTTTTTTGTTTGACGTTTTGTTGTATTTATTTATTGGTTTATATGTAAAGCTACAGAATACATTTGGGGAGTGGAGTGGAGGTGGCAGAAATAAGGCGGAGTGACAATGAAATTGTTTTACAAGAAGATGTGATGCAATATTTGGGGAAGTAGGCCTATTAAGTAAGACTTTTTCAAAATAAACTCAAGAAAAAGAAGCAGAGTTTAAGTAAGCAAATAGATTGTAGAAGAATGTTGCACTTGTATTTGGTGTTACATGAAGACTGGTGTAGCATTATTATCCAACCTATTGCAACCTATGTATACCGAGGAGTTCTGTATGCCATTATTATTCAAGCTATTACGACCCTGTATAATACCTGCAGTTTTTGTATGGCAGTACTATCCAAGCTATTACAAACCGGTATATATATTTTTGATGTCTAAATGTGGCCTGGGGTTGTGAGCTGGCCTGGGGTTTTGATTGGGCTTGGGGGTTTTGAGCTTATTGATCCATATTATATACAGCATCCTCTCTGGGGTTAAGTGTTGTCTTGCACTACGTGTGTCGGTGAGTATTTGGTACCGATGTTTAGTTGTTTACACTGAATCTCTATTTGTGGCACACTGGTACTGACGCTGTGTCGTTGGATTCTGCTTTATGTCTATTAGTCCAATCCAAACTCGTAAAAGGGGATCCCACATTTAGATGTAAAGGTAAGACGGCTAGAACATTACAGCTAGTGTGTTCACTTTCGCTGTACCTCGCTTTCAGCCAATTAAATCATTTTCAAGACTCCGTAACTTTTTAATCAATCAACATTGGCTCTTCTTTCTTGGTAAATATAAAGTTCTTCATATGCTCCAAAAATACAGAAGTTTCAAAACAACCAAAACAATTTCGAATTTTGGGAAATTTTAAAACCACAGAAAAAAAATTGGAGTGGTCAAAAATTACCCCATTGTACAGCGAAGGTTACAGATAATAATTATATGTTTCAGTAAGAATAATTTTTTTTGTAGTAGAATTTTTCAGGTTTTGCTTTTCTGTGCAGTCGTTCATAATTTCATTTGTTAAAGCCGTACTATCATGACCATGCCTTGAGATTATTTAAGGGTACGATTAGTACATTTACCTGATCCACTCTTATGATATATTGATGATTAAATAATCTCTGATATTTTCGTCACTTTGATGCCTAACGCCATTTTAAGAACGCGTTAAAATTAAACGAAACAACTGAACTGAATTCAACTGTATTTAGCACATTTTTCTTCACCAAGAACCTATAGAGTCAGAGATAAAAGAAAACATAACTGTTTATTTCAGAAAAACCAAACATGTTACTGATAAAGTGTTCAGTTCTTATGCCATCCACCTTGCTTGTTCAGTCCTGTGATGCCAACTGTGATCAGAGTTTTTCTTAATATACTTTTTAATTTGTTGAACAAATAATCCAAATCAGTACACAGTATTATTCAAGGCATCATGATATTACGACTTTAAATTGCGAATTGATCATCTACAGCTTCGTTTGTACTTTGCTGTGGTTACAACAGGTTTGACTTTAAATTTAGTAGTCGTCCCTGTATAAGTTACATTCCGATAAACGAAACAATTCGCTTAATAGATCTAGGTTTGTTTATAACAAAGCACAGTTACTCTTTCTGCCAATTTTTCCCGCCTTTTTTTTAAGGCAAAACTGCTGATTTCACATCTGAACATTTGATAGCACAAAATTTGCTATTATAAAAATGTACAATGTCTTCAACCGGTAAAAGTAATAAGTATATTTGATTGTGTATTTTTTTATTTGAGAAAGCACATACAGTGATGACTGTAGGACAAATGCAGCAGCCAATGTTTTGAAGTCATTCAAGACACAACATAGCTGAAAACCACTCTTTTCAAAAGTGTTCATTATCGTGGGGCTGCTTTAAAATCATAATCAAAATCAAATTCGGTTGTAATTTTCGAGATATGCAAAAAACATGTTTAAACAGAAAAGTGAAATCCTGACCAACGGATTGACGGACGAACCTGATTGATTGATTGATTGATTGATTTATTGTTGCTTTAGGTCCAGCGGACTCTTCCAAGCCAAATCAGGACCGGACAACCCCCGATCCGCATAAAAGATCTGCCGAAACAACCCTAGTGGGAAAATTGAATGCCCTCCACCGGCCAGTCACTTTACAATAAAGACATCCCACGCGGGGGACGGCTGAGGGTTGACCTCAACTACGCGAACACCCCGGTTACAAAAACAAAATAGAATACAACCATCATTATAAATCATCAACAAAACACATACATATAAAATGCCTATAGTGCGAAATAATACAATCATAGGAAGCCCTAGTGACCACCCGGCAGAAAGCGTCCAACACTCCCAAGCTGATCCAACAGACCTCATACACAAACAAGGAGTCTTGTCCAGGAAGAGTTTTCAAGAAAAAAGGTAGGTCATTGATCTAGCGAAGAAGAAGAAAGTATAGCAGAGTGATAGGACAGATCAGGAATGGGAAAGAGCAAATGATGAAGACAGCGACAGTGGGAATTTAAAGCACTAAATTTCCAGAAAGTGGGGATACTATTTATACTGAAACCCCCGGCACTCCAACGGGGGGAGACGGACGAACCGACGGAATTGATTGGCCATGAGTTTAAGTACCGATAAATCCAAATCAGTTCAGTTTGCGTGTGTGTTTTTTTTCTTTTTTTTTAAGATTATGTAGAGCAAAACGTGTTTTGATAAGAATTGACCCCAGTGATCTTGATCTTTGAGGAAAAAGCAAATGGCATGGAAGCCATTGGTCTAATCCGTTGAGTGGTTTTTGAGATATGGCGTGCATTCGGCTTATTATGATTCCTGGTTATTATGATTCCTGGTTATATGAAAGTATTCCCAGACAAGTCTATTTTGAATTCACAGCCATTTTCTTTCCATAGCGCACTTGATAGCTCAAAGAACTGCTCAAATTATTTTGAAAGCATGGATGAAGATTTAATCTTTCATTTATTTCATGCACATTTCATTCCTGATTGTAGACAAAATTGCATTACTGTAGATTTTTTTAATAGAAATAGGCCTTCTTTCATGATATACACATACTTATTTAGTTGTTTTTTTTTTTAAAACTTGTTCCAGTTACTGTTTTTGAGAGTTTGTTTGTTTAGTTAACTGACTAAACAGTTGGACAGTGTATGCATGCAGATCAATTGTTCATCGTGCTTCATCGTTAGTATAACTGTGTGCAACTGTTGATGATGGCGCATGCATCATTGTGTCTGCCTGCTGCCTGTTCCATCTTTGGTGTTCATAGGGGTGCTGAAACCACTCCACCACTTGCCAACGAGGATCATCAGCCCGTCCATTCCCAAATCTGGGTTCCCTCAGTTCTAGGTTTATGTTTCCATAGGTCTATTTTCTCTAAGGTTTATGTTTCCTGAAGGCTTTTTTAGATATGTGTTTCCATGGGTCTGTATTCCCTCAGGTTTCAATTCCCACAGGGCTATAATTTCCAAAATTCTATGTTCATCCAGGTCTGTTTCAATCATGTGTTGGTGGAACAGATCTGGGAGTAGAAGTCTGGGGAACAAAGGTCTGGGAAATTTAAACTTGTGGAAACATAGACTTGGAAAGACGTAGGCCTGGCGGAACATAGACCTACTCTCCTCTAAATGCCAGCAAAGCTTTGGTGTTGGCGACACACACAACTTGCCCGCATGACTGGCCATCTATTTGCCTCGTTCTTTCTTGTTTTGTATAGCTGACGATACTTCTGTCCAGTTTCACTACATCATGCACTTACATTTCTTACTACAGGCAGACAAATTTCAGGTACAGTTTACGTGGAACTTGTTAACGGACTGGTAGGAATTTTGGGCGGACCACTGACTGTGGCTGGGTCTGTCATTTAGTGGGCGAGTTGAACATTCTGGCTTTCAGCACCACTGTGTTCATAATTTAATATGTACATAAATGATTGTTCATCAACAGTTTTTGAAAATAATTGATTGATTGATTGATTTTTGACTGGTTGAATACTTAGTCAGGTCTGGTTGGTGATTTTGGTGTTTTTCCATTTGTTGTGTACTATTATGATGTAATGTTTTCGATGTTTATGATTATGATCTAATTGATAGGTTAGTTCATTAATAATGTGTTGTTTGTAATTAAACATGTATTTTGTGGAATGCATACAAACAACAGGTTTTACTATAGGTACCCTATTCTTACAATAGTAAATCTGTTTTAAGACGAAAACCTCCGTGCTGGGCACTGAGCGAGTCCATTTGATTTGTACATTATGGAAATGGAGTATAGGAATAAAAAAAAACTCAGGCCTTCCAACGGTTGTAATAGGGCTTGAAGACCGTAGACAAATCATGGTCTTCGGCGAGAACTCCTTCAGGGTGCTAAGATGTTGAGAGGCAAAAGGGTTTTGCAGGCGAACACTGGAACTTGACTATAGATCACGCAAGTCCTTTTCATACTGATTATTGTTTGCTAGGATGAGTAGTAGTAGACACAAAAAGGTGACAGAAGTGGATAGTGGTTTACAGGACAGCACTGAATAGTACTATCAATGCATGGAACTTGAGGACTTCTTGGACAATAGTACCTAAGCGTGAATGAACTCCATGACTGTAGAGGTACAGATGCACTCTTATGGCTGTATTCGTGCAGTAAGTACTCCAGTGAGGATTTTCGTGTGTAAGGTCTTTTGGACAGCGGTCACTGACTGCCCTAATCCCGTATAACTGGCCAGCAGTCGTTAGGGTGTACAGACGTGACCGTTGAATAAATGGATCTTGGACTGGTATCGCTGGACATCGCTTTAGCTTACGGGCAAAACAACTGTCAGCACTTGTTTGGTCATGATTCCCCCACATTGGTGACCAGTCCAGGACCTCAGTTGTAGTAGGATGCTCGCCTTGCACGCCCAAGGCTCCCGGGTTCCGATCTCGATGGTGACACGACTTTTCTCTCTCAGGAGTAATCACTCTTTAATCGGTGGTTTACTTCCTCAATCTCACCCCACTTTGCAGCAGGGGTTCGTTAAAGAATCCGGTCGTTATACTTTCCACACAAAAAAGAAGGCAGATAAATGGTTACATGTAATATATATATATCCTATTCTATCTATCCTATCCTACCCTATCCTATCCCATCCCCTAACTCGAATGTCGTTGGGGCACCACGGATGATCCTTTAATCAGCGTACCCCATCTTTCTCTGTTCTCAGTAACCCTGATGGCTTCGCTCGGTGTCAAGCCAGTCCATTCTCCAATGTTGTCCTCCCACCTCTTTTTCTGTCTCCCTCGTCTTCTGCCTCCTTGCACAGTGCCTGGCAGGACAGTTTTTGCAAGGCCTGATGCTCTGGTGACGTGGCCATACCATCGGAGTTTCCGTTTCTTCACCACTGTGAGCAGGTCATCGTGTTGTCCAATGACTTGTATGATTGTCTGTCGGACTTCGTCGTTGGTGATTTGCTTGGTATAGGAAATGCCCAGAAGTCTCCTGTAGCACCTCATCTCCATGCTTCTCCAATGTGAATATTTTTATTTTTTATATAAAATAAACATTTTTATTCCTCCAAAAATATTCACATTGGAGAAGCTACTTCCGGACAAACAAAATAAAATTAATAACTATGAAAAGAGTAACAGTCGACATAAGTCCAGTTCTTTCAATAATAACAACAAAAGATATAATTACAATTACCGAAATGACCATCAGTTGATGTTGGCGGTGCAGTGTGATGATGATGATGATGATGATGATGATGATGATGATGATGATGATGATGATGATGATGATGATGATGATGATGATGATGATGATGATGATGATGATGATGATCTCCCAACTCAGCCTTCCCTCCCCCACCCCCCTTCACCATAAAAAAAACATGCGGAAAGTTCCGAACCTTCTTCAAACTGATCCAGACACTGGTGCGGAAAGTTCCGAACCTTTATCATACTAATCTAGAAACCTATATATTTTATAACATAACCTACAAGACCCTAGATATGTTTTAATGACAGTGCGTCTAACTAATGTGTTTTCCAGTATTTCACTGTATACATTTTAAAGTCTGTATTGCTTCAAATATTAGGCTTTCGCGTTTCGGGATGTGCGTAGAATAGACGTGCAAAAGAAGAAGAAGGAGGAGGAGGAAGAGGAGGAGAAGAAGAAGAAGAAGAAGATGATGAAGATGATGATGATGATGATGATGATGATGATGATGATGATGATGATGATGATGATGATGATGATGATGATGATGATGATGATGATGATGATGATGATGATGATGATGATGATGATGATGAAATATGGCATACCGAGAAGAAAATGATTTTAGAAAATGAAAGAGAAGAAAAACACGAATGAATAAGAAAGGAGGCGGAGGAAGAAGATTGACTATTGTATTACGAGAAGAAAATGATGTTATCATTCATTTGCTAATATTACAGTTAGTCCATCTTTCAGTCACTCACACATGTACTTTATTCATACAGCCACATTCACTCATACACAACCATAGATTTAAAATTAAAGGAAGAAACAAAATTAAATAACTAGCTTCAAAGAAGAAGTTGTGTTTTTTTTTAAGTGTGAAAGGAAGAAAACTGGTGTTCAAATGTCGCTCCATAGACCCCAACCTTTCATAAGGTTTGTGGCACAGCAACTGTAGTTTACAGTGGACCATTGTCTGCAGCACCATACCATACCCAAATAACCCAATAACCTAATACTATGATGTTGCTGTGTTGTAGTTTTGAGGTAAGCTGGTAGACAAACACTTTAATGTTGTAAACATAGAACCTTAAATAGCGAATAGTGCTAAGCTCATGTGTACAAAACAGTTTGCGGTATTCAGTGTACAGTCAGCGTACATTTAATGTACATCAGTGAAGGCTGTAGCATAGGAAGAGGGAGCATTGCTGATAATTAGCGGTGTTTATCTGTGGCTGGAGACAGCTTAATGACTCAATAGGCTTCATTATCTCCACACCTTGTCATTGACATCTATGGCCATGCTCTCAATCATCGCCACACGGCTGCAGACTAATGGTAGTGGTGGTGGTGGTGATGATGATGATGATGATGATGATGATGATGATGATGATGATGATGATGATGATGTTGATGATGGTGGTGATGATGGTGATGAATCACGGTGATGATGATGATGATGATGATGATGATGATGATGATGATGATGATGATGATGATGATGATGATGATGATGATGATGATGATGATGATGATGATGATGATGATGATGATGATGATGATGATGAGCACAAAAAACAAGTTCAGACAATCATCACAAATGCCAAGCAATTATACTACAGTACCCAAATCTGTGAAACCTGTACTAAAGCCCTCTTTTCCACCATGAACGACCTACTTGGCAGCTCTTCCACTTCTCCCTTGCCCAGCAACATTGACCCTTCCAAAGCTTTTTCTGAGTATTTCCACAACACGATCCAAACCATCCGTGACAAACTAGACAACATACCATATCAAAGCTCTGACACTTCTGCTTTTACAGGAACTCCTTTCACACACTTCAAGCATCTGACTCTTTCGGAACTGGAAAAAGTCCTCAAAGAAGCCACCTTTAAAAACTTATGACCTTCACCCCCTTCCTACACAACTCTACTCTGAATGTCTACATGTTCTTCCTTCTGTCCTTGAAATCATCAACCACTGTCTACAATCAGGCACAGTCCATAGTCAAACTTCTTTTAAAGAAACCGTCGTTTGACCCTAACACACTCAGCAACTTCTGCCCTTTCTCGAACTTATCCTTCATCTCCAAACTTCTTGAAAGAATAGTTCTGAATCGGCTTAACTCTCACCCTCTCTCCAACAACCTTCTCTCTCCTCTTCAGTCACCATATCGTCCTAACTACTCCACTGAAACTGCTCTTCTCCAAATAACAAACGATCTTCTTTCTGCCACTGATCAAGGTGAATTCTCTGTCGTTGCTCTTCTTGATCTCTCAGCGGCCTTCGATACGGTCGATCACAACGTCCTTCTTCAACGTTAGCATTCTTTTGGCATCCTCAGCACAGGTCTTTCTTGGTTCTCTTCTTAACTCTCTGACTGCTATCAGACTATTTCCATTGACAAACTGAACTCCGACTTCATCAGGCTTGAGTGCGGAGTCCCCCAGGGATCCGTGCTTGGGCCTATACTGTTAACTTTCTACACTCAACCTCTTGACCACGTCTTTGACCGACACAACGTTCTCCCTCCTTCCTTTGCTGACGACCCACAACTTCAAAACAGCTCTGTCCTATCCACTTTCTTTAATACCAACACCGACGTACAGAATTGGATGACCGAGAACAAACTTCAACTCAACAACAACAAAACCGAAGCCATTCTTATAGGGATCACATCCAAACTCTCAAAAGTCACCTCTGACTCTTGAACTCTCCAACTTTTCTGTTTCTGTCTTCTCCTGTCAAAACTCTTGGTTACCCTAGACAACACACTCTCCATGAAACAACACATCTCTTCTGGCTCTCGCACCTGCTACTTTCAGCTCCGCAGCATTGCCACTATACGTAATTACCTCACCACAGACGCTACAGCCAAACTTGTCACTTCTACCATTCTCTGTCGTCTTGACTATTGAAACTCCCTACTTTCTGGACTTCCCGCTTCTATTTAAAACATCTCTGTCCTATTCTGGTACAAGCGTGTGGAATTCTGTACCAGAAGAGGTCAAGAAAAGTAAATCATTACCATCTTTTAATACAAGGCTCCATAAATATTTAAGCTCCCTTTGCTCTTAATATTTAAGATGATTGTATACCTCTTTGTTCTTCCCTACCCTGCCACAATTTAAGTTACTAAGAATGAATGAATTTACAGGTGTGTGTGTGTGTGTGTGTGCGCGCGCGTGTGTGTATTTGTGCTTGTGCTTGTGTGTGCGGAGGGAGGAGGAGATGGATGGGGAGGGGAAGAAGGGTAAGAGTATGTGTATTAAAATGCATTAATTTGCTTTTTGATTTGTTACCGTAATTAAGGAATATGTTTGTTTCAAATTATTTTATGTTAATTATTTTGTTTGTTTTGCATTGTTTTTTAAGGACTAGCTGTAAGAAAGGTCCAAAGGACATACTGCTATTATCCTATTAAAGGTTTCCACTTCGACCTCGACTTCTCACTGTCGTTTTCAATGCATTCAAAGCAGCTCTGTCCGTCCTGTTTTCAAAAAGAAAAGGAAAGACATCATCCCTCTATTGCAACAACTCCACTGGCTACCTGTCTCACATAAGATCAAATTCAAGCTCAACACTCTCACATATAAATGCATCAACAAGATTGCTCCTACATATCTCTCTGAATCTTCTCACTTTATCAACCCTCCCGACCACTCCTCTCCTTAAACGACAACCTTAAATTCGACGTACGTCATTCGAAACTTAAAACTGGAGGCCAACGCTCTTTTTCCTTTCAAGCCCCCACAAATTGGAACTCCCTAGCTCTACCCCTCCGCTAACAACAGTCTTTAGAAGCATTTCAATTAAGAATTTTCTTTTCTCAAAATAATCCTCAGACTACAGAGCCCCGCTACACCACCTCCCTCTCCCCCCAACCCACCTCACTCGCAAGCCTAAATCACAGCAGTTGTAAATGGCCACGTACATAATCATTATTATAATATTGCTCATGCTTAGTTTTGAGTGCCGTGTCTCTGTTTGTGTTGCTGCCTTGTCATCTTCATGTCATTTATGCGCAAGTGTATATCAGTGTTCTTGAATTGTTAATGCGCCTTGAGTCGCCTTGTGGTGAGATATGTGCGCGTTATCGTATTATTATTGTTATTATTATTATTATTATTATTATTATGATAATGATGATGATGATGATGATGATGATGATGATGATGATGATGATGATGATGATGATGATGATGATGATCGTTGTGACGTTAATACATGATGATGATGGTGGTGATGGTAGTGACGTTAATACATGATGATAATGATGATGATGTTGTTCATGATGATGATGATGATGATGATGATGATGATGATGATGATGATGATGATGATGATGATGATGATGATGATGATTTTATCTTGCAAGAGCACCAGTTTTCAACACACCACCTGTATAATGACGATTCATGCTACGAATGAATAACTGTAATTAACAGCCGTGCTGGCACAGATTGACTGAAACAACCAACGCAGAAACCGTTTGCTAATGAGGAATGTAACCAAGGGTTGTAGCCCTGCCTCTCCATCAACCCCATTATTAAATGAGTTGAAATTGCAATGTAGGCTCTTTGATGTCGCTAATGCTGCAGTATACTGTACGTTTCAAGTTGCAAACAATAAATTACAATATATTAGTACTCGTAGAATAAATACAATTTCGCTTTCCGATCACTGGTTAATCATGCAGGGAAGGAACTCTAAATTCAGTTCTAGAAACCTTCATTGCGAACACTGAGTTACTTCACTTCCTGCACTATTAACACTTTACAGATAATTTAATGTCTTGTACAAGTCCATCGTTGATCGTGTTACTTGTTGTTTTGAACTGATGTTTCCGTATTCGCATGGAGATTTGTACATGTAGTGTATAATCCTTTCGTCCTTTTTTTGTCGGTCGGTCTCTCTTCCTCTTCCTTCTTCTTCTTCTTCTTCTTGCTTTTTTTTTCGGTCGGTCTCTCTTCTTCTTCTTTTTCTTCAAAGCAAAGCAAAGCAAAGCAGAGCAAAAGACTAAGCACTTTGTGTTGATGTTGATGAAACACTCCATATGATTAACACTGTCTTTCTCCTTGTGCAGACCCGCAGCTGGCATGGGACGAGAGCGATGACGATGGAGATGATGTCACTTCCTCCACTTGCTTCCAGCTGTGTCACGTGATGAGCCCCGAGGGCATCCGGCAGGCCTATTGCCCGGGCAACACTTCGCGCTGCCAGGACCTGCGTCACGAGCTGGAGGAGTGCCCGCATCTTAAGGTGCCCGCGGCCTCTCGCCTCTCTTCTGACAATGCAACTTCCGGCCTCAACGCCTCCTCCGCCGCCGCCGGAAGTGTACATAGTCACGTGACTCGGACAACGTGGATTACTGTGTTGAGCGTGATTGTGTGCGTGGGAGGGGCAGTGCCCGCGCCCCCTACCCCCTGTGCAGTGCTATTGACTCTAGTGGCGATGGCCATCATGTCGTCGTCGTCGTGGTGGTGGATGAGTTTGACTACCTACCCTTATTCCTGTATAGGCCTGACGTAGGGGCGACTGTGAAGTTTAGCTTGATTCGTCTCTTTCTTTTTCCGCCTTTGGTTCTGCTCTATTGATTTGTATTGTGGAAACGATTATTTTTAAGTTCTGTACCTGTATTAGGTCTTTTATCAGTGTTCAGTTTGGATACCTAATTGAATTCACTCGCATTATTAACCCTTTGAATACGTTGGTTTCCAGACACAATAGGTTAACACGTGGTGGCGGGTGTTGAGCGATTCCTTTGGGTTGATGTGGTGGATTACACGTTCACTGCTTGCGTATTTTCCTGATTGTTATGTAACATAGAAACAAGCGTAAGTTATTACTCTCCATATTGTTGGTTTGTTGCATATAATGATTGATACCTACTGACGAGTACACTGACTGCATTAACTTACACTGTCCTGTACAGCGTGACTCGCTGTCCGTCGATCCCTTGTTTCTGTTCCGGCGCTGGAATGGTCACCTGACTTCAATTCTGCGTTATCCGAACATGTGATTTTGTGATTCGACGTTTTGCTGACCACTAATAATAATAATAATAATAATAATAATAATAATAATAATAATAATAATAATAATAATAATAATAATAATAATGTAGCTGGATGACCATGTGACTGCGAATCTATATTTAGTTGAATTTGCGACTGCGATTCTATATATAGCTGAAGATGCGACTGCGATTCTATATATAGCTGAAGATGCGACTGTGTTGCTGTATTTTAGCTGAACATTTGTGATGTTGCTATATGTAGCTGAACACTTGGTTACGACTGTTTTTAGGCGGTCACGTGACAAAAACTGTGTCATCATGAATACCTGTGTGATACCAGGAAGGCGGTAGACTTGTTGTGAGTATGGTGATACAGGTCTGTTTTACCTAGCTGACTCCATGTGTGATAATATTCAACTGTTACATGTTTGTAGTGATCAGTGTAGACTTGTGTTAATGTCAAGCTGAACTGCAGTGATCGTGGGAGTTTTGCTCCGCGTGTTAACAGACTGTTACTATATGTATAACCGCGTTCATATTAATACTAGTGATAGCAATGACGTTTTAACATACCAAGCTGATGTTACGATGTGGGAGCGAAATAAGAACAGTTTTTAGCTGTTTGTGAGCTAGCTGTATGAATCAATACCGGTGTGGTGTTTGGTGTATCAATAAGCAAACTGGTTGTATGAAATATGTGTGTAAGGGTCTATGTATGAATCTGTGGGTGCAGTGTTGTCTGAATGTAGGTGCAATGTTGTCCGAATTTATGTGCAATGTATTTTGTATGAATGCGTGTCAATTGTAGGTCTGTGCAATATGGTATGAATGAGTGTGAAATGTATTGTGTTTGAATGCGTGTCCATTGTATTGGTCTGTGCATTGTGGTATGAATGAGTGTGCAATGTTGTTCTGTTGTATGGATAAAGCGAATTGGTTGAAGTAATGTGTGTGCAGTGTTATCTGTAAGACTGTGAAAAGTGGCTGTGTTAATGTGTTTGCCATGTTGTTCGCATGGATGTATTGTGATGTAGTCTGCATGAATTATCATGTGTGTAATGTTTTGTTGTACGGATAACCCAAGTGGCTGTATCCGTGTGTGTCTGTCTGTGTGGCGTGTGTGTGTGTGGCGTGTCTGTGTGAACAAGTGCTGTGCGCAGTGTTGAAACATGACTGTAGGAAGAAGGAAGTCACTGGTTTGTGTGGTCTGGTGCAATACATTGGGCAAGCACGATCTTTATGCATGCCTGTGTGGCTTTGGTGCATTGAGGATGAAGATGGTGATATTTTGAGGTGATGTAAGTGGTGCTAGCTATATTGGTTGAAAAGCACCAAGCCACCTGATGAGACAAGTGGACATTGGACCCACATGCTCATGCTAAGTATACGCCAGAGTTCAGATGTAACAAGAACATCAACTACAACAGCTTCTTTCTCTCCAAGAAGCGCCACCAAGGGCATGGGTGATTGCACCCATAACTAAGAACATACTTATCGTTTTCCACCCATAACGCTCTAAATAAGATCAGAATAACCAAGCAGGTATCCAGAGCTCAATTGGTGTCGTCCGCTGTTTTCTGTCTCCCTCACTGCGGTCGATGTATGCTGAAAGAAAAACATGTTCGTGCCAGCCGGTCATTTCCCCAAGGACGAACGCTACTGCTTCAGTGTGGCAAGGGAGGCGATTTGGTTCAAGGCCTAGTGACTTCCCAGCTAAACCTAACTTGGTTACTTCCCCTGATTTTTCTTTCTCTCCCCCCCCCCTCCCCCTCATTAATTTTTTTTTTTTTTTTTTTTGTTAAATTACAATTCTTTCCCATTATTTGATTACAAATGCAGATCTCTAAACAAAGCCATAAAATAACTATACCTCCCATATATTTTAACTTATGTCATATATAATAATAACTAAGTGCATATAATAGCAGTTTATACATAATTTGATTAAAACGCAAATAACTAAACAGTAAATACAGTAGGAGACAAATAATTGCTTCAGCTTATGCGAAGCTAAGTATGCATGAAACACACACATCACAAACTGATAAAAATTGCAGAGCACACCAAAACGCAGAATCGATCCTGTGACCCTAGTGACATTTAAAGGAGGTGTGAGGGAGATTCAAAGAACAAACAACAATAACAAACTTTAGTTTTGCTAATCTGCGCTACAGTTAACTACCTTAGTTACAACAAAATCAATTAACATAAATTTCGACTGGAAATAATAAATCTAAGACTATAGGGAACGATACTCGGCATGGAGAAATATTGTTTCGTTGTAATTTTCAAACACGCGCGTATGTTTTTTCTAGGCTTTACAATTAATTTCTTTGAAAGTCCGATTGGCAATCGACATATGTGCTTCAAAATGTAACGTTGACGTTAACGTGTTCACTACAGCCAGCTTCATTGAGAACTCTTTAATCATAATCCTGGCGGTCGCTTTATTGATTTGAGCAGACAGGAGCATTTGTAGTTGACTGTAGCGAACTGACTACGACTCTGTGGCACTATTGTACAGTGTCTGAAAGACCAAGTTACACAGACAGTGGTTGTAACAATATTTACTATAGGAATAATTAACAGTAAATATTTAATTGTGGTTCCAAATGTATGAGTTAGTTATCCATTGCTTACAGGGTCCAGCGGACTGCAAAGAGCCGAATCAGAACCACACTATCAAAACCACAACTTGGTTGAAAGAGGACTCACTCCTGATCCGTATAAAAGATCTGCTGAAACAACCCTTGTGATAACACTGAAGGTACTCCACTAGCAGGTCACTTTACAATAAAGGCATCCCACGCAGGGGACGCTGAGGCTATACTCTAATTTAGTGCAACGTCTCCAGTTAAAATCTGTACTGTGCCTGTGCTTGAAGTCAACCATTTCTTTCTCTCCGTTATTATTATTATTATTATTATTATTATTATTATTATTATTATTATTATTATTATTATTATTTACCACCAAGTCGTTTATAGATGTTTTTTTTCTGTTCTCATCTCCTTCTTCCTTTTCCTTCTCCTGTTATGCCTTCTTTTTTATTTTCCACCTCCTTCCTTTTCGGCAAGCGTGGACGGAGTTGCAGATGATAACTAGGTATCGATCTTCGGCACGGTACAGTTCTCAGCCTGATCCATCATTACAGCTCCACCTTTCCGTCTAGCACTGAGGCCTCACCAGGGATGGGGGCCTCTTTTTTTTTTTTTTTTTTTTTTTTTTGGGGGGGGGGGGGGTACTTTCTCCTCTCTCTCCCTAAAAAATGTGGAAAAACATTCTACAATATGGCTAGAGCGAAAGCGTTGTTGATGTGGGAAGAACTTTTCCTATGTTATTTATTCAGATATATTACAGTTTAATAGCCTAGAACTGAAATTATAAGACGGGAATACAAAGAGAGGAACTGCCAAGCAGAGCTAAAAACGTTAGAACTTCCTTTTTCTCCTCCTCCATCTCTTCCTCCTCCTTCTCTTTCATTTTCGTCTTCTTCTTCTTCTTCTTATTCTTCTTCTTCTTCTTAACCTTTCAGTATTTAAAGGTTACTGTAAAGCAAACCACAGGACTTTATATTGATGTAATATTTATAAACATAAAGTACTGCCTTGTGGATCCACACACACTTTACACAATGCCCCCTAATGACTGACTAAATACTAGCCTATTGTATAACTGCGTACATTGGGTGCACGAAGTAGTAACCATTTATCCTCGTCTAAACGAGGCTTCGTGTGTATGTTAAACCGTGTTTCACGTCCTAAGACAACACGTGCTATACGGTTAGAAGAAAGCTAAAATAATGGAAAATATAATTTTCAAGATGTAAAACTTAGGTTTAAACTAATTTATTGTCTTCTTTTTTTTTTTAAGTAGGCTTCGTAATATTTAAACAGACTGATACTAACTGAATGTCTACGAGTACAACAGATGACAACTGTGGATTTAACCAAGTGTGTGAGTACGAACTTTGAGATGAGGGGAAACAAGAGCATTTTCTGATCTTGTGTTTTGTGTAACTGCACAAATGGAGTGCGGTTTAAGTGGAATGAATAAATAGTAACATTCTGCAATAGTGTATGTGTGTGCGTGTGTGTGTACATATGTGTGTGTGTGTGTGTTAGTGATGACCAAAAGGTTAAATTGTATGTATGTATGAATGTACGTACACATTTATATATGTATGTTTGTATAAATGTACGTATATATATATGAGAAAGATAGGAATAGTGATGATGGCATTATAATTGGAGTTGGCGTTAGTGTTTATGTTCTAGTAGTGATGTTGTTACTGGTATAGAACAAGGCTCCCATTATTGATGACTACAACTCTGCAAGCTGTTTACAAAATGTGTTCTATGTAGATGTAGACACTTGTTTATATGCAAGTGAAGGCGGGTAGGACGGCTGTGTCTGTAAACCGGATCACGAAGTGCTATGAACATGTTTCCTATGACTGTGTGCTTTTGGGTTTTTGCGTTTGTCACTTTTGACTCGTCTTGCCAACCAAACGTGTTTAGCTGCTCATTTTAGTTGTATGACTGCTCAAACCAGGCAAACGTCAGCATTTTCACTTTGTTATTAAAACCAAGGGTGTTTTTGTTTGTTTGTTTATTTTCAGGGGAGTTGTGTTTTTTTTAATTCTTTTTTTTTACATTGTATTTGTATTCAATAGTTTATTGTTGCCTGCTTGCATCTTAAAGTTCAGCAATATTTTCTAGTTAAGTATTGGTCATGTAGTTATATAACTGCTCAAACCAGCCAAAAGTCTGAATTTTCGTTTCTTATTGAAACCAAGGTTTAATCTGCTGTTTGGTTTTCTGCTTGCGTCTTAAGCTCAGTAGTATTTGTTAGTTATGCATTGGTCAGCAAGTTCATCTATATTAATTGTGTTCCTTACAAATGATAAACTTATTTCTTGAACTTTCTAGAAATCGATCACGTCAACATTAGCAGTTTTGATGATTGTTTACACAAAAAGTTTGTTTGCCAAGTTTCTGTATGCTCAACAGATTTTTACATCATTTATATTGTTACCATTTATATTAATTGTACTATGCTAAGACCAGACGCAAACCATTATTTATTACATGTCGAGAGAAACACTTTTATGATTCTTATATGAGATTTTACTGACTTTGCTGTACAATTTTAACAGTATTTGCTAAGAGTTTTGGAGTTTTCAACTTATGATTTTTAAAACTGACAATTATCTAAAGAGATTTTGGCTTTCCTTTATTTCCACTTACTACTTACATTATTAATAAGCACAAATTGTTCTCTTTTAAAACTTTTTGTTGTTGTTGTAATATATGGTTTTAATTTATGGCAGAGCTGTTAAATAAATATCTATACAAACGCTAATTTTCTAACACTTAATGATTACATTTGTCCCAAAAATTATGTTCGGTTTTTGCTAAAGTAGGAAATGAAAAGCAAACTTTGTGCGTTTGTTTGGTATTATTTATGTTTAAAAGTCACAAACCATATTATTCCTCTTTTTTTTTTTAGAAAGAATATCTCAAATTATTAATTGTATTTGGACAAAAACACGTAACTTACATATGGTTTAAAGACACCGTGAGACGTTTAACTCAAGATCTGTAAGTGATTAGTTATAATTTATATTAATTAAGTTAATAAAAAAATAAGTTAAATGTTTAACGTTGTTTTTGGTCAACCATTGATGCATTTGTTTGGAGAACATAGAACTTACTGAAACCAATTGCATTGTTAAAAACAAAACATAGATTGCCTGCACACCTGAAATTGCAGCTATAGAGAGTATCGCTTGTGTAGAAAATATTTCATAATACAATACAATACAACACAACACAACACAATACAATACATCTTTATAGTCCAACTTTCACAGTAAGCCTATACATAAAATCGAAAATTTACCTTTGACCTTTTGTGCAAACTTTGCATAAAATAGTACATTAAAAAAAATGTCTATGCGAAAACAGTCATTTGGATCAGCTGGAAATGTTCTCTCTCTCTCTCTCTCTCTCTCTCTCTCTCTCTCTCTCTCTCTCTCTCTCTCTCTTGCTCGCCTTTATCTGTTAAATGTTTGTGTGCTTGCATCTTTAAGGTCAATAGTAATTGTTAGTTTAGGTCAGCACGTTGATCTATGTTCATTGTGTTCCTTACAAATGATAAACTCATTTATTGAAAGTTCTAGAAGTAATAATAGAAGTAATAGTATGCAATGGAAGAAAGAAATGTCTTTCATCCGCTCCCCATCCCTCAAGTTTCCTACAAAGTTTGGCCAATGGTATACTTCAGTCATTTATAAACACCATAGGTTACAACAACTTGTGGCTAGTTTTAATTTGCTGTGATAATTCCTGCAATTGAATGAATTATTCATATATGGCACACTTATCAGCTCAGAGAGCTGTTCAACGCACTGATGAAGAATAAGAGTGTGATGGATGCACACATTTATGATGCGATCATTGCAAAAATATTAATAGTAAAAGAATGCTGCTGTATTAGATTTTGAACTGGGCTAGATTATAATACAAACAACACAATGCGTGCATGTTTAGAGACTGTTGACTGTGCCTAGATGATGCATTTTAGTATCCATATAGTGTGACCATTTAGTTGTGGAAGTAATCATCCATCTAGTGTGACCGATGTACGGGTAACCATGATTTCTTGATGTTGGATTTGTACATTTCAAGTTAATTTTTATTTGTGTAAATGTCAATTGGATTTTATAATGATACATTTGTGTAAATGTCAAATTAATTTAATTTTGTGTTTGCTTTGTATGGGTTTAAATTTGTTAATTGTCATTTAGGCATCTAAAGAGTTTGCCAAATTATAGCGTAAGCGTTGCATTGCTTAGTATGCCATATAGGTTGAGAACTACTTATGCTTGTATTGATGTAATGAACCGCTCACTTTCATTTCTAAACCATTAAATGATATAATTGTCTTTGCTTTTAACCCGTTACAATAATTTGATAGATATTTGTTTGGATTGGTTTAACCTTCTTTTAATTAGGCAAACCATTATTAATATTTAATTTTTACTTTAATTCACTTTGAAGACCTTTATTACAAGTGAATCATTTTAAGGTGTGGTGTTCGTTACATACTAATAGCACTAATACCATGTGATGTATACTTTTATTATGTCTGGTTTTATAACTATTTATTTACTTTAGATACAGCTTTTGAAAAGGTACGGGTTCGATTTTAAAGGATCAATTGATCAAATTGCAATTACCTACAGGATTCATAATGTACAATTTTTATTTTTAAAATCTATATCATTATAACATGCCTTCCTCACAACTTTAGCCTGTGTACAAGTGAAAATATTCACACGTGTAGTTTAGTTAATTTAAATTATAGAAGTGCAATTTTATTGTCAGTTACTCATGACCTTTTTATTTATTGGTTTATTTTCTATTCAAGAGCTGAAGAAGAAGATAATAATTTAATTCATTTTATTCGTCATTTAGTCTCCTTTCCATTGTTGGTTGTAATTTCAACACATTGAATGTAACTGTCACCATGCTACTCTATTTATGGTATTTCAAGACTATTGCGTAACTGTCAATTGGAAATGGGCTTTCTGTTGTGCGCGTTTTCAGTTTGTGCTGATTTATATTATAATTGCGTTGGGTGAGATTTTATTGTAGGCTGGTCTATACCTATTGACGTCCTGTGTTGTGTAATTACTTAGGCATAATCGTATGCAACAAATAAAGTTGTCAATTGATTTTCCATGATTTGGTTGACAAACGTAGCTGTTGACGTCCGTGAAATTGTGCTGTGTTGTTGCCATTTTGTTTTGTTGAAGGAGCATGCATTGTCTTTCTTTTTAAGTTTGGCAGAAAATTGTTTAATGGTTTGAACTTTGCGTTATATTTATTGGATGACCTGTAGTACGTTACTTTATTTGTGTGTATTATCCATATTATTTTAATTTGTTTTATTTTATTATATTTGGTTTTATTTTATTTGATATTCTGTTTGACACATTGCAATGAATGAACATGAAAGTTTAGGGTTGACGAAATGGCAGACGAGGATAAACAATCCCCTGAAAGGGAGTAGGAACCTAAATTAACACTGAACCACCACAGCAATCCTATTGCTAAGCTGGACAGTGAACAATGGCCACTTGTATTTGTTACTGGCTGTGGCAGGCACAACACTGTGGCACTGAGCTACTGCAGTTAGAGATCACCCAATTCATTAGGTAACGTTCATTTTCTATAATAAAATATAAAATAAATAACGTCCAAGTCATGTGCCTGTTATTCATTCAGACAATTGCTTAGGCTGTGAGTGAGGCATACATATAATTCATTTGGGTTGTTTTTATTTTTATTTATTTTATTTATTAATTAATTATTTAATTTATTTTGACAGCGCTATATACAAACTTTTATTTTATGCGACTGTGAAATATTGTCTTTTCTTTATGTGCTATTTCTACCCTTAGTCATTTTTCTGGAATGGGTGGTGGTTGTTCCGTTTTAATAATTTAGTTTTTAGTGTGATTTTGTCTGTGTCTTTGGCATCCTGTTGTCTGCTTCCGCTCCCATTAAGCTGGCCCAAAGAAAAGCAAGGTCTTAAACGCGTCTCTCTCTCTCTCTCTCTCTCTCTCTCTCTCTCTCTCTCTCTCTCTCTCTTGCATCCGAATGATGGCCGAAACACCACAACCCACTACCATCTGTTTCGTCATTTTATTTATTTTACTTTATTTGTTTATTTTTATTTATTTATTTAAACACTGGATAGTCAATGATTTTGTGTGTGGGTCGTCCACATCAATCAGTCCCAATTATTCTTCTTTCCTTTTGACAATACAGTCTTCTTTCCTTCTCCCTGTCAATTACTGTTAAAGAAAAAAAGAAGATAAAACTTCTCCACTCTAGTGAATATGCCCTTAACCTTATTTCTGATGAAGATTGAAGGTTTGAACAAAGCAGTTTGAGAGATTTCTTGTTATTTTTATTTCAATTTTAGTAAAAACCCAACCCAATCTCTCTCTCACTCTCTCTCTCTCTCGCTCTCTCTCTCTCTCTCCACTTCACTACCCACACCCCACACCCCACTATTAATTTATATTTGGATTTTGTGGTTCATTGGTTTGTCCCGCCCCGAGTTGTGTAGAAAAAAAAGCGCCACAAAACGTTTTGATTGCTTCGCATGAACTATTTTTGCTTCCGGGCAACCTTTTGCCATAAGGGAGCGCATTTAAAATGGCGCAGCACATGTTGATTGCA
This sequence comes from Oncomelania hupensis, assembly GCA_036898135.1. Lineage (NCBI taxonomy): Eukaryota > Metazoa > Mollusca > Gastropoda > Littorinimorpha > Pomatiopsidae > Oncomelania > Oncomelania hupensis. The sequence continues at coordinate 13,532,338 of CM072523.1, read as the reverse complement.
CAACAGCCAATCAAAGTGAAGTTGGCCTGAAAGTGAATGTTACTGTCAATCGCACTGACGACACAACAATACTATCAAATATAAATTCTAATTCATACCGATTGCACCTAAACATAATTATTCCGTCAAATAACAAGTACATAAATCTTATCAGACTGTAAATGACAAAAGGTCCTCCCTTGCAATTTTACCATTGAACACATCGCCATTCGCAAATCGAAAGCCCATCACTCTGGCCGCCATCTTTTCCTCTTCACAAACCTTTTGAGACCGCTACAGAGCGCTCTCCGCGGGAATAGGGTTGCGCAGACTTTCCGCCAAGATAGTTAGTAGCGTTACGTAGCGCTCTGCGTAGGCAACTCGGGGCTGGACTGACTGAACAAGAATAATTGATAGCGATGTGTGTTGTTAACTTTCAATGAGGAAGACAATGAAGAGGAAGGGAATTGCTAATTATTATTATAGTATTATATTGGAAAGATACGTTGTTGTATTATACTTAAAGGGAAATGTTTCATAAGGGGAAAATATATGTTGTATTTTAGGGAAATATTATTAAAAAGAAGATTCACTCGCCAACCTCCAAGCAGGCAAGACGCATTGCTGATTGCTCTCCAGAGAGCGAAATTTCAACCGTGTAGTTACGTAATTACTGTTATACCGGAGTGAACACAGGCACAACTGTTTGTATAGAAAAGTCTGTATAGTAGGCTTACTGAAACCTATTACAATCAGATTGATCTTTGTCTAGAGATAAGACTGTATAATTTCAAAACGAATTTTAACGGATTTATAAAAGATTTTAGCTGCTTTAAATTTCTTCATTTTCAGTTCAACTCAGATCCATAATTTATTTTAACCTTCTGATCACACTTCTGCAATAAAACTCATACCCTATGTATGTAAGCTATGTAATTTATTATTGTTGAATGTACCAGTTAAATTAGTATTACAAAAGTTTACCAACTTCTGCAATAAAGCTCATACTCTATGTATGTAAGCTATGTACTTTATTATTGTTGAATGTAGCAGTTAAATTAGTATTATTTATGACTGTTGAAAAATTATGCCATCATTAATTTATTAGTTCATACTTTATTTTTGCTGAGTTTTTACCAACTTCTGTTCATAATATATATAATACTTAATAGCATAATATTCCACTTTAAAGGAGAAATTTGAAGCAGCTGAAATTCAGAATTCTGTAAAACTTCGTTTTCAAATCATTCACTATTGTATACATATGATATTGTATTATAGATGAAGTGAAACTTGACCTTGGTAAATTAACCAGTCCCTGTAGAAAATGAAAATGGCGCAACAATCTGGTGAAAGGTTAAAAGTCAGTTAGCAATTGAGACCGGACAAGGGACATGCATACTATTAAAATAAATCAGATGATGTGAAAGAAAGTGTATTTGTTTATTTAATTATTTTGTCTGCTTGCTTGTTGTTGTTGGTTTTTTTTTTTGGTTTGTTTGTTTTTGTCCGCTTATTTATTTATTTATCTGTTACATCTATTGCAATGTGTGTGTGTGTGTGTGTGTGTGCGTGTGGGTGTATGTGTGTGTGTATGTGTGACCTTTCCGCACCTATTACTGTTGACAATCTTTGCAACCAAAACATTTAACAAGAGTTTTTATAGAAAATACATTGTAAACATATTTAAGGAGTTTAGCGCCAATTCAATGCGATGTGTTATTTATTATCTACCCGGTCATTAACATAATTTATTATTGTTGAATAGCTAGTAATTCATTATTGTTGAATAGCTGTTAACTTTTTATTATTTATAACTGTTGAAAAGTTATGCCATAATTTATTCTTGATGAATATTTCGTATCCTACTTTGTTTTTGCTGATCAGTTGCTTAATTTATTATTGTTGTAGGTCTTATAATTTATTAAGTTTGCTTCTTTTTGGTACCTCGGAAGACTGTTCAGTGGATCATAATTTATTATTGTCTAATAGTTTCATCATTTGTTAACCTTGGTAATATTTATAATAGAAGAACCTTGAATGGCTCTATAATTTATTAACCTTGTATAAACTAATAGTTTATTAATCTTAAATAGTGTATATTTTGATTAATCTTTACAAATTATTAACCTTGAATAGTGCGTAATTTATTAAAATAGGTACATTTATTATGAATTTTTAATATGTTTTAATTTATGGTCAAATCTAGCTGATCATGTCAAAATCTTCGCAAGATGCCTCGTGCTGGTAACATAGTTTTGATTTGACATGCTACATTATACATACTACACTCCAAAGATATTGACAACTTATAACAATTATACCGACTTCAAAAATATTTCGTTTCCCCCTTGGTCCGCCATGGCGATCAATGATGACTCGCGTTTCGATAAAACTTCCAAGTTCAAATAAGTGACGCCACTGGTTTGCATCATTTCTACACTGATTTACTTAACTTCGACTTGCACATTGAACTAAATGGGAAAGATGGATCAGTCGTTGATAATCTTTTAGTTTATTATTGTTATTACCTAGTACTTTATTTTGCTGGCATAGGTCAGATGTAAATTTAATAACAGGTCATTATTGATTTATTATTGTCATATGATCATATGATTTATTTTTTATATTTTTTAAATTTACTTTATTGTCCATTTTTTATAGGGAAATTTTGGGCCGCCTCCCCTGGGGAAAGCGTAGTCGCAGCCTGTGGCGCGCCCAAACCCAACCTACCTAACATTAGTTGTGATTTTACAAAATGTGGATTAAGTTATTGTGGAATAGGTCTTTTAATCTAAATTAATTTTTGGTGGAATATGCCATACAATTTATTAGCTTCTAAGATGGTTTTTTTAAATGTGTGTGGAATAGTTATAATTTGTTATTGTGTGGACTAGTTATAATTTGTTATTGTGTGTGGAATAGTTATAATTTGTTATGGTCGGGTAGCTATTCATTTATGATTGTTGTATAGTTAATATAATCATATAGATGATATAATTTATGGATTTGTTGAATAGTAGCATAATTTATAATAATTGTTTAATGGGTATGCAGCAAAGTCTTTTGGATTCTGGATACTATTTATGGTGTATTTTCCGTCTAGGCCACACAAAAAATAGATTTATTAAACTGCTGTAGAGTCGATGGTGTGTCATTAAACTGAATTGGTTTCATTGATACAGATATGTTTTGCTTGATTGTTTTTTTAATAAGTAACAGACATGCGCCATATTGCTGTTTTCTTGATTTCCATCCTGTTGTTGGGGGTTTTCGTTTGTTTTGTTTATTAAAATTATTTGTTTGTTTATTTTCGTGTGTGCCTGTGTAAATTTTGTTGATTATTTATAATTTCTGTAAGCTGTATCACATCCAGACCATTTTTGGATTGAATTTGCAACATGAGCTATTCTAGTAGCGTGGCAAACTGCGCGCATAATAACCCTCCCAAACGATCCTGAGGTCGTGTGTGTAAAATCGTTTCTTCGTTCTGTCACGTGATCAAAGCAAACATGTTAATAATTTAATTTCGTTTTGGCGCGGAATTTGTTTTGTATTATTTTGTTTTTCATGGGGAATGCGTATTAATTTATTTCGGGGGTTCCGTTTTTTTTATTCGTATTAATCTTTTTTAGTATTATTTTTATTTCTTTTTTATTGATTTATTTTATTTTGTGTAATAATAGTCATTCTGTGTTAAGAATGTGGGAAAGTGGTTATATTGTACTGATCATTCAACTTGTATTACTTATGACTATGGCGTAATTTTGTATCACAACACAAATGATAATAATAACTATAAGTGAAGGCTGGCTTGACAAATTGAATGTATGAAATGTGTTTGTACGTTAGCCTAGAGCATGTGATGGGATTTTGACTATTACTATGTTATTATCACTATTACTGTACACCTATTACATAACAATCGGTCGTTTCTGTTGTTGCGTTGGTGAGATGCGCATCCGGATGTGAAAGGTGCTGAATGGTAAAAGGCGTGATTGCGGAGTTTTGGACTGATAACACTTGTTCAATGTACAGTACCATGAAATAAAGTTAGTCAGTTGATTTTACACTGTTGTGTTGAAGATGTCTGTCTGCATCTCTGTCTCTCTCCCTCAACTTCTTCTCTCTTTCTCTCCCTCCTCTTCTTTCCTCCGCGCGCACTTTCTCTCTCTCTCTCCTTTTGTTTTAACTGCTCTCTTTCCTCTCTTTCTTTTCTCTGTTCTCTCTCTCTCCCTCTTCTCTCCTTTTCTCCGCTCTGTCTTTTTCTTTTATGTGCTCTTTCTCTCCTCGTCTTCTTTTCTTCGCGAGTATCCAGTGAGTGTCTGTTACAATTTCATGCATAAATAAGCAGTTTAGGCTGGCGAGACAATGCCAATGACTAGATTCTTGCCAATCTATGCGTTTAAAAGCGTGTTTACATAGATGATTATAGAACAAATATTGAATTGCATTTATTTAAGGAAAGATTGTGGGGTGAGAGGGTGGGGAATGCAATGAGTAATAGGTGAAAATAGAAGCATTTTGTGAAAGAGGATTTAATTCAAAACAGGATTTAAGATGCTTTAAAATAGCATATATTTGCAAGGAAATAGGGCAAGTAAAGAGAGTGGGAGTGGATTGAGAATAATTCAAAAGCCCTATTTTATGAGAAAAATAGAGTGGATAAAGATGGCGGTCTTAGAACTCTCATTTCCTTCAGCTATGTGTGTATATTTAAATATATTTGAATGGCTTCCCATCTTGTTTTCTTATCATCTTTAATAAATAAATAATTCGATAACAATATAAATATATAAACATACCGATGCATACATTGAGTTACTAGCTACATAAAAAATAAATAAATAAATATTGTAAGTGCTGTTGTCGAGAGGGATTACTACGGACTGCTCCGTGATTCAAGAGACACAACTCTTCCATTTCAACGCACATAGAGATAAGACTGAACACACTAGGGTTCCTTCCCCTGATGTCTATTCACCATGAATGAATGCGAACGCTGTTCTCTCACAGACATGCAACACATGCACACACACAAACACACACACACACACATGCACGAGCACACACCCATCCCATACACCCCCACACCCATACACACTCCCACCCACTCCTCCCACCCACGCACACAAACACAAACACGCACACACACACAAACACACCACACATACACACACACGCACACACACCCACGCACACACACACATACACACACAATGTTCAGGCGTAATACTAAAACGCACACTACTAGATAAATGAAGCCCAGAGAAAGTAGGTTATGTTGTGTCTGCGATAAGAGACCTTGTTAAGACGCTACGTAACCTCTTTACAGTCACTCACTTTCCCATTGACAAAACAATGGCCGCTGTGACTAATTGTATCAGTTCTAGATTATAAGCCAGTAAAACAAGTTGTGGCAGTATTCTAACTGTTGTTATGAACTTTAAGAGACCGTTTGTAATTTATGTTTACAGACGAAAGGTTCAGCTAATTTGTGTATAAAATTAATGTCCGTTGTGTATGGCTTTTAGATGGTATCTTATCTCTTAATGTCCGTTGTGTATGGCTTTTAGATGGTATCTTATCTCTTAATGTCCGTTGTGTATGGCTTTTAGATGGTATCTTATCTCCGGATACATATACAAATTGAGGTCTAGTTTGTGTAGGTCGAACGGACATTAAAATTATGGCGCTCATGTCTTAGACGAGTGAGTGCCAATAAGCACTAGGTCCCCTCTACCCATCCCTGTTCGCCCATGCACAATTGTGCTCAGTGTTTTTTTTTTATTTCATTTTTTGACATTTTATTGTTCTTTTTATCGGGAAATTCTGGGCCGCCTCCCCTGGGGAAGACGTAATCGCAGTCTGTGGCGCGCCCAAACCCAACCTACCTAATATTGTGTTTTTGAAATTTGTGCTGGGGGAGCAAACCGGAGTACCAGTGAAAAGAAACACTGAGACGGTCAGTTGTCTGTGGCGGCAAGCAATGCGCCTCGCCTCGCGCAGCAAGAGTGCGCCTCGGGAGGTTTGGGAGATCCTGCATCGGCCAGCGTCTTCAGCATCCTGTATCGGCCAGCGTCTTCAGCATCCTTAAGACGCATCCTGTATCGGCCAGCGTCTTCAGCATCCTGTATCGGCCAGCGTCTTCAGCACATCAGCTGGAAAAAGCGCTAAATAAGAACGATAAAATAAAATAATAAAATATATTACAATACGATTTATGTTGCTCTGTTCGATCGAGCCAGCAAACAAGCATGCAAACACCTCCATTCCAAAACCATTTTTTGCTTTTAGATATGTATTCTGTTTTCAAACCCTTGATAACCAAATCAAAAGACAAACACAATTTTTTTTTTTACATGCATGCCTTTCACAAAAATTATACACCACTATTCTAAGCCCATTTTTTGCTCCTATAAAAGAGTCTTTGAGCCCGTCATAACCATTTATAGTCGTTTAATGTATCCATTGACAGACGAATCTCCATTACTATTCTGTAATTGTGTTGGGCCATTAGTGGACTAAATAGGTTGTGTATTGCTGCTATATTCAAGCAGAGAACTTAATGTGCATGGAACTTACTATAAGTTCTCTTATCAAAGCCAGCAAAATCTGTGTTTGCAGTGTGAAGAGACTGTCTTCAAAACACACAAAAACTCTTTTCACGAACATTACGTTTTTAGAAAACGTTTTGTTGAGTATTATTGTGTAATTGCATAGGCGGGCATAAATACACCCTATATATAATTATGATATTTTTTTTCAATGTGCCTTAACTACATTCGGCTGCCTCAAAACATTAACGTAGGCTACCAACACTCTTTTCCAAGTTCCTATGATGATGTCTCTCGTGCGGATCTTGCTAAATTATCCATCAGTAACACACTTATCACATCCGCCCTGGTGGCCAACAGAACGCGCGGGCCTTGGAGACCCGGTCGACGACCGATCCGGTATGGAGTGAGTGGATCTTTTCATCATTTATTCCTGTGTCTTGGGCAAGAAAGACCTGGCAGGGCCCAATCCTCTCCAGTTTGTTGGCCACAGCCGAAATCTACCAGTACAGTGTGGCTCGCATTGGCCCCGAGTACGTGGTCGTTGAACTTGTAGTAACGTGAGGTTCCTCCGTCCTGGCCGGTGACTTCTGTGTAGAAGACATTCGCCCAGTGATGCCGTGCTGACATCACCCCTGTTAGTCGCCTCTTACATGTACGACAAGCCTGGAAACGTTGGGTCTATTCTATTCAGTGCCCGAACCCACAGGGTATGGCCGATGGTATGGTTATGTCACCGGAGCATCAGCCTTGCAAAGACCATCCTGCAAGGTACGGTGCAAGGAGGCAGAAGAAGAGGGAAACATAAAAAGAGTTGGGAAGACAACATTGGAGAATGGACTGGCTCGACACTGAGCGAAGCTATGAGGGTTGATGAGGACAGAGAAAGTGGAGTACGCTGGTCAAATGTTCATCTGTCGTGCCCCAACCACTTCCCAGTTACGGGATAGGATAGGATAGGACCAACATTCTTTCTCTGTCGCTTAGTTTTCTTTCCAATAACCCACCATTGCTAATAATATCAATGAACAAAATATTAATACTTACTTACTTAATGCCCGTCACCCCTGCCAGGGTATGGGCCGCCAACAACAGCTCTCCAGAGTCCTCTGTCCTGTGCCATCTTGGCGGGGTCGGCCTCGAGGTCGCGTCGCCATGTGTTCCTTGGACGGCCTCTCGTTCGCTTTCCCTGGGGGTTCCACTTCAGCGCCTGCCGGGTGACGTTCGTCTCTGGTTTGCGTAGGGTATGCCCTATCCAGCCTCATCTCCTTTTCCTGATTTCATCTTCAGCAGGAATTTAGCGGGTCCTTTCCCAAAGGTTGGCGTTGCTGATGGTGTCGGGCCAGCGGATCTGAAGAATCCTTCTGAGGCAACTGTTGATGAAGGACTGGACTTTTTTTTATGGTGGTCTTGGTTGTCCTCCATGTCTCTGCTCCATACAGTAAGACTAACTTTACAATGGAGTTGAATATTCGAATCTTGGTGGCCAAAGACAGTTCTCTGGAGGTCCAGATGTTCTTGAGCTGAATGAAGACAGCTCTTGCTTTGCCGATCCTAGCCTTGACGTCCGCATCTGTGCCGCCCTGCTGATCAATGATGCTACCCAGGTAGGTGATGGACTGCACTTCTTCCAGGGGACTTCCATTCAACATGACTGGTTCGATACTGATGGAGTTGATCTTCAAGATCTTGCTCTTGTCTTTGTGGATGTCGAGGCCGACCTCCGACGATGTGGCTGCCACTGCATTTGTCTTCTCTTGCATCTGCTGTTGGCTATGGGAAAGAAGAGCAAGGTCGTCAGCGAAGTACCGGTCATCGAGCTGGCTCTACAGAGTCCACTGGATTCTGTTCATACTTTTCCTGGTGCACGTCTTCATAATCCAATCTATGGCGATGAGGAAGAGGAAAGGCGACAACAAGCACCCTTGTCGGACTCCGGATTTCACCTGGAAGTTGTCTGTGAGCTGTCCTCCATGGATAACTCTGCATGACATGTCGTCATAGGAATTCCTGATCAGATTGACCATCTTGGCTTTTATGCCGTAGTGTCGAAGGAGCTTCCAGAGGGTATCTCGATCCACGCTGTCAAACGCCTTCTCATAGTCGACGAAGTTGATATACAACGGCGAGTTCCATTCCATGGACTGCTCAACTATGATGCGGAGTGTTGCAATCTGGTCCGTGCAGGATCTGTTCTATCGGGAGCCTGCTTGCTCGTCTCGTAACTGAAGGTCGACAGTATCCTTCATCCTATCCAAAAGGACCCGGTTGAAGACCTTCCCAGGCACAGATAGAAGTGTGATGCCCCTGTAGTTGTTACAGTTGCTGAGGTCTCCTTTCTTGGGAAGCTTGATCAGGTAACCTTCCTTTCAGTCTGCCGGAACATCTTCTTCCTCCCAGATCCTCTCAAAGAGTGGGTACAGCATCTTCACTGACACTTCCATGTCCGATTTTAGCGCCTCTGCTGGGATGTCGTCTGGTCCAGCGACCTTGCCGTTCTTCATCAGGGTGATGGCCTTCTTAATCTCTTCTCTGGTCGGTTTCTCACAGTTGATTGGAAGATCCACACTGGCTGGTTCAATGACTGGGGAATTCGTTCGTGCTGGTCTATTCAGAAGTTCCTCAAAGTGTTCAGCCCATCTGTTCAACTGCTGATCTAGACTGTTCATGGTGTTTCCATGCTTGTCCTTAACAGGTCTTTCTGGCTTGCTGAACTTTCCGGAGAGTCGCTTGGTGGTGTCGTACAACTGTTTCATATTACCGCTGTACGCTGCCTGTTCCGCTTCAACTGCGAGTCCGTCCACGTAGGCCTTCTTATCTTTTTTTTATGCTTCTTTTCACTTCTCTATGGACTCCTTGTAGTCTTCTTGGGCCTTGACCTTAGCTGCTCTAGTTCTGCTGTTGTTGACTGTTGCCTTCTTCTTTTTTTCTTCTATCTTGATCAAGGTCTCTGCTGTGATCCACTCTTTCTGTTGATGTTTCTTTGGCCCCACTACTTCTTGGCATGACGATCTTAGTGTCTTTTTCACTTTTTCCCACATGTTGAGTACACTGTTTTCTTCTTCTTCCAATAATTCCTGAAGCACTTCGAACCTGTTCCACAGCGCCAGACTAAACTGTTCTTTTGTCTTTGGGTCTTTCAGAAGGCTGGTGTTGTACTTCATTCTTCTGCCTGACAAATTTAACTGGGTCTGCTTCAGCTTCAGCTTCAGTTTCGCCACCACCAAGTGATGGTCGGACGCCACGTCTGCTCCTCTTCTCACTCTAAAGTCTTGCAGAGATCTTCGGAATTTCTTGCTAATACAGATGTGGTCGATCTGGTTCTCTGTAGCGTTGTCTGGAGATACCCATGTACTCTTGTGGATCCGCTTGTGAGGAAAGATGCTGCCTCCGATGACCAGGTTGTTGAGTGCACACAGGTCCGCAAATCTCTCTCCATTCTCATTCATTACTCCTAAGGCGTGGGTGCCCATGACTGGTTCGTATCCGATGTTGTCAAACCCAATCTTGGCATTGACATCTCCCTTAGAGGATGGTGATGTCCTTGTCTGGGTAGGTCTCGAGGATCTTCTGTAGTCTGCTGTAGAAATTGTCTTTAACATCCTCTTCACTGTCGTTCGGTGGAGCATAGCACTGGACAAGGTTCATCTTGATCTTCCTCATCTTGGTACGGAAGAATGCTGTGATGATCCTGGAGTCATGGGCCTCCCATCCAATCAGTGCTCTCTGTGCCTAATTGGACAACATGACCCTGCGTGTGGGGTGCATCGTTCTCTTCGTGCCCGGAGTACAGCAATAGCTCTCCTGTCATCAGTCGCCTCTGTCCAGCTTGGGTCCACCATGTCTCGCTGATGCCTAACACGGTCAGGTCATTATTCCTCATCTCAGCTGATACCTGTGCCGTCTTTCCCGATTCGTACATGGTCCGGACATTCCATGTGCCGATGGTGGTTCTCCTGGTTGACAGAAGGATAGTCGGTTCTGTGGCTTCCTATCGGCTTTCAACACAACGCGTCATAGGTCTTCGTGATAAAGTACTTTCCTCTCCTAGGATAAAGTTTTCTCTTTCTTCTGTTGTTAACGTTTCTATAGCATAGTCTTTTTTACGGGGTGGGAGTGCTAACCCCACGCCCAACCCTCCTCCTTTTGCAACCGGGCTTGGGACCGTCCTTGGCGGAGTTAAAATATTAATAGCAATAATCATCATCATCATCATCATCATCATCATCATCATCATCATCATCATCATCATCATCATCATCATCATCATCATCTATTATTATTATTATTATTATTATTATTATTATTATTATTATTATTATTATTATTATTATTATTATTATTATTATCATCATTTATTATTATTATTATTATTATTATTATTATTATTATTATTATTATTATTATTATTATTATTATTATTATTAACCGAGAGTTTCTTCTGAGTACTACGGTTTCCTCCCTCCCTTCAATAATAATCCAAATTTCAAAAATAAAAATTGATTTCCCTTCCGGTTTCAGTAATAGCGATCGATTGAGATCGCCGAGTTTTCAGTTCGATTTTTAGAAAACGCGTTATTATTATTATTATTATTATTATTATTATTATTATTATTATTATTATTATTATTATTATTATTATTATTATTATTATTATTATTATTGTTGTTGTTGTTGTTGTTGTTGTTGATGATGTTGTAATAATGTCAAAAGATATTTTGCAGTCGATTCAAGCCTGCAAAGGGACTTAACTGCTGTATAACGAACTATAAATAAGCTTGCATGCAAGGTCCTATCTTGTCGCTATTCTATACATAATGGACTGTTGTTATTCCACTATTATTATTTATTTATTTATTTAATCGTTCTTCTATAACGCTTTTTCAGCTCAAGAGCTGCTCAAGGCGCTGGCCGATACAGGATCTATTCCACTATGCAAAACTATCTTATAAATGGTTGTACTTGAAGAGGGGTGGGGTGTGTGGGGGAAGGGGAATAAGAAGTGTAGGGATCGGTGTGAGGGTGGGGGTGCGCGTGGGGGGGGGGGGTCCCTGCATGTTACCAAAGAGCTTATTACGGAAAGAGGGGAAACTTCCATTATGTCATATACAAAAATGCGAGACTCTCTCACGGATTATTTCCCTTTGCTCGGGCTGGCTATAATTCATCATCTGCTATATGAATGATCTGTGCGTGGTAACTTATTGAGCCTATGCCATTGCAAAAGAACATTTTTATGGCAACGTTTGCAAAAACCAAAATTTTAACCATTATTATTATTAACATTCCGCTACTGCTGTCTTCTTTTTTTTAATGTTTACTTATTGATATTTATTAGGTGCTTTTATGCTGCTTATGTGTGTATGTCATAGGTTCGTTTTCTGCCCTGGAATTTATTATTTTTTAATCAACGACAGATATTTTAAAATTAAAATATGCATGACAGACTGTTTCATTTATCCGAAACTGTGTAAATCCGTAATCGTGAGAGAGAGAGAGAGAGAGAGAGAGAGAGAGAGAGAGAGAGAGAGAGAGAGAGAGAGAGAGAGAGAGAGGGGCGTTGGGGGAAGAGAGAGCTCTGTCATTCAATCAATTAATCACAATAAAGCACAATAACAAAATGTTTCACTAATAGTGTGAATTTAATTTATATCAGGTGTCCCCCTACCCCCCAACCCTCTCACCTCCCACATCACTGGCTTAATAACATCAGTCACTTCATGGAAAATAATTAATTAATCAGACAAAACAATCAGAACCTAGACTACAACATTTCACGCAATATAGATCTAATGCGCAGAAATTCACAGCAATCGGGCTTTGAGAACCTTTCAACGGGGCTGATATTGGATGATAAACGTTAAACAAAGCCTTCCAGTTCTAGGCTGTCAAAGAAACTTGAAGAGAATTAGGGCGCTCATCTTTTGGGGAGACAGCATAAATGTCGAAGTAGCTGTTCACCGTCGACCCTCGCTTGATTGTTAAGACGTGTGATTCCGCCTTAGGGTTACGAGCACTCTGGTACCAGTTGCTTTCCCCAATAATTCATAGGTAGACTGATCTGCATCTGTTTTTACAATTGAATCTAAACTTCGTGTCCGTCCACTCAAAATAGTCGTCTGCTATAGGCATCTGGGTCTTACTGCCCTTTCTCTTACATATACAGGCTCGGAAAACCTGGAATCAGCCTAGTCTATAGATAGCGCTGGTCACCGAGATGAAATGCACGGACACTAGTTTGCTGGTGGCAGGGCCGAATCCAAGTCACCTAGCCTAGGACGAATACTTGCTGCTGTGTGGCGCAGTTTGTAACGCCTCCACACACTTGAGTCACACTGACGGCCTGTATTATAAAAGTGCTGATGTCAATGAGTTTTGCTGTCATGCAGAGTGTCAGTGAATGTTCCTAGGGTTGAGTCCACAGGCGCTCGCGACTGGATAAAAAACGTGATAGGCTATGCTGGGGTCGCATTCACACCGTAGTCTGAGACGAGTCGAGGCTTATGTGCTACTCTCCACGAAAGGCAAACCCTAACTTGTTGACACCTCTAAGAATTTGAAGAATTTAATGGATTAAAAACCAACAAAAAGGAATTCCTGTAACATATTTAAGTAGGCTTAGTGCGACGGCAAGCCTCCTCTAGTTTCAGGATGCGCAGTGTCGCGTCGCATTAATTCTACTGAAATAATTATGGTCAAGAGTACGATGATTATTTTTTATCCATTAAATTCTTCAAATTCTTAAGGATTTCATAAAATTAGTGTTTCAAACCAGGATTTTACGAAAAATGACACACTTTTAGACGTATTAGAACATCGGTTGTATCCCGAATGCATAACTTTTAATATAAAAAAAAAAAGTAACTACCTAGGAGCGCCTGTGTTTGAGTCAATCTGTGCATCAGATAATGAGAATCTTCGTGCTCCATCGACGTATGAAACATAATAGTACTGAGCGTCAATTAATTTCAAATCAAGCAATAATCGCAACTTTAATTTTTCTAGACTACGGTATGCATATATACGTACTGCGAAATATTAACCCACAATATCCATTCAAGCAGTATTGGCAACTTGAAGTTTTCAGTCTATCGGTTCTCTCCTACTTTGGGATCATTGCACAGCTAATTCACACGTCATAGTAAAGCGAAGTCCTTCCAAAAAGAAGAAGAAGCTGAAGAAGAAAAAGAAAAAGAAGAAGAAGAAGAAGAAGATGATGATGATGATGATGATGATGATGATGATGATGATGATGATGATGATGATGATGATGATGATGATGATGATGAGACTACATTCCATTATTTGAGCTATATTATAATGCGCAAGCTGAAAACTAGAATACACAAATTATTATAGATACATTTGGAAAAGACCTGCCGACACAGTTTGGAGATATTGCCAAATTCATTCATCAGTCAGTACAATCAGTAAAGTTAGTTTTATCAAGAGAGAGAGAGAGAGAGAGAGAGAGAGAGAGAGAGAGAGAGAGAGAGAGAGAGATGGTGGACGTTTCTGATAACACAAATCGTTACTTAACTCACCCACTTACCAATATTTCCCAATCTAAAATCATTTTGGTGCAAAGAAAAAAAAAAGAAAGAGACTGAATGAACATTGAAGTTTAACGTCTACACCCGCCATTGGCGATATGGCAGACGGGGATAACCATCCCAAGGAACAAGGGGTAGGAACCTAAATCAACACTGAACCACTGAATACTGCTAAAATGGACAGTAAAAAATGACCATTTATATCTTGCCTATCACGGGATTCGAACCTGGGTCATCGGTGTGCCCTGCGAACACTCTACCCCTTGAGCTGCGGGACTACCAGAAAAGAAAACCAAGAAAGGAAAGGAAGGAATGGAGGAAAAGAGTAAGAAAGTTGTTGTTGCATCAAGTTTTATTCATCAGATTAACATAAGTTGTACTGAGTAAGAAAGAATGAATAAATAAATAAAAAAAACACTAGACAAAAAAGCCACCCCTCTCCTCCTTCCCCTCCCCCCCCCAAAAAAAAAACCAAACAAACAACAACATTAATGCAGTCTTTTTAATAACGAAAGCTGAAATAATCCGAAAGTGAACCGCAACTGATCACGCAAATCATTGTAGTTTTGCACAGCACTTAATTTAATTAACCCAATGAGTCATTGAATGACATTATTTTGATAGCTTTTGATAGTTTGCCAAATTCATTGAACGAAGTACATTCAATAAATGACAGAGACAACGCCAAGTTTAATTGTGTATAATCCCACAACAGACTGTCGTTAGAGAAAATGGGATGGAAATGAAGGATGAAGCAGCAGAGACTTGTTTTCTTATTTTAGCGTCGTTAGTGGCTTTTGTCAACAGTACAGATCTTCCATTAGCATTGCCGTCCGTTCAAGTTTGATTACACTAAATTAATCACTACATTTAAATAATAATCTTCTATTATTAACACGCTGACATCATTGCTTTGCGAGTTGATAACAACATTTATTCACTAGGACTACTTGGAGAAACGTTACCGATATCACAAGAGCTGACATTCACGAATCATCGCTTTAATTTTTAACATAAAATGGCTCGTTCATATATAGCACTTTCTCAGCAAGAGTTGCTGAAGGCGATGGTCAATACAAGATCTAACTCGAGACTCGCGAGGCGCCCACTTAATAATTTAATTTAATTTCATATAATTATTTTAAATTAAATTTAATTTCAATATTTCTTTTTTATAGACCAAACAAAACTGTTATGTTTGAGACGCGCACGATAGGTCCGATCGTTTTGTTTTGCAAAGCACGCAATAACAGTGTATTTACCTTTGATTTGATTTTGCTGTGTAGTTAGAAGAAGGTTTGTAATTTTCTAGAATCACTTGTTTACTATCGATCGAAGCATGTAGAAAAATCTAGTGGTAGCTAAGAGATTCTTCTAACCTAAATACAATTATATGACGTAAGACAGTGCATAGTTCCGGTGACGAATTTTATTCTGATTGGATGTAATTGCGTCACGCTGGAATGTTCGAACATTCTCTAGAGTATAGAGGGACTATATAAGCGCCGCACTCTGAAAATCCTTATCGGGAAAAGAGGGGACTATAAACTGATTTAAAATTTAAAAAAAAAAAAAGTTAGTTGAAAAAGTTAAGAGTGAAAAAGTGAAAAAAATCGATTGAGCAATCTTGTATGTAGTTGTTGATGTACGCTGAATAAAGTTGCAAAACTTTATACGACGACTCCTGCCTTGTTGCTGAATGAACAGGTTGCGTGGATAAACGAATCTGAGTTACACTTTTTAGGATTCAAGCATCGGGGCTGAATCAACTACTGATTAAAAAAACAACAACAGTGTAACACAAACTTAAAGCTTGCTCTAAGTGCTCGCACGTAAACACACACACACACACACACACACACACACACACACACACATACACACACACATACGTGCGCAAGAATAAATATTTAAACAATGTGGTAAAACGTTATGAGATAAAACAGTCAAACAATGTAAGAAATAATATAGACATCACATCTAACAAGGATAAATATTTCAACAATACGGTACAACATTACGTTAATCATGGTGAGAAATAATAACAAACATTACATCTTAGTATAAAACGGCATGTTTAAAAGAGAGAAACACATACAATATACACACACATACACATGCACACACACACACATGCACATAAACAAAGTAGGAACCAGCATTAAGATAATTAATGAAGCAATTATAAAAATAGCTCAAAGTAAAAGGTACCACTTAGTGACACAGGGAAAAGAAGTCATACGACAATAATACAAAAACAATATTCAAAAGCTCTTGTAAGAATTTCTTGTTTAAAGCAATATAACATTTAACTAAAACTAATTGAAAACCATACAGTGCCAACCCCAGTAAACAATACAAAGGCAGTACCAGGCAGTAAAAGCCAAAAACATTAGACAAAAGACAATATTTGAACACACACACACACACACACACACCTACCCCATACACACACACACACACACACACATACACACACACACCACTATTGAATCACGCGCACTGATTTTTGTGGATCACTTGCTTCGCAAGGCGCATTGTACACAATGACGCCAAGACCACCATACACAATGACGCCAAGACCACCATACACAATGACGCCAAGACCACCATACACAATGACGCCAAGACCACCATACACAATGACGCCAAGACCACCATACACAAAGACGCCAAGACTACCATACACAAAGACGCCAAGACTACCATACACAAAGACGCCAAGACCACCATACACAAAGACGCCAAGACCACCATACACAAAGACGCCAAGACCACCATACACAAAGACGCCAAGACCACCATACACAATGACGCCAAGACCACCATACACAATGACGCCAAGACCACCATACACAATGACGCCAAGACCACCATACACAATGACGCCAAGACCACCATACACAATGACGCCAAGACCACCATACACAATGACGCCAAGACCACCATACACAATGACACCAAGACCACCATACACAATGACGCCAAGACCGCCATACACAATGACGCCAAGGCCACCATACACAATGACGCCAAGACCACCATACACAATGACGCCAAGACCACCATACACAATGACACCAAGACCACCATACACAATGACACCAAGACCACCATACACAATGACGCCAAGACCACCATACACAATGACACCAAGACAACCATACACAATGACACCAAGACCACCATACACAATGACGCCAAGACTACCATACACAATGACGCCAAGACCACCATACACAAAGACGCCAAGACTACCATACACAATGACGCCAAGACCACCATACACAATGACGCCAAGACCACCATACACAATGACGCCAAGACCACCATACACAATGACGCCAAGACTACCATACACAATGACGCCAAGACCACCATACACAATGACGCCAAGACCACCATACACAATGACACCAAGACCACCATACACAATGACGCCAAGACCACCATACACAATGACACCAAGACCACCATACACAATCCTGGGCCACAGGGAATGGGGGAAGAAGGGACAGAGTGCTTGCTGAGTGTATTTGTGTAGCTGTCAAGGACATATGCATCAGGATCTTTAAAGTAATTGATGGAATGCGTGCCTGTACAGACTAGACCTTGGTTTATAGGCTTACTCTCATCCAGAAAAGTTTACATTTTATTTTATTTACACGTATCTT
>CM072523.1:13324575-13509575 GCA_036898135.1 Oncomelania hupensis | reverse complement strand
GTTCTTTCTTTCCCCTTCCTGCCTTGTTCTTTCTCTCCCCTTCCTGCCTTGTTCTTTCTCTCGCCTTCCTGCCCTGTTCTTTCTCTCCCCTTCCTGCCCTGTTCTTTCTCTCGCATTCCTGCCCTGTTCTTTCTCTCCCCTTTCTGCCCTGTTCTTTCTCTCGCATTCCTGCCCTGCTCTTTCTCTCCCCTTTCTGCCCTGTTCTTTCTCTCGCATTTCTGCCCTGTTCTTTCTCTCCCCTTCCTGCCCTGTTCTTTCTCTCCCCTTCCTGCCCTGTTCTTTCTCTCCCCTTCCTGCCCTGTTCTTCCTCTCCCCTTCCTGCCCTGTTCTTTCTCTCTCCTTTCTGCCCTGTTGTTTCTCTCCCCTTCCTGCCCTGTTCTTCCTCTCGCCTTCCTGCCCTGTTCTTTCTCTCGCCTTCCTGCCCTGTTCTTCCTCTCCCCTTCCTGCCCTGTTCTTCCTCTCGCCTTCATACCTTGTTTTTTCTCTCGCCTTCCTGCCCTGTTCTTTCTCTCGCCTTCCTGCCCTGTTCTTTCTCTCGCCTTCCTGCCCTGTTCTTCCTCTCCCCTTCCTGCCCTGTTCTTTCTCTCGCATTCCTGCCCTGTTCTTTCTCTCCCCTTCCTGCCCTGTTCTTTCTCTCGCATTCCTGCCCTGTTCTTTCTCTCCCCTTCCTGCCTTGTTCTTTCTCTCCCCTTCCTGCCTTGTTCTTTCTCTCGCCTTCCTGCCCTGTTCTTTCTCTCCCCTTCCTGCCCTGTTCTTTCTCTCGCATTCCTGCCCTGTTCTTTCTCTCGCATTCCTGCCCTGTTCTTTCTCTCCCCTTTCTGCCCTGTTCTTTCTCTCGCATTCCTGCCCTGCTCTTTCTCTCCCCTTTCTGCCCTGTTCTTTCTCTCGCATTTCTGCCCTGTTCTTTCTCTCCCCTTCCTGCCCTGTTCTTTCTCTCCCCTTCCTGCCCTGTTCTTTCTCTCGCATTCCTGCCCTGTTCTTTCTCTCCCCTTCCTGCCCTGTTCTTTTTCTGCCCTTCCTCCCCTGAATAGTGCTTGCAGTAAAAACGACAACAAACAAACAAACATCGGATATACCGACCAGGGGCCGCTATATACAGAGGAACCGGATATACTTTGGTCTAGGTGACCAGTATAACCGATGTTTCGGATATATTGGCCACAGGTTATACCGGCCACCCAAACCGTCTCCCTTGAGCGGCCACTATAGCCGGTGTTTACTGGCTAAACTTACAATTGCTGTGCTAAACTTGTCTCAAACTTCTTTCCTCTTGGCTGCCAAATTGTGCATTAGTACTCGTCACTGGAGCCTAAAAGTAGCAGATAACAAATGTCTCAAAGACTAGCCGACTAGTAAGGCCCACACGTGACCTCAGTTAACTCTGTTACTGCACGGATTGGGGTTACGTGAATATATTAGCCGATAATACAAAGGTAGAGGTCACGTCTGGAGTGTTCCGTCGTATGAATGGTCGTAGAGATATTTCCATAATCTACACGTCCTGTTTCAAAAAAGATTATAGGCCTATATACTCACTGAGTCCTTGGTCTATCACTCTATCAGATATCCGCATTGACACAGATAACATACAAACGCATGTAGAGATTGTATAAATTATATCTTACAACCGAGTTTTGATAGCTTTCATTCAACTGCTCTGGTAATACTAATAGCACTAGAACCAAAGAATATGGGTGTACTACAAAGAAGAAATCCGAGTCTTTCCCTATATAAAGTGAAGATGTTTTAAGAGCAGCGCCGTCAAGCGGCTGCGTGGCGGAGCAGGTCAAGGGAGGTAAACAGTCCACATAGCAATATGTAAATACAGACGATATTGCTCGACTGTATTGGCGTGTTTCTGATGAATCCCGAACATATTTGTCAACAAAATTACTGTGTAATGTGTAGGAAAATGACTCCCTGCAATAATGCTGGTATTTTTGCACATTTGTTTTTCGTCAACATTGTGATACAGAGCTATACAATTTACATGGAAATAATGAATGAAAACAGTTCGAATATATTTTAAATTCATACAAACATGAGGCCTTTTTATGATATTCAAGTTTGTGCTGTTGGTGACTGAATCATAAAACAAAACAATTGCAGCATGCCATAATAACAGCAGGATAATAACACTAACATAGAATAGCAGGATACTAACTAGGATTCTTGATTAAAAAGAAACGTTACACAGGAATATATTTATGTTTGCAATCACCGCGCTTGTCAAGAAAACCATAGGGGTCAACAAACTGACGTTATAACAGTTGAAAAGAATTGTACATTGGCTCTGCTAAAAGTCAACATTGAAATACAACCTAACCAATACAATAAGATGAATGTTTCGTTCACCTCACAAGCATATTTATTAATTATTGTCAATAAAAATTGTTTTGTTTGGTTGTTGTTGTTGTTGTTGTTTGGGGGAGGGATGGGGAAGGAAAATGAACAACAATACAATATATAATACAACACAATACAATGCAGCAAAATGCAATAGTTTTATTAATACAATACAATGCAATAGGTCTGTACAGGCATAGCTCAGTCGTCAGAGAGCACGACTTGTGTACGTGCGTCTCGGGCGACGTGGGTTCGAATCTTGACTTCAGCAAACTATTTTGTGATTGCTGGATAGTAGAGACCAGCGCTTTGAGAAGCTCTCTGAGCTTGTAAGTGCGCTATATAAGAGAAAGCTTTTTTTTTTGCTTTTTTTTTTAGCTATGCAATACAACAACTTGAAGCGAATAAACACAGCAAAGTGCACCAGACTGAAGTTCGACTAGGAAAAACTGCAAGACCCGGAGGTGGCAAAAATATTTCAGGCAACAATTTGAGGGAAATTTGCACCACTGCTCATTTTGGGAGCTGGTGAAGTAGATGTCAACACCATGACCACCACCTTCAACTCAGCTGTGCCAGATGCCGCCATGGAGATCCTTGGAAAGCACCGGCCAAAGAAGAAGCTGTGGATCACCTGAAATTTTTGACCTGTATAATAAACAAAGAGAGATGAAAAAGAAAAAGAACACCTCACAGGGAGCTGATGCCTACCGAAAAATCAACAATGACATCCGAAAAGGCATGCGCACAGCAAAGGAGAACTTGATAGAAGATCAATGCCATGAAATAGATAACATTCTGAACAAGAACAACAGCACGAAGGCCTACCAGACTGTGAAGCGACTGACAAGTGTTAAACAGCCCAAGGTCTCCACGATCCAAAGCAAGTCTGGCATATGCCTTACAGAAGAACAAGAAGTCTTGGACAGATGGACAGAGTACTGCTCTGATTTTTATAACCACAAACCAAACGGAGACCCATCAGTTCTAGCATGTCCTGGGAACAGAGAAGAAGAAATTCTCCCAATTCTCCGGGAAGAAGTTGAGGCAGCAGTGCAATCGCTGAAGAAGGGGAAGAGTCAGCGGAAGTGGACAACATACCCGCGGAACTGCTTCAAGCAGGAGGAGAAGCGATGATTGACGCACTCACCATTATCTGTAACAAAATCTGGCAGAGTTGGGAGTGGCCCCCAAAAAAGGTAACCTTTAGGAATGTGAAAATTACCGCACCATCAGCCTCATCAGCCATCCCAGCAAGGTCCTCCTGAAAATAATACTCAACAGGTTGAAACCCCAAGCTGAACAAATCATAGCTGAAGAACAAGCAGGATTCAGGGCAGCGCGAAGTACCACTGAACAGATTTTCAACCTCAGAACAATCTGCGAGAAATACCTACAGCACCAACAACATCTATATCATGTGTTCGTAGACTTCAAAAGGGTGTTTGACAGAGTCTGGCATGCAGCTCTGTGGGCAACCATGAGAGTGTACAACATCAGCCCTAAAATTATTGAAGTCATCAAAAGCCTGTATGACAAGGCTACCAGTGCAGTCCTCCACAACAGCGCCATCGGAAACTGGTTCAGAACAACAATCGGTGTGCGTCAGGGATGCCTACTCTCTCCGACACTCTTCAAGTTCAACATCTTCCTAGAGCGCATCATGTCAGATGCCCTTGCAGATCACGAAGGCACAGTCAGCGTAGGGGAAGAGCAATCTCCAACCTTCGTTTTGCGGATGACATTGAAGGATTGGCTGGAGAGGAACAAGAACTTGAACAGCTGGTACAGAGGCTTGACACCACCTCGGAGCCTATGGAATGGAAATAAGTGCAGAGAAGACCAAAATGATGACCAACAACACCAATGGCATCAACACGGACATCAAAATCCAAGGCCAATCCCTCAACATAGTGCACAGCTTCAAATATTTAGCAGCCTTTGTATCAGACAATGGGTCCAGACAGTAAGTCATCTCCAGGATCGCACAAACAACTGCTGCCCTGGCGAGGTTGAAGCCAATTTGGAAAGACAGGACCATCAGTCTACATTCCAAGGTAAGGCTGATGCGCTCCCTTGTCATCTCCATCTTCCTATATGCTTGCGAAACATGGACTTTCACAGCAGATCTACAACGAACAGATGATCGTTTAACCAGCATACTCCATCTTTCCTGTCCTCAGCAACCCTGATTGTTTCGCTCAGTGTCAAACCAGTCAATTCTCGAATGTTGTCCTCCAACCTCTTTTTCGATCTCCCTCTTCTTCTACCTCCTTGCAATGTGCCTTGCAGGTTGGTCTTTGTAAGACCTGATGATCTGGTGACGTGGCGGTGGTGATGTGCTGGGTATAGGACATGCCCATAAGTCTTCTGTAGCACCTCATCTCCATGCTTTGTACATGAATTCTGTAGTGCCCCTACCACCTCCGAGTTACGGGATAGGAAAGGATAGGATAGGAAAGGAATACAACAATACAATGCAGAAATATTGATGTTCTGTTGTGAGTTAGCATTTTAGTTATAATTAAATAGATTTAATTTAATTCAGGTAGAATTATCAGTGTAAAATTTACACATCTAAAGTAATATATACAGGCCAATGATATTATTAATATTAATAGCTTACAAAAGTTGTGGATTAGGCAAGATTAAGATCATATTATATTGAATTTTATAAATGTGAGAAAAACATTGAAGTGTGGGGATCGAAAGAGGAGAAAAAGGAGAAGAAAGTATTGGAAGGAAAAGCTAAGCATGACAGCATGATTCAATCAAATAAACATCCCGGCGTTTTTGTTGTATTACATCTTGAAAATGTTGAAATTTAAACACAAAACAAAATCTATCATTATAACATTGTCGCGAGGGGAATGGCCCGACGAGATCGGGTGAGGAGAGAAATCAAAGACAAACATATTGGACTTCTAAAGAAAATAAAGTTTAGATATTCAATTATTATAAAGACTTTGTTTCATACGGGTGCATGAAGTTCAATTTAATGTATTCATTCCAATCCCCACCGCCCCTCTAGAAGCCCATGTTCACCTCTGACCTTGCCACTGCCCACTGCAACTAGGCCTACAACACACGTCTGTGGCTACAATCACGTGAAGACCGAGTGCTGCGAGAAAGAGACTCGTTTTCGGTTAATTTTGCACTTACTTGTTTATCGACCAATGATACTTCAATGAAATCGTTTACTTGTAGTCACGTATAGTCTTTGATTTTATTCAAAAGATTTTAAGTTTATAGCTGACCTCTTTCTTTTCTGTTCAGAACCGCTGCACATTCCAGACGGTGTCAAAGGTCAGCAGACGGCCGATCCTCAAGGTCGTGACGGGGTCATGACGTCGTTTCCTTCCCAGAGTGCATCAGTTATGATGTCCGCCATTCTGAGAGGCTGGAGTAGAGAGAAGACGACATCATCTTGTTTCTAGTATTCCTGACTCGCTTTTGTGGAATAGTGAATCAAAAATGTGAAAGTTAGAAAAATCTGTGAAAATATTTTATAGTTTTTGTGACTTTGTGTTATGGAGGCGAGTGTGATCTGAATTAACAGCCGCCGTTTGTTAGGCGAGACAGTCAATGTTATTGAAAAGATGGCAGATAGACCTGTGAAAATTGGGCAAAATATGGCCGTATCATCCGCTTCAGCTGCTTCGCAGCACAACAATAAAGACACGGGAAAGGAGGAAAACGACGTTCGACTTGCCCAAACCAATTCTAAAGCTGATCCACCAAAGAAGAAGACTACATTCAAAATTACGAATATTACGAAGAGTTCGGCACAAAGGGGCGGAAGTGGTGATCTGACAGGGGACAACGATCATGATGTTGACAGCATTGATGATCTCGACGAGACTGTCGACCCTGATAGTCATACAGAGGATATAAATTCAGAGATCTTAGATATGTCCAGAAGCACAGATGTAGAAAATCCAGATATTCTGACCCCTGATGAAATGACTAAGGATAAGGGTATAGCATCACCAGAGGAATCTGGGCTAATCTCAGGGGGAAAGTCTGCACGCTTCAAATTGGTGAAAGTGGCTCCAAAGGAACCATTCAGAAGAGGAAGATGGGAATGTCTTGATTATAGGGATGAAAAGACGGAATCCAAACAAGATGAAATTCAGGTAAATTCGGGCAACTCCAGTGGTGCCAATTCAGTCTATGAGAGTGGAGTTGATGATCAGAAACACCCGATCTTTTCTGGAGCAACTGGTACTATGCCGGTTCATTATCAACAGCCAGGTATGATGGATGGAGCTGCTGCCAAGGTTGATGTATTTCAGCCTATTCATCCTGCACCAACTAGTCAACCTGGTAAGACGCTAGTCGACCAATTGAACTCTGACCACATTGCTCAGCCTTCGGCTCCTATCCCTTACATTGCCCCCAGTCAGTCAATAGGACAGCCCAATCACTTGATGCAAGGCTCCGTCCCGACAATGCTGCCCTTGTCTACTGGACCAACATACCTGAGTCAGAGCTTGGCTGGAAACATCCCGCACCCCAGCACCCAGGGACAGCAGATGTCCCAGGGCATATCTATCACTTCCAGTGCCCTTGCTCACGTTCCACAGAGCATGCCACAGCCTGGTCAGCAGCCGCCCATGTATGATATGTCAGGACAGCAGCAGACAGGGTTCTTGATAACTTCTGTTCCTATGAGTATAGCAGGCGGCATGGCCACCAGCACTCCTGGTAATATTGGTG
Source organism: Oncomelania hupensis (assembly GCA_036898135.1). Taxonomy (NCBI): domain Eukaryota; kingdom Metazoa; phylum Mollusca; class Gastropoda; order Littorinimorpha; family Pomatiopsidae; genus Oncomelania; species Oncomelania hupensis. Next base: position 13,502,510 of record CM072523.1, on the reverse strand, counting down.
GTCTGATTCCCCCCACCAGTGCATCTGTGCAGGATGGTTATGTTAATGATCATGATATTCAGCTTTCTAGAAGCACTACCCTGATCGTTGGACAGCCCAATATTGATGGTCCGAACGCTACCCCTACTGGCCTGCCACAGTTGGAGATGGCTGTCGGAGAAATCATCACCAATCCACAGGTCGAGGAGGAAATCACAGAAGAGGCGTAAGTGTTGACCTATGTTATAAATTTACTTCATTCATGATTCATCCTTGGTTCTTTTGTTTTTGTTTCTTACAATACAACTGTCCTCTAAAGCGATGATCATGTAATGGTCTATCTAGCTACCTTATCCAGTTTTTCTACCTAAAATATTTTAATGACTTTTATAGTAGGGAATGTGGTCACTGTTGTCACTCTTTGACTAGTGTTTGCTGTGGTTTTCTTTAGTGCTGATGCTGTGACTCTAGTCTTAGTCATAATGAAGAATTTACCATTCATTGATTGATTGTTTTATAGTGTGTTTCTTGAGTACATTTCTAGCGTAGAGTTTATTTTACCTCTTTTGTGTTTTATTTTACAAATGCCAGTTCGCTGTGTTCTGTGTTTTATGTTTTGTGTTGAATGTTTTGACTAGTAAGTTTTTCCATTGGCAGATAAAGTTTTAAATTAGGTGGCATTTATTTTGATTTAGTTTATCTGCCATTTAGCAATAGCATACTGCCTAAAAATAAAATAAAAACTGTTTGATTTGGAATAGATTGACCAATTTTACATGATTTCAGCAATAGCATATTTTTTCCCGATTGCACAATTTGAAGTGAAGTGAAAAACTCCTGGATTATTGAAGCGCACTACCTGAAAGCACTTTCCAAACATACCAATGTTTAATCACTTTTGATGCTGTCAACAGTTTTCACAAACATGAAAGCATGCAATGTTTTAAGCTAGTTAAACCCAGGTATTGTGTGTTTAAATTAGAGTATTAGACTGTTGACAGTATTGAGTTCATACTTCAATTGAGTGCTGAGACAGGAAGTGGAAGATTTAATTCTTTCAGTTGCATTGAATCTAGTTGCTTTGTAGCTTGTATGTAACTTTGTTTAGTAAAACGTTTTTAAACTAAGCCTACCAGTCCAGTGTTGCCCAACAAAGGATTGAGACCAAGCGTTCCCAAAATAAGGTAATCTCTTCAAGTCCTGCATTATTGCATATTTATGATAAAGAGTTAACGATCATTTGCAATTTGTGTAATTTGGGCAATATGGATTGTGGTTGTTGATCAATGATTTCTGATCACTATGACCTATGTTCATTACAGAAGAAAATTTTATAAGGCTTATTTTACCGTAATACTAATAGCACTATCATATTTCTGATATTGATAATGATGAGCCAGGAAGTACGGACACTGTTTTTTGTTGATTCTTGTGAATATTTAGACTTTTAGTGTGTGGTTTGTGTCAGTAGTTTGGTCTTGTTGGTCGTAATTTTCCGTTTTTATTTTTAAAACCTTGCAGCACTTTGATCAGTATGTAAATGCTGGCAAGCTTTCAAGTGAAACTTTGTTGTCTCTGATAGCAACACAATTCAAGCTTTATCATTAATTTTTATGACTCATTCATGAAAATGTGATTGTTTGATCGCCATGATTTCTTAGGGCGCTTGTGACCAGATTCATTAATTACATCTTGAACTTGAACTTTATTCTACAGCTAACGCCATGAATCACTGAATTTGAGTCATTAGTCAATTTAACTAATGAATTTCCTACCCATGCATGCATTCTGTAATGGCTAATGCAGGTCAAGATGTCAGAGTTATTCACTGACTGCCTATAAATAGTCTTATCTCCTCCTTGCCATCCCATTCCACTCACCAGTTTCAATTCTTTCAACAGACTTTGGGAATATCAAAAGCAGACTCTTCACACTGTTCAAAACTAATAGTGCGCAATATTAGTGTCTTCTGTTTTTCTTCAAAATCACATGTTCTTTATCTTGTTCATTACTTTGTTTTCCTTAGGCACAGTTCACCCTGCCATTTTCTGATTTCTTTGTTTTGCAATACAATGGGCACTAGGAAAGGTAAAATTATCGGTATTTTATTCGAAAGAATTGTTCTCAGACTTAGTATTAATAATAATATTAAAAAAAAACTATCAGTATTAGCATAGATATATTATGGCCAAATGAGTGTTCCTGTCCAGAAATTGGTATTTTAAAAATTTCTGATTGGATAAAAAATGTGATTCTGTAAATTTTCAGTATTGTCCAGGCTTTATTTTTATAGCATGTAATGCCTTCATTTTCGAATTTCTGTGCAGATCTGTTTTCTGGTAGTAGTCTTTGGTCACATTTGTCAAACTGTACACAGTGCATAATTCACTGATTCAAAAATGTGCTCCATGAATGTTCAGATAAGTTATAACTATAACTATAAGAGAATGTCGAGCATTATTCCTAAACATTTTCTTATATTTGTGCCTTTGTGCATAAAGTAGGCACTGCAGTGCATCTTAACTCTTGTTATACACTCCTTTGATTTCTTCATTTTAATCCTCGGTCTTTGTAATATTATTGTCTCACGGCAAAGCAGGAATTGGAAATTAAACTCCATGGTGCCAATGGTTATAAATGCCTTATTTTGTTGCACTGTAGTATACTCAGTCAGGGGAGTTTTTAATTTATGTTAATTGTATTTTTTATTTTAACTGTAGTGTGAATAAAATTGACACTTTTACTAGGTAGTCAAAAGCCATTTTAAAAAAATGATTTCCTCATCACAAAACTGACATAGATTTAAAGAGCTTTTCATTCTGAACACAGTGGTATATTTTTTTTCCCCATAGGACAAATAGGTAAAAAGTTATTAATGTTTGAAAATGCCGAATGTTGGTGTTTTTTTGGCAACGTTTTGGAATTGAAGAAATTGACAAATTTGGAGTCTCAAAGTGAAGCCAATATTGATACCAGAAAGCTGATTTTTGACAGGTAACCCCTTCATATGTTATACTCCAAGCCCAATTTTCTTCAGGCCTATCCCATGTAATGTTCAGCCGTTTTGGTGCTTCAAAGTTGGGAAATCATCAAATTCGCAGTGCGCGCCGGCAAATTATAGGCCTACTGGTGTGCTACTACGCTCAGCACGCGTGTCACTGAATAGGCCTACGAGTACGCCATGACCGCAAGAATTCCCGAACACCGTTTGGGTACACTTTTCTACGGCAAAGCGCTCCGCGATACAGTAATGCACAAATTAATAAATACCCTAGTTTTATAAAGGAAAGTCTGCTCTTTATTTCTTGCTAAGTTTTAAACTTCTAGTTAAAATCAAACTTACATCAAAACCGCTTTATCCACTTTGTTCGGCTCGTAACAAAATGTTTACACACGAGAGCCTTCAATACTTATATGTAAATGAAGCTAAGTATCCGAACTTCTCATTGGTTCTTATTTTTAGGCCATCCAATGAAGTATCGCAAAGCGCTTAGACTTTGAAACGAGCCACCTCTCAGCAAACGACAGTGACAATTTTTTCGCAGCGGCATTCAGCGTTCGGATAGGGGCGTATTCAAAAGCTGTTTTCTCGGAATCTTTCGCATAAACATGCATTAAAAACAACACAGATGTAAAGATAAAGCTTTCAATTTTTATTTGAATACAGCCACTGTTCGTTTTGATGCAGTTTTACATTAATAATAAGTGTTGAAAGTGAAGTGAAAACTGAGTCAAAACTGCTGCGCGGACAAGAGCCAATGAAGGGCTTGGAGTACCTACTTTTACAAATTTGAGATGATATTATTTTGTTTTGTTAATGATGGAATTGCTTTAGTTTAAGTGCATGTTGGCTTGAATTTGTAGTGCAGCCCGTGCTTGCTGAACTTAAAGGCACAAGGTGTTTTAAGATTGTTTGCTAGGCATGTGCTGTTGTGCATGCATGGTTAGTGAGTCACATGTGTACATCAGAGCTTGTTACTGAGAAGACAGAAAGGGGGAGCGGTGTGTGAAAGGGTTGGGATGAGGAATATGTTGTTAGGGCAGCAGATAGGTAGAGGGAGAGAAAAAGGGTGCATGGGTGGGGTGGAGTAGTAAGATAAGTGGTCAGCAGAATTCAGAAAGTGGTCTAGTGACTTCAACTATTCAGCTTTAAACTTTTACAGTTTTGATAGGTAGACCACATCTCATAACCTCCTTTTATTTATTGATGATTTAAATATTTTCAAATTAATTTATTAATATTTTTCCTGTTTTTGGCTAATTAGCAATAATTCTACTGTGGACGTCTTCATAAGCCGGAGTAATATTACAAAATAAATTGTCCTATTAAAATAATGGCTGCTTTCAGAATCACTGTACATAGTATGTTTTTTTTCAAGGGTATTTTAATCGTTGCAAAATTGTATGGACTACCTAAGCTTGCAATTTGGCTGTACCGTTTGACTTGCATCTCTGAGAGACACAAGTTCAAGCATTCATTTGATTTTGTAGGAAACTTGTCTTTGGGTTAGTGAGAAATCTTACTTACTCTAGACTATGGAAGGGACATTTTCTGGTGGACAAGTTAATGAGCCATGAGGGTTGCTGAGGACAGAAAAAGATGGAGTACGCTGGTTGACAGATCATCTGTTGTGCCCCAACAACCTTCGAGTTACGGGATAGGATAGGAAGTTAACAGCAGCACCCCTGTTCATTCAGTTTCAAGGATGAAAACTGAATTGTTTGGCAGCAGGGATAGCTCAGTGGTCAGAGCGCACGACTTGTGTGAGTGCGTCTTGGGCGACGTGGGTTCGAATCCTGACTTCAGCAAACTATTGTGTGATTGCTGGATATTACGGGCCAGCATCTTGAGAAGCTCTCTGAGCTTGTAAGTGCGCTATATAAGATAAATCTTTTTCTTTTTGTTATGAATTTATTCAATTAATATTGACAAGACAAGGATTTTTGCAATTTGTTTGAGGATTTCACTAGCTTTTATTTCTATTCAGTGGCACAAAGATCTTTAGAAGCTCTAGGGTAGTTTTTATTTTGTATAAGAACAAAAGAAGTACCCCAACTGTACACAGTTCCAGGAAAATTAAACAAACTGTGATAACATTACTTCCCCAATGTATAACTCCAAGATGATTCTGATGAGTATAAAATAGCAAATTAATTAAAGGAAGTTAAATTAATCTTTACATACAAATGCATTTTGAAACGGGGTGCTTTAGTTCATTATCATTAGCTCTTTTTACCGCTTAATATTACATAGTGGTTCCCAGTGCCAAATGCTTTTTTGAGGTTTTGAAGCTTGGGTTAAACTACCTAAAGAGTAAAGACTTGAAAAGTTGTGAGCTTTAAATTTAAGAACAAATGTCGTTTTATTTACATTCACATTAATACAGTGATTTGTTTTGTTTTTCTTCTGGATCGTATACAATAAAAAAATAGTTTAAAAAAGTAATTTTACCCCCATCCTTTACCCTCCACCCCATCCCATCCCTTGGATGTTTTTACCTCAACTCTAAATTTAACATTTTAAAAATAATTTTAAATTTAGATTTATATATAAATATTTAAAAAATTAAAAAAGAACCAAAGTAATATCCTTTCTGTCTTCTAATAGTAGTGTTCCTGCCTTTAGGCATGTTTGAGTGATGAATGTGAGTTGTGTCTGTAACTTGTGAATGCTGGTTACAGATCATCACCTGATTTGATTTAGGAGAAAAGCTCAATCCTACAAAACAGATTACAATGTGGTGGGCCACAAACATGTAAAATAAAAGTTTACTTTGGCAGTAAAAGAGTTAATAACATGCTTTGAATTAAATATTTGTCTTTATACTTTATAAGTTTATTTATGTATGTTTAGTCTCTTCAGTTCTTTTTTTTAACATAATGTTACCCTTTTCTCTGATTATTTTAATTGTGTGAAGCAGAAAACAAAGCACAGTGTACAGAACCTAATTTTTTTTCCTTCTTTTTTAAAATCATTTTGTAGTCTCTGTCACTGTGTCAGTCCCCTTCCCTGCCTTTTGTTGTTGTTGCCTACATTGAATGATAAAATGTATTTCAGCCACTATTGTAAGGTATCGTAGTACTTAAATTTGAATAAAATGTTTAATTTGGTATTGTGTTGGTTTTCTAGGTTTTGTACTGCACTTCTAGGGAAGTTATGCTTAACTCATTTGATAACAGCCTTTGTTAATGTTATTATGCTTTTTTATGAATTCAACAATTGGGGGATTTTTTTTTAATAGACATTTGCTGTGGACCTTATAATTATTTTATTAATGAGTTTGGAATTTATCATGGAATGTAATTTGTAACATTGAGAGTTTTCTTTGCAGTTTGTCATTGCATTGATTTTTAATCTTAAATTACCTTGCATTTTTTGCATCATTAAAACATTAACATTCTTTAAATTCTTTTTAATTTATGTAATGCTTTTATGCCTTTTTTGAGGAATTGGATAGAATGGCAGACAACAGTTTGTGTGTGTGTGTGTGTATATATATGAATATTTTCATAATATTTCACTAGAGATGGGGTTCGGGAGTGGCAAAATGCCCCTAGTTTTTATTGGGGATCTTTCGGACGCGAGTGATTTTCGATGTGAAAGTGTTTCTGCACTACTATTTTTGTGTGTGTGATTGCCGCAACACAGTGGCAAACTTTACCTACTTCCAGTACCTCTTTTCAAGCTACGTAAGTCTCAAAAGAAGTGCAGATACCCGTTTTCACATCTAAAATGTGGACTTTGAGTAAGGTCCCTTTAATAAAATCCCATCATTTGTTGATGTCATGCAAGTGATGTAAATAAACAAAATATACCACAAAGTTGATCAACCAACAATTTAAAAAAAAAGTTTGCTAAAGTTTATGTGAAATCCTTTTTCACAAAACCACTAAGAAAGAGTTCTTAAACTTTCATCTTTGCATACTAATGTAATGAGAGCATAAACTGCTCTCAGATAGAAAGTAGTGCACAATCACTTAACAAGCACTATCATTTCAAATTCATGTGGAAAAGAGTATCACTGCCATGACAGGGTACATTTACATGTCTCTTTTTTTCCATAGTTTGTTGGAGTATTTCTCCAATCTCAGCACCTATGAGGGGCACGCAGACCTCTATCCACCCGTTATGGATGAAAGCGGGTATGTTTGTTGCTCACTTTGCTGTCTTATGTCTTTTTTGTGTTATCTCCACTGGTTGCGGACATGCTGCTGTTTTGTACCATTTTTCAGTCTGTATTTTTCTAACTACCCAGCCTTGCTGCCTTGAAGCTCATAATAATATTGTGTATGGGTGATTTTAATCCAAGATTGAAATGATCTGTATGATTTGAATGGTTGTTTTGTGAGGTTGGATTAAATATAGGGAACTTCGAATGAACTCTAACCAAACATTTTAAGTCTTATCTTGAAGAGCTGTGATTTTCATTCACCAGTAGTGGATTTGAATTGCCTCTAACTCATTGTTCATGCAGGAATCCTGAGCATTTTGTCTTGTGTATTTTTGCATGTTGCGAGATTCTTTTGAACCATCATACTTTAGATGTACACAAGATTTGTACTTCATTATTAAAATCATTTGCTTGCTCTTTCCCAGCGTGTTAATTACATGAGTGCTACAAGTATGTGCTTTCTGAAAATACAATATGACAAATGTCTGTATGCACAGTATTTAGAAGCATAGAATGTGTCCAGGTAACAACAACAACAATAAAGCCTGCTAAAGCTTATGTGAAGATTCATCATTGGGTAGGTTCTAACAAATAATATTACTACAGCAGTATTTGCTTGAAATTTTCTCCATTGTGTGCTTGTGGTTTAGCTAGTTTGAAGATTGTGGTCAGATGTGTTGCTCATTGTTCTTTAGTTTAATTATTACTAGTTTCTGTTGACTCGTGATGTGAATTTAGCTACATCTATGAAAATTACATTTGAGGAGTACAACGAACAGAAATTGTTATGATGCAGTGCTTAAATTTCTAACTTTTCTATAAACTGGAGAAAAATATTATTTTGTTTGTTTTTAAGGCCATTATGGAATTTGATAACATTAGTTGGTCAGGGTCAGGATGCAGATATTGATCGAGTCAATGCTAACAAATGTCTTGCAGTTTGAGAGAGTGAGAATTTTTAGTTGCCACAGGGTGTTTGAGTTGTTTGCAGAACTGTCACTGTCAGACAATAGGTCCAGATGTTTGTAAAATTTGACTCATAATGTTGGATTGATGTACTTTTATGTATGTAACTGTATTTTATTTGTCTATTATTTATAGAAGATCTGTGCAAAACAATTATTTATTTATTACATTTACAGTTACAAAAGTTACAGATGTCCTGGGATTATTTTATTTACCAATATAAATTATATATGACTAGAGATCAAAAGGTGACAGTCACAGACCTCAAAAATAAAAATGATATTAAATGTGCAAGATGATCATTTTTATACTGGAAAAGCATTACAGTATACGGTGTGGTAAAGGAATTTGTGCTCGATTGCTTAGTTCTTGAGTAATTGAGTTTTGAATGAGACTGCTTGCAGAATGTCATTTGTGACATGTGACACCAAACTGTGTATAATTGTAATAATCCAGCTGGGACCAGACAGCATATGATAGTATGAACAAACTATGTTAGTGATTCTACTGACAGGGATGGAGAAAAAAATCACAATTTCCAATAGTTTAATAAGAAAAATGGTTTTGTTTGTCGTCACAGTCACAAATGACATTCACTATGTAGGAGACAATTCTATTCCGACAAAACAAGACACGCATTTGAAGTTATACTATTATTTATTCATAACTTATAAAGAGTAAGTTTGACAACATATGTGAAGAAAACCAGCACAATGATACTGAAGCCAGAAATGGTAGTTCTACTGTCATTTGTGACAACTGTGGGAGTGACGCGACAGATTTTGCAGTCACACGTCACAAATAACACAAGAAATACCTTATTGTATGAAAATATACCACATGCACTCCTTGTGAAATTCTATAAACAAATCCTTAAAATCAAACATATTAAAACACCAGCAAACTTGTTAATAAAAATATTAACTGTGTCATTTGCGACATATGCCAAAGTAAGATGCCGTCACAGGTCCCAAATGACTAATCATGAAAATGCATCAGTTTAAAAATGTCATGCAATTCCAAAATAAAAATGGAAACGTGAATCCATAGTGGGATCAAGGAAAACAAGTTCATCTACTTTTATTTTTATTTATTTTTTTCTTTTTTCCTTGTATTTATATCAATGTGTTGTTGTTTTTTGTTGTCCGCCAGTGATATTTTTGATAAATTATTTATTATTTGGGTAGCACTCATTTAAGCCTTGTGCTTTTGTGCACCATAGTTGGTTTAACCTTTTATTATCTGGTTTGTTGAATACATTTATGTTTAAACCATCTATCCCCACACCATGGTCAAGGTAATCTTTTTCGAGAAAAGTGAAATATTGTCCCCATGACCGAAGAAACTTCAGTGGCCAGTCTTGTTGTCTGATCAAAAGCAACCTGCAACAGTCCCATACAGCACATTTTAACATTATGTAATCAAGACTAAAATACTTCGAGTAGTAAGTTGGGATCCGATTGTTACAATTTCCTTTAAAAAAAAATTCTGGAAAGAAAACTGTGGAAAGAGTAATTTTATGGATGTAATTTAAGTATTTTCGTAACAAAAATATTAAAAGTACAGAACCAGATATTAAACTATTTTCCAAATGCAGTAAAAACGAATTATGTAAATATTCACATACTTGGCCATAATCAAATTTCTGGCCTTTCTTTCTCTTATAAGTTATACTGTTTTTGTACCGAACTGCCATATTATATCCTGAAACAAAGGCAAACAAAGTGTAATGTTCCTGGCCAGTTGGTTTGTATCAATACATACTTTAAAGTTGTTTTTTAAGTGCCATTGCACAAGGTACATTAATGTAAAAGAAAACTAACTCTGGAAGGAAGTAATGATAATATAGAATAGAATACTATATTTTACCTGGGTTTGGGAGACCCTGCCAAAGGCACAGACTGTTCCAAGCAATGAGTTACAGTTGCTGGTTCATTATCATCATGTCTGCTGAGACTTCCTTGTTCATAGAACATTGTAACAGTGGCCATTTGGTCAATTTTTTATTCAAATGCCTACTGATAATCTGCGGCTGACTGTAAGAGGTAGCCTTTTGTAGCTCTTCCAGTGCTTTCTTGAAAAAAGCCTTACAACATTCTTGTGGTAGATATTTTTGGTTTTGCGTGTTGACCCATTCTGTGTCTTTTGCTCGGATCGATTGCAATACCATCATTTAAACACTCCTTTTTGTTTCTCCATCTGTCAGGATCAACTTTGAGTCGCTCTTGATTTTCATAAACACCTCAGATTATTTGTGTTTGGGAGAGGTATTTGCAAAGCTGGCCACAGAGGCCCTCCTAAGACCTAAAAAAGAAAAAAAAATTAAACAAAAAGAAAAATGGAAAATGTTATTTCAATGGTAAGAATACAATTTGTCGTCACATGTATTTCTGTAACATATGACACACACAGCTAAGTACTTAGAATGAAAAAAGTTATTCAATGCAAATGTTTTAACTTAAAACAATGTTGCAATAAAATTCATGAAACTGAGCAAGCATATTAATAATCTGAACAGCATAACTTGTACAAACTAAAACATTTTGTGTCATTTGTGATATGTTACACGAAACAAAATTGTGTCACAAAATAGCAGTACATCAGAAAATAATCCTAGGCTGCTAATGTAGCTTCCTGTTGAGACATGCTTGTTGTGTCTACACTCAAACACCCTAAAATCTAACTTATTTCATGTAATCTGTGATTTATTTATAATAATACATATTTTATAATGTCATTTGTGACTTCAATGTTTCATTTGTGACTAAAATATAAGTGTGACACCACAAAAAAGACTTACCTTCTCTCCTTCCTGCCATTGAACCAAAGGAAATGGGCTGTTTGACCATGTGCAATTCAACTTTCAGTTACTAGAAATTCAGGATTTAAAAATAAACTGCCTTTTATTATTATAATAACAATACATATGTCATTTGTGACAAATGTGACACCAAAGCTAAAAAGTACTGTATTTTATAGTGTACTTATGCCTACAAACAGCTTTTTTGTTTAGAATAGTATTCTATGCCAAACAAAATGAAAACATTGCTTTCTGTTCGATCCAACTTGTATTTAAACCCTTTTTTGATTACTTCAAGTATGAAAGGCTGTGTGACACGAAAGTGTCACAAATAACACAACTTTTTAAAGGGTAGTTTCTTAATTTGTATATTTAAAAAATCCTATTTAAAGCAAATATCCTGTTAAAATGATCCCTTTACTATCCAAACAGAAGTAAACAAATGGATAGCCCCTGTTTTAAGACAGAAGCGATCATTATGAACCATGTTGTCTCTCCATCGTTTTGCACATGCTCAGTAAAGCTCTGACTGGATTAAAATCCCAAATCTTCAACTTGGATGTTGCTTTTACCAAATCCAACACTGTATTATCTGCTAAAGCTATGTTTCTTATGTCTATTCAAGCAAATTCCTTCACATAATATTTTAAAATAAAATAGTTGGAAGTGTTTGAAGATGTGAGCATGTGATTATGCACCTTTTGACCTCCAGTCATATATGAAAATGCTGTTGAAGATATGGAGTGACAAAAATATTTATGCTTGCCTGTTAACTAGTTGTTGAATATTTGCTTCATCAAAACATAAATGTAAAATTTTAAACAGTACATGTATTACTAAAATAAGAGATTTTTCATAGATTATTTACTGATTGGTATGCATGTTTGTATCCTGAATGCTGTTACTAAACTTTAAGGTATTGTTACGTGTAAGTTGAAGTATACACCAACATTGTCATGAATAAGACATAAGACAATTTATTTCGCTTCAACTTTTACATCGAAGAAATCTTGGTGCGCATGGGGTACTCAGATGTGTACATTATACCTGCATACAACGTTTGACACTAGGGTGGTTAAATCAATTATAGATTAATTTGTTGTAAATAAAGTTTATATTATATAGTTCAAGCTGCATTTTAAATAAAGGGTTATTAATTATGTCTTATGATGAGATATGTGCTATTAAGAATTAGAACATACAAACATATTAATTTTTGTGGCTGGTTCACTTTCCATCTATCATTCTATTATCTTTGCTAGGCCAGTCTCCTACTTTTTTTTCTTGAAAACTCTCCCAAAACTCATTTGTGTTTGGGGTCTGTTGGGTCATCTTGGGCATATTGGACACTTTTTTGCCAAATGGTTTCTAGGTATTACTATTTAGGCATTTTCTAGGTATGTGTTTTGTTTATATTTTTAAATGATGTTTATAACTATATTTTATTGTGTGTTTGTAAACAGGCGATGTATAAATTAGAGTGCAGCCTCAGTGTCTCCTGCATGGGATGTCTTTATTGTAAAGTGACTGGCTGGAGGAGTGCCTTCAGTGTTACCATTAGGGTTGTTTCAGTAGATCTTTTATATGGAGCGGGGGTGAGACCTCTTTCAATCAAGTTTTGGTCCTGAATCAGCTATTTGCAGTCCAATGGACACTAAAAACAATGACTAACTAATTGATAAAAAAACCAGACGTATACGAATGTTTAGTGTCTAACTGTAAAATAAGAGGTGTAATGGCCTTAATGAACTACTACCTATGTTTAACACTAACTTGTTATCTCCCTTGTAAAATGAGAGTTTTAAATGGTCATTTTGAATGGCAGGGTAATAGAACAAATGAAGAATCTATTACTTATTTCATTTTGTCCATTGAAGATCATTCTAAGAAAGAAAAGTGCTTCCAGATAGGTGGGGAATCTGTAAGAGTAGTCTGATGGTGTTGTAGAGACTTCTGCCAGAGCAAAATAGAATTCAGAATGTAATTTGGAAATCTTCATCTCCTATATCCTATTCTATCCTATCCTGTAACTCGGAGGTCGTAGGGGCACCACAGATGATCATTTAGCCAGCATACTCCATCTTTCCCTGTCCTCAGCAACCCTGATTGTTTCGCTCAGTGTCAAACCAGTCCAATTTCGAATGTTGTCCTCCCACCTCTTTTTCTGTCTCCCTCTTCTTCTACCTCTTTGCACTGCGCCTTGCAGGATGGTCTTTGCAAGACCTGATAATCTGGTGATCTTAATTTAGTTTCTAATTAAGTGTAAGTGTTTGTGTGTGCTAGTAACTATTGAATGCTAATTTAGTTATTGGCGTTTTGCATCATATTCTTTCATTGTATGCAGTCTTCAGTGTTAAAGCGAGCGTTGTGGCCAAGTGGGCTAAGGCGGGACTAACTTGCCTTGTCCACAGGCCAGAAACCAATGGCGCCTGACAGGTGTGGGTTCGATCCTGCATCGGGGCGTTATGTTTCTCCGAATATTATTTACTTTCGACTCGGGCAACGTCTCGGGGGTTTTCTCCGGGAACTCCGGTTTGCTCCCCCAGCAAAATTTCAAAAAAATTTCAAAAATTTAAAGAATTTCTAAATTTCAAAAATCACAACTAATGTTAGGTAGGTTGGGTTTGGGCGCGCCACAGGCTGCGACTACGCCTTCCACAGGGGAGGCGGCCCAGAATTTCCCAATAAAAAGGGACAATAAAGCATTAAAATCTAAAAAAAAAAATCTAAAATCTAAATCTAAAAAAAATCTAAAATCTTCTTTCATGAGGGATTCATTACCCAAAAATGTCCTCCCATTGTTTGTATAATACAAGTTCAATTATTGGCAATTTTTAGTTTTTGCTTGGGCTAATTCAGACCTTTTTGTGTTTTCCCAGATCATTTTACTTAGCTTTGTGAGTATGCGTCGTTGGTCGTCTTGTTAAAAATCTGTCTATTTTGTCTTTCTTTTGTCATTTGTCTATCTTTTGTTATTGTACTTGTTACTCACTCCCTGATTGAATTATTATAATTATTAATCATGCACAATCATTGTGGTATGATTTTAAGTAAACAGAAGTCATTTTAGCCGTGCATGGTCCTAGATATATATGGTTCTGAATAGATCCTTGTCAAAGTAGGGTACAAAAATGATAGTGATTCAGATTTGAGTTGATCAGTTGTGCTCAATTACCAATCAAATGTTAATGTGTAATAATTAATTGCACTTACTAACTAATCAGAAGTGCACTGTTCTGATTTTGTCTCTGATTCAGATAAGATGTAATCTTTATGTTTCTTGGTCTGTTTCAAAGCAGTAATTTGTTTAAATTAATACAGTGCTTCAGATTGTTTTCAGACATCATGGGCCCAATGACCCATGGCCATGCAAAATGATGGGTCAATTTTGAAAAAGATGGGTCATTAACAATCGAAGGTATTTGTATCGTATGTTCACCTAGTCCTTCTTGATTTTTATGACGCGCCAGGCTGGGGCATTCACTTTGACTGTTACGCGCCATTCTGATAAAATTTGCGCCAATGGCGCGGGCGCACCAACAATCTGAAGCACTGTTAATATGAAACATTATAAAAGTAGCAATGACCTTACTGGTTAAATTATTGCTCAAGTGTTTACTCATGGGTGAAACTAGCCCGTAAATGGACGGAAAATTCATCAATCCAAAATGTTTACATCCAAACACATTTTTTTTTCTTTCTTTTTCAACCCTGTTGCAATCCAGTTGCAGGTTTTAGTTTTTATTTGCCCCGAAACAGAAAATCAGCCCTTGCTGTGATTGACTGTAAATTTTCTTAGGATTTACGAGTGTTTTGCACGCAAATGCGATCAACTCAACTCCATTTCTTGTTGTGCTTTTTTAAACGCCCGTCAGAGCCAGTGAAATGGTTTTATCATTCAAAATCCCAGTTGTCCAAGAAAACACATCGATTGAGTTGCTCGAGGCTGGTCTAGTCAACAAATGGCGATAGAACTGGTTGGAAGAAAAAGACAAAAGCATCTTGCCATTTCGAACTTCGCTTCAGAAACTTGATAATCATTGGAAGTGACTGATTAATGTGAAGAGAAGTTAAGACAGAACAAAAACTGTAGGCTTTAGAGTTAAATTGAGCTGACTGAAAACTCTTCATAAAAGTAATTTTAACCTTTAATGTATTCGCGTCACTTGTATTATATTTTTGGATTATGGATGCATGGTTGAATGGCTCATGAATTACGTTATATAACTGTGCGTTTGTAATGTCTTTCTTCTCTATAATAGTTAATTTCATTGTCATAAGTATCTAGGGTTTTAATAAATGTTATGATGGTTTTAGAGTTTGACTGGAAGAAATTGAATCTTGTTTCGGTATTTATCGTTATTTCACTTTGTATTTAGGAGTGCTTCACAGCCCCTTTTTAAGAAGCCAGGAGATGCCACCAAATCACACTTAAATATGTAGTCAATTTTCTTTTTGGCTGGGTGGTTTGCCCCCTCTGGCCTTCCCCTATTGGGGCAATGCCCCAAAACTGCCAGAGTCTGGGAGGCCCTTGAACTCCTGCCTCATTTCAGTCAATTCATTTTTTTTCCAGGTATCACCGTCGTGATGGTCTCTCGGACTTCGTCGTTGGTGATGTATTGGGTATAGGGAATGCCCAGAAGTCTTCTGTAGCACTTCATCTCCATACTTTGTATTCTTCGTTGTAGATCTGCTGTGAGGGTCCATGTTCCATATAGGAAGATGGAGATGACAAGGGGGCACAGCAGTCTTACCTTGGAATGTAGACTGATGGTCCTGTATTTTCAAATTGGCTTTAACCTCGCCAGGGCAGCAGTTGTTTGTGCGATCCTGGAGATGACTTCCTTTCTGGACCCATTGTCTGATACAATGGCTCCTAAATATTTGAAGCTATGCACTGTGTTGAGGGATTGGCCTCGGACTTTGATGTCCATGTTGATGCCATTGGTGTTGTTGGTCATCATTTTGGTCTTCTCTGCACTTATTTCCATTCCATAGGCCTCTGGAGGTGGTGTCAAGCCTCTGCACTAGCTGTTCAAGTTCTTGTTCCTCTCCAGCCAATCCACCAATGTAATCCGCAAAACGAAGGTTGGAGATTGCTCTTCCCCCTATGCTGACTGTGCCTCCGTGATCTGCAAGGGCATCTGACATGATGCGCTCTAGGAAGATGTTGAATTTGAAGAGTGTTGGAAAGAGTAGGCATCCCTGATTCACACCGATTGTTGTTCTGGACCAGTTTCCGATGGCGCTGTGTGGAGGACTGCACTGGTAGCCTTGTCATACAGGCTTTTGATGACTTCAATAATTTTAGAGCTGATGTTGTACACTCTCATGGTTGCCCACAGAGCTTCAGGCCAGACTCTGTCAAATGCCTTTTTGAAGTCTACGAACACATGATTTAGATGTTGTTGGTGCTGTAAGTATTTCTCGCACATTATTCTGAGGTTGAAAATCTGTTCAGTGGTACTTCGCCCTGCCCTGAAGCCTGCTTGTTCTTCAGCTGATTTGTTCAGCTTGGGGTTTCAACCTCTTGAATATTATTCAATAATGGTACAGGACGCA
Organism: Oncomelania hupensis; assembly: GCA_036898135.1. Classification (NCBI taxonomy): domain Eukaryota; kingdom Metazoa; phylum Mollusca; class Gastropoda; order Littorinimorpha; family Pomatiopsidae; genus Oncomelania; species Oncomelania hupensis. The sequence goes on along the minus strand of CM072523.1, from coordinate 13,486,031 downwards.
GTCAATATAAAAATTTCAAAAATAAAAATTCGATTTTCTTTCCGTCTTCTAATTGCGATTTCCTGCCTTTACACCACCTGTTTGAGTGAGTGATGGATGTGTGTTTGGTGTGTGTGAGGGTGGATGAGACAGGTGAGCGTGTATGTTGGTATAGATCGCCGCGCTTTGAGCCTGAATGATTTGGGGAAAGGCGCGTATAGCATCCTGTATTATTATTATTATTATTATTATTTTCAGGAGGACCTTGCTGGGATGGCTGATGGTGCGATAATTTTCACATTCCTGAAGGTTCGCATTTTTGGAAGAGTGATGACAAGCGACTGGGTCCATGGTGTAGGCCACTCCTTACTCTGCCAGATTCTGTTACAGATAATGGTGAGTGCGTCAATCATCGCTTCTCCTCAGACTGCTTGAAGCAGTACCGCGGGTATGTTGTCCACTCCCGCTGACTTCCCCTTCTTCAGCGATTGCAATGATGCCTCAACTTCTTCCCGGAGAATTGGGAGGATTTCTTCTTGTTCTCTGGACATGCTAGAACTGATGGGTCTCCATTTGGTGTGTGGTTGTAAAGGTCAGAGAAGTACTCTGTCCATCTGTCCAAGACTTCTTGTTTTTCTGTAAGGCATATGCCAGACTTGCTTGGGATCGTGGAGACCTTGGGCTGTTTAACACTTGTCAGCCGCTTCACAGTCTGGTAGGCCTCTTGCTGTTGTTCTTGTTCAGACTGTTCTCTATTTCCTGGCATTGATCTTGTATCTGCCATTGGACAACACGATGACCTGCTCACAGTGGTGAAAAAACGGAAACTCCGATGGTATGGCCACGTCACCAGATCATCAGGTCTTGCAAAGACCATCCTGCAAGGTACAGTGCAAGGAGGTAGAAGAAGAGGGAGCCCGAAAAAGAGGTTGGAGGACAACATTCGAGAACGGACTGGTTTGACACTGAGTAAAACAATCAGGGTTGCTGAGGACAGGGAAAGATGTAGTATGCTGGTTAAACGATCATCTGTGGTGCCCCTACGACCTCCTCCTCCGAGTTATAGGATAGGATTCACCGTCGTAATTTACTTGTTCTTTTATCTTTTACTTCTGTATCTGTACCTACAGTTTTAGGCTTCTGTTGAACTAAATGAAATGTATACTGACTATGCATGAATTGCAAGCAAAGCACTGCAATTACCTTTTCTCCCGTCAAATCTCACAAATCCCACACACTTGTTATTGACATAATAATTATATTGTATTATTAAAAGTCCCCTACACGCTTCTGTGTCCGGGGAGGGTAATCTAACCACGCAACGCATTGTATTATTACAATGATATTAGTAGTTCTGTGTGACCATGACCATTTATTGTAAATGTTTTGAAATGTATTTTATTATATATTTGTATATTTAACAACTGTCCTTGAAACTTTGGCTAACATATTAGTTTGTGGGTATATCTATCAATGCACAATGTGTCCTTGCCAGGTTTTGTATTGGAAAGAGGAGGTGGAATAGGAGAGGGGAAGGGGTGGGGGGAGTGTACAATTATTTTTATTGGGGACGTTGTACATCGTGGTCACCTCCACACAAATATAGATGTTTTGTGCCAGTTAAATAATGGTTATGGTATCTGTGTTGTTACGGCATTTTTCAGACCCACGGGCTTTGAAATGCTGCCTGATTATGTAGCCTTGGTGGTAACCTTTAAATGTCATTCAGTCAAACACAAAGTTTGGTTTCATGTTTTACCGCCTATCCTTGGTCACGTTCACTGTTACAAAGTATTAGTATTGGTTTTACAAGCCAAACTACTACTGTTAGCCTTGTTGAGCAAGCAGGTGTTTAATTGAACTTTGTTTTGATTTTTCACCGTCTGCATGATTCTCGTTTTGTCACCGATTTCATAAGCACTGCTGAACATTTGCATGACATCATCGAGCCAATCCACAATTTATTGTGCTCCACTGTGCTTTGATTTAATACTTCATGACAAGCTAAACAGTATGCAGAAAGTGGTGTTTTTTTTGTTTAAAAACATTTATTTATTTATTTTGTTAATTGTCGCAACGAATTTCATCATCAAAATATTGTATTTATTTTCGCCTTTAAAAAAATATCATATAATGGACCTGTTTTTGTGCTAACATTGTCGTTTGGGTACAGATACTTGTTAACTTCATACGTAAAATGAGCAGCTGAGTTTTATATATACCTTTGCCAGCAGACGCTAGCGAGCAATTGGGTGTTCCCTGCATCCTTCTCCACCCTCGCCCCTCCATATTATTGTAAGTGAAATCTTTAGAGGGAGCCAAAGAAAGAAAGATAAAAGAACAAGTCTTTCGATAGATAGCAAGCTTTCGAGTTGATTATTTTGAACTCTCAATCCAAACAAGGGTACGTTTTAGGTGAAATAGGCAATACATTAAATAGGAATAGGCTTGTTGTGTGTTCATTGTAAGCCGTGGGGTTTCACAGACCATGGAGAAGGTTTGGAGATACTGGAAGCGTGCTTCAGACTTGGACTGCATCATGCTGACAAGCTGTGGATGTGTAGTGAGGTTCGTCTATCCGTATCACTTCCAGCAGTCTGGGAACGCGGAGACAGAATGCCAGGAATATCTGTGTTATAGAGTGGCCCCCAAAGTGTAAGTTTCCTCATGCTGTTTGAGCTGATGTACATTCTTGTCAAACAGCTTCATCTCATCGTACACACACCCAAACTCTCTCTCTCCCTCCCCCCCCCCTCACCCCGCGTTGGGTGGCTAGGGTTTTCTGTACAAAATAGTATGTGGAAATGTAGTGCTTTAAATTACGACTGTTTCTGTCATTCTCATTATTTGTTCTTTCTCATTCCTACTCTTTTCTATCAATCTACTATCTTCTATCTTCTTCGCTAGACCAGTCACCTACCTTTTTTCATTAAAAAAAACTCTCCCAAAACTCCTCGTCTGTGTATGGGGTCAGTTTGGGGATATTGGACGCTTTCTGCCAATGGTCACTAGGGCTTTCTATGTTATTATTAATTAGCAATTCAGGCATTTTCTAGGTATATATTTTGTTAATACATGTACTTTATATTGATGTTTATATTCTGTTTTGTTTTTGTAAACGGGGGTTCGATAAATTAGAATACAGCCTCAGCGTCCACTGCATGAGATGCCTTTATTGTAAAGTGACCGGCTGATGGAGTGCCTTCAGTGTTACCACTATGGTTGTTTCAGTAGGTCTTTTATACGGATCGGGGGTGGGTCATCTTTCAGCCGTGGTCCTGATTCGTCTCTTTGCAGGCCGCTAAACCTTATAAACAATGACTAATTAATTAACTCTCTCAAAATAAGTACCTGTTCCCCTTGTCCTGGCCGGCGCTGCTGTACGTCTGCCGCACTTTTGCTGAAGTGAGAAGGCAACCCGACTTTGACACGTATGGTTGATTAATACTACCGAAATTCAAAACTCATTGATAACCTTTGAAGTAGTGGCCATAAAAGCCTGGCCTGTCTTAATTGCAAGGTTCGTGGAGATCAGGTTTTATTTCGAGGTTTTTAGATCCAGAACCTAGATTGCTGAACCTTTTGAAGAACTCGAAAACAAATTGTTTGACCCTACACGAAACTTGCAATTAAGACAGGCCATTAACGATTTTAATACGCCTGTATTAGTCGAGTTTAGTTTTGTTTTGTGCAACTAATTTTACCAGATAGTATGTCACACGTGGCAATGTTGCTGCAACTGGTGCTGATGCATTGTTGTCATATTATAAGTACAAGTCTGGCTTTACCGAAAGACTAGTGGAATAAAAATAACGTCATAATAAAGTGATCTATACAGACCTTTTCCCACCATTTATTGTTATATTCCGATGGAAATTCAATATTTTACTTTGGTTTCATTTTAATTTGTAATATACTATACCCTAGACTACACTGGCCCCTCCATCCCACGCACACTCATTCGCCCTCCCTCCCCCCTCTCTCTCCCTCACTCTCATACACACACACACACAAATGTGTGAACTTTTTAAACCAAAGCCATCCATTAATTTTGTTATTGTGTCGCACTGCTGCATGACATAGTCTACCTATCACGAATGATTGATGAATATATTGTTTAACAGAATATGAAAACCAGATCTTTGTTTCCAAAATGTCACCATTCAAACAATGAGGCTCTGGAAGAAAAGGGGCAATAATCGGTTAATGGTGAGACTCCCATCACATTGACACGCCCAGCACTCCACGTGCATAGCACTCTGTCACTTGTATACAGTTTCAGAACACTGCTGTGCTGTAGGGTCGGACGGGGTGTTCCACCAGGTCTGTTTACGGTATGCCGACCGACATTAATTATTTGGCCCGACCCTAAATATATTTTTTTAGATTATCTGGAAAAAAAAATAAAAAAATAAAAATCGCTATAAATATAACTGTTTGCGTTCAGTCGTTCAACAGACAACAAAAGGGAGGTAAACTCAAAACAAGAAATAGTAAAGGGTCGTCATTCAAGTTAAACTTTCGTTTCGTTGCTAAATATGGAGGATCCTATTTTATTTTCCTATATTACCATAAGGAGAGGTGGGGTTTTTGGGTTTTTTTTTTTTGGTTTTTTTTTTTGTTTGGTTTTTTGTTTGTGTTGGGGTTGGGGGGGCATTACTTTGTTATACCTCAGTTACAGTATGGGGAATATAGCAGAGCTTAGACTTGGAGCTTAGACTTGGGGACCATAAACTTGGGGAACAAAAGGCCAAGGAAAGTGTAGACTCGAGGTGATGATACGAGGCAAGTTAGACTTCGGAAAACAAAGACCTTGAGGATCATGGACCTGCGGAAACGGCGATTTGGGAAAACATTGTCCTGGAGAAACATAGACATTGTTCCCTGTAAAGTGTGCCGACTTGACAACAGGTGGATCAGCTTCAGCGTTTCCTTTGACGCACTTCAGTCAGGTGGTGGCCGGGTTTATGCTGGGAGTAATAATAATGTGTGCACATGCGCTTTTTGGGGGGTGGCTTGTTCATTGTTTAGTTACTATTAGATCAACACAAAAACGGGCGAACAATCATTAGTACGATTTTAGAAGAGGATTTGGAGAAAGATGTTGCTGCACAAGCGGAGATTTTGTTTTGTAGGCGAGAAGGAGAGGGGGAAGAGGCAGGGTGTTAATTGCTGCTAGTAGTCTACCAGTTCAACACACAGTCGAAGAGAATCATTATTAAGATTTTTTGGAAGATTTGGCTACACAGACTGCTGATGGAGTTGGGACGAGTTTTGATGTATGGGGTCCAGTCACATGTCTTCACAGTGGTGGGCACTTGTCGTCAGTTGTTAGGTCGTACATTAACAAGATTAGTTGTACAAAGGATTCCTAGACGAAGTGGAGCCCAAGCTAGCGAATATCGTGTTATTGGTGTGTTCCACCCCCCACCCCTACCCCCCACCACATTGAGATATTGGTTTACGTACAGTGATTCCCTTTCCTCATTGCCTCGGACATTGAGGTAGAACTTGCTTTATATCAGTTTGTCAGACTATACCACCACAAACGTAGTTTACGGGGATATACTGGAATTGTTTTGTCTAGTCTGTCATCATGTTTGTGTGATTTATTGAAGAGACCGTCAATTCATATTCTTCCCTTGGTTCTTTCTTGGATTATGAACTATTGATGGGAACAGGCGAAAGCCTGTGAAAAAGTGAATTTAAGCAGTTGCTTACAGTTACAGCTATTGTAGACGATCATGGGTTGATAATTAACTCAAGTCAGTGTGTAGCGCAAAGCCAAAGGAATATTAGGATGTGATTAGCAAAGTGTTGACAGTTTTCTAGGTTGACCAAAATGTGGAACACACACATACACATATTATGTTTTGTTGAATTTATTTATTTTTGTGTGTGTTGGGGTGCTCATTGCAGAGATACGTTTCAAACGACTTGTCGCCGTGAAACTAACAGCAAATAAGGGTACACAAGTAGTTTTTGCACTGAGCGGTGGCAGATGTCGGTCAGTACTTTGCTGTTGTTTACATTGACCTCTCTCCTCTCTCTCTCTCTCTCTCTCTCTCTCTCTCTCGTCTCGTCTCTCTCACTCGATTTGTGCACAGTCTGTGTCACTACGACCCCTTCCGTTGCGTAAGGTTTGCTTGGGGTCTTTAGTGTGGAGTATCTGGAGAACCCTTGGTCTTGACTGCTTGAAGGGGAGGGTTTTTGAGAGGGGTCAATCCATACTTAAAAACTACTCCTCATTAATTATTTATCTCATGTCTAAAATCACTTCGACGGAGTAATTTTATATTCTTCTCCCACCCAACAATTGATAATGTGCATCTAATGGAATGGCATTTTGTTTCAGTTTTAGTGTTTTGTTGTCTCGAGTGTTGTAAATTGCCTCTAAACAAACGAAACATTCCAGCAATTTCTACCAATCTACCATAGAACTATCAGCATTTGTTACCAATAAACATACTATTACTAACCTAGGACTACCAGGAGCAATATTATTTTGTTTTCAAGGACGCGGCAAGTGCTGCAGTGTTCTGTTTGCGTTTTCAGTTTGGATAGATCTATTTACTTACACTGGCTTGCTTCTTCCAAAACTAATATCATAACAGAGAGCCCTCAGGTTTGTCAAGTGAAGGGTGGGGTTGCGAGAGTGGTGGTGGTGGGTGTGGGTGGAGACGTAAGCTGCGCCGTTGAGAAACTGTTGGGTAGTTTATCAGTAAAGTCAATGCTCAGGATCAGTATTAACCGTTAAAACATTTACGTCATTCATGCTTTCATGCATGCAAGCAAATCAAACAAGACGTGCAGGTCTGCAGTCCTTTCTCTGTGCCTTATGTTTGTGTGTGAGGGGAGGGGAGAGAAAGTTTGGACGCGAAAGAGTTTGGAAATAGTGATAGGTGCGTATGTATATATATGAGGGTGTGCGTGAGAGGGGTTGGGGGAGGAGGTGTGTGTGTGTGTGTGTTTGCATGTGTACGTGCGGGTGCGTGCATACATCAATATATTTTCTCCAATGACATTTCCAGTTCCATTATGCTACTTTCCAAACATATCAGATTGTATTAGAACTCGCTGCCGAACCAGAGGGGGTGATGGGATGGGGGTTGGAGCGATAACATGGCACAAGCAATTATTAGGCTGGCGATATCATAATTGGGGACCAGGTACTTTACAAGCAGGGAAAGGAAATGAAATAAGTAGTAAATAACCGCAAACAAACGCGTCGTTAGTGAATATGTTAGAATCACAAGTCCACTTCTGGCGTAATATCTATAGTTATTGGGAAAATTATAGAGGATGATGTAATGTTGAACACAGGAGACCAAAAGGGTATGTAAGCCACTTGAAGTAATGGGAAGTGGTAGTCTCATTGTACAATCAATTCAAATAAACATTTTGTTTTTAATTAGTTATGTTAAAGGGGGGGGGGGGGAGGCCGTGGCTGTGAAGGGAATTAACTTATTGCACTGAGATGTACAAAGAGCTGCTCAAGGATGGTAGTGGGCTTTGATGTCCACAGAATATGAACAATGAGGTTTAACGTCTACACCCACCATTGGCGATATGACAGATGGGGATAACCATCCCAGGGAAAGAGGGGTATGGTCCTGAATCAGCACTGAACCACCAGAGCAATCATACTGCTAAAATGAACTGAAAAATGGCCACTTTTTATTTGGCCCACCACGGGATTCGAACCTGGGACATCGGTGTGCCAGGCAAATGCTCTACCACGTGAGCTACGGCAGTGGGACAAACAGAGTAGCTGAGACCACCAACACAGAACCTTGAAATAAATCACAGACATTCGGCTTGGTGCTTAATGTTGACAGCGAGTTTTGTAGTAGTCCAGTGTAGGTTGTCAACCATTAACCTTTGCAGCATGGCATTAAAGAGTGTGTCGTAGACGGTAGATGCTGTAAATGCTGAAATCCCGTTTCCAATGTTTTACGCAGCTTTTTTTTTCTTCTTCTTCGTATTCTCAATGTTGATAATATTGCCGTGATGAGGTAATCTTATCAAAAGTAGTTTATCTCTAGTTAGTCATCATTCTGGATAGTGGGTTAGCGTTGTTGACCTTGGAAACTTATCTCGCTGGTGATAGATAACGTTTTCAACGTTCTGTTTGTATCTAGAGAAGATCTGAGAGTGTGTTCTTAATTAATCTGCACGTGGCGTGTATGTTGTTACTAGGTTGTGCTGAAACACTGTTTTTTTTCTAGTATCAAGAGAGAGAGAGAGAGAGAGAGAGAGAGAGAGAGAGAGAGAGAGAGAGAGAGAGAGAGTGTAGGAGGCGGGTGGGAGAGAAGTGAGGGAGGAGAAGGCGATGGAGTGAGAATGTTGATGCAACATCAGCTGTTCAGTGTGAGCTTTTCAAAGTGAAGTTGTCACGATTTGGCAAACTGCACGAAATGATTGGTACTAGGTGACGATTGACCGGTCTCGTATTAGCCCCAATACACAGTCAGTCCTCGGCCATCAGACACTTCAATCAGACACTTCTTCTTCTTCTTCCGCAAGCTTGAAATTTGTATCCTTGAGTTGTAACACGTAATTTATCACCCCTCCAAAGTCTTCTTCCCCTCCTCTGTGCGAGATCAGACTTAAGCTGTTATGCATGCTGTTACTGTTACTTACGCGAAATAATGTATTTGTTTTGTGTCTTTGGGACAGTGAACGTTCAAGTTTGTGCTTTTAATACTGCCCGAGAAATAGTGATATCGATTATGATATTGTGAAGTCAATACGTAATTTAAGACACGCTGTCATTGAGCATTATTACCGATGCTTGTTTCTTTGGGATAGTGGGTTAATTGCCGGTTTCCTATGCCGATGGTCGCGGGTTCGATTCCCGCGAGGGGCGAACTTAGGTGACTTAGGTACGAGACTATTCATGTCACCGAGGGTTTTCTCCGGGTACTCCGATTTCCTCCCTCCCTTTAATAATGGTATTGCATGCATGCAGTCAATCTAAAGCTTCACATACAAATGTGATTTCCTTTCCGTCTTTTAATAGCGACTTGCGTTTACACCACATTATATACTTGAGTGATGAATGTGTGTTTGTTGTGTATGTAGAGTATTTGTAACCTGTAACATATGAGCGTGTATGTTGGTTATAGATCCCGCGCTTTGAGTCTGATTTAGGAACAAGGCGCCTATAGCATCCAGTAGTAGTAGTAACTTTCATTTTTGTGTCCTTAACATTTGTATGATTTGAAATGTTGATATCGAGTATGATTTTGTAATTTCGCTATGCATGAAGAAAGGAGTATAGTAAAGAAAGGGATTAAAGGGTTTGTTATTGCTAATCCGTATTTACTTAACGCGGATGACGGTATGAAAGTGTCTGTGGCGTAATGAATGACACAAGCAGGTGTAGTAGATGGCGATGGACTAACCAGAGTATCTTTTCTCCACCGACACTGGGCACTGTGCAGTATTTCATAAGTATGAAAGCCGTGGATTGTGAGATAGTGGGGATTTAACCTCACGATTACAAGGAGGGGTGATGACGGAAAGTTGTAACACCATCAAGAGTAGCGTACAAATTCCAACCACGTGGGTATCCCATAAGCTGGAGTGACCCATTGGCTTCATTCATTTCATCCCTGTCGACCACCGAACTTGTCATTTCCGTCAATTTTGGGGACCACCTTGCCTGGTTTTCTGTGCTGTTCTGTAGTATCTTGTGTTCGAGCCTTGCCACTTATGTCAGCTGTTGTTGTATCCATTTGACAGGTTTCTGTGTCAAAGTTTAGACGTAGGAAGTTGGTTAGGGAGGTGTACCGTCTTAAAACTGTTGCTACGAAACCACTTGTTTTTCGGTGATCACAAACTCCTTTGTTTCCTGGCTATAAATATAAATACTTTACCCTAACTTTTTTGTTAACCTTACATTTATTATTATTATTATTATTATTATTATTATTATTATTATTATTATTATTATTATTATTATTATTATTATTATTATTATTATTATTATTTCATTTATTTTATAAATGTATTTATTTATTTGAAAATAGTGTTGAATGATTAAACCAGACACCGGCTTTTTATTCGATCTTTGTGAGAAGTGGCTGACGATATTTCTACGGCCGATGTTTATGCTTCATCGGCGATTAAAAACGGCGTTTCTTTTCATGCATTCTCTTGAGCTAGTATTGAATAATTGAATCAAGGCGGCGTCTTTACATCCATTCATTTTTAAAAGCAGTATAATCGACGCAGGAAGGCAAATTTGCATTCTTTTTTTAATGGAGGTAAGAAAGACATTGGAGTGATTGTTGGACCAGAGAAGTTTTTGTTATTTACGGCCAGATTTGAATTGGAAACGAGTAATCTAATTTGTATTATCTTTATTTGCGGAGAAAGAAATGTTTTGTCTTTGGCAGTTGTCTCGTTAATTTATGTATATACTATTAGATAAGTTCAACGTCTAGGATTTTGTTTCTCGTTAATTTCTGGAATTATTGATTTAGCTTTCATTCGTTATGGAGACAACACGGCGAATCACCGTTGTTTCGAGGTTCGTCGAGGGTCGGCATAGTTACTGGCTCTAAACCTCCCAAGACAAGTGTGTTTGTGACAAACCCGCCCCAGTCTAAAGTTAAGTTAACCCTTAACCGACAAACAACCTCCACATCTCCACCATCCAGACCAATCTGTCATCTTGCCAGCGTTCAGTACCCTGTGCTTTCTGTACAGACTTTGATTGACAAACTCGGAGAAATCCAAAATTCGGAGAGAGGGAGAGAAAACAACAACCTAGGAATTGTTGTTGTATTAGTATTTTTCACGGTGTGTGAATGCTGTTTAGACTGCTTACCGTGACATTTCTTACCTTTTCTTTGATGCGTTACACAGAATGATAGCAGCAGCATCAGCAGTCCAGTAACGGGCATGGATGCATCACGTAGCAACTCCCCTTCCCTCCTCCCCCACCTCATTCTGGCAGCGGACGGGCAACCCGCCTACGAATTATCCGAGTACTACAACTCTTACATGCCCGCCAAGGTACTTGGCGAGCTGCCCGACTTGGAGCGACTCAAGAAGCTGTCGCAGATATCTGGCAGCCAGAGTGTACTGGATCCAGTCAGGGAACAAGCGGGCGCGTACGGGGGAAGGGAAATAAATAGTGCTTGTAACCTTGCGGGGTCCTCTGTATTGCTGCCTACATTCTGCCCGACAGGTTGCTGTCGGAGAGAAACAATCGACGGTGCACAAAGTAACGGCAGCGACGTTCCTCCTCTCTACCAGCGCAGATTCTCGTTTCCCGAGTTTCTTTTGCGTTACGGCCACTGTTGGGACTGTCACTTTGCGCAACGCAAGTGTGTGGGAAGCGCACGAAGGTCGACCGTCCCTAACGTCGGGTTGACGGATTATCAGGAAAGGGAGGCAACTGAAGTAAGGGATGCAACCGCTGTTGTTTCTGACGGCGTAAACACAGGTGGCAATGTGAGAGATAAGAACAGTAACGCGGTGTTGCAAAGTCGATCTCCTGTGCCAAGCATCAGTCTAACGGATTGTTGCCACTACTACAGCACAAGCGATAGTGTGCTTAGTCAAGACGGCACAATGTATCCTTCTTCTGCCCCATCGTCACCGGCCCAGAGTAGAGGCCACGACCACCATCACCCTGCTATGCGTCCGTTGGATTTGTCCACCATTCCTAAACGAGCGTCATCGCCGTTACCTCCCTTGCAGATGAATGACTATGGACAGATGTCTCCAGGAATGTCCCCGATGATGTCGCCTTTACAGATGTACTGTTCCGAGCATTTGCCACACCCGCTGGAACATTCACCGCATCTATTGAGGCGCCATAATATGTCATCACCCAAGCCCATACTGACACACTTGACATCGTCATCTTCAGGTTCACCACCCCAATTCCAACAGCAGATGTCACCGCAGCAACAGCAATTCCAACAGCAGCAGCAATTTCAACAGCAGCAACAATTTCAACAGCAGCAACAGCAATACCAACAACAACAGCAACTGGCCGCTGCGTATCCCCAATATACACAGCAAGTTCCATCACCAATAATGATGTATGCCAGTCCAATGCCTTCGCCCATTCCCATGATGGCTTCACCATTCTCACCATCGCCAATGTCGACATTTTCGGACTCGATGTTCCAGCATATGATGTCCCCGCATATGGCCAGCATGTCACAGATGCCATACCCACAGCCAGCATTAAATATGGCACAATCACAAGCCACAACATGCCCAGCGTCACAAATTTCTACATCCAGCATGGCGCAAGTGTTGGCGGCATCTTGTCCCCAAAGCACCATGTCCATGCCAGGAACGTCACAGATGACTCGGTCAGTGGCCAGTGAACCAGTGCCTGGGGCATTCTCGCCACTACCAATGTCCACCATCACTGCTACATCACAGCTGGGCACTGTAGTGGTCAGCACTCCTCAGTCTTCGCCTAGGACCTATTCTCCTGCAGCTGAGCAACCAGCTTCTCCGCAAAGATGTGCACAGGCGCCAGAAGGAGGCAATTCATCATCCGATTCTGGTATCTCTGCCTCTGCATCCAGTCGGACCCGGTCGACATCATCAGCGGAGTGTCAAACCCCTGCCTCACCTGACTCTGCAACGGCGGATGAAAATTCTACAAAGGGTTGGCAGAGGTAGGTGTGGTGTGTGTGTATTTATCTGTTGCGTGTTTTTCTGTTCGCCCTGAGCATGCGCTTTATCTGGATTATCGGGGCTTTACAAGTGACTATAAAATAAAATTAAATAAAATAATGGATTTGTGTGAGAAGAATCTTTATTATTCTTTTTCATTGGTTATGCATTATAAGACTTTGTTGGTGTAGACTTGCAGAAAAGGGTTTTTCAAGTGGAGATTTATGGTCAGGTATAATAATAATAGTAATAATAATAATAATAATAGTAAAGGTAGATGTATATAGCGCCGCATCACAGCCACAAGTGGCTGTGCTCTCCACGCTTGACACATTCATACACCATTTATACTACACAACAACTGTAGGTATAGAAAATCTTAATAAATTCAATAAAAATGTACAACATAATGTTAAAAACATTCAATAAAAATATTACATTAAAAAATATAAAAAGGTAAATAAAACTTTTTTTTAAAAACTTTTAAAAGGCAACCAACACTTATAAGAATTATTAAAAGCGAACACCTTTGCCCGTGGAGCGCCACAACATGTGTGCATACTAAACTGATGTTGAGACTAAGGTATATTTTATGGCAAGCTGTAACAATTATTATGTTGGTTTTAATTCACATTAATTATGTACAACATTTTGAGACAATGTTGTTGTGCTTTGTGCAGCACTGCACAGCAATTTCTAAGACTTACCTTAAAACCAAGGGATGTAATAATACTGTTAGCTTCAGTCTTTTTATGAAATTTACATAATAAATAATAATAATACTGGATGCAATGTACACGCTTTTCCCCAAATCATCAATCAGGCTCTTTACATGGCGATCGGTACCAACATACACGCTTACATACATGTATTACCACTCATACACACACACATCGTTCATACATAGAGTGTAAAGGCAGGAATATTTTTATTAGAAAAGGAACGGAAAGGAAATCAAATTAAAATTTTTTAAATGCTTAGATTGACTGCATCCAGACCCATTATTGAAGAGAGGGAGGAAACTGGAGTACCTGGAGAAAACCCTCATTGGCCTCAATAGTATCTCGTACCTAAGTCACATAAGTTCACCGCTTGTGGTTATGGTTAGGGTTACACTTTCACTAAGCTCTCGATAGATATTTACATTATTTTTATGTGTATGTTCATGTGTACAAGCATGCCTGTGAATATAGGGTGCTTGTTTGTGCATGTGAGAAAGAACAGTGTATTGCACATTATACTTAAGTTACAGTCAGTACTGTGTGTGTTTATGAGATGGGTGAGGATCAATGGGATGAACATTTTCAAAACAGTTTTTTAATAAAAAGCCTACAATTCAGCTCCAGCTGTCATTAGTCAATAGTTTGAGGTGTTAAGATCCTTGGAGAATTTGACTGTGAAACGTAAAGCATTGGGAAGTTTTTGTAGAGGAAATAAAGATTTTTGTGTTTGTCTCACTGATACTCTTGATTATAGTACTGGATACAGTTAATGCAGTGTACAGTTTGACAATAAACATGGATTTTTCCCCCCCCCCCAATTTGATATCCAATTTTGATAAAATATCAACAATATAGATGTCTTGTCTATGTTTTGGTTAATTGAAGACTAAAATAATAGTATTGTAATTTGCATACTGTCACAGAAGGCTATTTAGACCCTGCACTAAGACTTCTCGCTTGAAATAGTTCAGCCTGCTGTAGCCATTGTAAATTAATGTCTATGTAAAGCAGACGACGCAAGTCAGTTGTGTGCTAAGCATGTGTACGCTAATGCTGGCTCAGTTAGGCAGTGACGCCCGTTGGGGTGCCTGGGGTTTAGTATCCCCACTGTCTGGAAATTTAGTGCTTTAAATTCCCACTGTCGCTGTCTTTCTCATTTGTTCTTTCTCATTCCTGCTCTGTTCTATCAATCTGCTATACTATCTTCTTCTTCGCTATACCAGTCACCTACCTTTTTTCTTGAAAACTCTTCCGGGACAAGACTCCTTATTTGTGTGTGAGGTCTGTTGGATCAGCTTGGGAATATTGGATGCTTTCTGCCAGGTGGTCACTAGGGCTTCCTATGATGTTATTATTTAGCAATGTGGGCATTTTATATGTATGTGTTTTGTTGATAATTTATAATGATGTTTGTATTCTATTTTGTTTTTTTTACACGGGGGTTCAATAAATTAGAGTACAGCCTCAGCCGTCCCCTGCGTGGGATGTTTTTATTGTAAAGTGACTGGCTGGTGGAGAGTATTCAGTTTTACCACTAGGGTTGTTTCAGCAGATCTTTTATGCGGATCAGGGGTTGTCCGGTCCTGATTTGGCTCGGAAGAGTCCGCTGGACCTAAAGCAATAACCATGTAATGTAATGTAGTTAGGCAGTGACCTCATTCAGCTGACGTAGGGCCAAAGACACCCGCCAGAGGCACCACTTGTAGTCTAGTTTTCGCGGGCTTTTGCTGACCGCAAGACTAAGGTAATCATTCTGTGCCTAACTCTCACACGAGACGGAGCCACGCTCCGAAAGATTGCTAGCAGAAGACTAAAGCATGGACGGGTGAAATTCATTTCAACCTAGTACAGCCACAGCCTGACATTGTCAAAAAAGTAAAAGATCTATCTTTTGTTTCATGGCGCTTTATTGATATTATTGCTGTATTATGTTTGTGAAGTTTTGCCTTGTTTAGAATTGTGAATGTTAGTCAAACTTTGCTTGACCATGTGGCGGACACGCGACCGGTTTCGCCACCATGAAGTATCCCCTTCGGACCCACTGTTGTTTATCATATGTGTCTTATTGCAGACCAGTGGCTGTACAGGAGAATGTGTATCTTGTTAATTACTTCTCCATGTGTTTAGTTTAGCCATGATGTGTATATGCATAGGAATTAGAGTGGAGATTCCAGTGGACCACGGACATAGAAGATTGTTCGCTTATATATACTAGTGGTTTTGTACCCTGGCAAGCCAGGGTACACAGGTTGCTGTTTAAAATGTAGACAGAGAGACAACTGTTGTCTGTGAGTTTTCATTTGGACGATGATACCTCCCCATATCCCCCTTGATACCTCAGCATACCCCCTTGATACCTCCCCGAACCCACTTGATACCTCCCCATACCCCCTTGATACCTTCCGTACCCCCTTGTAACCTACATGTACCCTCCTTGATACTTCCCCGTTGATCGTTTAGCAGGTATGGATGAAAGGAATCGACCAGTAGGTAGTAGGTAGATTTGTGTCCCCGGACACATCGAGCGTATAGGGGGAATCGACCATCACCATACCCCCTTATATATACCCGTATCCCCGTTATGCCTACCCATGCCCCTTTAAACCTACCCGTAGCCCCCTTTTACCTATACGTACCACCCCATCCCGATCCTTGGTAATAATAATAATAATATTGAATAAAGAATAATACAAATAGAAATCATAAAAAACACCAAGGTTTTAAAATAAAATTTGATATAAGATATTATAATTATTATATATAGTTTATAAATAATAATAATAATAAGAATAAGAATAATAATAATAAATAAATAAGTTAAAAGTAAAAAGCCTAAATTAAAAAAAAATATTCATATTGTAGTGTTTAAAAAAATTTTTTTTTTTAAATGGCCGGCGGGAGATTTGAACTTGGGTCGCCTGCCCGGTAGGCGAATGTTTTACTAAGTGAGCTACCAAGGCTTCGTATAAAGACCATCAATTTTTTGGTCTATATGGGAAAACATGCTGAAACCTCGATTCAATTTTTTTATTAATCAAATTTAATTAGTTAAACACAAAATTTTGTAAGATTGGTGACATGAGTGCAAAAGTGTTTTGAATGGAAATAAAACAAAATTTGCGGTATTACGCAAATGTGTTCTTGACACGGGATGAATTGGAAGCGCCGCACGGAATGAGGCTATTGCAGTTTGTGGACATTTTGTTTATTTATTTATCTCAGAAACGGTTAAACGTTCGGTAAGGAAATGTCGGCTATGACGATTTCGCTGGTTTTGAGCGCACAGCAGGCCGGTCCGCAGCGCCCAGCACCTGCCCAGATCAGCGTCCATACTGGACAAACTTTACAGTAAAGGCGAAGGAGGACTTCCGGCTAAGCAATTTATATATATATATAGATATATGAGTGGAGCTATCACCGAGGGCTGTTTCTGCCATCAGTGAGAGGCTCTGCACACCCTTAGTAAACACAGTGTTGCAGAAATTCGTCTCATATTTGTAGACGAGCAGGCATCGTTGGCCCGGCAGGAGGACGACCACTAAGCGTCACCCCTGACATTCGACCTGCAGTGGAGCATCTAGCACTGAGCTACGATAGCCCTATAGTCTACAACCAAGGAGGAGACACCATCACCACACCTCAACTGCAGTTAAGTGACACCGAAAGCGTGCACCCACACTGACATAGAAGTCCACTCTCCTGAAATCAACATTAGGCCAGACAGAACAAATAGCCCAATGATGAGACATTAGCAAATATCAAGAACAGTAGCAGCATAGACCCATCAAGGAATGAACTATTCGAAGTGAATTAGGACATTTAAGTTAATAGAGTGTTTAGAGAATTATGTATAGAGTAGAGGAAATAAATCTGTGATATTTACTGTTAACAAGTGGCTGGACTACCTATGGTTCAGAGCCATGCGAGAGCTAGCGTGTCAGTGAAGCTATTACACTTTTCTCCCTATCTATCTTTAACCCCATCCTAACACAGACCGAGCTAGGCTTATAAATGTATTAAGATTAGTCACAGGGTGATTACACTAGCCGATCCCCGCAGACAAAGACGAGTGGGTAATAGCATTCCATTGTGCAGAGCCCAGTAACAATAGAACCACCGTCACACATACACCATGCAGTCAATCTACATTTTAAAAATAACAATGGATTTCTTTGTAAATATTTTTAAATTTTTATAATAATGATCATATAAATAATAATAATAATTATTATTATTATTATTATTGTTATTATTATTATTATTATTTTATTTTCATTTTATCACTTTCAAATAGCTTTTCCAGCTGAAGAGCTGCTCAAAGTGCTGGTTGATCCAGGATCTAACTCAAGCCACCTTAGGAGCCTACCTGCAGCCTTTCAGCGCATAGTCTGACACCAGAGAACTGAGCGCTGTCCTATGCAATCGGGCATTGGGAGAAGGGACCTAGTGCATGGTGGGTGTATTTGTGTAGACGGCCTTCACCTGTCTAGGACATGAGCATACAGATCTTTAGAGTCTATGGGATGGAGTGCGTGCAGGCACAGACTAGACTTGGCTTTATACTCTCATCCCAAAGAGTAATCATTTGGATTATACCTTTCTAAAACGATATTAGCACTTTTCCTTTTTTATTTTTACCATGTGCAACTTTTAAGGGTATTCGTAAACTCAACACCTTTTGTAAAAGGTACATTTGCTCCATGATTTAGCAGTCTGTCATATAATTTGAGTAAGAAGACATGTGACGACATGCATTTTATCAGCATTTTTATAATAATATAATAATAATAATAATAATAATAATAATAATAATAATAATAATAATAATAATAATGTTCGTCAAGGATCAAGGCGCTGACCGATACAGGATCTAACTCAAACCGCCCGAGGTGTGTGTTTAGATACAGTTTAAGACCTAATGTTTCTTAGTAGTGAATTTGTTCTGAAGTAAAAGCCTTTTAATGAAGGGATCCTGATGGTGTTTTAAGTACTTGTGTCAGTCAGTGTAACATATAAATATTGCATTAATTTATTTCAGGTCATCTATCTTAGAAATTGAGGTGCTCAGTTTGTCAGGTTCTAAATTGTATTTTAAACTTTCACTTCTGCTTTCCCCCTCCCACACCCCTCCCTCCTTTCCTCTCTTGTACTCCAGTGCACCCCCCGTGGTGTAGTATTAAATATAATCAAATCAAACATCTTATTCTGTGTAATATAGACTATGATGGAGTCAAATTATTCTCAACTACAGATTATGCACATGAAGCTACACACACGCACACACATCTCAGACACTGCAAATTATACTCCTAAACTGTGTGCTTACATGTGTTCTGTCTCATTCTCATGAACTGCGTATAATTTGATCTGTTGTAAATGTATATGTTATGTACCTTTTAAGGATCCATGTTAGGCAGTATTGCAGATAATACTCAGAAACTGTATTTTTTAATTTTATATTTTATTTATTTATTTATTTTTAAAACAACATTGCGCACTAACAAAAGTAAATAGTCTATATAGTCATTGTGATAGGCACTTAGACCCAACTGGCCAACATCTAGATGATGTGCAATACCTGGGGTATGTAGATGTGTACATATCTATAGACCATACTTGCTAAACGGAGGAGCGCCTTATCACGGTGTGTCTTGATGTAAACAAGTGACTGTAAACTATATTCTTCATTTCCACAACCGGATAGAACTGGTTTAGTTATGACAGTTAGGTTGAGTCGTTAGAATGTAGTTTTTTCTTTTTTTTGGCAAGCGTTGTTAAATGGTCAAAGGGAAGCAACTGTGTTAGCACTAGTAGTTCAGAAGATCATGGGAAGCAACTGCTGTATTTTGATGTTACTTGATTTTCTTCCCAGTAGGGTTTGCGTCCCTTTAGTTGAATCTTCCACACCCGTCTCTCTCTCTCTCTCTCTCTCTCTCTCTCTCTCTCTCTCTCTCTCTCTCTCTCTCTCTCTCTCTCTCTCTCACAAAATAATTCCCTCAATATTAAAGAAGCTAAAGTAATACCTTTACCTAAAACAAGTGATACTCTTATTAAATACTCTGATGATACAGCCCTTCAAGACCTTTCAAACTCTGATTCTGTTTACTTTCAGAAAGTTGCCCGTTTCACCACCTGGTGCACAAAGTGAATTACTTAGACCTAAATGTCAAAAAGACTAAAGAAATGCTTATAGATTTCCATAGGGGACCGGATGTCACTCCGGATCTGATGATTGATGGTGTGAAAGTTGAGCGTGTGAGTGAGTATAAATACCTTGGAACTGTACTGGATAACAAACTCACTTTTGATTTAAAAAAACTGCTGTGATCCACAAGAAATGTCAGTCAAGATTATACTGCCTACAAAAATTCCATTCCTTAGACGTCAGTTAGCCTGTTTTGTGTACATTTTACAGATGTTTTATCGAATCTGGCTTTTTCTGCTGGTATGCAGGCCTAAATGATAAGAACAAGAATGTGCTTGACAGAGTAATGAAAGTGTGCGGGAAAGTGATTGGAGAGAAACAGAAGAGTCTGACAGAGTTGTATGAGTGCCGTACAGTGCGAAAGGCTAAAGAGATTGCGAGAGACAACACACATGTCCTTGCAAATCATTATACACGTTTACCATCTGCTCGCCGTTTTCGAGTGCCTAAATTTTCCACTGTTAGAACCAAATGCAGCTTTGTACGAAAGTCGATCGAACTTCTGAATAAGTATAAATAATCTGTGACGGTGTGTGTGAAGGTGTAGGTGTGTGAGTGTGTGTAAGAAAAAGAGTGCCTTTATTTATACTATTTCTTTTAATCACTTTAATCACTTGTCGCCTGTGCAGTAGGTGCTAATTTGTGCAATGACAGCTGTTATGTAGGTTTGTAAAATATAAGTCCTCCCTTCTTTTGCTTGCGTAGTTATCTCTGTGATTAGAATTGATTTGTATGATCTTATATACATTTAAAAAGACAACATGAATGTTCTTTTCCTTTAATGTAATTAATTTTTTAACCTGTTATCTGTACATTAATATAAGTGAGAAGGAAAATGATATATAGATGTCCAGTAAGAATGTGAAGTCCCAACTGTGTAGGGCACAGGTGTTATGTTTTATTTTTATTGATTGATGCCTTCATTTAACTGCCTGCAAAACATGTCTTAATTTCTCAGAGTGAGATAATACAGTTTTCTTGTACCTTGTACTTAAGTTCTTGACAACTTTCTACCAATTTCCATTCTGCCTGTTATAGCTAAACCCCTGGAAAGATATATATTCATATTAACCTTATGAAATACTTAAAAAATAATGCTCTTTTTCATCCTTTTCAGTCTGGCTTCAGACCTAAACACTCTTGTCAAACAGCGCTCTCCCATCTTTGTGATGTTTGGCTTAATGCTATACACAAGAAAGACATTGTAGGGGCAGTTTTTCTTGACCTTAAAAAGACCTTTGACCTAGTTAACCATGGCATCTTAATTAATAAGCTAAACTACTATTTCAAAACTCTGCATCTGTATTATTTTTTTAATCATATTTATTAAACAGGCATCAATCAGTATATTAATTATTATAATGGTTCATTTTCGTCTCCTGGAGATGTCACTTGTGGAGTTCCTCAAGGATCAATCCTTGGCCCTATTTAATTTTGTATATTTATCAATGACATGCCCCTTTTTCTCACACAAAATGTTAACCTTGACCTATTTGTTGATGATTTATTCCTTCATACTCATAATAAAAATCTACAACAGGTAGAACAAATTCAAATAAACATAAATGAAATTGATAACTGGTGTGAGAACAATAGAATGAAATTAAATCCTAATAAAAGCAAAAGTATGCTTCTCACTACTGTGCCTACAAGACAAAAACGTCAAAATGGATCATTTTGCCTTCATCTAAACTTAGGGTCATATAATATTGACCAAGTTCGTGAAAATAAAGTGCTAGGCATAATCATTTTAGCTGGCAGCCACACATTAACCATATCTTTAAAGAAAATGTCTAACAAACCTTTTCCTTCTAAATAAACTTAGACGTTTTGTTACAGTTGGCGCATTAAAATCTTTTTTCTATGCCCACTGTAAGTCTCATTTTAATTATGCATCAACTATTTGGTGTAATGCAAGTGATGCACCAATTATACAGCTAAACACTCTTCATAAATGAGCAATCAAGATACTGTATCAGTCTTATAAATACAGACATTACAAATAATGAGAAATACAAGGAACTCCGAATACTACCACTCCCAAAACAATGTATATTTAATACAGCTTTAATTTTGTTCAAAATCACACATGGAGAAACACCTGCATATCTTGATATATTTTTTACTAACCCAGTTGATGGGCATAGACTTCATAATTATAAGCTACCCCTCCCTCGCATTGATTTATCCAAAAACAGCCTATCATTTAATGGAGCTGCTGTATGGAACTCTCTCCCTCTGGAGTGTAAACATTGCGACACAATATTTTCTTTCAAATATAACCTATGAAAGCATCTGCTAAATTAATATCACTTTTATATAACAAAATTTTTTATGTAATTATTTTTATTTATTTATTATCTATTTATTATTATTATTGTTATGTTATTATTATTATTATTATTATTATTATTATTATTATTATTATTATTATTATTATATTCTTGTTATAATAATAATAGTGATGATAGTGGTGGTGATGGTGGTGTTAGTTGTAATAATAATAATAATAATTTTTTTTAATTATTTTTTTTGTTATTATAAGGGTGAGGGATAAAGAGGGGGGGGGGGGGAATTGCCTACAATTGTTTAAAGATAATAAAAATATTGAAGGTGGTGTGATTGTGTGTGAGTGCATGTGTGTGTGTGATTTATATGATTTCCAATGTAATGTTAAAGGTACTTTATTATGTTAATTTTTAAGGGACAGATTGGAAGATTAGACATATTAATTAGTCTAAAATCTTTATCCCTAAATAAAAAAAAGTTTCAAAGCTTAAAAAAAAACTCTCTCTCTCTCTCTCTCTCTCTCTCTCTCTCTCTCTCTCTCTCTCTCTCTCTCTCTCTCTCTCTCTCTCTCTCTCTCTCTCTCTCTCTCTCTCTCTCTCTCTCAAGGGACAGAATCACTGTGAGAACGCATAGTGAGCGTTTACTGGTAGTATAGTTGCCTCCCTTACATCAAAAAACTTGTATTGAAATCAGAATTGCTGACACACTTTCTAATGTGACATACTTTCTAATGTTTGCCACTGTGGATTATAATAATGATTTGTATAGTACCTTTTCCAATTAAGTTGTGCTCAGTATGCATGTTGTGGATATATGTATTGTCTGTCAGTCTTCTTCTTCTTCTTCTTCTTCTTCTTCTTCTTCTTCTTCTTCTTCTTCTTCTTCTTCTTCTTCTTCGTGTCCTCCATCCCTGCTTCTCCTGTCCTGTTTCCTGCCTCATTGTGGTACTACTGAGAGATATTTGATTGATTGTTTGGGACTTGCACTGCTGATAGGCTTATGTATTGTTCCATAGATATTAACAGTAACATATTGTTAACAGTATGTTTAAAAACTCTATTGTCGTTGTGGTATCCCTGTGTACTCTTTTTCCCTCAGCTGTTGGACAAGGGTCAGCCATATTGTATTGTTCAGCCCTGCTTGACCTGCATACCTTGCAGGGGGGGGGGGGGGGGGGTTCTGTATGAATAGTATCCCCATTTTCTGGACATTTAGTGCTTTTAATTCACACTGTCGTTGTATTTCTCCTTTGTTCTTTCTCTTTTTTTTTTTTTTTTTTTTTTTTAAAATCAGTTTATAGTCCCCCCTCTTCCCGGTAAGGATTTTCAGAGAGGAGACTTTATGACTAACACAACCATGTATGTATGTATGTGTATCAGTTTACAGTCCCCTCCCTTCCCAAAAGGATTTTCAGAGAGGAGACTGTTCTTATATACTGTTCTTTCTCATTCCTACTCTGTTCTATCAATCTACTATACTATCTTCTTCGTTAGACCAGTCACCTACCTTTTTAAAATAAAAAACTTTTCCAAGTTTAGTTATGACAGTTAGGTTGAGTCGTTAGAATGTAGTTTGTTTTTTTTTTGGAGGGGGGGGGAGGGGGGGGGGGCAAGCGGTGTCAAATGGTCAAAAGTCAGCTTGCGAATATTGCACGCTTAATGCCAAATGGTCACTAGCAATGCAGGCATTTTATATGTATGTGTTTTGTTGATATTTTATAATGATGTTTATATTCTATTTTGTTTTTGTAAATGGGGGTTCGATAAAATTAGAGTATGGCCTCAGCGTCCCCTGCGTGAAATGCCTTTATTGTGAAGTGACAAGCCGGTGGAATGCCTTCAGTGTTACCACTAGGGTTGTTTCAACATATCTATTATAGGGATCAGGAGTGAGTCCTCGTTCAACCAAGTTGTGGTCCTGGTTTGGGCTCTTTGTAGTCCGCTGGACTCTGGAAGCAATGGATAACTAACTCTCTCCCCTTTCTCACCCCACCTCTCCCCCCCCCAACTCTCTCTCTCTCTCTCTCTCTCTCTCTCTCTTTCTCACAATTAATACTGCAGTATGTTCTTCAAGCAATACGTCATATTACCTCTCAAGGGTGGCACTGCATTTTGCTTGCCATGCTTTCACTGGGAAGACAACCCGAATTGTGCCTGAATGGGTGTCAAATATCAAAAGTCAACAGCAAACAAAATCCAAAATCTCGTATGTGTTTTAACTTGTGGCAGTTAATTTACAAGCTGCAGTTTATGAGCTTTGTGGGCGAACTTTATTATTAGGACTGTTTGGGTTTTTTAAATGGGGAAACAAGCTGTATTTTCTGTCCTCCAATGAGGATAATTCCGTCTAGGGGTCCCAGGTTCCAGATTCAGCCGGTCTCGTTCCCACCCCCACCCCCTTCCCCCGTTTGATTTCCATTAACCTAGATACGGTGTGTGTACGCTCAGCTGGAAAGCCCGGCAGCGCTCGGGAAAGATGTTGGGTACCGGTACCCCACGAGAGGAGGGAGGGGAGAAAGAGAGAGAGGAAGGAGGGGAGGAGGGAGAAAGAGAAGGGTGGGGTGGGGAGGCAAGACGGAGCCAGGGAGAACGCTGACGCATAAAAAGCTGAAGGAAGGGTCTTCTGCGAACGTGTCCGGGGACGTAAATCTACCCAAACAAACAAACAAACAAACAATCTTCTGCGTTAGTGGGGCCGGGTAGCTCAGTTGGTAGAGCGTCTTACTAGTAACCGAAAGGTACCTGGTTCGAATCCCGGATTGGCCAATGTGTGACCATATTATTTTGCCCTTACCATCAACTGGTTCGCTGGTGTCAGAATAATGTGACCAGTAGTCGCCTATACGCTCCGGTGTCGTGTGACTATAGTCTACAATTACCCTTCTGCGTTGTTGTCCCAGCCGCCGTAGATCAGTGGAAGAGCGTTCGCCTGGGACACGGATGAACTCAGGTTGGAATTGGAATCCCGTGGTGGGCAACATAAAAAGTGGCAATTTTTCACTTTCCATTTTTTCAGTATGATTGCTGTGGTGGTTCAGTGTGGATGTAGGTCCCTACCCCCTCCTTCCTGGGATGATTATCCCCGTATGCCATATCGCCAATGGTGGATGTTGACGTTACACTTCAATGTGCATTCTGCCATGTTTCCTGTGTCCAGTCCAGCATTAGCATTTGTCACATAGCGTGAGTCACAAGTCGGAAAATCGATGCTCTTTTGCCCCTTCCCCCCCTCTCACCCCCCTCCCCTGCTACATTTTTTTAATCGCTCTCAATGTTCTGCTTTTGTAATATTAAAAATCATTGAGTTGTTGTTCTTGCGCCGAGGATCTTTATATGGAACAATATTTAGTCAAATCAGTGTCTGTACCACAGCTTGCTTATTTTCTGTATCAGTCAGCGAACTTTGGCAGTCGATTAAATTGTGGCCCACATTTGGCTTACGTTTTAGGGCTTATGCAGTGGGTCGGAGGTAGTGGCGCCGTGTTTATTATGCCCCGGTTCGAATTTATAAACGTGTGTAGTTGTGTAATTTCACTACAATAAGGCTCTTTTTCATGACGATGTAATGTACTCTTTCACGATTTGACTATAATATGAAACAACCTTACTAAGATCGACAAGCAATAAGTGAATTCAAATGCCTTTAGTTCGCCAAGTTCTGTTGAGCAGACAACCTTTTTTGCGTGCAATCATGCGTGTTGGAGTTTAGGTTGACCTCTTAAATCGTGACGTCACACTCTCGCTTCTGATTGGTCCTCGTAAGCCCGGCTCACGCATTATTGCAGAAGAAAGCAAACATGCATTATCCTTATGAAATTTTGCGTTAGCCAGTACGCAAGGAAATACATAAAGAATTCATAAGCTTGAAGTGTGGCCGGATGTGTACATAAACGCCTTTAGCGTGTTCTGCAAGCCGATGGTTGGATACTTAATACTTAATACATAAAGACTAAAGACTATTATTGTATTAATCGCTTAGTCAGTACTACCTAGTCATCGCTGAGCCTGTGTGTACATGTTCTTTGTAAGTTAGTGCAAGCAATTAGTAGTCAGTTATTAGGTACTGCAAGCCTAATCTCATATCACAAATGGAGACCTGTTTTGTGTGAGTGTGATCCAGCTATGACCGCTAAAGGTTCACTGGAACCTATAAACAAGAATCAAATCAAATCGCAAGTGCAAATCGTGACGTATGACAGTGTCGCATACTTGATCCCGAGATATTGGTTCGCATGCTGTAGAAGCTCAGGTTTGTTGGCATTCGTTATGAACGGCTTATCTGCAGTAACGCTGAGATGATCACGTTGTAGTGCACGTATTTAGTATCTGGGGAGCTTGCAATGCACTCTGGGCTGTGAGGCATATTCAGCAATAAGTCTGGGACTAAACCTGGCACAAAGCTATCGCATATACCGCGTTTTGAACGAGACCAAAGGTTATCGTGTAAAACTATTGTTTAGAACCGCTGCATGCATTAGACCTGTTCTTTGAGCTCAATGGGGAAAAGTGACATTTTCCCAACCCTATATTGCTCTGTTTTCAACAGAAAGCAAGGTATGGTTTTAAAATGTCTGAAGCGGAAGGTGAAACGCTTCATCATAATGTTGTGATGACTGGTCCAAGTGTACGATTTGGATGAAGTTTGCTATTTCCGAAAGCACTATGCCGTTCGCTAGTGCTGCAGATATCAGAGTTTTCGTCCTGGGTTTGCCTGGCTACTCGCTACCTATTTTTTTCCTCTGACCTACATTTTGTGCTAGTTTAATGTAAGCTGTTGGTGTTGTTAAAAGTGGTGCATTCTAGCGAAACAATTCGGTCTTAAAACCCTCTGTGTCCGCTGGCAATATGCGCAACAACCTGAAACGACGGTAGCCAAATGCTGGGGACAGATGAGGAGGAAGAGGATTGGGGTCCGGAGGAGGAAGGAAGCGATTGAGCTGAAGTAGCAGAAATTGGGGCGGACGGGTCGCTCGTGCTCGCGTGCTGCTATTGCGGCAGACAGGCTAGCGTTGACGTTATTGGAGACGCACGATGATGCTATGGCAGTGAAGTTGACCTAGATTGCTGTGTTTGTGATTTTTCTAAATCTATCCTGTATCACATTTTAGCTCTGCGGGGTAGTGTTTTTAAAAAAAGATTGTATTTCCAGTTTCAAGGTTTTTGATATTTTCTCTCTTGTTGCAAGGACTTTTTATAAACATCAGTAATTTTGGGTTGGTGTAGGTATGCAGTTCACAGTGGATGCCATTGGTTTCAGCCTACTAGGCGTATTCTGCTAAAGAGGTCTAAAATTAGTTATTCTAATGCTGTCTCAGTGTGATACCTGTGGACTAAAGGTTTGTTCATCATATTCATTTTGTATTTCTAAATTACTCTAATTATAGAAAGTGGTTGTGGCCGGAATTTTAGATTTGTTTATATTGAAATAAATTCACCCATGATTATAATTAGAGAAAGTGGTTGAAGCCAGATTTTGTTAGCACTGTAGGTGTTCGAGATAACGATGGTCTTTTAAAGTGCGCTGAGTAATGGATTGGCGAGTTTGCAGGCCTTTAGTGAAATTTGCATACTTCCATTTTACCATTCACTGTAGTCTGTCACCAGGGTTTGCATGAGATGAGATAGTTTTTGGTGTGTGTGTGTGTGAGTGAGAGAGAGAGAGAGAGAGAGAGAGAGAGAGAGAGAGAGAGAGAGAGAGAGAGAGAGAGAGATTACTACTATTATTTGTATCATTAGAATCCACTGCAAAGCGAGTGAAAAATTGTTTTAAGACAATGTTAACTTTGAACTATCGTATTCTTTACCCACATTAGTTAGTTAGTCATTGTTTATAGGGTCCAGCGGACTGTAAAGAGCCGAATCAGGACTACTTTAACAACATGCCAACAGGATTAACAACAGGCCTACAGGTTGACGGAGAAGAGATTATTTTGTTTTGTTTATATGGGATAGCCGAAGAATAGTACTTTAAAGTCCCCACAGTACAGGACTGTACAGTAAGAGGCTGACCCAAGACGTGTTCGTCTAAGATGGTGGACAGTAGGGTAAAACTGAAGCTTCTGCTTTCTTATCTCTCCTACATGTTTTTACTGTTGTAGTTTATAGTCTTGTTTTGGACGCTCCATGCCGTCAGCGTGCGCAGCAGCAATTAAGGGGTTTATATGGAGACGGCGTGGTCGTTCTTCTGTTGTAGGGGGAAGAGGGAAGGGTTGATGCATAGTGAACTCCTCCTTTCTGGAGGACACGTCCAGGTCTTTCTCCCTTCCTCACCCTCCCCCCTTTCCCACACAGACATCTCGCCACCCTCTCCTCCTCCCCAACCCATCACAACGTTGGGATAACAAAAAAGAGTTGACGTCATACCCCAGGGAAAGGGATAGAAGAGAGGAGAGGACATGTGATTGGGTGGATTTTTACTTGTCCGACGTGCCATTGGCTGGATCCGTGCTTTCCTGATGCGCAATTGCTTGGATCCAGATCTATTCGGGTTTGTGGTGTAGGCATGTCCAAGAGGATGCGTTAGCGTCATTTCCATTATAATAATTTGGAAACAACTTTCTGCTGTGTAGAAATGAATGGCCTCTTGATAAAGCCGTATTTGTTGTTGTGACCTCTCTGATATGTTTTGTGATCTCTCTGATATTATTTATCGTGAGGAGAACAAAACAAACAGTAACACCCAAGTTGAAGTCCGAGGCAATATTTCGATTTTTATTTAAATCTTTATCAAGCCATGTATTAAAAACATGACATCAAGTCTTTATATACCTATTCAGTAAAACCAGTTCACTGATGAGAGCAGTTCAAATAACATTAACAGGACCTAGCACAATAATCAATATGTGTCTAAAAGGTTAAAAGGATATTATTTATCGTGACATCAGATCCGCATTGTTCCCAGTCTCCACTGTAAAATGATGATGATATTAAGGATAATTTGTTTCAATTACGATTGGAGAACCTTTGATTTGGGGCTTTTGAAAAAGGTCTTGCCAAGATAATCTGTAATCGGTAGGTTCGAGTTGGTCTTATAAAGCCATTACAAGAAATTGGTAGGTTCGAGTAGGTCTTACTGAGGCATCAACTGAAATAGGTTGGAAGTCTTATGAGACATTGATTGGTAGTGGTCGGTTTTAGAAGGTCTTAAAGACATCTGCACAAATCGGTGGGTCAGACTAGGTCTTGCATCAACTGAAATTGGTAGGTTCGAGTATCAAAACAGTGCTAGAAGGCTTGGGGCCTTTTCTCAGAAATGGGCTGAAACGTGGTCAAGGAGCCGTGGTCTCTTCCATCTCCAGGAGTGTGACTGGGTAGACAATTTTCCTGAAAGCAAATATTTTAGCAAATAACAACCACAACAAAACAAAACACGGAGAGAAGACTGCCTTCTCAAATAATCCCTCTGTGCGTGTGGCGTTGAATGAAAATTCTCTGATCTTAGACGGTACTATGGAGCTAGCTAGAAAATGAATTGGGAAGGGAAAAAAATCGATACAACTTCGCTTATATCACAGGGAACGTGTATGAAATCTTTTACATTAGACAGATGGAAGCCGCTAAGTAAGAAAGTTTGGGAAAATAAATGGAATGTGAAAGTAGAGAATGGGTGGAGAAGGTGGGTAGATAAAGGGCATCAAGGCGAGTACAGGT
The DNA here is from genome assembly GCA_036898135.1 of Oncomelania hupensis. Lineage (NCBI taxonomy): Eukaryota > Metazoa > Mollusca > Gastropoda > Littorinimorpha > Pomatiopsidae > Oncomelania > Oncomelania hupensis. The sequence goes on along the minus strand of CM072523.1, from coordinate 13,456,533 downwards.
GCACACTCAACACAGAATGTGACTCGTAGGCACATGGAAAAAAGGGGTGTTTGGGCTGGATGATCCGATGTTATGATGGTGAAGATCAAAACTGATGATTGTAAAATCAAACTGGTACAGTTATCTTGACCTACAGAGTTAATTGTAGGAATTCATTGTGTGTATAGGATATGAACTTCTCAGTTGACTGCTTTACACGTGGTTTTTGTGTGTGTGTGTGTGTGTGTGTGTGTGTGTGTGTGTTTGTTTTGCTAACCGAGTAAGGACCTGACCTTATATACACACCAACCTTTACAGGACCTTAAACTTACTCAGGACTTACACTCGGGTCCTTAGAAGGTTTTACTTCATTTTCCCTATATTTCATTACCTAGAGGGGAACTACGCACTTTGATGAAGATTTGGTGGAGTCCTGACTTGGATGCCAAGATAATTTTTTTCCCATCCGGAGTGTGAAACTTTTACACAATTTCGTGGCCAAACGAGGACCTGGAAAATGTTACACTCCTTCCTAACCAATCAGAAGGCTTGGTTTATTTTGACCAATCAGAAGCCTTTGACGTGAGATTTGGCTGCTATGGCTTTACCAAGGAGTTACATAAAGTTGTTTGAAGATGGTTGACCAGATGCAAGGTAAGTTTGTTTTATTTCATGATTTTGTTTACAAAAGTTGTAATTAAAAAGTTCAATAATCGTTTTCAAGATTTGTCGGCCTGCATGCTCCCTAACTGTTTCAAATGTCAGTAAATGCAAGAGAAGCACATGGAAACGGGGGATTGTGTTGTGTCCTTGGGAAAGACATTTTACTCCCGTTTCCTACTCCTTTGGATGAGAGTATAAACCGAGGTCTAGTCTGTGTCGCATACATTCCATCATAACGGACTTTAAAGATCCTGACGCTCATGTCCTAGACGGGTGAGTGCCGGTGACTAGAACACACCCAGCATGCACCTAGGTCCTTCTCCCCATCCTTGGCTGCCCAGGATTGAGCTCAGTTGTCTGGAACGTTATTACGATGCGCCCAAAGGCTACAAGTTGGTGCCTCGGGTGGCTTGAGTTAGATCCTGTATCGGCCAGCGCCTTGAGCAGCTCTTGAGCTGGAAAAGCGCTATATAAGAACGATAAAATAAATAAATATTTGTATCTATCGTTCTTTGATCAGTTGTACTGCTGTGTGGCCAGGTGGCGCTAGATCTGATGTTTGTTTGCTACTCATACAGACAATTCTTTTATCTTATGTTCATTCCGTTTGATGCATTAATTTAGTGTAGCTGCAAACAGAAATGTGTGGTACTTTTTGACCTTTGGTACTCAGAAACAGACTGTGTGCTGAGTTAATGATTTGGAATTTCCAAATGCAGACGCCTAGGAAGAACCTGAACTTTTATACACACCAACCTTTACAGGACCTACGCACTCTGATGAGGATTTGGTGGAGTCCTGACTTGGATGTAAAGATCGGTTATATAATGTGCATTATACCACTTTCCTATGGAATCCCATTTGTAAAATTTTTTTTTTCACCTCTATCAACTAAGTAATCTTAATTTAGAAGCCAATTTTAAAGGTAATCATTTGGTTACCAGCAATGTAAGATTTATCTAAATGATATATTTTCCCAGAAAATAACTTATTATTTATATAAACATTATATTGTTTACGTAAATAAACCATGATATAGGTGCATAAGGCATTGTTGTTAAATAAGGAATTATTTACCCATTATGTAGTAGAGCATAAATTTTTTGTATCAAGGTTTTATTATTAATTTCATTTATTTTTCAGATCGTTTATGGTTCCTCATTACTTTAGAATATTTTGAATATGAATCGACTGCAACATAGACATCCATTAATTTGCAAATACTATTTTGTAGATTTAGTTGGTGCTTTTTGGTGTTTGTTTTTGCAATGCTTACAAATACTTTCCCAATTTGTTCCCACACCACACTACAAGATCCTCTTTTTCTGGTCCCAGCCTTTTGGGCGGGACGGATTGTATCCTGTCAACACCTAACGGTACACTGAGGTCTGGAATGTGGCCATCCTACTCAGTCCTTGATAAACCAACGCTGGAGTAGGATAGCCAATTTGTGAGCATCCATCTGGTTTAACTGAGGGGAAAGGAAGACGGGAGAGCTTCAAAGCATTTCCAGCAGAAGAGGAACGATATTTTGTAGTGAATTGAGGGGTTAGCTGTAGTGAAAGTTGCTAGTTAGTGGAATGTAGAATAGTATAGCGTAATATATATTCTTTGGCCCGAGTCACATGGACTGCTATGTATACATGTGTTTATCTTATTTGGTATACTGATGTATTGCTTTGTGTATTGTGAATCGTCTACCGCGATTCGCGTATTATGAATTCGACTTATTATTATTATTATTATTATTATTATTATTATTATTATTATTATTATTATTATTATTATTATTGAGGATTTTTATAGCGCACTTATCTCGCCGTACTTGAGCAGACTCTAGGCGCTGGCCAATAACTCATAAGGATCTAACTCAAACCGCCCGAGACGCCCACACGCAGCCTTTGGGTGCATGGTCTGACGCCCGGACAACTGAGCACTATCCTGGCCAGCCAGGGATGGGGGAGAAAGACCAAGTGCATGCTGGGTGTGTTCTTGTTACCGGCACTCACCCGTCTAGGACATGAGCGTCAGGATCTTTAAAGTCCGTTATGATGGAATGTATGCGACACACAGACTAGACTTCAGTTTATACTCTCATTCAAATTCTCATTATGCTTTTGTTAATTCTCTATTTTCAAAATTGCTGTAAATATCTAGTTACTGGGTTGCCAGTAGTTTGTTGAATGTGCTACAAGCCATTTTGAATGAGCTATTTTCCTTGTTGCACATATAGTGTGTGTTTTTTTCAATTTTTATAGTTTGAGATATCATTTGAAAACAAATGTGAAGTAATTTAGTCTAAGTTTAGTTTATATGTATAGTTTGATACTTGGAAGAAAGTCCAAAAACTTGAAGTATCTCAAATAATGATTTTAATGTGATTTTATTTCATCCCTAAACAACGAATTGTTTATGTAAATAATGCGTTATTTATTTTTTTTTAAATCTGTTAAAATAACTTAAATAATGTCTTATTTAACAAATTCTGCTAAATAATGCCTTATATAGGTAAACAAATAATTATTTAGAAACATTTAAAAATAATACATTATTTCATACAATCTGCTAAATATATGTAATTGTTACAAAGTGTGTGTGCATGAGGGGAAAATAGTAGTTCTCTGATACTCAAGGAGGGTTCTTATTCATCAAGAAGCAAAGTCAGAAAGTGAGGATCCACGACGATTCTAATTTCCATTCATCATCATCACCACCCTCCCCATCACCCATCCTTAACTCTCCCCTCCTCCCTCGTCTCAATATTCGTTAGCAAGTGTCTGATTTTGTTTTGTATGAAGCCGCATGTTTAGAATGAATGCGTGAGTACTGCGCTTTGAACTGATATTGTTTATTGGGAAAAAGCGCTATATAAATTATTTATTATTATTATTATTATTATTATTATTATTATTATTATTATTATTATTATTATTATTATTATTATTATTATTATTATTATTTTCTTCATAATCATTGAACTGGAATAGCTCAAATGGGCCTGAAGTATATATACAGTATATATGTAGATTATAGAAGGATTATAGATGGATTAGGGATTAAAAAAATTGTTGACGGTTTCCTGACGGATCATAATGTTATGGCCCAACCCTACACTTTTTTTGGGATCGTTTGGGGAAAAAATGTAACAATATCTTCTAAATAATACATTATTTAGCAAACTCTGTTAAATAATGCATTATATAGGTAAACCAATTATTATTTAGAAACGTTTCTAAGACATTATTTTACACAATCTGCTAAATAATGTATTAAATAGGTTAGTAATTCTTTATTTAGCAACAATGCCTTATTGACCTACATCATGGTTTATTTTCGTAAACAATATGTTTAGGTAAATAATAAATTGTTTACGGAAAAAATATATTACTTACAGAAATCTTACATTGTTTGTAAACAAATGATTATTTAAAAAATATGCTTTAATATAAAGATTATTTAGCTGAAATTGTTAAATTTTGTTAAAAAAAAAAATATCGCAAATAAATAGTTAAAAAGGGAATACCATACTTTCATAATTTTTTTTTTTAAAGCCGAAGAGCACACTTTTTTTTCCATCAGAACAGTTTGACTAATGCTAACATTATATATTACGTCACATTGTGACCACGGAAAGGGCTCGCTATGTCACATTGTGAAGAAGAAACGGGCTCTGCAGCGAGTGACAAAAAGTACCAGTCTGAGCCTCTTCGAAGTCAAAAGACTGGTGAAAGAAGCAGTTTGTAACAGAGCCAACACGAGAATTGGCAGTGCAAGCTGGTACATGAGACTTGAGATCGCTCAGTATTTCGCTACTTACTTCTGCATGCTGTTTTGAACGTCTCTTTGTTTTAATCGACCCAGAAATAATTTACTTCCTAAATTCTTCTACCATGTGAATATTATACTACTAACCTTTCAAACTGTTTTTCCCTAACCGTGCAGTTTTGTTTAGATCTCGACTTGGAGCTAAATTCCCGCGAAACACATCGCGTGTATACCAAACTTTTGATTTTCAATATACATGTAGTATACTGAATCTAGTAATGTCACAGGTCTTAATCAGCCGTGTAAGTTGAAACCAACTTCTTGTGTCTTAATGTTCTAAACACTGGTGCCAAAAGGGTTACTAATGATATGCCTCTAAGGTGCCTATCACTCCCTCTTAATCTATCTGAGTCTCTTCATTCACTCCCTCGCCCATAACAAATAAAAGGTCTAGTGGTAACGTCTCTTCGCGGTAGTGTTCTATTCTATCCGATCATATCCCGCAACTCGGAGGTCGTAGGGGCACCACAAATGACCGTTTAACCAGCATACTCCATCTTTCCCTGTCCTCAGCAATTCTGATGGTTTTGCTCATTGTCAAACCAACTCATTCTCGAATGCTGTCCTCCCACCTCTTTTTCGGTCTCCCTCTTCTTCTACCTCCTTGCACTGTGCCTTGCAGGATTGTCTTTGCAAGACCTGATGCTCTGGTGACGTGGCCATACCATCGGAGTTTCCGTTTTTTTACCACTGTGAGCAGGTCATCGTGTTTATGGATGGTCTGTCGGACTTCCGTCGTTGGTGATATGCTGGGTATAGGAAATGCCCAGAAGTGTTCTGTAGCACCTCATCTCCATGCTTTGTATTCTTCGTTGTAGATCTGTTGTGAGGGTCCATGTTTCGCAGGCGTATAGGAAGATGAAAAGATGACAACGGAGCGCAGCAGTCTTACCTTGGAATGTAGACTGATGGTCCTGTCTTTCAAAATGGGCTTCAACCTTGCCAGAGCAGCAGTTTTTTGTACGATCCTGGAGAGGACTTCCTGTCGGGACCCATTGTCTCATACTATAGCTATACACTGTGCTGAGGGATTGGCCTTGGACTTTGATGTCCGTGTTGATGCAATTGGTGTTGTTGGTCATCATTTTGGTCTTCTCTGCACTTATTTCGATTTCAGAGGCTCGGGAGGCGGTGTCATGCCTCTGTACCAGCTATTCAAGTTCTTGTTCCTCTCCAGCCAAATCCATCACGTCATCCGCAAAACGGAGGTTGGAGATTGCTCTACCCCCGGATGCTGACTGTGTCTTCGTGATCTGCAGGGGCATCTGACATGATGCGCTCTAGGAAAATGTTGAGTGTTGGAGAGTGTAGGCATCCTTGACGCAGACCCACCGATTTTTGTTCTGAACCAGTTCCCGATGGCACTGTTATGGAGGACTGCACTGGTAGCCTTGTCATACAGTCTTTTCATGACCTCAATTATTTTAGGGCTGATGTTGTACACTCTCATGGCTGCCCACAGAGCTGCATGCCAGACTCGGTCAAACGCCTTCTTGAAGTCCACGAACACATGATACAGATGTTATTGGTGCTGTAGGCATTTCTCGCAGATTATTCTGAGGTTGAAAATCTGTTCAGTGGTACTTCGTCCCGCCCTGAATCCTGCTTGTTCTTCAGCTATGATTTGTTCAGCTTGGGGTTTCAACCTGTTAAGTATTATTTTTAGGAGGACCTTGCTGGGATGGCTGATGGTGCGGTAATTTTCACACACCTTTTTTGGAAGAGTGATGACAAGCGACTGGGTGAATGGTGTAGGCCACTTCCCACTCTGCCAGATCTTGTTACAGATAATGATGAGGGCGTCAATAATCGCTTCTCCTCCTGCTTGAAGCAGTTCCGCGGGTATGTTGTCCACTCCCGCTAACTTCCATTTCTTCAGCGATTGCACTGATGCCTCAACTTCTTCTCTGAGAACTGGGATGATTTCTTCTTCTTCTCTGTTCTCGGGACATGCTAGAACTTATGGGTCTCCGTTTTGTGTGTGGTAGTGTTGCTCGCGGTAAATTCCTTCGCAGTAGTGTACGCTCACTGTTGTGTACCTTGTGGTAGAGTCGCTCGCGGTAACGTCCTCGCGGAATTGTCGCTCGCTGTAGTATCCGACACTCAGTGCTCTGAACACTCATATCTATTTAGCATACCTATTAGTGAGAGCAGTAACTGATGTTTGTGTCAGGGTCAAGTCTATCTACACTTGCAAGGGTTTTGCGATACTCTGTCTCTCGCTCACGGTAGGGTAGTTGTCCCTTCGTGGTAGTGTCGCACTCACGGTAGTGTCACTCGCAATAGTGTCACCGCGGTAACGTCCTTACAGTAGAGTCCGTAGCAGCAGAGCCGCTCGTGTCCCTCACAGTGAAATCCTCGTGGTAGTGTCCCTCGCAGCAGAGTCGCTTGCGGTAGTATCCAAACCCAGTACACTGAACACATATATAATCCGTTTAGAATAGCCATTATAGTGGGAGCATGAAAATTAAAGGCCTGGCAGTAGTGTCGCATTCGCGGTAGTGTCGCGCTCGCGGTAGGATAGTGTCGCTGGCGGTAACGTCCCTTCGCAGTAGTGTCGCATTCGTGGTAGGGTCGCGCTCGCGGTAGGGTCATGTCGCTCGGGGTAACGTCTCTTCGAAGTAGTTTCGCACACACGGTAGTATCCCTCCCGGTAGAGTCGCTCGCGTAAGTGTCGCGCGCGATAGTGTCGCTCGCGGTAGTGTCCATCGCAGTAACTTCCTCACGGTAGTCAGATGCGGGAATGTTCCTCGCGGTAACGTCCTCGCGATAGGGTCGCTCGCGGTATTGTCCGGCACCTACATGTAGTACTCTGAACAAACATATCATCAGTTTAGCTTCCCCAGTAGTGGGAACAGGAACTGATATTTGTGTAAGGGTCACGTCCATATACACATACATCTAGGGGTGAAGGGGTTAGGGGAGGAAGAGGTGTGTGGGGGTATCGGTTAGTGTTATAACAGGACTCTCAAGTCTCATTGAGCTCGAGAAATTAAATGGCTCCGTTACACTTGAGGCTGACAATTACTTTCAATGATAATGGTTATACTAGTATCATTGTGCAACTTTTAGAAAACCTTTGCAACTAATATTTATGCATCTATTTCAGATGACCGACGTGATGGCCGAAAATAAGCCACACTGTATTCGTGGATTTCGGCTGTGGCCAACAGCCTGGAGAGGATTGGGCACCGCCAGGCCTTTTTTGCCCAAGACACACTACATGATCAAGCTATCCACTAATTCCATACCGGATCGGTCGTCGCCCGGCACAAGGACCGCGCCTTCCGTTGGCCACCAGGACGGAGGTGATAAGTATGCTACTGATGGACAAACTAGCAAGATCCGCACGAGAAACAACATCGTCATAGGTACCTGGAATGTCAGGACCCTAACTGCGGAAGGAAAATTAGAAGAACTGGCCCACGAGCTGGACCACTCTCGATGAAACGTTCTAGGTATCAGCGAACTGCGCTGGAAAGGCCTAGGTGAAACAACGACCGACAAAGGCCCAAAGCTCTATTTCAGCGGTAGAGATGACAGGCACGAACATGGCGTTGGATTCTTGGTCCACAAGAACATTCTAGCCACTGTCATGGGTTGCCGCCCAGTCTCCAGTAGACTCATTACCATCCGTCTGAGATCAGCCCCTTTTAACATCACCATCATCCAGGCCTATGCCCCAACATCAGACTATGATGACAGCGAAGTGGAGGATTTTCATGAAAATCTACAGGTGGTACTTGACCAAGTGCTGAAGAAGGACATTGTCATAGTGCAAGGCGACTGGAATGCCAAGGTTGGCCAAGATGCGCACCACAACTGGGGAGACACATGTGAACCCCACTGCAACAACGAGACAAATGACAGGGGTCTGAGACTGTTGGAGTTTGCAGATACAACAATCTGGTACTGGCAAACACGCTTGGTCTCAAAAAAAAACTCCAGCCGATGGACATGGCACAGTCCCGGTAGGGAGCATCACAACCAGATCGACTACATCATGGTCAAGAAACGCTTCAAATCAAGCATCAACATTGGCAGGACACGCACCTTTCCAGGAGCAGACATCGGAAGTGACCACGATCTCGTGATGACGTCTTTCCGGCTCCACTTGAAGAGAGTAAATACAGCAAAGTGCACTAGACTAAAGTTCGACCTGGACAAACTGCAAGACCCGAAGGTGGCAGAACTTTATCAGGCCACAATTGGAGGGAAATTTGCACCACTGCTCATTTTGGGGGCTGGTGAAGTAGATGTCAACACCATGACCACCACCTTCAACTCAGCTGTGACAGATGTCGCCACTGAGATCCTTGGCAAACACCGACCAAAGAAGAAGCCGTGGATCACACCTGAACTTTTGGATCTGTGTGATAAACGAAGAGAGATAAAAAAAAAAAAAGAAGAAAAAGAACACATCACAGGGAGCTGATGTCTACCGAAAAATCAACAGACATCCGAAAAGCATGCGCACAGCAAAGGAGAACTGGATAGAAGATCAATGCCAGGAAATAGAGAACAGTCTGAACAAGAATAACAACAAGAAGGCCTACCAGACTGTGAAGCGGCTGACAAGTGTTAAACAGCCCAAAGTCTCCACGATCCAAAGCAAGTCTGGCATATGCCTTACAGAAGAACAAGAAGTCTTGGACAGATGGACAGAGTACTGCTCTGACCTTTACAACCATACACCAAATGGAGACCCATCAGTTCTAGCATGTCCCAAGAACAGAGAGGAAAAAAACATCCTCCCAATTCTCCGGGAAGAAGTTGAGGCAGCAGTGCAATCGCTGAAGAAAGGGAAGTCAGCGGGAGTGGACAACATACCCGCGGAATTGCTACAAGCAGGAGGAGAAGCGATAATTGATGCCCTCACCATTATCTGTAACAAGATCTGGCAGAGTGGGGAGTGGCCTACACAATGGACCCAGTCGCTTGTCATCACTCTTCCCAAAAAAGGTAACCTTCAGGAGTGTGAAAATTACCGCACCATCAGCCTCATCAGCCATTCCAGCAAAGTCCTCCTGAAACTAATACTCAACAGGTTGAAACCCCAAGCTGAACAAATCATAGCTGAAGAACAAGCAGGATTCAGGGCAGGGCGAAGTACGAATGAACAGATTTTCAACCTCAGAATAATCTGTGAGAAATACCTACAGCACCAACAACATCTATATCATGTGTTCATAGACTTCAAGAAGGCATTTGACCGAGTCTGGCATGCAGCTCTATGGGCAACAATGAAAGTGTACAACATCAGCCCTAAAATTATTGAAGTCATCAAAAACCTGTATGACAAGGCTACCAGTGCAGTCCTCCATAACAGCGTCATCGGGAACTGGTTCAGAGCAACAATCGGTGTGCATCAAGGATGCCTACTCTCTCCAACACTCTTCAACATCTTCCTAGAGCGCATCATGTCAGATGCTCTTGCAGATCAAGAAGGCACAGTCAGCATTGGGGGTAGAGCAATCTCCAATCTTCGTTTTGCGGATGACATTGATGGATTGGCCGGAGAGGAACAAGAACTTGAACAGCTGGTACAGAGGCTTGACACCACCTCCAGAGCTTATGGAATGGAAATAAGTGCAGAGAAGACCAAAATGATAACCAACAACACCAATGGCATCAACAGGGACATCAAAGTCCAAGGCCAATCCCTCAACACAGTGCAAAGCTTCAAATATTTGGGAGTCATTGTGTCAGACAATGGGTCCCGACAGGAAGTCCTCTCAAGGATCGCACAAACAACTGCTGCCCTGACAAGGTTGAAGCCCATTTGGAAAGACAAGACCATCAGTCTACATTCCAAAGTAAGACTGCTGCGCTCCCTTGTCATCTCCATCTTCCTATATGCTTGCGAAGCATGGACCCTCACAGCAGATCTCCAACGAAGAATACAAAGCATGGAGATGAGGTGCTACAGAAGACTTCTGGGCATTTCCTATACCCAACACATCACCAACGACGAAGTCCGACAGACCATCACACAAGCCATTGGACAACACGATGACCTGCTCACAGTGGTGAAGAAACGGAAACTCAGATGGTATGGTCACGTCACCAGATCATCAGGCCTAGCAAAGACCATTCTGCAAGGCACAGTGCAAGGAGGTAGAAGAAGAGGGAGACCGAAAAAGAGGTGGAAGGACAACATTCGAGAATGGACTGGTTTGACACTGAGCGAAGCCATCAGGGCTGCTGAGGACAGAGAAAGATGGAGTATGCTGGTTAAACGATCATCTGTGGTGCCCCTACGACCTCCGGGTTACGGGACAGGATAGGATAGGATAGGGAGTGAGAGAGATATACAGAGAGAGAGCAAGACAGAGAGAGTAAGAGATAATGACCAACTGGGCTACACAAGCAAACACACGCAATAGCCAAAATATGTGCTATGTGTTTGACCTAAGAACCTTACTTGGGTTCAAATATGAATGGAGCCGGAGAGTAACTGGGTCCTGACTTGGCTCCAAACATGGAGTATGTGTAACTGGGTCCTTTCTTGGACTCAGACATGTAATATGTGTAACTGGGTCCTTGCTTGGACTCAGAAATGTAATATGTGTAAGTAGGTCCTTGCTTGGACTTAAGACATTAACTATGTGTATACAGGTCCTTGGAAGGAGTCCTCACATGGTATGGTAAATAACAAGGTATTAATATTTGTTAATTATAACCATTTGAGCATCTCCATGATCTGAAAATAGTTTAAGACTATCCAAAATGTAAAATTAAACGCAGAACAATATTATACAGTACTATTTTCATCGAGTCCTGAGGTGGATGGTGTAAACACAAAGTCCTGACATGGTATGCTATCCCAGTATGTGTGTGTGTGTGTGTGTGTGTGTGTGACGCGGAGTTGTGCGCTTTACTAGTGGACATTGAATTGTGAAAAAATTGTGTTTCCACGTTGTGCTTGATCGATGTGCACGTAACAACTTCGTGGGTCATTTTGCTTGACCCAACTAACAGTAGGTCATTTGTCTTCCCTGCTCATAAAGCATTATTGATGAACGTGAGTTAATTTCACTAGCAGTGATCGATCGCCGCGGGCTAATTGCATGTTCGTGTTTTCATGCCGCCACACGGACAGTGGTGTATTGATATTCCTTCGATGCGAGAGGACACTGCCGGCGGTATGACATAGGGAAAACTCCGTTGTTGATGTTGCCACAGTGTTTCCACATTGGCGTGTGCGTGGAACAGTCTGTTGTACGGTGCGCATCAAACAGCAAGTTGGCGCCTTGGATGGCTAGAGGTAGATCCTGTTTTCGGGCATTGCGTTGAGCGCTATGAGCTGAAAAGTGTGCTGTATTACAACCAGTGATTTCATTTCAGGTACACTTGAGATTATTTGTGGCCTTTTGAGAACATTTAAATTAAAGTAATTTTTTTTTTATAAACCAACTTAATCAAACCCTAACGAAGAAAAGATAACTTTAACCAAAGCCTGTATTTCTGCAATGGAGATTCAGTAAGTCTAGTTCAAATGCATTGTGTCAAGAGTCTTTTTGTTGTTCGACATAAGCCGTCAGACCGCACAATGAAAGGCTTTTGTGCTTTGTCTGTTTGCTTCGTATTGTTTTGTTTACATTGTGTTGTATGGCATTTATAACTAGTTCGATAAGCAGTTAGTTGTCTGTTATTGGTCATACTACTTTACTAGCTAGCACTCCACACAGAACGCGCAGGAACCACCTCTCTACATCATCAATCATTTGATGGAATGCCAATAGGCAGAAAACCTGGAAAATAGTTTCATGGGAGAGTGACTGTAGGTTGTTGTTTGGTCTTGTTGGCTTACTGTATGTGATGACAGGCCAAGGTTTGCTATGCTCTTATGGAGTACAGACATGCAGATAATCCGTGCAGTTGAATTTTGTGTGATGGGCTATCTTAGTTTTTACAGTGGTGAATAAGCCTGGCACACTGATGACTCTGGTTCGAATTCAGTGGTGGGCAAATTAAAAGTGAATAATTTCACTGTCCATGTGTGATGTGTGAGTCTGGATTTGTTCTGGTGGTTCAGTGTTGATTTAGGTTCCTACTTCCTCTTCCCTGGGTTGGTTATTCCCGTCTGCCATATCGCCAGTGTTGGGTTTGGGTGTAGACGTTCAGGTTCAATGTTCATTCATTTTATTGTTGTCATCACTGAAGATAACGATGGTTTTTATGGTAGAATTCTGTGCAAAAGTTGTAGTTGCTGAATCTGTATGGTATGGGAATGGTATACCCCGCTGGCTTATTTTTATACACAGTCGGTTTTTGACTTGCCTTCGGAACTAATCCATCATCGTTTTCATTCAACACAGGCGTATAATTGTACACTCAATCCATCTTACCATACATTACAGTACATACCAGTTCGGGAACCTTCGTGTTTATTCACTTCAAAATGTTGTTTTGTCTTTATAGTTTATGCTATGTTTGATTTAAGCGGCATTCCTTGTTTTAAAGTGTACTATATCCGAATTGCGGGATAGTATTATAATGAACACTGCAGCAATGTGTAGATAACAGTTGTGAAGCTACAGTGGATGTTTCCGAGTTCTTCTTGCATTTATCACTCTTTGATCTCCACCACTACTCTTTTGGTTACAATTTATTTTATTTTCTTTTGCCTTCTTTCCTTCCTGAATGTAAGTTATATTAGCCCCCCCTACCCAACCACCCATCCACCCCCCCCCCCCCCCAAAAAAAAAATAATAATAATATGCAGTTTGTTTTTTTTCCTTGCCAGTGAATGCAATAGTCTAATTATTGCAGCATGTGAAAAGCCGTTCCATCTCGAGTCCTTGAATTGAAGTGAGTGAAAGGCAAACTTCTATTTTTTATCGTCTTAGGCAATTACAGTTTCAATCCGTCAGTCAATACAGGTGGTTGATATTGGTACGCAGGAATGATAATGGTACCAGAACAGAGGTGCTAACAACGATCACGGCCTAACTTACTAGTACTACTCAAGTGCTGCGGGCTGTAATTCTAGGTTCTGGCGTCATGTTCAGCTGGGTTTGTTATCACCTGTCCAAAAAATTCAGCTTCAGCACCAATTGCCAAACATCGTACTGCCTTCCGTTTCTAGTGATGCCAGGTTGCCGGAAGCGAGGAATACGTTATTCCGTGGGGAGAAAACTGACGGACGTCCCAGACTCAGGAAATTTGACATGTAATGGAAATGAATCCCTCCAGGGTATTGAATGCCAGCTCCTTAAAACGTTATGCCTCAATTTGTGTGAGAGTATAATAATCATGCTGTCCACATCTTGGGTAGCGTGCTGTTAATTCGTGACATAGCTTTCAAACTTTCTTTTTTTTTTTTTTTTTTAAAAAGACCGAAAATAGCTTGGCGGAAATTACACGTTCTCGATTCTCTGTTCCAGTGCTTTCTTTAAACAAAATAAATGCCGAGCAGCACTAATCCAACACCTGGAAGCCGTATTCCTTAGCCTGATCAATGCTGAGTTATCGCCCTAAATTTGCTAACTTTGTTCAGCCGTCAAGATGGCTATCATTTGCAGGCGTAATCAAAGACCAGAGCTCGGCCTCGGGCATCGGGCGTCTGGGGTGGCGGGCTCGGCACATTGATATACATAATTACAGCGAGAGAAAACTTGGAGTTAGATTGCGGCTGGTCCAGGAAGATGGTAATTGCAATTAATTTTTTTTTATTCGTACGGGAGAGAGAGGTAGCTGTGTGTGTGTGTGTGTGTGTGTGTGTGTGTGTGTGCGTGCGCGCGCGAAAAGAGGTGGTGGCATGAGTGGGTGAAAGGTGTGTGGGTGGGGTGAAGAGAATCGTTACCATCGGGTTGGGTGTGTTTTTGATGGGTTGGGTTATGATTAATAATAATTTAATTCACTTAAGAAGCACGCTAGTCCCTCCAAGCGCGTTACATGAAGCAGATTTACAACGTTTAAATTAAGAATGTAACATACAAAATACAAAATGTCAAACATAAATCCAAAACATGTAATCCCTAAAATAGCAATCGGCAATACACACACTAGTCATTTCACACACCAGTCATTAAAATAATCGATACTTATGATTGGTGTTGTTGATCCCAGTGTTCTTGCACAATCATTGCCAAACCGTTCATTAGCGTTGCCGACATTTAGAACTATTACTGAGACTTTCAACACGATGATATATATGATAGTAGTGATGGTCATTTAATAGGTAGAGAGTCGGGGAGAAAAGGGTCGATTTGTTCTAATGACCGGTTGGATCGTGTTAAGACCAGTAATCTTTGAGTCTAGCTAGTTGGTGAATATCCGGAAAACAAAACCCTTTATTCTTTTAGATCCGACCGATTTTGGGGCATTTTGGGGATGTCTAAAAATCCAAGCCAGATTGGGAAACCTTTCGTTCATTTACCTTAATTTGACCGGCTTCATGCCCTCGGTGACTGTTGCTCCGCCCCCGTCCGTTCTTTGCCCGAGCACTGCTGTGAAATCTCCGCCAGAAAATCGATGCCTTAACGACCCAACGTTGTCGGCAATCACTTTTTAATGGAAATCAGGTAGCGCCATTTAGCGAATGAGAGGAAGGACAAACCTTGCTGTGTTGATAGATAACTTAGTGTTAATGCAGCACCGTTGAAATTTCACCTTAGCTGTGCGTTGTACACCCCCGTTGGGGTGCCGGGGGTTTCAGTATAAATAGTTTCCCCACTTTCTGGAAATTTAGTGCTTTAAATTCCCACTGTCGCTGTCTTTCTCATTTGCTCTTTCTCATTCCTGCTCTTTTCTATCAATCTGCTATACTATCTTCTTCTTCGCCTAGACCAGTCTCCTACCTTTTTTCTTGAAAACTCTTCGGGACAAGACTCCTTGTTTGTGTATGAGGTCTGTTGGATCAGCTTGGGAATATTGGACGCTTTCTGCCAGGTTCTAGGGCTTCCTATGATGTTATTATTTAGCACTGTAGGCATTTTATATGTATGTGTTTTGTTGATAATTTATAATGATGTTTGTATTCTATTTTGTTTTTGTAAACGGGGGTTCGATAAGTTGGGGTGAAGCCTCAGCCGTCCCCTGCGTGGGATGTCTTTATTGTAAAGTGACTGGCTGGTGGAGAGCTTTCGGTTTTACCACTAGGGTTGTTTTAGCAGATCTTTTATGCGGATCGGGGGTTGTCCGGTCCTGATTTGGCTCGGAAGAGTCCGCTGGACCTAAAGCAACAATAATGTAATGTAATGTAATGTGCGTTGTACGGACTGCGGGCTGAGGTTTATTTAGAGAAAGAGAGAGAGAGATTACATTACATTACATGATTATTGTGTTAGGTCCAGCGGACTCTTTCGGAGCCAAATCAGGACCGGACAACCCCTGATCCGCATAAAAGATATGCCGAAACAACCCTAGTGGTAAAACTGAAAGCTCTCCACCAGCCAGTCACTTTACAATAAAGACATCCCACGCAGGGGACGCTGAGGCTGTACTCTAATTTATCGAACCCCCCTTTACAAAAACAAAATAGAATACAAACATCATTACAAATTATTAACAAAACACATACATATAAAATGCCTACATTGCTAAATAATAACATCATAGGAAGCCCTAGTGACCACCTGGCAGAAAGCGTCCAATATTCCCAAGCTGATCCAACAGACCTCATACACAAATAAGGAGTCTTGTTCCGGAAGAGTTTTCAAGAAAAAAGGTAGGTGACTGGTCTAGCAAAGAAGAAGATAGTATAGCAGATTGATAGAACAGAGCAGGAATGAGAAAGACAGCGACAATGGGAATTAAAAGCACTAAATTTCCAGAAAGTGTGGATACTATTTACACTGAAACCCCCGGCACCCCCACTGGGGGGTGGGGGGGGGAGAGAGAGAGAGTTTTTTTTTTAAAGAAAAAGACTTTAAGCGTTTATTAATGTTTAAAGAAATAAGCACCAAGCTGAGGACAGAGAAAGATGGAGTACGCTGGTTAAACGATCAGCTTTGATGCACCAACGACCTCCGAGTTACAGGATAGGATAGAAAAACGGCACCATTAATTTCATTTTTATTACTTGCAGAGAGTCAATTATCACCATCTAACCAAAGCAGTGTGTCACAAATTATATTTATGAAAACGAAATTGAAATGGGTGAAAAAGGAGCTTTTTTTTTCCCATGCAAAAATATACATTTTATACATATGTTGTTCAAGTGGTTTAGACAGAACATTTAATAATAAAATAGGCCTACAGTTATTTGGATCAGAAGTGTCCTTTGCTTTGAGAATGGGGACGACTCTAGCCATTTTCCAAGCTTAAGGAACACAAAGGAGCTCTTGTGTCTTTAATGTAGATTTCAAATAACACTTTTTATGCAATAAAAAATAATAATGACAGCAGACTTGTTTATTATAAACTGATTATCTTTGTTAATTATATAAACTGATGCTCTTATTGAAATAATTCGTCACTGTGAAATGCAGTTTGCGGTATGAATGAGTCTTGATAAGAAATGGTTGGGAGGAGAGGAAGATTTTTTTTTCTTAAAGGTGGGTGTGAAGTGGAGACGACAGTGAATATTTATTTGTTAAAAAAAAAAAATTTAAATAACAAAAATAGCACACACACACACACGCACGCACACACCCACAACCCCACAAATTTGAACTTAATGGGTGAAAGATTCAAGTCGTGTTTATTTTAGAACGTTTTGGGGGTAATAGTTTGAGATACGGCAGTTAAGTAGTTAAATAATTGCAAGAAGAAAAAAGAGTTGAAAGGGTTGAAAGAACAGGCATGTATTGATCGGCACGTACTAACACACTTTCTGAACGAGGGATAAGAAATCTGCGTTGCCTTGGAAACTGAAAGAGTTTTGCTTTAGAACATAATACTTAATAATAGTTGCTTTTGTCATCACTTGGACCCAGTGTTTTTCCCCTCGTAAAAACAGAAGTTTGTGACTTTTAACAGTTCTGTGTCAAAGTAGAACGATCGAATGTCATTATCGTTGCTATAGTACATTTTATATTGTGTGAAATGTTACAAGAACGTAGGAATGCAGCGTACGAGCATCTTCGGTGAAGTGGGTTTGATCCTTTGACTTTGGCGAGCTTCTATGTGCAATGTAGATCTCAATGAGCAGCTATTTTAGCTATAGGATGGTCTGTTTATTTAGCGAAAGTCCTATTCTATCCTATCCCCAACTCGGAAATCGTTTGGACACCACAAATGATCGTTAAACCAGCGTACTCCGTCTTTTTTTTTGTCCTCAGCAAACCTCAGGCTTTGCTCAGTGTCAGGTCAGTCCATTCTCGAATGTTGTCCTCCCAACTATTTTTCTGTCTCCCTATTCTTTTGCCTCCTTGCACCGTGCCTTGCAGGATGGTCTTTGCCAGATTTGATGTCTGGTGACGTGGCCATACCCTCGGAGTTTCCGTTTCTTCACCACTGTGAGCATGTCATCGTGTTGTCCAATGGCTTGTGTGATGGTCTGTCGGACTTCGTCATTGGTGATGTGCTAGATATAGGAAATGCCCAGAAGTCTTCTGTAACATCTCATCTCCATGCTTTGTATTCTTCATTGTAGGTCTGCTGTGAGGGTTCATGTTTTGCAAGGGTATAGGACGATGGAGATGACAAGGGAGCGCAGCAGCCTTACCTTGGAATGTAGACTGATGGTCCTGTCTTTCCAAATGGGCTTCAACCTTGTCAGGGCAGCAGTTGTTTGTGCGATCCTGGAGAGGACTTCCTATCGAGACGCATTGTCTGAAACGATGGTTCCTAGATATTTGAAGCTATGCACTGTGTTGAGGGATTGGCCTTGGACTTATGATGTCCGTGTTGATGCCATTGGTGTTGTTGCCATTTAGCTGTTTTAACATTAGAAGACTTTATTTAGCGTCGTAGTGTTAGTAGCAGAAGAATTTCCTTTTTGCGTTTAGCTTCGAGCCTGCTCCTGTCGTTGACAAGTGGTAACACGTGGAAGTAAGTACTCGTGGGCAAATTACATAGCACAGTGGATAAGATCAAGGTGGCCAAGGTCAAGTTCGCCTATGAGTAATGAACGGCAATACTTACTCCCGCGTAATGAGTTTCTAATCTTGCAGATAGTATCCCATCTCTCTCTCTCTCTCTCTCTCTCTCTCTCTCTCCCTCCCCCCCCCTCGCTCGGCACCCCATCTCCCCAGTTCAGGAGCTGTTGGTGCAATTTAGACTTCACGTTGACACAGTATTGTGTTTGGTAGTCGTAAAAATTAAATGGCGTTAGATAACGGTGAGTGAGAATAAAGCTGGCAACAGATGAAAACAAGTTTAGAGCTGGAATGGGTATGAAATATTGTTGGTATTTTGTAATTCTTTTTGCGTCTGTGGTGAGTATTTAATGTAGAACAAGACAGAATGTCGGAGCTGGGTTCGGGTTAAGTGGTACGACACTTCTTTTTCCGGTTTCTTTATGGGCGGAGCAAAATAAATGTCTGCTGCCACGAGCGCTGTGCCAGCAGCAGCTGTTCGTCGGGAAAGTGGTGCGGTGTGGTCCAAGACTGGCACTTCCACCTGTTAGCTGACAACTTGCACAGCGTAGTGGCACCTGCTTTTGTTATTATCAAATAGTCTTGCTTCCCAAGTTGTACTCTTAAAACCTAGTTCCCACTGTTCGTGGTGATTTGAGATGGTTAAGGTAAGGTAAAGGTAGTCCCATAGCCTTGTAACCGTAGGGGAGCGTGATGTTGGAGATCACACTTATCTTGGGCCAGCATAATGAGGGTGATGCCCATTTCTCTCCCTCGCTGCATTACCTTCCCCACCCTTAAGAGAGTAGGTACTCAGTCACAGTGGAGTCAACTGGGGGCGTTGTTATTTGTCGCTTCACGTTTTGCGGTCATCCATCCAAGTGCTAACCGCACTGGACGGTGCTTAACTTGATTTGAGATGCCTTTTTGTAATTCTGCTTGAAACTATTCATTGGAGAGCCTTTACTCACATGCGTGTTACTGTAGCAATGCGAGTTTAGGTACTCAGCACCAACATATTTTTTTCCAGAATGTTTTTTTTTAATGTGCGCGATATTTTCGGGTGGCACACTATCATCGTGAAGTTGTTGTTGTTGTTGTTGTTGTTGTTGTTGTTGTTGTTGTTTTTTAAGTCATCTTTCGACGGTTTTGTGTGTTAGGTTTCTATTATTGTGTTTTTGCAACAACATTTGACTTTTCAGAATCTTTGTGAGAAGTGAGGTAAAAGTGGTAGGTTTTTGAAAAAAGTTAATACGTAGTCTGATTGTGTGCAGACCATCAACGCCATTTTTACATTAACTATTTGGCGTCGTTCATCAAATGTACGGGCGGAGGTGGCGGTTAGGGGCGAGGGACTAGGATTTGGGATATGAGAGAGAGAAAGAGAGAGAGAGAGAGAGAGAGAGAGAGAGAGAGAGAGAGAGAGAGAGAGTGGGGTGAAGGATAGTGACGTTAGAAGTAACTGAATGTTGCGTAGTGAAGAGTAAGTGCACACAGCAGGTGCACGATGCAAGAACGCTTTATTATTTCCACTATAGACCGTTACCAGCCTGCTGCGGTTCCTTGCATGCACAACTACCTGTTGATGTGGAGCCGGGAAGGAACTCTTTGCAGCCTCATTTTCCTAACTTCATTCAAAGCTTTGCCGCAGCCTGGCGCTGGTAGAGAGAAGGTATTAGGGTAATGCAATTTACCTGTTGCTGCAGTGCTGTTTTGCGCAGGCCACAGTTGGCACGTGCTCACCTGTGTTGCTTCAGCTCGCTATCGCCTCTACGCCCCTAAACACGGCAGCTTCTACCTTTGGCAGGCGGAAATCTCCTCATCTTGCATGCCGCGCCGTGCGATGTCTTGTTATTTGACTAGGAAAGATTGAATGTGAATGAGGAGGAAAGTCTTTGTGGAATGGTTGAGTTATTATAGATGAAAGAGTGATCATTTTCCGGTTCCGTTTTACTTCTTGTTCCAGTATCGGCTCAATCTTAGGTAGACCGAGATCAATGTCAATTCATCCATCCTGTTACAGCTTAGAACATAATTATAATCATTTACACCTTAGGTCATATTTATAAGATTTTAGGGTTGAATGTTCATGCAAATGCATATTAGTGTGTGTGGGTGTGTGTGCGTGTGTGTGTGTGTGTGTGTTTGTAAAATAACAGAATATTTCATGTTAGATCTTGTGTGTCTGTATCTGTCTGTCTGTCTGTGTAGCGGCTAGGCCGGGGACTGGTAGCGATAATTCAATGATTTTCTTTCTTGTTGAACTTTAATGACCTAGGCTAGAGACACTTAGTGTAAGCCAAGTGTTCCACTGGGTAGAAAGGACCTGCAGACAATGCGACTCGACAGGTGCAACCACTAACTATATTACGCCTGAGAAGTTATGGTCTGCGAAGGTCTCCGGTAGAACTTTCCAGTCTTTCTTGCGCAGATGAAAAGATAACACAGGGTTTGTTGGCCAAAATAGAAAGATAACATAGAGTTATTGTAGAGTTTGTTTGCTAAAAGGAAAGGTTACATTACATGGTTATTGCTTTAGGTCCAGCGGACTCTTCCGAACCAAATCAGGACCAAAAAAAAGGAACGGTAAGATTTTAGTTATTGTTGGGGTTTCAGCTTTATTCGCTCTAGTTCGCGTGATATTGCGATCAAGTCCAAAGTTTCTGTTGAGGAAAGATGTACGTCGCCATCGACGATCTGGAAATGTCTGAGGTTCTCATTAGTGTTTTCAGCTTTGCACTTGTTCGCTGAAGTTCGCGTGCGCCAAAATGTGATTCAAAATAAGACAGTACTATTCTCGCTCTCGAGTGGAAAGAAAACGTGTTAGTCGCCTGGAAATTAGTCTCCATTTGGGAGGGGGGGGGGGAAGAAGGAGGGGGAGTGAGGGGAAATCTTGTGGGATTTTCCGCCTTATACTTGGTTTGACGAGGAGACATTCGATGATCATGGTATGGGCGTTCACCTACTTTTGATTGGGGCCAAAACCTGATAACACTGTAAACATTTGCGGCTGTACCCGTTTCCCTCCACTGCGGATAGCATGTGAACTTTAAAAACTTCTGGTGGAAGGGACGGATTGAGAGAAAAAAAGAGGGGGAGGGGGCATATATTGTATGATTTAAAGAAGGGAGGGATGTGGACAGAAAACTGAGCAGTTTGGAGAGAGAGGAGGGGAGGGGTACAGTGTTCCCGATTACGCACAATAGTGCGTCAATTACGCACAAAATATAAAAAAAATGACGCAGAAAAATTTGCATGTGTGCGTCCTGTGGACGCACACATTTTTTTCGAATCGCTGAAGTCAAAAATACTACCAACGAGTGGCGAACTAATTCACGGCATAATCAGAATCAGAACCCAACTGAGACTGCCATTGCAGACGATTAAAGATTGTGTCGGGAGTTGTCGTCCTTAAAAATCGCATGCGCGCGCATTGTAAACTTCCTCCAAGCAATCCATTCACTGAACAGAATAAATCTTCGTGAATCCATTCTTTGATTCTATCATACACGATCATGTCACTTCTGACTTGGTTGACTGGGCCCAAAACCCGTTCATCCACCGATTTGGGGACTCTCAAAATTTGCACAAGGACTCTTAAAATTTTATACCTGGGAGTCCCAAGGACTCTCATTATTTGTGTGTGGAGGGAACACTGGGGGTAACACGGGGGTGGGACTAGGGTGCTTTAGAAATGACTGAAAGTTGTGTAGTCAACAGTTAAGTAGAAAGGTGCACAGAGCAGACGTGGTACACGATGCAAGAGCGCTTTATTATCTCCACTAACAACTGTTATCGGCCTGCTGCGGTTCCTTGCACCTACCTGTTGATTGGAGCCGTGGAGAAAAGTTGGCTGTTATAAGTGAAGTTGACGCTGATTTTTAGTCTATGTACTCACACCCCCCTCACCTCCCTCCTCACTCCCCCTCTCACCCTCCCCCCCCCCTCCCCCCCCCCAAAAAAAAAGTTTTCCAAATTGTTGCAAATCTGTGCAAGATGATTCCTAATTAGTCCAAAAATGATACCGGAAAAAGAACTGTCGGAAGGTCTGCCCGTGAAAAAACATTACAGTGGCTAAGTACTCAGAACCTATTTCAACTATCACAACCAAACTTGGTAAGATCGTATATAATATAAACCCAGGAGACCTCATAAATGATCAGTGAATGAATCTTCACTTCAAGGTCAAGGTCACAGGATCATCAGATGTTAGTAAAAAAAAATACAATTTTTCACCAAAATTCACTTTTTTCTAGAATATTAATATTGAACTTATGAATGTTTGAAGCATAATAGATATGAATTAGAAACGCATACTTTGCAAATTTGGTCAACCTCACTCCAGGAACTGTCTAAAGTCGGTTTGTATAGCAATAGGTACTTTGAATTGACCTTGACCCTAAACTATGAGAGATATAATGTCCAAACTTGTTGTGTTTAGAGGTAATAGATTGATCTTTCATACCGGTTCTGTTTTTGCGTTGATCGTGAAGGTCATGGTCATTTTAGGCCTTTTCAAAAACATACAAAAAATATGTCTTCGTACAGTGGAATGGCTGTTTATTTAAGATTTTAACCCATAGTATGCAACAACATTGAGTTATTTGGTCAGCCATGCATGAAAGATCACGTGAGGGTCAAGGTCATCCCAAGGTCAAGGTCACTTAAGGTCAAGGTCATCCCAAAGTCCCCGGTGGATTGGTGGTTTTTTGGGGGTATAATACAACTTTTGCTGTATTTTATTTGATAGTATATGAGTGTATTTATAACCAGATGTCGGTGTCATCTCAGGTTCCAGAGAATACAAGGATTATTCGGTATTTCTTTGCCACTATTCCATTTTGTATTTTCTTTTTTTGGGGAGGGGGAAGGGAGATACTCATTTTGATGTTAAATATTGCCAGTTCCACAAGGAGCATGTGAGTCATATGGGTTTTGCCCTCCTGAATTTTTTTTTTTTTGGGGGGGGGAGAGAGAGAGAGAGAGAGAGAGAGAGAGAGAGAGAGAGAGTGCTGCGGTTCCTTGCAAGCTAAATGCCTGTTGTTTGGGTCCACAAAAGAAAGCTCGGTTGGTAAGTGAGCTTTTTGCTGATTTTTATTTTTATTTTTATTCAGTTATTTTTATTTTTATTTTTATTTGTTATTTTTATTTTTATTTTTATTTTTATTTTTTATTTTTTAAATGGTGTGCGTGTCGTTGTGTGATGACTGTTGTTCTATAGTCTTGGTGGTTGTTGGTGTGATGCTTGGAATTTTAGTATATGTATTATATTGTTGTTGTCTTCTTGATGACTGTTGTTTACTAGTTTTAATAATTCTGGTGTGATTGCATATGGTGTGTGTGTCGGTGTGTGATGATGGAATTTTAGTATATTTTTATATTGTTTTGTTGTCTTCTTGATGACTGTTGTCTATTAGTTTTAATAATTGGTGTGATGCTTGGAATTTTAGTATAGTTATTATATTGTTTTGTTGTCTTCTTGATGACCTGCTGATGACGAATTTAATTTCCTTATGGATGAATAAAATAGTATGAGTATGAGTATGAGTATGAGTATTTGGAGAGAGTTCTGCTGTATTGGGATGAAGAGAGAGAGAGAGAGAGAGAGAGAGAGAGGAGGGAGTGAGTGAGAGAGAGAGATGATGATGATTGGTGTTCTAAATTGCAGTCCCTAAAAGAGTTTCAGATTTAGTTTTTTCTGTGGTTGGCAATCACCAGTAGAGGTAATTTGTCTTCATTAACCTACACAGGCCAATGCACGCTTCGTCAATGATAAACAGGTGTCATATTCAATTTGCTTTACCACATATTTAAAGGCACTGCCTTACATTTTTAGAGAATGAAATAAAGTTTTGTACCTGTCTGTAAATGAATTATGACGGTCCTCGTTTAAAGAAAGATGTGGAGAGAAGGTGGGGTGGATAGAGAGAGAGAGGTTTTTTTTCTCGGTTACACCGTGATAGGAGGCGCCCTTCCCCAGTTCAAAACGTGATGATTAAAAACGATGCTTGTATTCCATTGTTAGTCCCAGACTACTTGATGTCTGTTCCCGTGCTGCGCAATGTAGTAGACTTATCATGGTAAAGTGTTTAAAGTGTCTGTACTTTAAACTCCCAAACTGCGTCTGTAAATATCTGTATATGTATGTGTGGGTGGAGAGAGAAAGAGAGAGAGAACGCCGAGGATCTTGGCTTAAATTTATTTTTTTTTTAAAGGTAAACGCCCTTTGTACCGGTACAGTTACGAGAAAAACAGTCGTTGCGTGCTGCTGGTGGTTGCTGCTGCTGTTGTCTGCTGCTGCTGTTTGTTGCTGTTGTCTGTTCATAAGGGATTCTCTTTGAATGTAACCTATGAACTTGTGACCTGTCTGTGTGATGGAGAAACCATTTGTGTATGTAAAATCTTGATATTATTAAGGTTTTGACTCGAATTAGTTGTCTGTTTGGTTTTGTGTGTGGAGAACCAATTTGTATTGACAATGATACCTATATGTATTTTAATAGATCACTTTTATATAGCGCTTTTCCAGCTCAAGAGCCGCCCAAGGCGCTGACCTATACAGGATCTAACTCTTGCCGCCCGAGGCACCCACTTTCAACCTCTGGGCGCATAGTCTGACGCCCAGACGACTGAGCACAATCCTGGGCGACCGGTTAGAAGGGACCTAGTGCGTGCTGGGCGTATTTGTGTAGCCGGCACCCACCCGTCTATGACATGAGCGTCAAGATCTCTAAAATGGAATGCGTGCGTGCACAGACTAGACATCGTTTTATACTCTCATCCGGAGTTTTTGTGTGTGGTTTTGGGGGGGTTATGTTGGTGTCGAGTTCTGTTTTGTGTGAATGTGATCCGAAGTAGTGGAAGTTCAGCTGATTCAACCGTTCAGGAAGTTATCATCGGGCATTTGTCATAAAAGAAACGTAATTAATGTTCATTATCTTAGTGTTGGGCCTGTGCTGGTTCTTGTATAGAGGAACTAGTTTCTCTAAATCTTTATTGTGGTGAGATGTTTCTAACTGCAGTCTGTAATTAGCAGCTCAGCTTATCCAAATGGTTGGGATGTGGTATTAATTGTGCCTACACCAAAAGAGCCTCATTGAGTTGTTTCCTTACCCTGGGTCTTTTGTTGGGGTTATCTTTCTCCCTTGTGTCCATTCTCCCTTTTGTTCATCTCCCTTGTGTCCGTTCTCCCTTGTGTCCATTCTCCCTTGTGTCCATTCTCCCTTTATGTCCATTCTCCCTTGTGTCCATTCTCCCTTGTGTCCATTCTCCCTTGTGTCCATTCTCCCTTTATGTCCATTCTCCCTTGTGTCCATTCTCCCTTTATGTCCATTCTCCCTTGTGTCCATTCTCCCTTGTGTCCATTCTCCCTTGTGTCCATTCTCCCTTGTGTCCATTCTCCCTTGTGTCCATTCTCCCTTGTGTCCATTCTCCCTTGTGTCCATTCTCCCTTGTGTCCATTCTCCCTTTTGTTCATTCTCCCTTTTGTTCATTCTCCCTTTTGTTCATCTCCCTTGTGTTCATTCTCCCTTGTGTCCATTCTCCCTTGTGTCCATTCTCCCTTGTGTCCATTCTCCCTTGTGTCCATTCTCCCTTGTGTCCATTCTCCCTTGTGTCCATTCTCCCTTTTTGTTTATTCTCCTTTATGTCCATTCTCCCTTGTGTCCATTCTCCCTTTTGTTCATTCTCCTTCATATCCATTTTCCCTTGTGTTCATTCTCCTTCATGTCCATTCTCCCTTTTGTTTATTCTCCTTCATGTCCATTCTCCCTTTTGTTCATTCTCCCTTTTGTTCATCTCCCTTGTGTCCATTCTCCCTTGTGTCCATTCTCCCTTGTGTCCATTCTCCCTTGTGTCCATTCTCCCTTTATGTCCATTCTCCCTTGTGTCCATTCTCCCTTGTGTCCATTCTCCCTTGTGTCCATTCTCCCTTGTGTCCATTCTCCCTTGTGTCCATTCTCCCTTGTGTCCATTCTCCCTTTTTGTTTATTCTCCTTTATGTCCATTCTCCCTTGTGTCCATTCTCCCTTGTGTCCATTCTCCCTTGTGTCCATTCTCCCTTGTGTCCATTCTCCCTTGTGTCCATTCTCCCTTTTTGTTTATTCTCCTTCATGTCCATTCTCCCTTTTGTTCATTCTCCTTCATGTCCATTTTCCCTTGTGTTCATTCTCCTTCATGTCCATTCTCCCTTTTGTTTATTCTCCTTCATGTCCATTCTCCCTTTTGTCCATTCTCCGTTTTGTTCATTTTCCATAATGTCTACCCCCTTTTTGCGTTTCTCCATTTTGTCAATTCTCTTTTCTGATGGCCACACCTCTGGTCCAGTTTGGCACTGAATAAAATTGTGTAGAAAATTTTTTTATTTTTTAAATCCTGAGCCTTGTGGGCGAAATTTGGGCTGCTTTTTCAGAGGAAAGCAATGCAGCCGCAAGAGTAGCGCCACCCAGGACCTTTGCTTCCAAGATTGTTTCGTTAACTCCCAAGCCCCGATAGCTTACCATCAACCCAGCAACCACCTGCAGCATAGTGAATACACAAATCCTTTTTTTTTTTTAAACAGAAATGAATATGTTCTGGTTCGTGCTGTTGTAATTAGAACAAGCCTTTTCTTTTTTTTTTTTATTAACGGAATCCCGGCTCTGGCTCAAAGTGAAGCGTCTCAAAGCGCAGCATTTAGAGCACAAACAATAAGAACAGATTGTTGAGTGGAGATTGTAGAGATTGGTATTTTAACATTACTGAACTAATCTGTCGTTTAGGCTCTGGCTGAGTGTTTGCAGATGGTTGGAGCGTAATGTTATAGGTTTCTGCTGTGTTGAATATTTAGAGTAAATACATGTATTTCGGTGGAATTTTAGATTAAAGATTCGTATTTCATTGACATTTAAAATACAATAATGGTATTTCATTTAAATATTTAGGTTAACTATTCATGTGTTGTTTTTTTTCACCTCGTGCAAACTGCCAAAGGTGACATAATTTGTCTCAGTTTTGGTAATCTATTTCCACTTGTCAGTGCGGCTAGCAGGCGGATGTCGTTTGTCTTGGGGAGTTAAGCCAATCCGGTTGGAACCGGCGTTTTTCTAGGGTCCTCCCAACGTGTTTGGGTAAGGGCTGGAGGCCCCAATTTTTTTAATTTTTTTTAAAATCAGTTTATAGTCCCCTCTCTTCCCGGTAAGGATTTTCAGAGAGGAGACTCTTGATATTCGATAATTTGGCCCCACTACTCGCTACGGGAGTTTTTATCGATAGTGCGCGTTGCCGTCTACATTCCATCAAGGGTCAACGCTATAGCGGAAACCGAGCAAGTAAAGGTGGTTGACAATAAATTTCCTAATAGTACACTGTACTGTTGTTCTTGGACTGGCTTGGTGATTTTAATCATGCAAATTTACGGTTGATTTACGTTGATTGCCCCACACATGGTAACAATATTCTTGATCAATACTATTCTACTATCAGAGCAAGTCAAACAATACCTTGTAAAGGCTGTGAGGTGGTAAATGGACTTGATGAAAGTTGTTAACACCTGGCCTTCGGAGAAAACTCCTTCAGTGGGCCAAGTTGTTGACAGCTAAACGGTTTACAAGGTATTGTTTTACTTGCTCTTCCTCAACGGCAGCAGTCATATTCCACGAGGCAACCGTTCTATCATCAGGTAGGCCTACTGTGCCACGCCCCATTCTCCTCGGGGTGAATCTGGCCATGCTTTGATTCTTTTAACATAGACTGAAGACCGTCAGGCCAGTTCGCCTACTAGACAAACATATTAGTTGAGGACCCTGTCGCTCTGGACCTTCATCACATCTTCCAACATCTAGAGATTCGCGTACGTACGCTAGAGTACTCTTTATTTTTATGTATGCTTTTAATACAATCCTATCCTATCCTATCCTATCCTATCCCGTAACTCGGAGGTCGTAGGGGCACCACAGATGATCGTTTAACCAGCATACTCCATCTTTCCCTGTCCTCAGCAACCCTGATTGTTTCGCTCATTGTCAAACCAGTCCATTCTCGAATGTTGTCCTCCCACCTCTTTTTCGGTCTCCCTCTTCTCTACCTCCTTGCACTGTGCCTTGCAGGATGGTCTTTGCAAGACCTGATGCTCCGGTGACGTGGCCATACCATCGGAGTTTCCGTTTTTTCACCACTGTGAGCAGGTCATCGTGTTGTCCTATATCTTGTGTGATGGTCTTTCGATCTTCGTTTGGTGATGTGTTGGGTATAGGAAATGCCCAGAAATCTTCTGTAGCACCTCATCTCCATGCTTTGTATTCTTCGTTGTAGATCTGCTGTGAGGGTCCATGTCTCGCAAACATATAGGAAGAAGGAGATGACAAGGGAGCGCAGTAGTCTTACCTTGGAATGTAGACTGATGATCCTGTCTTTCCAAATCATGCCTCATAAACTGTTTGATAAACTGGCGTCGTTGAAAGTCCCTCTCCATTTGCCATTGGGTCCTTGATTTTCTGTTGGACCGACCACATGTGGTGAGACTCAGTAAAACTACATCATGCTTTCGAGTTCTCACTACAGTCTTGTGTTCTTTCACCGCGTTTATTTACGCTCTCCACAAACGATTGTGGATCGTCAGATCCATGTGTGGTAGTTGTCAAGTTCTCTGCCGAAACTACAATTGAGTGTCTTATCTTCGGTGAACATGAAAGTGAACATTGCGAGGGGGTCGGGCGGCTGGTTGGCTGGTGCTCGGACGACAGCCTTGAGCTCAAGATCTCTAACACAAAAGAAATGATCATTGACTTCCGCAGAATTAAAGCCCAAATTCACTTCTCACGATCAACAGTGAAGGCGTAGAACAAATTGACTTATTTACATTTCTTGGCGCGGTCATTTCTAGCAACCTGTATTGGTAGGCCTACATTAACAACAGCATGTCCATCATCAAAAAGTACCAGCAGCGCCTCCACTTCTTGAGACAGCTCCAGAGGTTCGGGCTTAACCAGACGATACTCGCGCACTTCTGTCGCCCCGTGAGGCGCCACTTCGGGCGAGAAATTTCAACTTGACAGAATTGTAAAACGCGCGGCTAAAATCATTAGTTGCGATTTACCATCACTCGAGTCTATATACAGCACGCGTTTGGTTAGACCAGCAACATCATTGGTGATCCATCTCATCCAGCCAACCATCTGTTCGAACTCCTCCAGTCAGGCAAACGCTTCAGAGCATTAAAAGTTAGAACCAGTCGGTTTAGACACAGTTTCTTTCCGAGGTGAGCTCAGTTGTACACAGAGCACGAGTTTTGCACAATTTTATGATGTTTTAATGCGCATTATATTATGTTTATGCCTCAATTTATATACCCATGTAGAATTGTAAACGAGTGTGTGTGTGTGTGTGTGTGTGTGTGTGTGTGTGCGCGCGCGCGCGTGCGTGTATGCGTGCTTGTGCGGGCGTGCGTGGTTTACTTCTTAAAACAACTTTTTCTCTTAGATATTTCAATGTCTTAATGCCCAGTGGAAGCATGTTTGTTGTTGTAGAGTGACTGAATGTTTTACCGCATCACGAAAACAAAATCCTATGTATTTTAAATTCATTGGGTAACAAAGTATCGTGTCTTGACTTGACTTGTCTTGATTCATATGTGTTGTGTGCGTGTGCGGGCGCGGGCGCATATTGGCTGTTTCACAAAGAACATTATTCCGGTCGCGGACTAGTTCCATTATTAAATGTCATGATATTTTTAAAAGGAAACTATGTTTTGCTTATTTTATGTCTTTCAACTTTGATGCCGCATAGAAGTTACGTTTCGTCAACGCATTTCAAATCCATGATTCAGATAATGATTCTTGCTGTATATTTACTGTTCATATGTACTTTCTTTGAGAAAGAACGTAGTTTCGTGCGTTGTGCAGGTTGTTTTAAGTGCTAAGGATACCTGTAGGGAAGGATTTTTGCATGTGTTTTTTAACCTTGACGGTGAAGAGTGTGTTCTGTTTCACGAGCGCTACTGCGTTTTAGAGGTCATTTCCCCCCTTTTCATTGAAACGATACATCGTAACATTTATCATGCATAGCAAATAGCAACCACGGCATTCTACCCAGTGTTGAGTATTATTTACATACAAACTGCGGGTTTTATATGGACATCGTGTTCCAAACAAGAATTAGCCTGCACCATATTGGAGATATTAACAAGGGCAGGGTTGTGGAATGTAAACTGTTGTGAAATTCGCTGTCTTGTCTGTTGTTTGATAACTTCAGAGTGACACTCGCTAAATAGTGTATATTGCTTAGTCAGTCGTAACTATTCTCTCAGCTTTTTGTTTGCTTTAAATGTGAAATCTACTGTTGATGTGGGCCGGGCATGCATTACAGAATAAATTATGAAGATTTATGCTCTGTTGATATACATGGTTTGTGTTTTCTGTTGTGCACGGCATATAACTACAAGTAGGGGTTTAGGAATGTGAATTGTACGTAACATTACAAGAACAAAGCTGCAAAGTGACACGTGCCCTTGAGGACGCCTTGTGCATCTCTTTGAGCTGACAAGAACCATTTGTGTCGTGCCCGTGCTTTCTGCTGCAAAGGCACATTACGTGAGAAAAGTAGGTGGAGGTATGAATGTCGTCAATGTCGGGCTGCTGTTTTGCGCTTGCCAGTGGATATTTGCAATGTTCTGAAAAACGTTAATCGCATCGGCTGTTGTTGTCAGCTGACGGCGAACTGAGCATGCTGTGATTGGTTTAGTGTGATGTGTGAAGGTTCAAGAGATGCTAGGAGCCAAGTTTGCTTTCCAATCTCTGTTTATGTTTGCCGGAAACGATAATATTTAACAGGAAATTGGGTTTAGATGGACGTGATGGGGTTGCAGTCGGCCGTATCTGGCATTTTTAATTTATGCACCTCCGTCATTGTTTACATTTGAGTTTTTGGGACAGTCATAAACAGTTCAGAGCTAGGTCTCTTTGCGTACGTAGGCGTACATGTGTGCTGTGTCAAAAAATTGGGCCACGATAATATTTAACAGGAAATTGGGTTTAGATGGACGTGATGGGGTTGCAGTCGGCCGTATCTGGCATTTTTAATTTATGCACCTCCGTCATTGTTTACATTTGAGTTTTTGGGACAGTCATAAAAGTTCAGAGCTATGTCTCTTTGCGTACGTAGGCGTACATGTGTACCTGTTATGTTGGGCAAACGATAATATTTAACAGGAAATTGGTTTAGATGGATGTGATGGGGTTGCAGTCGGACGTATTTGGCATTTTAATTTATGCACCTCCGTCATTGTTTACATTTGAGTTTTTTGGGACAGTCATAAACAGTTCAGAGCTAGGTCTCTTTGCGTACGTAGGCCTACTTGTGTAGATGTGTCAGAAAATTGGGCCAAGTATTGTTGTAAAATGTCGAGCTAAATTAAATCACTTGATATGGATGTTGGGTTACCACTAGGAGAGTGCAACGTATATATTCACATTTCAAGTACGTATACTGAGGTTTCAAGTTTAAACCCTCTTCCCATCAATATTTGTTATAGCACTACGAGAGTGCAGCAGATGTGTTTGCGCGTGGACCTTGTTTACTTTTTACTAACATTTTTTTTCTTTTGTGCATAATAAGGTTTTGGTGCAAATACGAGATGAGAGGAGTCTAATATCGGTTGCGAACATTTTTAACGCAATATTTTATGCAGAGGGGTTTTGCTTGGAAGATCAGAAGAAAGAATTGTAAAATCCGTTGTTGGCTGTACCTTCGCGAGTAGTGAAGAAATCCACTGCAGCAGTATCGTGGTGTATCGATTCTAGTGCATTGTTAGCAGAGATACAAGGATCAGTCGAGTGTGCTAGCTGGCAATGACGATAATCTTTCAGTTTCATCTAGGGTTTCAATTTCTACTGGCATTGTTATAGTGTCCTTGCATCGAGTTTTAGCCCCATTTTCGACGTATTTTCTACTTACATTGTTTTGGAACCTTTGTTTTACCTTGAAGCACTTTCGCCCACTTTAAGAGAATTCACCCTTTACTTTGAAGGTATATCTTCCACTTCGATTAATAAGCAACCTACTAGAGTTTGATGAGTGTCTGCACATCGATTTATTTTTACCCTTGTTTAGAATGAAAGTAAGTACAATTGTGTTGTGGTCCCTTTGTAATTCACTATCAGTTTTGGTTCAGTGAGAAACGTTTTGTGGCATTTAATCATTCCATTCTCACGCTTGGTGTGTTCTAACGCCGCACAGTATTCACCAACGACTACCCATTAGCTTATTTTGAAATGTACAAGGGAGGGAAAAAAAAAAGATAATTCTCTTGCGGTCCAGATCTAGTTTTAATTAAATTTATTATCGCGGTTCAGAAATAGTTTTAAAATTAAATCATTTTCCGATTCAGAGGGTGTTCTCATGTTATGGCTTTTTGCGACTCCGACTTTTTATTTTTTATTACTTTTTTTGTTTTGTTTTTATATAGCCAATATCTTGTGGTTTAGAAATAGTTTTAATTCTGTATGCGTTTCAGAGGTAGGCTTAATTCAAAGCTTTTTGTAGTTCGAGAATGGAATGTCCTTTAGAGGTTCAGTGAGAGGAGTGTTTGTGGCGTTTGATCATTCGATTTTACGGCTGGGTGGTTTGAGCTTCAAAACTAGCTCGATGACAGAGTCAGTTTTTGGAGTTTGTCAGTGTCTCTAAAGCACTTCCAGTCTGTTAGCAGAAAAAACGACGAAGCTCTCTGATTGAAATGAGAAGGTAGTCTGTTGAAACTGAAAATAAAATACCGTTCTGTTTGAGTGAAATTGGAAATTGTCTATTTTAGTTTTACTGAGAACATCTCGATACAAACGTGAACGATTTGGGCCTTTTTCTCTCCCCAACACCTCACTCTTTTCATTTCCCCTCACGCCAGCCCTTTTATATGCTCAGAGATTACACAGGTGTTTGTGCAAATGTTGGAGTCGATAGTTAGGTAAAGCAGCTGTGTACATTTCAAATAGGATTTTGGCGAAGAGTATTGATTATGTGTGTGATTTCTTACAAGTCTTATTCTGTGTGTGAGAAACTCTTGAGACTAATGCCTGGGACGTGTGCAGTTTCTCTTTAGTAATCTAAGTATAAGCAGCGAGGGATAACGTTTATCATAACGTGTACGATGTGGACTTTTTTCCTTTTTCTCTCCAAACACCTCACACTCTTCATTCCTCTAAACGGCCGCCTTTTATGCTAGAGATTACACAGGTGTTTGTGAAAAATGTTAGATACCAAAAAGGTTCAATGAGAATGAAGGGGAGATGTGGAAACTAACAAACCACTTAGAGGCTGTGTTACCTTCATCTCGTTATATGTAATTTAATACTTTATATGTTGGTTAAGATCGGTCTCTTTTTGACGGGATAATCACATTTTAAGAAGCTTTTGTAATCTGAGACTTCAATAGAAAATATTCTAATTATTTGATTGTTCAGGCTTTTGTTTTGACCGTTAAGACATAGGCTGTGTTGTTCTGGTTTACACTGCACATGTAGGGTTCTTTGTGATTGTCTTTGCCTTGGGACCTCGACCGTTCCGTTATGATTTGGCTGGCCGTGTTATCACTGCATGAAAAGGCAGTTCATCGGATAAGGCCAGTTCAAGAGGTTGTGCAGGGATGAAAGTATTGCAACAAGGACATCGCATGACGTAGCTAAGCTATGACATAACTCGAAAAAGGAAATCCTGGAATTTGTGCAAACTAATGCAGTTTATCAGATAAGAGCCGTTGACAAAGGAGTACACAGTTCTTGAAAGTTTGATATCCTATGGTATTTGGCAGAACTCTCTTTAAAGGGCAGTCTTGTATTTGTGTCAGCTGCTTCAAGTGTTTGCTAAACTTTAAAGTTTGAGGATTACTCGGCATTTTACGTATTGACGACTGTTTGCTAGTGCTTCAGAACACTTGAGACGGTCGTTCAATCTGATACCTGTGGGTTTTTTTGTTGTTGTTGTCTGCGGTTTACATTATGCAGTTCAGTCTGTAAATTGTGTTTGTTAATGATAAAGGTTAAGCAGTGTTGTCGGTTATGTTTTTGCTGTTACAGAACTTGTCCTATTTGTTTTCTCTAGCAGCTGTTTGATGGTGAATGACCCTGTACGTTTTGACCAGTTTTCTGTCCAACACGGTCAATATTGGATCTGTGATGTCAAACTTTGAACTTGAAGCACTTGTTCTTGGCTTCACTTTGAGTGGTAACCAGTGAAATCGACAGTTCTGACCTTTTTTGTTTTTCCTCTTTTAATGCATAGTTGGACTTTGATACACACTAAAAACTACTGCTGCACTGCAACTGTACACAATCCAAGTCTTCAGTGCGCTCCTACCATCCGCTACCATACTTTATTTTCACTGTCTTGTCACTGATCGGCCTATCCATTGCTTGATCGATTCATTTAGTGATTGCAGCTTGATTTGTCTGTAAAGACACTCCTTTTGACTCTTGGGAAACTATCGTCTTGTCTCGGCGTTGCTAAATTAAAACATCCCAAAGAGACTGAGTGCACCTTGTGTATTGGTATCGTCAGAAGTTGCCAACAGCTTCAGTCGCCCAGGAATTTCGCCCGCAGCATTATTTCGCCGCCATGGCTCGGGACCCCAACTTCAACCCCATGAATAACTCCATGAACAACCCCTTGAACCCCCTGTTCTTGTTTCCGGGAATACCTCCCGCTCCCATGCCTGCGGCCGAGGGAAGCGTGCCCGACGAGGTGGTGATGACGGCCTATTCCTACGTCAAGTCGCTCAACGATAGGTAAGGCCTGTGAACCGTGAACAATAATTTCTCTTAACTCGCGGACGGCAGCATTCGTTTGGGATTGTATTCACATTTCTATTTCATTTTGTTCTTTTTATATCCTAATCACGTTGTATTGTATTGTATTGTATTGTATTGTATTGTATCGTTTTATTTTGAACAACACGACCCTTCGTTAAACCGTCAATGGCATGGATCAAAATGCTTCTTGGTTTCCATATGTACCTCCATAACACAATCTTTTTTAAAGCAACATTTTAAATATTGTGTGCGTGCAAAACGATGTCTCTTACTGTGAAAGCACGCTTGTGTGAAATTAAATGTGGTGGAATGGGAGGCGACTGGTTCGGGATCGTGAGAGAAGTTGTCTACCTTACATTTTTTGAGTAAACTAGCCTTGGGTAGCGTCTGCTGCGCAGAATCCTTTGTTATGGCCATTGGATTATGCAGGACAAGGCAGCACGACATTTGTTCTCCCGACTGACCATTCATCTTCTGCTTTTGGTGGTGAACGGGACTACATTGTCGGCAGACATTTTATGCAAGTCGGTGGCAGCGACTTTGCAGAAGAGTATTGTGGCACTAGTAGCCGGCAACCCGGTTTACTACCAACCACGCATCACAGCCTTGCAGTGCAAATATGTTTATACGGAGGGATAAATAAAAATGAACAGCTCGGGTCGGGACGTGTTCACAAGGTGGGTAGACGAGAGACAGGAGTCAATACTCCGTTCGACTACATAAAGAAGCTGCATGAAAGCACCCATGCAGACGATTTAGGGGGGAAAGATATAAAGGGGAAGTGGAGGGGGAGCACGCATGCTGACCATTTGGGAATTAAAAGCAAATTCTGTAAAATGTCGTTGAGTGTTGCTATGAATATATATAATCATCGTCAGCATAGTCATCGTTGTCGTTGTCGTCGTCGTCATCATCATCATCTTCATCATCAGCGGCTGCTTCTTCCGGCCCGGTCTGGTTTCACCTTGCTGTGGCTTGTCATGCTACCTACCTCCTACCTGGTCCCCACGACTTCTTGCACGTGAATCTTTCATAATTATATCATAATTATACAGTGCGCAGCGCATGCTCGCTGTCCTGTTGATTTATGAAGTGCTGGGACAGTGTGCTATAAACAATAAAAGCCACGGTGCATCTTCGTCATCGTAGGCCTCGTTCCTTCTGTAGGAGTGGGCAAATAATATTTACCTAGCAGCTGTACGATCTTTACCTTAACTTGACCTCTCGGGTCAGACGAAGGACATTGACAAGTTCTTTCAAAGTAAGTCCAGAATGAACCGGATAATATGGCTGATTAGACCTGTAGAAAGCTATTCGAAACGACCCGATAGAATTTCGTTTTTACTATTCTGTTTATTTTGCCCTTGTAAGGGTAAATATTAATAACAGCTTGAGTGGTTATGTCATCTCTTTTGCACCGAGATGTTAGTAAGAACGTGCTCGGCTTTGCTAGTGTAATCTGTTCTTGTGTGCGTGTGCGCGTGCTGTTTTCATTGATTATTTGTAGTTCGGTTTTTTTTTGTGTTTTTTTTAAGAGAGAGAGAAAGGGAGGGGGGGGGGGGGGGCAATTATACCATGTTTGCACATCCCTGAGGGTTGTCTTGGGCTGAGCTTTGTTTTTGAACCTGTCATTAATTTGTTTGTTCCTGTGGAACAAATTTTTCACCCTTTCATTTTGGTCAGCTATAGAACTGTGTGTAGTACTGTGCGATAACTAACGTTCACAGACTGCTTTTGATAGCTAGGAAAACCAGCACCGTGTTGTGGTGGAAATAGGTGACTGTGGCGGTGCTTGTAGTGAAGATAATGTTTGTTCCATTCTGTAGTCATTTGCCAAGTGAACTGTATTTGAGTAAAGACTGTGGATCACGGTCAGTTGGTGTGATACAATCGTACTTCTGTATTTCTATCCCATGTTTTGGACAAAAGCTTGATCTCTTTCCAATAGTGACCAGACAGACGTGTGATAGATTATGTCTTGTCTGTTTGGCTGTATCTGTCTGTTCTTATTGATCTGTGTATCTGTTTCTGTGTCACGTGTCTTTTTATGTGACAGAGATTTTGTGATAAATGTAGGTCTGTTGCATTCAAACCAGAAATGTTTTGATAAGTGTACCTGTCTCGTCTGCTGCGTCACGGGGTCTGTTTCTATGTCTGTGACAGCTTTCATGACAGATGTAGTGCTCGTTTCATTCAAATTACTGGTGAAAGTGCAGAAGGGATTTTTTTTCTTTTTTTGTAGGGTGAGGGGAAGTGAGGTAGGGGAACAGAATTTATGCCTTCTGCACAAATAAATGTATGTTCCAAATATTTAGGTCGTCAGCGGA
The DNA here is from genome assembly GCA_036898135.1 of Oncomelania hupensis. Taxonomy (NCBI): domain Eukaryota; kingdom Metazoa; phylum Mollusca; class Gastropoda; order Littorinimorpha; family Pomatiopsidae; genus Oncomelania; species Oncomelania hupensis. The sequence continues at coordinate 13,419,000 of CM072523.1, read as the reverse complement.
AGTTGAAAGGACGACAGTGCCCAGTGTGCCTCGTGCAGAGGAGTCGTGTGCATCCTCTGCTTTCTCTTACTTCTGTTGAACACAAAAAAGTGACCATTTTGGAGCCAGAGAGCTTGATTTTTTTTTCCCTTAGTTAGACCGGCACTTTGACCGCCAGTGCCTTACAAGAACTAGAATGGCTGATTAGGAAGTGTCAGAAGAACAGAAATCACGAAGAAGAATATTTATATTATGTGCCCGAGCTGTGCTGTCCTAATTTCTCCATTACGATGTCTTTTAATTTTTAGCGGCTGTAAAAGGCAAGTCTGACTTTTGGTGCATCAACATCAAATTGAAAGTTGACTTTGGATGTAAAGGATCATGAGTGATCAAAATAGCAAGGTTGACGGTGGGGACCAAAGTCGTTTGGAAGCCCAGATGTGTCTGTACTGTATCGGCGAGTGTAGCTGCTTGGAGGGCAACGGCACTGTGAAAAGAATGGATCCTTTTTACAATGAAATGGGGGTCTTGGAAATGGCTCTGTGCATGAGCCTGTATTTCAGGTTGGTTTTGCCATAGGCAGTATGATGATGATTAGTGCATAAAGTTAACTCTATGCTAAATCTACAGTCTTAAAATGCAGGTTGTGTACTGTGTTCTATAGATGCATTGCAATGTTATTTTTTAAGTTGGTCATTGCGTACATAGACTAAACCGCCTTTTTCTAGTTAAGGTACATTGTTATTGAAGTGTGCTTGCTTGTATGTATGTATGCAGAGATAACCTCAAAGTGCATTACTATTTACCTTTTATCTTAGAAAACGTCGTCACAATATTATTACATCTTTATTTTAGAAAACTTCTTCACAATATTATTACATCTTTATCTTAGAAAACTTCTTCACAATATTATTACATCTTTATCTTAGAAAACGTGTGCGTTGTTTTTTTTTCTCAATACAAAAAAGGGGTTGGTAGGCTGAACACAAAGCAGTCAACTGTCTGCGTACTTGTCTTGCATTTTTCTTTGTTTAATCTTAACGATAGATCTGCCTACTGTTGCGTAGTGTTACAGTTCTTTGAAAGTTAAAAGAAAGAATGTCTGTGTTTATAGAAAATGATATCTTAAGAATGTTAGATAATAGTGTGCTTCCGTCTTCTCTTTATTTTTCAAAATACGGTGTGTCTATAATATATTGTGAAGATTGTATTTGGATACACCTTTCATTGGAAGCATACTGTAAGATTTAAAGTGCTGTACGTCACAGTCTCCAATTAGCGTGCATGCGCGCACACGAACGCAAGCGCGCGCACCCACCCACACACAAACATACACTAACACTGTAAAGAATGGATGCTGCGCATTTGCCTAAATTTCCATTTTTTTTTAATGAGAAATGGCATTTAAATACGCCAGAAAAACAAACACGTATATAACCTTCAGTTTGAGGCAAACTGTCCACGAATATGACAAGCTATTAAATCAAAAACAGTATGTTACGTGCTTTGTAATTTGGTCCGTTTTGGAAATATTTACCATCCCACTTAATAACTAAACAGAAGAAGATGATTATTACACCAAAAATTGCTAATCCAGTAGTATTCAAAATAAAGATTTGGTGGTGGTGGTTTGAGGAAGAAGAGAGCTGCTGTTCAGACGGCAGTTTGTACAGCGCAGTTTCTTGATCTATGATTGAAATTGCGTCCTTTTGCTATGGAAAATGGGGACTGAGCATGGCGTACAAGTCATGATGAATAATCAAATACATTCATCACGGAGGCTGATTATTGTTCTTCGTATTTCATATTTTTGAGCATCATCTGCGTTTTGTTTCTCTGTAAGCAGTGCGGCGGGAAGGGGTTGCGGGAGGGCCGTCGAGATAAGGAAGACGATGGCGTTACTAGGAAGACCCCTATACGCTCTATGTGTCCGGGAACGTTAATTTATCCTAGGAAGATCAACATGAATTTTTGTTTGCTTCTAGCGGGATACTTTAGCGGTTAGCATATGGCATCTTGTTACTCCTCAGATTGTCATGTCAGTCCCTGGCCCTGAGAGAGGTTGGTTGGATGATTGGCCTGAGAAACGCTACTGCTCGCATTTCCCATAGAATCAAATTAAAGTGTTGTGCCCGTCAGCAGGGAGGCGTTTCTCTAATACTTCTACATTCAAGCTTGTGGCATAAATTGCGTGTCATGTTTTTCGGTGCTTTCAAGTAATTGTGCTTTATCCTGAATCATCTTTTCTTCACCCCCACAAGCCAAGTTTTATTTCATGCTCGAAATTACGCCTGCTTGGCTGTATTATTTAATTGTTGTAATCATATTTCATTAGAGCTTGCCTCCGGGACTTTAATTTTGTATGGAATTTCTTCAGGAAGTTGCATTTTACGAGATCACTTTTAACAATAGAAATGATTTCTTTAAGATGGGATGAGATAAAATTAGATAAGAATAATTTAGTCATCGTGTTGTCCAATGGCTTGTGTGATGGTTTGTCGGACTTCGTCGTTGGTCATATGTTGGGTATAGGAAATGCCCAGAAGTCTTCTGTAGCACCTCATCTCCATACTTTGTATTCTTCGTTGGAGATTTGCTGTGAGGGTCCATGCTTCGCAAGCATATAGGAAGATGGAGATGACAAGGGAGCGCAGCAGTCTTTGGAATGTAGACTGATGGTCCTGTCTTTCCAAATGGGCTTCAACCTTGTCAGGGCAACAGTTGTTTGTGCGATCCTGGAGAGGACTTCCTTTCGGGACCCATTGTCTGCTACAATGGCTCCTAAATATTTGAAGCTATGCACTGTGTTGAGGGATTGACCTTGGACTTTGATGTCCGTGTTGATGCCATTGGTGTTGTTGGTCATCATTTTGGTCTTCTCTGCACTTATTTCCATTCCATAAGCTCTAGAGGTGGTGTCAAGCCTCTGTACCAGCTGTTCAAGTTCTTGTTCCTCTCCAACCAATCCGTCAATGTCATCCGCAAAACGAAGATTGGAGATTGCTCTAACCCCTATGCTGACTGTGCCTTTGTGATCTGCAAGGGCATCTGACATGATGCGCTCTAGGAAGATGTTGAAGAGTGTTGGAGAGAGTAGGCATCCTTGACGCACACCGATTGTTGTTCTGAACCAGTTCCCGATTACGCTGTTATAAAGGACTGCACTGGTAGCCTTGTCATACAGGCTTTTGATGACATCAATAATTTTAGGGCTGATGTTGTACACTTTCATTGCTGCCATTGGACAACACGATGACCTGCTCACAGTGGTAAAGAAACGGAAACTCCGATGGTATGGCCACGTCACCAGATCATCAGGTCTTGCAAAGACCATTCTGCAAGACACAGTGCAAGGAGGTAGAAGAAAGGGGAGACCGAAAAAGAGGTGGGAGGACAACATTCGAGAATGGACTGGTTTGACACTGAGCGAAGCCATCATGGCTGCTGCGGGCAGAGAAAGATGGAGTACGCTGGTTAAACGATCATCTGTGGTGCCCCTACGACCTCCGGGTTATGGGACAGGATATGATAGGATAGGAAGAATAATTTATTATCTTAATCGTCCGCAGTATTCAGGAATGAATGAAGGATACTGTAAATTATATTTTATTATCTCAAATTTGATTCCACAGTATTCAGGAATTAAAGGAAACGGTATATTATATTTAAGAATTATATAGCGTATTGGCAATATTGCTGTATTCGTTCAATTTTGTCTTGCCCTTCAGAAATCCTCCATCATCATATATCTTCTCTTTTCTCTTTGTCTATTTGCTTCTGTCTTCCCCCTTCCCCTCCATCACCACCTACCGCCCCAACTACCCAAAGTGTGTTTTAGCTGCTACGAAATACCTCGTTTGTGATCGCCAGTGGAAATGATGAAAACAGTTTTGGCCTAAAAGGGCGTGCCAAGATCATCAAATACAGTGTCAGCCAAAACATCGCTCTGCGTTATTTCTCTCCTCATTAAGTTCGCGCACCCCTTCCCTCCCCACTCCACCCCAACCCTGCTTCCAGCCCTCCATCCCCTGTCAGCCTCTCTCTCTGTGCACACACAGTCTCTCTCTCTCTCTGTGTGCACACACAGCCTCTCTCTTTCCCTTTCACTCGTAAATTAGCGCGCGCACACTTTACATACTCTCTCCTCCTTCCCTCTCTCCCTCTCCTTCTATCCTTCCCTCCCTGGTGGTGCACAGTGTAAAGGTAAAACTGGCACCTGTCACTTCAAGTCGAAATCCGGATTTGGGGTCTGGGACGCAAGTAAGTGTAGCGATGAATACTTTATAACGAGACTAATTTTTTTTTTTATTTAAATATGCGAGAGAAATTAGATCTTCGTCTTCTTCTTCTTCTTCTCCTTCTTCTTCTTTTTCTTTGTCGTCGGAGTTTGTAGAGACCTAGTCTCTCTCTCTCTCTCTCTCTCTCTCTCTCTCTCTCTCTCTCTCTCTCTCTCTCTCTCTCTCTCTCTCTCTCTCTCTCTCTCTCTCTCTCTCTCTCTCTCTCCCTCCCTTATCTTTCTCTCTCTCCATCTCTCTCTCTCCCCCTATCTTTCTTTCTCTCTCTCTCAATCTCTCTCTCCCCCTCTCTCTCCCCCCTCTCCCCCTATCTTTCTCTTCCATCTCTCTCTCCATCTCTCTCTCTCCCTCTCCCCCTATCTTTCTCTCTCTCCATCTCTCTCTCTCCCCCCTCTCCCCTATCTTTCTCTATCTCCATCTCTCTCTCCATCTCTCTCTCTCCATCTCTCTCTTTCCCCTCTACCTCTATCTTTCTCTCTCTCGCCATCTCTCTCTCTCTCTTTCTCTCCATCTCTCTCTTTCTCTCCATCTCTCTCTCTCTCTCTCTCCATCTCTCTCTCTCTCCCCCTCTCTCCCTACCTATGTCTTTTTCTCCCGCTCTCCCTTCCTTCCTCTGTCTGTCTGTCTCTCCCCTCTCCCTATGTCTCTCTCATTATTGACAATGCAAATGTCGTTTGTTATTGCAATTAGATGTAGTGTTGCTTGTGTCACAGCTGTTGATTTCATTGATACTTTTGCAATAGAATGCTGCCAATGTTCATGTATGGCATGCCCAGTGCATAAATTATATTATCCTTTAGATAACAATGTATAGAATTCAGTTGTTTTTGTATGGTTTTTTTCCCATCTTTGCGAATGCTTATTTTGATGAGTTTGAAAATGATACACGATACTGATCAATATGTGTGAGATGGCTGCACACTTCTATTGTTATTGTTTTTGTTGTTGGTTGTTCTTGATGATGATGTTTTATTATGTCTATGTGTGTGTTTGTTTTTTACAAGTCTGTTCAGGTGTTTCGTTGTCATTGCATGTGTTACCATTTGTGATAATTTTATATGGGTTATTGTTAACCTTATTGTTTTGTATTGTTTGGTTTGAATTTCGTGGTCTTCTTTGTGGTTGTGTGTTGGATGTATCTGGCTGTAGTTTGACAGTCTTGTGGTTGTGTCTTTTTTGGTTTGGTCAAATCATTGTTTATTGCCACAGCCACAGCATACTTTGGCTTGTTTATTGATCACAGATTGAATTGACAGGTCTTGTCTCCTTTTGTTGTGTTCGGTATAATGTCTTGTTTTGTCATACAGTATCGCCACAGCATTTCTTATCTTTTTACCAGGGTTCTGTGGTCTTGTTGTGTCTTGTGTGCTTTAGTTTGTTATAATTTTGTTTGGTGTGGCTGTGTTTTGTTTGTGAGTGTGTCTTTGTTTGGTTTAGTTAGGTTGGATTGTATTTGGTGAGGCTCAGCTTTTGTTGTGTTTGGTGAAGTTCAGTTTTTGTTGTGTTTAGTGTGGTTCAGTTTTTGTTGTTTTTAGGGTAGTTCCGTTTTTGTTGTGTTTAGTGTGGCTCAGTTTTTGTTGTGTTTGGTAATGGGTTTTGTGGCCCGTGTTAGTTCTGTTTTGCTACAGCATACAGTAGCTTATTTATGGACCACAGCATACAGTAGCTTATTTATGGACCACAGCATACAGTAGCTTATTTATGGACCACAGCATATAGTAGTTTATTTATGGACCACAGCATACAGTAGTTTATTTATGGACCACAGCATACAGTAGCTTATTTATGGACCACAGCATATAGTAGTTTATTTATGGACCACAGCATATAGTAGTTTATTTATGGACCACAGCATACAGTAGTTTATTTATGGACCACAGCATATAGTAGTTTATTTATGGACCACAGCATATAGTAGTTTATTTATGGACCACAGCATATAGTAGTTTATTTATGGACCACAGCATACAGTAGTTTATTTATGGACCACAGCATATAGTAGCTTATTTATGGACCACAGCATATAGTAGTTTATTTATGGACCACAGCATATAGTAGTTTATTTATGGACCACAGCATATAGTAGTTTATTTATGGACCACAGCATATAGTAGTTTATTTATGGACCACAGCATACAGTAGTTTATTTATGGACCACAGCATACAGTAGTTTATTTATGGACCACAGCATATAGTAGTTTATTTATGGACCACAGCATATAGTAGTTTATTTATGGACCACAGCATACAGTAGTTTATTTATGGACCACAGCATATAGTAGTTTATTTATGGACCACAGCATATAGTAGTTTATTTATGGACCACAGCATACAGTAGCTTATTTATGGACCACAGCATATAGTAGTTTATTTATGGACCACAGCATACAGTAGTTTATTTATGGACCACAGCATATAGTAGTTTATTTATGGACCACAGCATATAGTAGTTTATTTATGGACCACAGCATACAGTAGCTTATTTATGGACCACAGCATATAGTAGTTTATTTATGGACCACAACTCTCTTTGATTTTTTTTCTCACAGCATCATGTTATTCCATTGTCTCAATGTTGTCACATTACTACTGGTGTTGAGAATTGATGTATAATGCTAATATTGTGTGTGAAGTGAAACCTTAGCTTTCAGGTCATTTATGCAGCCGCCTATTAATAAAGTTCATGCACTTGATTTTCAAAATTATGCTTGGGTTGTCTTTTCTTTGCAGTTATGATGTTTGGACATGATTTCACAGATATTATTTCCGATTTCTTTTCCCTGCACATATATTATCCTTAAGGTAACAATGTATAGAATCCAGGGTTTTATTTTGTTTTGTTTTGGGGGACCACCTCCACCAATTTTAGATATATATATATACTTTTTTTTAATTTAATTTTTTTTTGTTAATTTTATAATAAGTATTTTACTATAATTATATTTTCTCAGATGTTTTGTTCTTTTAGATTTATTTTAAAACAGGTTTTTGGCTTTCCATTTTATTTTGTGTTTTCCCTGAGGCGCTAGTTTTTGTGAACTAACTGTCAAGGATATAGATTGTTATTGACACTTGTTTGAGGTCTTCGCTTTGTCTTGTCTTTTCTTCTAGAGCTCCTTTGTTTATGGTATATAGATTGCACAACTTGTCACAATGTACTACTTGATATTCCTATTGCACTAAATATCAGTTTCTGAACATGAATGTTGTGAATCGTAAAAAGGCAGCAGCCCACCTTTCTTTCCCCTTTATTCCGTTTAGTGCATACCAAATTAATCAGTAATATACAAATAAATAAATAGTAATTAAATAAAGAACTAATCAGTACTAAGTAAGCTATAAATATTGGCTTTTATTTTTGGTAAATTCTTAATACAATAGAAATATTTTTATTGCACACACTTTTTTTAATGGTTGGACCAAAGTGTACATTTTGTTCAAAAGAAGTAAGTACATCAATAAATAAATAAATTTCAAGAGAAGAAAGGTCAGTACAAAAGTAAATAAAACGAATAAAATAATATGTACAAATACTCGTCCAAAAAAAGCAATATTAATTTACGTTTCTTGTTTTCGATCAATTTATTGAAATAGCGAATAGTCTGTTTAGACCTTGGTCAATATTATTAGTATTTTAAAATAAATCTCCTTCAGTAAATCTTAAGATCTCGACCAATACATGTTAGGTGTTTGAATTGATTATATTTTATTCCAGTCTCACAACAACGACTGTGTCTTGTAGCAACTATAGTAGGTGTTTAAATGTTATAACTATTAAGGTGTTGTATAGGTATGGTAAGAATATTAGAGTGAAGGCATTTTGTTTCATCAACATCCAGGTATAGTGTAGGGTTAAACTAAAGAGCAAAATGCAATGTGATAAAAATCCCAGATATTATTAACCTAGTGCTACTCTTTAGGATTCCCGCCTCGGCTTCTCGTCGTCCTTCCGTCTGTACTGCTGTCAGGAACCAGCTCGCTAACGAGGAGAGGTAACTCTAGACTTGCTTCCCGTACACCTTAGAGTGGCGGCCCCTTTGGCCTGCAGTTTACCTCATTCATGTGTTTTTTTTTTAAAAGATCTATCCTAATTTGTATTTATGTGCCACAGATTTCCAGTGGTGTGCTTTTTTGATTTGATCTCTACAAGAATGGCACTTTTTTCTTTCTTTTTTGTAAATTTGCTGCTTTGAAAACAAAATTCCCTTCAAAACTATCTGTACAATTTGTCTTTGTTGGTTTGCTTTTTAATTGTGTGTGTGTGTGTGTGTGTGTGTGTGTGCGCGCGCGCGCTTATTATTTTGTGGGTGTGGTTTTTTGTTTTCATTAACATATAATCAGTACACTTCCCCTAAAATCGTGCCTCCCTGTTCTTGCTTGTGGCTTGAGTTTTTAGTTTTCAGTAACCTGGCCAGTCGTTTTCACATCATTGTTCATTTTCGACCAAGAATTTTGAATTTTCTCTTATTTCGGTTTGGACCAGCATTTTTCTGCCATAATTTCCCATGTTGACCATCAACATTTTTTTTAAACGTAATAATAATATCATTTTGGACCCGCATTTTCACTCCATAATGTATGATGTTGGACTAGCAGTTTCTACTACACAATTTACTGTGTGGGGCAGAACAGTTTCGTTTTCTAATTCACAGATCTGGTCTAACAGTTTTTAGTTTTCTCTTTAGTTACCAACAGTTTTCATTGTAACGTTGAAATGCATTAAAATCAAAATTTTCTGAAGGTCTTTTTATTAACGTTTTGTGGACTGTGTTTAACTTGATATTATCTGTGCTTTTACGATGAAGTACAGTGTAAATATATTGTCTAATTTACATTAATTAATTAATACATTTAAATAAATAAAATGTTAAAAAACGTTTATGGAAAAAGTCTTAAATTGGTCTTTGTTGTGCTTCTAATGTGACATGTATTTCGATTTCTATTGTTTCCTTGTTTAATTTATAAAAAAAATATATAAATAAGCAAATATGTTTAACGTGGTATACTCCCGTGATTATATTAGACAAGCAATATAAAATATAGATGAAATAAGATCTATATAGATGCAATATAGTTCTGTGTAGATTACCTACATTATATATGACCCTGTTCAACATCGTTATCATGCTGCTAATGCATAGAACTTGAATGAAACAGCTGCAGATTTCAAAGTCTGTCATTTGTTGTGGTAGTTTATATTTTAAAAGAATTGTGTTTTTAACATATTCTCCAATGCTTATATTGATGTGCTCGTAATAGTTTGGAATGGGTAGTTTTGTGTTTACGCACTCAAGGAGATTAAATAATGTATTGAAAAAGAAAAAGAACCAGGAGGTGATCGATAACACGACTGTTTTTGCAAGTGTTATATGCACCAAGCCTAAGATTGGGGAAAAAAAACAAGAGCAGGACAGTTTTAGATCTGGGGCCCTATTCATGAAGGGACTGCAAGTGCGGGAACGGGACTGCAAACCGTCTACGGCCTATAACTGCAATATATTGCTATTCATAGAGGGACAGCAGAGCTTATCGGCCGCGGCAAACGGCCTAAAAGTTATCAGCATAAGATTCGGGCCTTTATGCCGGTAAAGGGACTGTAACATCGAGCAAAAATGGCGGGTGCGTTGATTCCAATCTTACTAAGGCGAAGACAGCTGAGGAGAAATAGAATTTTCAGAGACAGGATGAATCCCTTAGATAGTTATGATGACGTAAAACTGTACACAGATTTTCGTTTCCGTCGTCATGACATATTGACCATAATTGACGATGTTGCAGAGCAACTAGAACACGCAAACCGACTTGGGTCTTTGACGCCATCAATGCAAGTATTAGTTGCTTTGAGATTTTACGCGTGTGGTTCTTTCCAAATTGAAATAGTATGTGCTGATTTGTTTGGAATTTCGCAACCGACAGCCAACAGAGTAATCTCAAAAGTTACTGTTGCTCTGAAATCGATAGTCAGCAATTGGATCCAGTTTCCAGATCAACACGAAGCTGACAGACAAAAATTAAAATTTCAAAGAATCGGCAACATGCCGAACGTGTTTGGGTGCATAGATGGGACACTAATACCAATCCAAGCGCCACCGGAATATGAACACGAGTATATTTGCAGGAAAAACTATGGAAATTACACTAGCCACAGCATTAACAGTCATGTAATCAAGTTTCCTGTAGGTCATGAAACTAAACAGATTTTTTAAATTGTATGCATAATAAATTGAAAGGTTTTATTAATATGCATTTCTTTTACTGGGTAAACACACACACTCATACATGTGCACATACATTGATCAATTTTATCAAATCAAACACACATACAATTGCATAGATGCAGAGTGAGACAGATAAAAGAGAGAGGAATGGGGGGAGGGGGGGGGATACAAAACTCAATCGCCCTTGCAGAAGAAAAAAATATATATTCGTGAATGTTTGTGTAAGCGTGCACCAGGGCCGGATTAAGACGAAATTGGGCCTAATGCTGCAGTGCAAAAAAAGGCCTATTTTTTTTCTCAGCATTGGTGCATGTGCATTCGACATTCACCCTACATGCGCACTCAGACCGACCAAGGAGCCTTAATTGCTTGCGACGCAACCAGCCAGCCATTATTGAACATGAATAATAATAAAGACGTATTATTGTAACAACTCGAGATTAACATCACACTATGTAACATAACATTCAATAGCAATTGTCCGAAAAGTGCACTTAATGCAGAAAAGGATAAACCAGATCAACTTAACCTAGGCATATTGTCACTACTGCGCTAGTGCTGCTTACTTATATTGCTATTTTTCGAGACTTAGCAAGCGCGAAATCTTCGATCGTGTCAGTGAAGTCAAGGCTGCGCAGCAGTTCATGCTCAATGCTCTTAAGCACCAGCATGCTTAGCCTTTCCTGCCCCATTGAGGACCGCAGCTCTCCTTTGTCTATTCCCGCTCGCCGGAGGCATTGGACACCATCATGCACAGATAGATGGGCAAGCCAATCTCGACGTTTGGAAATGTATGGGAAAGATTCAACGATGACAAAAGCCTGTCCATGGTAAGCTCTGCTGATTCGTTCACAGTCACCAGTTTCTGAGTGCGCATAAATGCAGCAAACTGTATCAGCTCAGCCACCAGTGTGTCTTCCAAGTCATCTGGATACGAGGAAACGAGATTCTTAGCTTTGTCCTCGATCTGCTCAATGCTCAATGACGTTAGCTCCGAGAGAAATCCGAATGTTTTACAAATATCGTCATACGCTTTCATCCGCTTTGCTTTTTCAGCTAAAAAGACTGTCGATCATGACCAGATACGTCTGAGTTTTGAACGTTTCCCCTGGGCTCTGACTCCAAATTTCATTCTAAGAATTATTTTGAGGTTAATATAACAAAGGAAAACTGTTCAGCTTCCGGAAATTCTCGTCTGTTTTCAGCTGGGCCTATTTCATAAATGGGCCTAATGCTGCAGCATCAATAGCACCCACCTTAATCCGGCCCAGTGGCCGAGGTCTTGACGAATACGTAGCTGCGCAATGACTTACGAACGCGCAAAGCCTACGTCTATCGTAGCTGCGCAAGTGCGTATCTTGGTGGTCACCACGCATGCTTTGTCGCTTGCGGAGTAACGTATTACGTTGAGAGTACAGTTGGGATATTTTTGGCGCAAATTGGGGAAAACCCGGTAAAACACGGTATTCTCCTTCTGTCGTGACGTAACGAGAAAAATAGAAGACGACAAAGATGGAAGGAAAAACTAAAGTATCCCAGCCAAGGTCCGCCAATTTTACAGAATGAGAGGTTCACTGCTTGCTTGACCTGATCAAGCAACACTCAGATGAATTGTTCAGCAAGCTCAGCAACAAAATTACGGCAAAAACAAAGCAAACCCTGTGGAATAAAATAACCATGCGTGTAAACGCACATGGGACAACACAGACAAAAACTCCCCAAGTGAAAAAGAAATAATCAGATTTAATGCAGGCTGTGAAGCACCTTCAGAGCAAAATAAAACACCCTCCGACAGGTGGAGGACCTCCTCCCGCCCGATACCATGGTGGCATTATTTTGTGTTGGATATTCTGGGACAAGAAATATGCCTTCTGGAAGGAATTACAGGCATGCTTCTCTCTCTCTCTCTCTCTCTCTCTCTCTCTCTCTCTCTCTCTCTCTCTCTCTCTCTCTCTCTCTCTCTCTCTCACTCTCTCACACACACATGCGTGAGTCATGTACTGAACCCGGCCAGCGGACAACACAGGTTGTGATGAGCATTTCTGCATTGCAGATGAGTTGTACATTGATTGAGTGCTTGCCTTTGCAGTTGACATATTCAAATTCATTGATGACAGGTGCAATTATCTGAACATGTGTGCAATCAATGCAGCCCAGTACGTTTGTGAAACCTGCGAACTGGTAAAAACTCTCAATCACAACATCTGCTTTCCTTTGGGTGGCTGGAAGCTTAACGTATTCCCCCAGCCTTCGAGACAGAATTGAGGAGAATCGGGCAATAATTCTACCTACTGTTCGTCGGTCCACATTGAACAGGTCTCCAATAGTTTGTTGAAATGCTCCTGATTGAAAAAAAAACGTAATGCGATCAACACTTGCATCAATGGAAGCAGAGAACTTCCCCTCGGGAGTGGGTGTTCCAGCTCGTCTCCGGACAAATAATAATAATAATAATAATAATAATAATAATAATAATAATAATAATAATAATAATAATAATAATAATAATAATAAATTGCATTTATACAACGCATTTTTCATTAGAATAACAACCCAATGCGTTTACACACATCGTTCGTACGCATCGTCACAACATTCGCACTACATCATGTACAGATCAACAAGAGTAATGATGTCTCCTCGCCGAAAACGAAATCTAGCAAACAGTTCCACATCATCATATACATGAAATGGGTTGGTTCTATCTCGAAGGATCCGTTGGCACCTGAAATTCCTCCTCAGTAGCATACGAAAGAATAATATGTCCGCCTTTGTTCATGTATGATGTTACGCAAAGGTTTACGACAGGAGGGGAGCAGTCGTAACTATGCGCTGAACGTCGCAGCTAAATTTAGCCTACGCAAGCGTCATGACCAGCACGTTTCGGAGTTTACGTTGTTCGTAGGCTCTACGCATTGCGTAAAGATGCTACGTATTTGACAAGACCTCGGCCCCTGGCGTGCACGACAAACTTTTGCCAACAATCACAACTTGCAAAACGCAGCATGCACCTTAGCATACCTATAGCTCTATTTTTCGTATAAAAACACTAAATTGGCTCTGCAGAGTATGTGTGTGTAATGTTTAAAGTATACAGCAAAGTCTCTAAAACATTGAAGGCGATCACGCACTACACACAAATGATCGCATCCGCTGCAGTACGCGTGCGCAGTAGATATAATTTGGCTGACTTTCCCGATGCTAATATTAGAAAGGACTATAGCCACAATCCCGGCTGTGAGCCCTTCATGAATGCCAGTTCAAATGCCGCATTTATCGGACGAAATCTAAAGTCATTTTAAGGTTTGCAGTCCCTATAACATGTAGTACCTCTATGAATAGGGCCCCTGTACTATAAGGTTTTAAATATTTTGTAATTACGATACTTTTTTCTTTTAAATTTTTTTTAATATTATAGATTTTATTATTAGGTAGAATTGTACGTAATGTTATAATTAAGTAGAATTGTATATAATGTTGTTATTAAGTAGAATTGTATGTAATGTTTTTTGTATTTGTTTAGTTTATTTTTCTGTGTGCATGGAATTGAATTTTGCTCTCCCCTTTTTTCTTTATGTGTACAAATTCTTGTAGGTGTATTTATTTCAATTAATTGTAATGTTGATATTTTGAACGATTATTGTAGCCATTGGAGAAAAGTAATTGAAGCAGTTTTATTGAAAAGCAAGTGAAGCGGTTGACCAAGGTCGCACCAAGTGCCGTGTGCCGATACTGCTTAAAATACCATTTTAGTTGACAATATTGCAGTGGCTTTGGGCTGTGAGGCGTCAATTCGGCTGTAGACCTTTGTGATGAGTCACCATCCTAGCATTTCATGTGGTATGGGTGGTGGTGCCGTCTCTGACTTTATTTTGTCTTAAATCTCACTCCATGCCAACTGAGAGACTCGGGTTTTGTTATTAAGATTTGGCGTTGGCGATGAAAGAATGTTCGACACGGTCGAAATGACTTTATTTCTGATAGGTGTTCTTTTTTAAAAATCTATTGGCGATTAAAGAATTGTTTTGAGGTTCCTCCTCCCCCTCCCCCCATCCTACCCTCCCCAAATAAATCTATTTCTGACACGACGGCGTCTTTATGAACCTATAGAGTGGCGAATTTGAGCTTGCGGAATATTAATGTATTTCTGATAAGGCGGTGTCTTTATTAATATTATTGTCAGCGGAGTTAGGTCACGATCGGCGGTGAAAGAATGTTTGAACAGTGGGAAATAAATCTATTTGTGACCCCTGTAGGCATTACGTCTCGTTCTCGTGTGGATGCTGTTTATAACCCTTGTATTATGGGAGTTGTTCAATGGCTTCTTTTGTGGGTGTAACGCGCTTGGAGCTTGAAGAACGGGAGTGCATTAAAAGGAGGGGATGTAAGTGAACTATAGAGTGCTCTCTAGTGGTGGTTGACGTATGTTATGAAGCGTTTTGTAAAGCCTGTTTACATTTAATTACCATAGTAAGCGCATGTCACCTAATCGCCCTACTTTTTACCTCTTTCGTTGTGCTGGGGAAACACACAATCATGTTTGCGGTTTTGGCGAATAACATTGAACTATTGCTTCACAAGAAGTGAAGAAAATGTGAGCATTAGTTTTTATACAGGAATGACGTGACTTGTTTGTTGTTGTTTGTAGATTATAGTCACACGACACTTTCGCATATAGGTGACTACTGGACCGATTTATACTGACACCAGCGGGCCAGTTGTTGGTAAAGGGGAAAATAATATGATCACACGTTGACCAATCCGGGATTCGAACCAGCGACCTTTCGGTTACTAGCAAGACGCTCTTACCAACTGAGCTACCCGGCCCCTCAAGACGTGACTTGAAAATAGAATTGTCATTTAGGTTTACATACCCACTTATTTTCATATAAATATTTGTAAAATGCCTTTCTGTACTGAAGATTTCCTTGAGTATTTTTGTACCACTGATACCGACGTGAATCTTTCCCAATTTTGTATTTGAACTATTGAAATAAAATAAAATGTAGCACACAATCATGTGTGGCCAAACTAAGATAATAAAATAAGAGGAAGCGGTTTGGGCGTCATCCCACCCTTAACCCCCTCCCTTGGCCTACTCACTACCTCCAAACTCACTTATTTAACATATTTCAACTGAAAGTATTTGTAAAAAGCCTTCGTGTACTGAGTTATCTTCAGTACTATGGTGCTATTGAATCGTTCACAACTATCGAAAACACATCTAGCACGGCACGATGTACTTAGTTATATGCACCCATAACACGTCTAGCAAAAATGAGTTCAAGTACCCTATACCGTGAAGTTATATTTCCCTCCCCTGCTCTTTGTTGGTCTGTTTTCAGTACGATAAAACTATGTGTTTGGAAAATGCATTTCTATATTGAGAACGTCTTTCAGTAATAGCGTTCAACTGGAACTGACATGAATTGTGCGTGTATAGCTATAAGAAGTGTTGTGCTTGTGTGGCAAATGATGCCTTTAATTTTAAATATATCTGGTACTAGTATATGTTGGCAAGCTGTACTATCTATATGTATATAGTTGGCAAGCTGTACTATCTATATATAGATAGTACAGCTTGCCAACATATACTAGTACCAATTAGCCCTGTCTTGCACTGTTGTTTTTGGTAGTTTTTTTTTCAGTTAGACAATTGGATTTAATTTGCAAGTATTTTTTTAAATGAGATTAAGCTTTATTTACATTTTATTTGTATGTAGATATTTGGTTTGTGTGGTTGGGTTTGTTTATTTCTTCAGATTAGGAGGACCCCACTCTTGATCCATTTCAAGTTTGTTTGGTTTTACGGCGTCCCGTAGACAGTGTATATTGCAATTCGATTATGTTTGTTGGCGCTGTTGCTTTGCGAAAAATCAATAATTATTTACCTTGCTTTAAATATCATACAATAGTCGACTAAAACGTTCCTCTTTTATTGGAGTTTGAAATGATGGTGACGAGCATCAGCACATCAGCCGCAGCTGCAGCATCACGATGACTGCTGGCATCAGCTGACTGACCTTTTTGTACTTGGTTAAGAGGTACACACTTTACTACAGGTCTCACTGTTGCCAATGACGTAGTTGTTTTAGTGATTGCGTGGGGCGGCCGGGGTTTCCACTCAGTACTTTGGCAGCGTACATTATTAATATTAACAAGAATCCTTAGACTACATGTATTATGTTTCGAACTCCCTTACGCTCCACAACTGGATGCAGACCAGGGTATCGAAGACTGTGAGGCATGAAACTTTGATAGATGACTGACTCTTGATGTGTAGCTGGATGTATCCAGTTTGCGTTACACGTTATGATCACGCACTTGACAACTTTCGTCAGCTATCCTAGTAGATCTCTCTCTCGCTCTCGCGCTCCCCCCCTCTTCCCCCCCCCCCCACACACCTGTTATTAAAGCATGCCCAATGTGATTTATAGATTTTTTATTTGGGTGTATATTGGATGAAGGGCGTGGGTGTATAATTTCAAATTAGGAAACAATGGGGTCGCCATGACCCTATTCTTTTATGCGAGTGTTTCGATCAAATGTAAATTTAGTCTAACGTGAGAAGGGTACAAAACAGTTTAAACATATATGTCGGGAGAACAAAAGTGAAAGAGGGAGAGAGAGAGATATTTGGGGAGGGGGGAGGTGTTGGTGGGAGAGCATGGAGTTTGTGGAATGGGAGGAATAGGGTGGGATGTGGGGGTGTCACCGCCGTGCTGCATGATGAATGGGTCCCACCCATAATTAGTTGTTGGGTTTTCTTCTTTTTCGGCCGTGCACGTGAACTCCACATCTGTCATTTAGCATTTTTGCACCCTAGGAAAGTACTACTTTATTATTGTTATTTTAATTAAATCTTCCTTCTTTAAAGAATTTTCTCTCCCTTA
This sequence comes from Oncomelania hupensis, assembly GCA_036898135.1. Taxonomy (NCBI): domain Eukaryota; kingdom Metazoa; phylum Mollusca; class Gastropoda; order Littorinimorpha; family Pomatiopsidae; genus Oncomelania; species Oncomelania hupensis. The sequence goes on along the minus strand of CM072523.1, from coordinate 13,401,615 downwards.
CCTCATCCTCATTTCTTCTAAAGGTATATTTCTCTGTTTCTCGGTGGATACACCCGTCTATCTATCTTTCCCCCACCTGTAAATTCCTCGGCGTCTCTTCCATTGTCTGTCTTTCATCTTCGTGTGAGCGTGAATGTGTTAACAGTTAACGCATTTGCTGTTGGCTGAGTGCGTGACCACATCGGACATTTTCTGATGAATGAACATTGAGGTTTAACGTCTGCACATTGGCGATTGGGCAGACGGGGATAACTATCCCAGGGAACAAGGGATAGGGACCTATATCAACACTGAACCACCAGAGAAATCATACTGCTAAAATAGACAGTGAAAAATGGCCACGTTATATTTAGCCCACTATAGGATTCGAACCTGGGTCTTCGGTGTGCCAGGCGAACGCTCTACCATTACCTGCTACACGTTTGTATGTAGATTATAGTCGCACGACACTTTCGCATATAGGTGACTACTGGACCGATTTATACTGACACCAGCTGTTGGTTAAGGGGAAAATAATATGATCACACGTTGACCAATCCGGGATTCGAACCAGCGACCTTTCGGTTACTAGCAAAACGCTCTTACCAACTGAGCTACCCGGCCCCTTGCCTGCTACACCCAATCCTATTGAGTTTTTATAGTGTGCTTTAATTGTGCGAAGTTGCACGATTGTTTTTAAATGTGCCGAAAGGAAATGACTGGATCGTGTTAATTCTTGCATTCGGTGATCATTATTGGTCCATTTGGTTTGGTCACAGAAGAAAAGAGCACGAAAAGAGAGACAAAAGCAATGAAGAAAAAAAATTATATATTTGTCCGATTCGCCCAGAGGAAAATGTCAGCATCGTGTTAACATTGGTGATTTGTCAGTGATCATTGTTCCATATGGGTGGGCAAAGGCATAACAACATATATGAAAGAGACGGTGTTTTAAAATATTTTTTTTAAGTGCAGTTTTATGGCGAGTTCAGTCGCTTCAAACTTGAATAGCTACCCCATTGTACCAAAGGAAATGTGTCTGAATGGGTTGTATTGATTTTGCCCCACAGTTCTATTCATTTGAAGCTATTGGTCCAGGTGGTTGGATACTGGATAAAAAGCCGAGGGAAGACGAGTTTTACACAAACATTAGACATAAAATACATCACATTATCTGAGTGTCTATAATGTATTTCGCTAAAAGTTTTGTCAGGAGTTACAGGCCCACCCAGCAAAGAGACCATTTTAAAGTGCTTCTGAAGTCGAGAGCCAAATGGCGCAAAAAAGTATTTTAAAAAATTCGCGTTAAGCTATGGCGATTTGCTGATGTATTCATACATTTTTGTATTAGTAACATTTGCAAAAAATGAATCTAAACGTTGTGTCCGGCTGGCGTAGCAAGGCGTTGTTTGTGAATTAATCAAGCGGGGTGTATTGTGTGCGCATGATATTGAGTGACATGTCATGATGTTATAAGAGGACCCCGATTTTTTGTTGAGCGTGCAGGTTTATTAGAAAGCTTTCACCTCCGTAACGTGGATTTGATCAATTCTTCCATGGTATACTTTCTAATTATGTACAACTTTCAACACCGGCTTCAGACCTGCTTAGGACGTTATACACTGGAGAGAGAGAGAGAGAGAGAAAAAAAAAGTACTGTCATATTAAAGGTGTCAGCATTTTCTTTTTGTTGCGGGAATTTTAATTTTGTTAAGGCTGGGGAAGACACAAGCTGTGGATAGCTGACTAAGTTATAAATACACACGAAAAGGTCTACAAGTTAAAAAGTGTGTGCATGCACATAAATCCGTTTTCCTGCCTAAACGAGATGTGACCAAAATAATCTATGTTCCTCTTTTTTTTTCTTTCCCTCCGACACAAGGCAACACACAAGGGCGTCTTTTATGTTTGCTTATTATTACGCTGCCTAGCATCTCTTCGGGTCTTTTTAACAAAACAGAAGCTGATGATGATGATGGATCGGTATTTACTATTATGATAGGGTCAGGCATTTTTTATTATCAAGATTATCATACTCCATTACGTTCACGTGTCCGTCTTGTAACAAGGCTGGATCGAACCCGTTGTCTTTTTGTTAAGAGATTAAAGAGTCTTCACCTTGAAAAATAAAAGGAAGCGTGATGACGGTCAGCGAGATGTAGAATGTGTGTGGGGGGGAGGGTGGGGGCGGGGAGATGCAGGTGTGGGACGGAAGGAGAGCAGGGGGAGGTGAGAAGATGGTTGGATGGAAGATTAAGACAGTGTGCTATGAAGGGAGGTAATATATTGTGTAGTTTTTTTCTTGGTTGATGTCTTTGTAACGTGCGTCTGCATGAATTAAGTATATCTTTGTAGTCATTCTCATTTTTCTCTTTTCCGCCATTGTACAGTCGCAGCTGCCACGCTTTCTCTCGGCAGAGTTAAAAAGCAGATCTCGGGATCATAGCTTCTAATTATAATGTTGGCCAAAAGGGTAGTAATGTATTTATTGTTGGCAAAATTGTAGCGGGTTTTTGTTTTGCCATTGTACAAATCGCTTGTGCTTGCCATTCGAAGACCAGTCTTGATATTTTTGCTTAGCGTATATAATTTAGCCAAAATACAGTAGTTTTATTTGCAAAAGTATAGGTGTTTTAAACAATATGCAAGCTTTTTTTTTTTTTTAACTGGTGTAATTTGGGCAAAAGTGTCGTGAAGTGTATTTTGTTAAGAATTCGAAAGTGTACTTTGACAAAATACAATTGTGTATTTCTATGAAATGCAAAAGTGTTTTGAGGCAAAAGTGTAGATTAGTGTATTTTTGCCACAGTGGAGATCTTTTTTTTTTTAAAACGGTGTAGTTGCTGCAAGTTTATATTGCTTAGAGTATTCACGTATTCAGCCTCCATGGTAATTGATTTTTGACACTTTATTTTCCCTTTTAACGCGAAATTCTGGGTCGCTTCCCCATGGGGAAGGCGTAGTCGCAGCCTGTGGCGCGCCCAAACCCAACTTACTATTAATTGTATTTTTTTGTGTTTTTATTTATTTTATTTTTTTTGTTTTTGATTAAATGTTGCTATGATCGGAGCATGGTGTATTATTAAGTAAATGCGGTTTGTTGATCATGTATGTTTGTTTGTGGGTACTTGTAGATTGGTACGAGGTTGCACACAAGTAATTCAATATTTACACCTTATATCATCATCATGTCAGGTGGAAGCTTTAAGGTCGTTCATTGAATATGCAGTATGATAGGACCGAACAGATTATTTCATTGTGTATTTTCTCAAAATTTTTAGGTTCATTTGTGTATATGATAGGACCGAATAGATTATTTCATTGTGTATTTTCTCGAAATTCAAAGGTAAATTTTTGTAATTTAGGAATGTTTTTGTTTGATAGATCTTCTTTCCTAATTGCATGTTACTATTGCGTTTTGTAATAATAATATTTTTGTTGGATTATAATGTTTGACGAATTTTGGAATTGCTTTTATTTGTGTGCACGTTAAACAGAAGGCAGAATGTCATTATCGTGAACACACATAATTATATGCATTATTTGTCTGTATGTTATTTCAAACTAGTGTTTTATGTACTTAGTCTTAGATTTTATGAAGTGAAGACTGGGAGAAGCATTCCAGATAGATGTTCGCATGCAGTTATTGAGATTTGTTTTTATCTGTTCCAGCGGTTCCAGTACAGTTGCCATTGACAACAAGATCGAGCAAGCTATGGTCAGTACTAGTTTCTCTTTTTTTTCATCTCCAATGTGATGTTTTTTCTGTCTGCCACTCCCTCTCTTTCTCTCTCTCGCTCTTCCTCCCTCCCTCCCTCCTCTCTCTTCCTCAGTTTTTGACGTGTTTATGTTGTTATTATAGCAGTTTGAAATGTCTTTGTGTTGTTTAGTTTCAAATGAAATCATATCAGGTTTAAAATGTTGCCCATTATTGTCTCTCAGACGGAAGGAGGGACAAATGGAAAGTAGTAAACCGCTTGCATACATTGATTACACGTATGGCGGAGGTATAATTTGTAATTGGGTATGTACGTGATAGACGCCGGTAATTGATTCCTAGTGCTGTTTTCCTTAGCAATCAAGCATTGAAAGCTGGGTCAGCAAGTTTAGAATTTGTATCGATATGTTGTTTGAACCGACCAGTGCTGAAAATTAGTTTACAACAACAAGTTTAATAATATGTTAGTGAAGATTTACGCGTTCGTTTTTAGTAAGTGTATGTAAAACCAAATTTACAGTGATGACAAGCATAGCGATTACAAAAAACGAAAGGAGAGCCAAGAAATATTGTATTCTTTCATCTTGTTCAGATTTACATTTCAACAGAAATCGACCGAGTTGATGGAAATGTACTCGTATTTAACCTTGGAGTGTCATCGCCTTGTAGTTTCGTCTGCTGATTGTTTTGTTTGGTTAACTATTATCACTTGCCATGTTCGGCATTCGACCCAAAGCGTTCTTGCCACAGCTTTTGCTGGGGCGAGAAATGTTGACAGCATTCCCGGAAGCGTCCGATCGCAGCCGTCGTTTTGTTGTATAATATTTACTACCCACACGGTCGTAGATCATTTGTTGTATTATAGTTATCCAGATAGTGTAAATAGGCGCCAGCCTCCTGCACTTTAAATGGAATAAAACAACGTCCAGATAGGTATTTGTCATCGATCTGTTATTGGTTGTACATACGCTAATAATTCGGGTATCTTGCCATTTGTTATGCATACGCTAATAACCCGAACAGTCTTCTGCCTGGCTTGATTGTTTGTCTCGTGGTGGTTGTACTGTACCTGTTAACACCTTAGTGGTCTGTGTGCTGTTGTATTGTCAGTTAATTTTAAAGTGTATCTGAGGTCAAGATAAAAATTGCGAGAAAGGTATATATATATATATATATACACACACACACCCCCACACACACACACACACGAAGAACGTGACTACTCAATGAAATGAAATGAATTATTTTTGGTACCATTCGTCCCCTATACGCTTAATGTATCCGGGGACGTTAATTTACTCACAAAAATTATTTTTGGATAGGATTGTGTGCATTTAGTGTCATGTGACGCTTGATTAATGTATTAAGAACACCAGGGATGGCGTTGTCGAAGAACCTAATATCTTTTTAAGCTGCTTGTTCCTTTATTTGAGAGTTTTCACCGCAATGTTGTGGAGTACTACATTGTTATATGAGAATACGATCCATATTTGATTTTTAAAAAAAAATTTAAAAAATGACCTCGGACTAACTTCAAGTAAGCTTACTGTTAAGTACTATCGTTAATTTTGTATGTTCGATGGTCTATCCTAGCTACGTCCTGTTTTGTTTGGTGATAATCAAGTCTTTTAAGATGTGTTCCGTGGTATGGGCTGTGTCCAGCGACCTTTCACGCATCCTGTTGTATTCAGCACCAGCCTATTCGTCTTTGTCTATTCATGGTAAATATATATAGTTTTAGGTCTTTGTTGCTTGAAAATGTAGCGATTTCCTTGTTGAAAGGTTCTAATTATATACAAGGGATTGGTGGTAAAGTTGCACTTTAATATTAGGCGTCCTTGGTGCAAGTAAGTGTTAGGCCGAGAGCAGCATGTACATTTTTTTTTTTTAATTAATACAATGGCAGTATTAGGCCGAGACCTTTTTGAATAATCACCAGGTACATTTCTTTAGTGATACAATGACAGTGTTAGACCGAGCGAAATTTGAAAGAGCCACATTTTTATACTGAAACAAGGACGGTGTTAGGCCGAGAGCAATTTGAAGGAGGATGAAGTACACTTAATGACACGAAGTTGCGTCATATTGTGAGAAAGTAATTACTTAATAGACGTTTGTATTGCAAGGCTAAGTATTGGGATAAGTAGGGCTGTTTGTTTAAGCCTGTATTTTCTGTTGTACTAAGGTCGATGTTGCGGCACGCAGCCGTTGATTGGACACTTGAATACTGAGATTTCCTGTAGACTTAGAGGCGAATACACAAAACGCCCGCCATCACACACTAAACCTAAAATGCCATGTTTCGCTCTCGTATCAGAATTGGAGGCACACGTTCTTTCATAGACCAAGCACTTTTCCGTATAAGCGCTACTAAGCAATTGACAGTTTTGCCTTAGTTTAAACACTTAAAGTAAGCTTTATTTTAATGACAGTTTTGTTTTTTAAATGGTTACAATCACCTTTAGTTTACTGACAATTTTCGTTCCATACAATGTTAAAATCAGCTTTATACTAAATATGACTTTTTTTTTAAATTGTTAGAATCACCATTATTTCATTGTAGTTTTCTTAAAAGACTTTTTGTTTAAATTGGAGTTGACCTTATTGAAATAGCAATTCACCCCCCTCCCCTTCCCCCGCCTCCACCCAACACAAAAATAAAATTTTAAAATTAAAAAAACAAAAAAACGTTAAGATCTGCATTATTTTTATAGCTGATTTTTTTTTCTTCTTTGATCACAAATCAGCATGACTGAATTTACTGAACGTTGGATTGAAAATAGTCTGGCCCTAAAAACAATGAATAACTAACTAAAACTGAAAATAGCAATGGGCGGAGTCGCCGCAAACTGTTACCGTGGGATTGATACCATCAATAGAGTGTTAACTACAAGTGCATGCTCGTACGATAAGGCATGAGTCATTTGTTGTAGGCGGCATGGCTGAACCATTCAATACTTGCAGTTTCGCTGATTTGTATGTTAACCCTACCCATCCCTTTTCCCGTTAGTGTAAAAAGAGAAACAAAGCAGCATTGTTAGTTGATCCATTTTAGTTTTCAAACTGTTGGTTCGGTTAAGTGCAAGCCGACACACTCTGTGTTGGGGTTAAAAAGTTAATCTACTTTGTCGATTAAAACTGTGTAAACAAAAGGATGCTTTATTTTATTTGTGAAAGGATTGACTGGTCAGTAGATGTTTTAACGGAAAGGCGGTTATATATTACTGTTTTATTGGATCAGCCAAGGATTCATAGATAGTTGGGTTTCAACTATTTTGTTCATTTCTGAGTTAAGGGTTGAATTCTAATGCGGCGATGTTGAATGATACGGCTTTTTTTTTTTTCTAGATTAGCCCTGTGTTTATTCTTGATTTTTTTAAAAATTGATTATTCAGCGTATTAAAGTCTCTCTTATACTCACACGCACACACACACTATCGAACGCTTTTTTTTTTTGTTATCCATTCGCACCTACATCCCACACAATAGAATCCTTATCAGCATCAAGTGTAGGTGGCCAGTCACAGATGTCGTTAAACACATTCTCTTCCTTTTAAGGGCATTCCGCGATATGCAGTTTTCACCTTGGGATGTGACAGCTTAAACAGAGAAGTTTTTGTCTTAGTGTGCCTCCCCGGCCCATTCTTGTCAGCTGGAGGATAGGATGGTAATGTAAATAAAAATGAAAAGAGCTAAACTCCCCCGTTTCGTTTACCTGTTAGGTGGGTTTGTACATTCTTTTTCCCATCCCCCCGCCTCCCCCTCTCCCCTTCCTCCCTGTGCGTTCTATCCATCGTCCCTTCTCTCCCGTCCACATGCGCACGCACGCGTGCATACAAGCCTCCCACCCCCACCCCCCTCCTCTCTCTCTCCTTCCCTCCCCTTCCCTTTCCAAGCACTTTTTCCTGTCTACTATTCTCACTCTCTCTATGAGGAGTTTCTTACCCTCCGCCGGTTTGACTGTCGGCAGAATGTTGTTTTCAGTCGCCCCAAACAAACTTCAGATGGAGGACACCCACACAAGACCCTTGCTAAATAGGAATCGGGTGATCCGAAAGGGACGTACGGGATGGGTGATAACCGATTTCAGGTGACATCACAGCCCTTTTGGCAAACATAGTTCCGGTAACCGCACCGCTTTGAGCATGTTATACATGGAAATTAGCGCTACGCGGACCCACCCCACCCCTAATTATCGTCACCACCGTCAATGGCGTCACCACCATCATCATCATCATCGTCGTCGTCGTCGTCATCATCATCATTATCATCGTCATCCTTTACATTGTTTTAAGGGCAGCACAGTGTCCTTTTTACCATCTGTGGTGCAGCTTGGTGCGACAGAATTCCAGTCTTGCCTTTGCCGTTACTTTTGTACCCATTGTTGCCGTAGCACACATAATGTTTGACTTTATTTTCTCTGGACCCTGTAAGCAATGAGTAACTAACTAACTTGATTTTCTGCACTTTTCATACAGGCACCTACTGCAACCCAATGTCCTTCCTGACGAGTCATGCTTGTGGCTGTGGGGGCTGGATAGGGGGGGGGGGGTTATTGTGGTAGTTGACAAACAATAGAGTTGTGTAGTTTTTCTTGTGGGTGTTAAAGTAGTGGTGTATTGTCCAAACTGTATGTAGGAGCAGAGTAGGCAATTCAAAGATGTTAGTATTTCAACAATAGAAAAACGGAAATAGTATGCGAGAGTGCAAGACCAACGAACTAGAACTGTGGACAATTACAAAATGCCTCTATAAGAAGCTTCACAAGTATATCAACTAACAAGTTAGTATCTCTCTTCTATGTCTCTATCGACGTGCGCGTACAACCGGTTGCTTCCCTTTGCATGCTTTGCACTCCATAGAGCGTCGTCGGCCTGAAATAACTTTTTAGAAACTTCAAAACCCAGGGGAATTATGGGTAGAGAAATCCTTTTCTGAAATGACGTCGGCCATATCCTTCTTTAGTTTCTTTGCTCGAGCAAAGGCAACCTCATAGGTATGGAGCACTTCGTCCATTATAACTCCATCGCTGATAATACTGCTGACAAGTTTCTGCCTTTGTTCACTACCAGAAATATGCAGTTCCTCTCCCAACTTTCGTTTCATTTCAGCGAGCACATCTTCGCGAGAACAGATTTCCCAGAATTCTCTATTCTATTTTTAGGTTTCGGATATCCCCGTCTCAGCTTGTGGCTAAACGGGACCACCGCACGTCGACTGGGGGCAATACGAGATACTAACTTGTTAGTTGATATACTTGTGGAAGCTTGCATTGTTTCCCGTTTCAAAGGGTCGCAACGCATGTGGATCAAAAAAAAAAAAACGGGGTCTCTGTTTTTAAGCCTGATATGTCCAATAAATTGCAAAAATAGCATGGAAAATTTGTATGTTTAGAATGGAAAATCCCATCATTGTACATATCATCATCGTTATTATCATCTTCATCATCATCATCATCATCATCATCATCATCAAACAACATAAACGGAACAGCAGCATCCACTTTGTTTTGTGTTTGTGTCCTCCATTTAGACGGTTAATGGGGAAATTTCTCCGTACACAACGGCACTGTTAAAATTTCAGTTGGAAAAAACAAATCATGTAATCGGCCCCATTACAGACGAGCCAAAGTAAAGGGAATGCGATATGCGAACTTTGCTTGGAACGTTTTTCGGTTCATATGGCACACGGAGGTCATGAAAGACGTTTTGGTACTTCCCTAGGAAACTTACGACAGGGAGGATGGGATTAACGGCATTAAAGGTGTTCTGGGAATCCTTGGATAGGGATGTGAGTGATATTAATAGTGGTTTTAGTGGGAAATATTGGATCAGAGAGATGGCTGTAGTGTGGACTTTCTTGTGGAAACTCCAGGTCGCCGTGTATACTAGGATGTAATAAAAGGTATTCTGGGAATTCTGTAGGAAGATGTTGATGACGATGGCGTCAGCTGTATTGAAGGTATTACCGTAATTCCTTTTTGAGATGATGGTGGTACCAGAGTGAATGAACGGAGGATGAAGTGAAGGTATTAAAAAGAAAGGTATTGTGATTATGCTTTGCTAGGGTAGATGTTAGTGGTGTTTTGGAGTGTAGTGCAGTTATTTCGCCTGGTGATTACGGTCACAGAGTGTGCCAAGGTGAAATGAACGGCTTTGAGCTATTCTGGTAATGCGTTTTTAGGTGTAGAATGTTTTTACAGGCGTTTAATATCTAGCTTGCGTCAGTGTGTTGATTGTTGTTTTGACTAATGGTGATGGTCGACGAGTGCAAGCGCTTTGCAGCTGGCGAAGGCTGGTACAGTCACTAGAGATATTGCAATGCACTTTGCAGTTGGCCTAGGCTGATACAGTCACTGGAGATATTGCGATGCACTTTGCAACTGGCGAATGCTGATATAGTCTCTGGAGATATTGCAATGCACTTTGCAACTGACGAATGCTGATATAGTCTCTGGAGATATTGCAATGCACTTTGCAACTGACGAAGGCTGATATAGTCTCTGAAGATTATTGCAATGCACTTTGCAACTGACGAAGGCTGATATAGTCTCTGAAGATTATTGCAATGCACTTTGCAACTGACGAAGGCTGATATAGTCTCTGAAGATTATTGCAATGCACTTTGCAACTGACGAAGGCTGATATAGTCTCTGAAGATTATTGCAATGCACTTTCAGTGGTGTTCCTAGGATTAGAGGGCAATAGGACAAAATGTCCTAAATCATAAAACTAATCGGACATCATGTCCTGACTACATAAAAGCAATAGGACATTCAGATTGTGAAGCAAACCGATTAATGGTGCTTCTTTAAGATCGTTGCAGAGGAAGTATGGTGTTGGTTATTTCCCTTTCAAAAGTGTCGAGAGTTGCGGCCCTTTTGTTGTTCGACGGAATGTACTAAAGAGTGATAATAGTCTAGCATTGTCCACTATTCAAACTCGTTTTAACGGCTTTGACACTCCAGTTTGTACAGATGTTTCTTGCAGTGACCGCTCTAGTCATAATACTATCGGACAATGACCGCTAATTTCGCAATAGAATCGGACATTTGACGGGACACAGGTGTTTGCATTCGGTCATTTTCCAAACGAATCGGACCATGACCGATGTCCGAGGCCTCGGGACATCACTGCACTTTGCAACTGGCATCACACACCGCTTAGCTAATACGGACGACTGTCACGAGTACCTCGCTCACACGAGAGAGACAAACGTAATCCTCGGCGAGTCTCGGCTCCACAGTGTGCTGGCATGGCATGGTTGGGTGACTCCAAGTTGTGCCACTGACTGGGCTGCAGGCCCGTTTGCAAGACAGATTTACAACGTGGGAGTTTATTGGAGAGAGAGACTGCGATGCGAGAAGAGATAAAACGCATCATTCGCAATTTGAATGGGAGACGTCGGTGTGTCTCTGACACGCTGTATGCTGTCACATATCCTGGCATCAAAGGGCCAAACGGTTTGACCCGGAAGTGTATCATATCCCTAAGCCCGTTGCGGACGGAGCTGGGCGGTGTTGAGGCTACTCTTTGTCACACACACACATAACAGCTTGTACTCACGCGACCTCGCTCACCAGTATCAGTTTCTATATTTAGATCCATGTTACTCACAGGGTTTCTTCCCTGTATTGAAGTATGCTTATGCAGGAATTTGACTGACACTTAGTGTTACTTATAAAGTAAGAAATCTTGATTTGCACTTAAACTACGTTTTTACGTTACTATGATCTAGGACCTTGGACCACATTGCTGATGAATATGTGTGTGTTCAAACTTTAAAGTAGGTTACTTTAACAGTCCACACGTTGCTTTGGCCGTAACGTTAGTACCTTAATATGACACTAGGCCAGTCAATGGCATTCTAAGCAGTACATTTTTAAAAAAATACAACCGCATGCGCCGATTGCCACTTAACACCTGTGGGTTTGAACCTTTCAACATTCGATTTGGGCAGTCTAGTCAGTGCGTGGAACATGGTATTAAATAATTATGTTTCCTGATATCAGCAGTACAAAGTTTAGTGTTGTTTCTAGCAGTACCCTGTTATGATTTTAATCCCCTTATGGTCTGCTATCGTTTACAAAATAAATTTCGTAGCCTCTTAAAAGTCCTGAAGTCCTTGATTATTCGTCAACAGTCCACGTCTTTGCTATTCGTTAGAATTTTGAAGGATTTCTGTCCCTTTTGACCCTTTAATTGCACCTGAACTATTTCGTCCGTTGCCTTGTATTATTAACATTACTGTGGGCATTTTAGTGTTTTGCACTGAGTCCGGAAAAAAGGTTAAGATATCTCGTTTTAAAGCGAAAGGGGAAAGGGCACTAGGTGAAGTAATAACAGTTAAAAGGCAGACTGAAATATCTGACAGACTAGACTATCTGTGATGACAGTAAAAGATTGGCGAATGCAGTATACCTGCATGCCCCAGCGATCGTCGTCATCAAAGTACCAAAGTCTCCTCTCTGAAAATCCTTACGGGAAGGGAGGGGACTATAAACTGATAAACATAACATAACAACATCGTCGTCATCATTTCTAGCCTGTATTGTCACTCAAGGGTGTTCGGGGGAGGGAATTGGGACGGGGGTGTCAATTTTATTTATTTTATTTTTTTAATCGATTACAGGAGTAACGCTTGGTTTATTTCTGGCCTCTCCTTTAAAAGTTGTAGGGTTCTAAGATGTCATCGTTTTATTATCCTTTCTTCTTATTCAGTCATCCGGTCATTTGCATGCCTTGGAGTACACCCTACACGCAAACTCACGCACATATATACACATTATTTGTGACCGCAGGGATTCTCTCTCTCTCACACTCTCTCACTCATTCACTCACTCACTCTCTCTCACTCACTCTCTCTCTCTCACTCACTCTCACTCACTCACTCTCACTCACTCACTCTCACTCACTCACTCACTCTTCACTTGTCAACAAATGTTCCATTGGTCACAAGTTTGCACTGAAAGCATAAAACGTGTTTACTGTGTGGTGATCGAGAGCACCCAGTCTGATTCAGAAGCCTTTTGATATTGTCTCAGTTTCTCTCTTAAACATCACCCGATGTGGTCTGTGTTTGTCTGACACTTACCATGTTTTGCGCTACGGTAATGAGATTCCATGTTTGCCCGTTCCTTTGCTGTTTTTGTTTTAGCGTTGCTTATGACTACGGACAATATTCCCATAAAATATTTGTTTCCTTGTAATGCATTGATGTTTCGTTTAGAACTTAATGTTTGCTTGCTGGTAATGGGTGTAATTTGTATTTAGAACCCGTTTTCTTGTTCCTATTACAGGCCGGTGAAATTAATTCACATCTGTGATTAGACAGTTACATTATTGTAGGATTATTCACAACTTTCCGGCACCTCTCATAAAAACTCGTGGGTATCGCCATTATAAATCAAAACGAGGTTAGAGTGAAACCAAGTTCCGGTCTGGCTTGTTTTGCTTTTCTCAAAGCTTGATGCATGACTTTTAAATATGGCAAATTGCCGAAAACGACGATTGTTAGAGCCAGAAAACGAGTGGGATAAGTATAAAAACGGTGGAGGAAGTACATGTTCAGTGAAAGAATGCAAAAACAATCGTAGAGGCCTGTATTTGTGGCGACTTCGGAGGTGCGTTGATCACTACGGCCAATGGTTCATGGAGAGTGCGTGTGTCAGGAGCCCTACAAATTGCACACCCCTTCAAATAGTGACCAGATAAGAGAGTGGCTGTCAAAACTACATTTAAAACGTCAACCGAAGACAATTTTTATCTGTTCCTTTCATTTTACTGACCGAGAGCCCACCATTCAAAATCCAGCTCCCCAGCTGTTTCTTGGTTACGACAGCAAAGTGCAGATCGGCAGAAAGCCACCACGAAAACGCCAGTCGTCAGATGAAAGAGCTAGCGATACAACGATTAAAGAACGATCATCGACAGAAAGTGAAACAGGACCTGAAGACTCTTGTAGTTTTCCATAGCTTCGCCGTCGCAACCTTAACAAAACACGAAGTACTGTTGGCTATGTGAGGGTACGATAGGCCTACCGATGGCCAGTGATACATGTTGTCTTCCCACTGTAAACTTGACTGTCACAACTGAGACTTCAAATCCATCAGGCATTCTCTGCAACACTCTCTCTTGTATGCTCCCACCAACGTTTTGTCATGTGATTCGACATATTCTTGAATATTTGGAAATAACTCACTCAAAACACTCGGATAAACAATACGCGGAGAAAGAAACCGGAAGTATGTTTTACAGTAACGGAAAGAGTTACCCCTCTAACATGGGGTATTCCCGTTGGTGCATAGGATAGCAGAAAAGTGTGAATATTTTAGTAATTTTACTGAGTTAGTAGTGTTACTGACATTTTGTTGTTGTAACTTTTTCCAACTTTCTCATCTCCTCGTACATAGAGATCAGATACGCACGAGTTAAATGTTAATTATTTGACTCCCATAATTGTTTAACGCAGCTCGCTAGGCTTTTTAACAAGCCAGCATGATGCAGTTTGTGAGTGTTATCGCAGTCTGACTTAGCTTGCACCTTGCACAATGTGTGCTTCAGTGGAATACAGGAACCCTTTGTGTCCACTTGCAAGCATTGTGCTTGGCAACACTGAATCTCCTTTGTGTTAGTTATTAGTAGGAAGCCATGCAGTATAATGCATTTTTAAAAAGGGAGTTGTATATTAAAATGCTGCATATTCTGGTTACAAATCGGCTGGCCATAGAGCGAGCGGCATTTGTGTTTTTTCTATGCGCGGCATTGAAATAATGATGTAAGCTGGTGTTGTGTACAATGTTTTTATAGTTCTGTTGTATGCAGATACAAAAAATGCTCTCCCTCATCATCATCAAATAGGCCCACCGCCGTAGCTCAAATGGTAGAGCGTTCGCCTGGCACACCGATGACCCAGGTTTCTAATCCCGTGGTGGGCGATATAAAATGTGGCCATTGTTACTGTCCATTTTAGCAGTGTGATTGCTTTGGTGGTTCAGTGTTGATTCAGGTCCCTACCCCTCTTTCCCTGGGATGGTTATCCCCGTCTGCCATATCGCCAATGGTGGGTGTGGACGTTAAACCTCATTGTTCATTCATAATCAAATTCATAATAATTTCTTTTTCTTTTTTCTTCTTCTTCTTCTTCTTCTTCTTCTTCTTCTTCTTCTTCTTCTTCTTCTTCTTCTTCTTCTTCTTCTTCTTCTTCTTCTCATCCTCCTCCTCTTTAAAACCAAGAGATTGAGATGAACAACTGTTGGTAGTTTCCACATGAGCTAGAGACCTATCGATTGACAGTAACGAATACCATACTGGCTGTTTGTAATCTAGACCTGCGGCGGTGGAGATGATGGTGATGATGATGATGATGATGATGATGATGATGATGTGGGTGTAAATCAATAGGTCCTTGTTTCGTTTCTGTGATACAGACGCATCGATGGTGGTTTATCGATCAACCTAGATACGACAAAACAATAACGTTGACGTTAACTTAAAAGTTTCAGATTGAAATAACAAAGTCGATATTAAGTTTTCAGTAGATTGTTTTCAGTAATAAATTTGGAACTAAAGAAATAAATAATGTGGGTGTTAGCAATGAAGTCAAGCAAACGATGGTTTGGTACTACCGCTTCCACAATTTATGTCGGTGAAAACAAATGATGTTGACACTGATGATGTTGTTGATGATGAGGGCACGGATAGGGGCGGGGGAAAGGGTGGTGGTGATAGCTATTTGTGTTAACGAGTTCGGGAAGAGGACATGTTTGCTGGATGGCTATAGAAAAGATTTGAGAAATGAATCCTGTTCGTGTTACACAATACGGCACCAACCTAGGAAGATGTTGTTGACAGAGGAGTTGGGGGAGAAAGGGAGGGAGAAGAGTGTTGTGGGGTGTTGGGAAGGGAGCTGTGAGATGAAGGAGAGGTCGGGACGAGGGCATATTATTAGCGCAAGACTACAGATTAATCCTTTTAAGGCTGGGTGCTGGTGTGCGGCGTATTAGGAGCTCTGTTGTGTTTGTGTGGATTAGCCCATTGAAAGACTCACTGGTAACTTTAATGCACTCAGACTAATGCTTACAGATGAACGCGTGTTTTATGTTGGGGAAGATGTTGACAAGGGAGGGGTTGGGAAGGCACTCTGTTAATAATGTTGTGGGACGTGGATAGTGGAAACGGAGAGGGAGTGGGTTGTGGGGAAGAAGATGGGCGAGGCTCTGGTTTGTTCATTAGACAAACGACTTTTTCACATTTTCATTACCAACTGACCGGTACAATAATTATTTTCGTGGTACAGTACCAAGACAATAATAAGCAATTTTTGGGTGTGAGCGTACAACTAAAATTCAGTTCAATGTCCATTTGTATAACGCCAGCCAAGGCTAGAAGACATGATCCGGACGCTAAATGCAAGTTAGAGTCCTGGAAAATAGGAATTGTGTAAACCTAATTGGTCACTATGTAATAACATTTGTACTGTGAAAATGCGGTGATGGTGCAAAAACGGCTTTGTATACATAAAAACAAATCATTTTATACCGAAAGTTTAAATAAATAAATACAAGATGATTCCTAATCCAGTACTCCCCCCTTTGTCCCCCACAACCCCACCCCCCTTCTGGGTGAGGGGGGTATGTTATAATTAAGTAAGCAGTGGTGCAGCTGCACCGAGCGGTTTTTAATAATGGAGAATGTGAATAGATAAAACCTAAATTTTACAACACAACCACACAAAAAAACCAGCAGTGCAGCTGCACCGAGCAACTTTGAAAAGAATGTAGCTGAAATCAAGTTTTGAAACTACTCAACGTTGTTAGGAGGAAAAGAATTATTTAAAAAAATGTTGACACTGGCAATAAAACCTGCTACGGAGTCTGGTTTGACCAGGATGTCGTCCACATTTTATTGCTGCACTTTTCGCGTACGTTGATCTTGCCCTTGTAAAGATTATTGTTGGGTTTTGTTTGTTTGTTTGTTTGTTTGTTTGTTGTTGGGTTGTTGTTTTTTGGGGGGGAAGGGTGGTGTTTTTGTGGGTTACTTGGTGTAGGACTTGGGAGAAGTAAAAGGGGAGGGTGGGGGGGGGGTAGTGGTGTTTTTGTGGATTACTTGGTGTAGGACTTGGGAGAAGTAAAACAGGAGGTTGGGGGAGGGTGCGTGTCGACAGAGAAAGGAGGGGAAGCTTTTAATGATGCCGGGGACATTCTGTAGGTGACGTGTTGATTTTAGGTTATCAAGCCTATCATTTTTTAAATTATCTAACGGGGGAAAAATGACTATCGGGGCAAAATAGGGATGGGTTAGGGAGTGGAATGGGAGAGAGTATTTTTATGTGTTGGAAAGCGAGTTACCATTCCTGCGTCTGTGATGTTTTAATCATTTGGAAACTCTGGACTCTTCATTAGTTTTCATTGCAGCTGCAGTGGAACGGAAAGAAATATTGATGCCTTGCCTCCTCTGTTCTCCTTTACTTTGCGCCAGACTGGAATTCGATGTTGCAGAACGTGCCAGCGATGTATGAATCTTTGATAATGTTGTCGTCGGTTTCTACTGGATTCTGGCATAGTTTACTGCCAAGCGGTTTCACATATTGGCAGGATTGTGTGTGTGTGTGGGGGGGGGGGGTATTTTTTATATTAGTTTGTTGTTGTTGTTTTTTTTTTTTTGGGGGGGTGGGGGGAAGAAAAGGAAAGTGAGGGGGATAGGAGGGTGAATGTTTAAGAGATGAACGACACGTTGGCTTCTCTGCTCTTTCCTTTCAACTGTGTGTGCCATTGATTTTGTTCCTGGCATTGTCGTGTGCTCGGGTTACCCTTTTCTTTGCTTTTCCCTTGTCACATTCCACCGCAGCAATATTACCTATGTTTATGCAAGGGCAGCGCTTATTGCAAATGTGGATATTGTAAGCAAATACCAAACATGTCCATTTCCCGTCCACCTCCCTTCTTCACCCTATTTGTTTGAATACAGTGACGCAACACTGAAGGTCTACGGTGACCCCAGTTGTTTAAGAATCCGCTATTGCAATTCGGGTACTTCTGTTGTGTTTATTACTAGATGGTTCAAGGGTATTCGATGTCTCGCTTCCTTCTTTCTTTCCTTTCTTCCTCTCTGCCTTTAGAATTTGAGTTGTTGTTGCTGATGCATTGCTTTTGGTGGTTGCGTGCAAGTTGAGTATCAAAGGAATACATTAATGCGTGCATGTGCAGCTGATCTGATCAGTTCTACGGCTGCCGTGCTTTTGAGAAAGTGACCCCAATGTTACCCTTGGGGATGGCGTCATCTGTGCCTGCACTATTTAACTCTGTTTTGTATTCCCTTGCCAGAGATATTGTCGCTCGGTGTTGCTCGTGTTACTGTATTATATAATCATTGTTGTATAGCGCTTTTCCAGCTCAAGAGCTGCCCATGGCGCTGGCTGTTTACAGGATCTAACTCAAGGCGCCCACCTTTTGCCTTAGGGCGCATGGTCTGAGGTCCAAACAACGGAGCCTAATCCTAGGCCACCGGGAATGAGGGAGTAGGCACTTAGTGCTTGCTGAACGTATTTGGGTAGCCGACACTCGCCCCATCTAGGACATAAGCGTCAAGCCCTTTAAAAGCTCGTGCGATGAAATGCGTGCGAGCACAGATCATACCTCCGTTTACTCTCATCCTACGGAGTAGAGGGCGCTTACCTATGCATCAGGATGCTCCTGGCCGTCAACCAGCTTGGAACCGCTGCCTTTGTAGTTGTTTTCCACACTCATGCTTCAACTGTCTCCCTGCCTCGTACCTGTAGTTGTCTCTCCACACTCATGCTTCAACTGTCTCCCTGCCTCGTACATGTAGTACATGTAGTTGTCTCTCCACACTCATGCTTCAACTGTCTCCCTGCCTCGTACATGTAGTACATGTAGTTGTCTCTCCACACTCATGCTTCAACTGTCTCCCTGCCTCGTACATGTAGTTGTCTCTCCACACTCATGCTTCAACTGTCTCTCTGCCTCGTACATGTAGTTGTCTCTCCACACTCATGCTTCAACTGTCTCCCTGCCTCGTACCTGTAGATGTTTCTCCACACTCATGCTTCAACTGTCTCCCTGCCTCGTACCTGTAGTTGTTTCTCCACACTCATGCTTCAACTGTCTCCCTGGCTCGTACATGTAGTTGTCTCTCCACACTCATGCTTCAACTGTCTCCCTGCCTCGTACCTGTAGTTGTCTCTCCACACTCATGCTTCAACTGTCTCCCTGCCTCGTACATGTAGTTGTCTCTCAACACTCATGCTTCAACTGTCTCCCTGCCTCGTACATGTAGTTGTCTCTCCACACTTATGCTTCAACTGTCTCCCTGCCTCGTACATGTAGTTGTCTCTCCACACTCATGCTTCAACTGTCTCCCTGCCTCGTACATGTATTTGTCTCTCCACACTCATGCTTCAACTGTCTCCCTGCCTCGTACATGTAGTTGTCTCTCAACACTCATGCTTCAACTGTCTCCCTGCCTCGTACCTGTAGTTGTCTCTCCACACTCATGCTTCAACTGTCTCCCTGCCTCGTACATGTATTTGTCTCTCAACACTCATGCTTCAACTGTCTCCCTGCCTCGTACATGTAGTTGTCTCTCAACACTCATGCTTCAACTGTCTGCCTGCCTCGTACATGTAGTTGTCTCTCCACACTCGATGCATCAACATGCTTCAACTGTATCCCTGTCCCGTACGTGTAGTTGTCTGACAGTCTCTCCACACTCATGCTTCAACTGTCTCCCTGCCTCGTACATGTATTTGTCTCTCCACACTCATGCTTCAACTGTCTCCCTGCCTCGTACATGTAGTTGTCTCTCAACACTCATGCTTCAACTGTCTCCCTGCCTCGTACCTGTAGTTGTCTCTCCACACTCATGCTTCAACTGTCTCCCTGCCTCGTACATGTATTTGTCTCTCAACACTCATGCTTCAACTGTCTCCCTGCCTCGTACCTGTAGTTGTCTCTCAACACTCATGCTTCAACTGTCTCCCTGCCTCGTACATGTAGTTGTCTCTCAACACTCATGCTTCAACTGTCTGCCTGCCTCGTACATGTAGTTGTCTCTCCACACTCGATGCATCAACATGCTTCAACTGTATCCCTGTCCCGTACGTGTAGTTGTCTGACAGTCTCTCAACACTCATGCTTCAACTGTCTCCCTGCCTCGTACGTGTATGGCGTACGAATAGGATCAAACGCGCGATGAAAAGTATCGATGCAAAACATCGATACTATTCTCATAAGGATCCATCCGTTTAGGAAAGTATCGCTACTTTTCTCAAAAGGATCGCACATTTTCTCAAATGGAACGCCAATTACGAAAGTATCGATGCTTTCTGAAAAGTATCGATGAAAAGCATCGATACTTTTTTTTAAGTATCGGTACTTTGCATCGATACTTTAGCTCGAGCATTTTCATCGCGCAGTTCCGAAGTTTACCGAGGCGAAACACACTGTTTCTGCAAAACTGAAATCGGTCAAGCTAATGAAATAATATACATGTATTATGTAACATTCCGCAGTTCCAATTGTCCTTTGCAGAGCAAACTAATTAATAAATATAATTTTTCCAGCTAAATATAAGAATTAATATTAGTTAATAAATAATACCTACATCCATCTTCCCGCCTCAAGTAACGCAAAACGAAAGGAAAGCAAGCAGATAGGCGCGATTGCCTGTTTTGTGTTCCGCTTTAGTTCCGATCAAACTTTTGGAAAATGTGCATACTGTGTATTCGGAAGAACTCAGAAATGCGCGATGAAAAGGATCGATCCTTTCGTAACGGAGCGATGCAAAGTAGCGATACTGTTCAAAACGTTTTGCATCGATACTTTTCATCGTGCTTTTGACCCTGTTCGTACGCCATATACGTGTAGTTGTCTCTAGCTCTCCACACTCGATGCATCAACATGCTTCAACTGTATCCCCCCTGTCCCGTACATCTATTTTTCTCACCACACTCGATTCTTCAACATGCTTCAACTGTCTTCCTGGCCTGCATATGTAGTTGTCTCTCCACACTAGATGTATGTCTGCCCCGTACACAACTGCGCCTCCATGTTATCATAGTTTATAATTATTATAAATCACCCAGTCAGTCTGTTGTTCTATAACAAGCCGCATTGCGATCTTTATCCTGTGTATTTACTATTATCGCCAGCTTTTTTGTTTCTTTTTTTTTTTTTAATTAAATTTTTAATTAAGACGCACACAGTTTCGATTACAAAAGGGTCCAACATGTATGAGGGTCCAACATGTATCGTCCCCGCTTATTCAGTCCCTTATTTCTTTTTTCTTGTTTTTTCCTGCCAGAGCAGGTTATAACCAGTTCCAAGTCGGAGTCATTTTTGTGGATGAGCGGGTTTGTCCTTGTCGTTTCTGGGTTGCCAGTTTTTTCTGAAATATGTCCGTATTGATAAAGTACTGTATGCATGACTGTGTTTAGTTGCCCACAGATGAAGTATCGCACCCCTTACAATCCTCCGCACTCTTCCCCTTGTTTCTTTAGTAGTAGTTGTGTGTGCGCATTCCTTGGAGCAATTTATTTGGCGCGTTATAAATTATGATGGTAATGGTGGTGGTGATGATGATGGTGGTGATTATGATAATGATAATGATTTCCTTTCCCGCAAAAAAAATAAAATTAAAATAAATTTTTAAAAAAGATAGATGGAGAGAGAGAGAGAATTAGAGAGAGGTAGGTAGGTAGATAGATAGATAGATAGATAGATAGATAGATAGATAGATAGATAGATAGATAGATAGATAGATAGATAGATAGATAGATAGATAGATAGATAGATAGATAGATAGATAGATAGAAAGTGTTAACTTCAAGGCATTATTTTTTTTAGTTAAATTTTCGTTAAGCTAGTTGGGAGGTGAGAGGAATACTTGATTGTAAGATACTCAAGAGAGATTATTGGTATATGATTTATAAATATACGATTAAAATATAAACGACATCAGGTCTGCAAAGTTAAGTTGCCGTTAAAGGACAGAACGTTAGTCATCAACAATCCGTTTGACTTGGCAGACAAAGTCTTTTGTTTATTTGTCTTTTTTCTCCTTGTTAAAAATATTTTTATTTTAATTATTATATTTTAAGCGTCCATCTGGCTTGTCATCCTTTTGATAAATGGTCTCAACGCCGAAATTAGTCATCGTGAAGGATCCAGCGACGATTGGAAAGGCCATGAAATATTGTTTGAGCTAACAAGCTTCCTGTGTCCTTGTCATTGGCCACAATAAATTAGGACCTTTGCAGGACATCCTCAGACTATCCTTAGAAAACTGAAACGGGCGAATGTGCACCAGGTTATGCGGAAGGACAAAGATTTTGAGGGAAGGGGATAGAGAGAGAGAGAGACAGAGAGAGAGACAGAGAGAGAGCTAATTCAAGTTAAGCGATCTTTATTTACAAAAAAATACAAGGAAAAGTTGGCGTGTCGCTTAAATCAATAACTAGGCATACACACACAACCAGCCAGCTCACGATTGCCATTCGGTGTGGAGATATTTATGCTCTTTATAAGTCATTCATTCATTCATTCATTCATTCACAGTTAATTCAAATGGTGCCGACTGAATGAGTTATAACACTGAAAGCTAAGGGGTCCATTTTCACCCAAATTTGTGGAAGACCAAAGATTTGATGTTTAGAAAGGAGAGTCTAATTCAGGTTGTGCTGACTGCGAGTGTTAAGAGCGCACTATTTCTATTTTGAGAATATCGGACAGAAAAACAGGGCTTAAGATCTGGGCCTGATGTTCTGATGTGTAGAATGTGGCGCTCATATTTTGCCATTATCAATTGCCGTTGTGTCCTAGCTGACTGGATAGGGGCGGACACCGAGTGTCTTCTTCATCTGCCAGGAAGTTGTCGCCCTTGATGGATAGATGATGGCATGCTTCTCTCACTTTTTGCCATACAAAATATGGATTCCTTGGGTGGTGCAGTAGCTTAGTGGTAACTGTTTTATGTTAAACAGCGTCGAACGCGATTAGTACTTGGATGGGTGACCATACTTGAAAGCCAGCCACCGAACACCACCAACATTAAAACGAGCGCACGACACACTCCAGTTCCCTTAGCTGTTAATGAGTAATATTTGGCTCTTTTTAGAACCGGGAAAGGTAAAGCAGGGAGGAAGAGGTTAGGCACCGCCCTCATTAAGCTGGTCTAGAGAAAAGGGATTGTCTCCACGCTATCAAAAGGTAAAGAACACCTTTGCAGTTCTAGACGATGTTTTGTTTTGTCTGTGGTGTGCTTTATTTAATTGTCTTGACTGTAGAAAGGTGTGTAAACAGTTGTCTTATATGGCTTTTGTGTAAGACATCCATAGTACCCCCTTCAACACTCCATGTATGTCTTCTTCTTCTTCTTCTTCTTCTTCTTCTTCTTCTTCTTCTTCTTCTTCTTCTTCTTCTTCTTCTTCTTCACGCGTTTTCTTATCCTTTATGTTGGTAATAGATGGTGGAAAGGGTTAGTTTGGGTTGTTCACATGACAGGGAATCGAGCGAATTATAAAAAAACGCCCCAGCTGTTTATGCATACACGATACATCCTGAACCCATAACAATCCTATCCACCCACCTCATCTCTCTCTCTCTCACACACACACACTCACCCCCCAACCCCCTCCCAGGCGCACGCAGGCACACACAGATGTGCATATTGAGGTGGTTGTTATTGCCAAGTGATCGCTGTGCAACAGGTGTGGTGAGGGTGCTTTAAACTGGTTTATGTGCAAATATGTTCTTCAATTCTGTGTCCTTCGGCGAATGTGCTTAGCTTTTTCTTTTTGAATTTTAATTCAGCTCAGATCCAGTATTATTTTATATTGTTGCGATCTTCTTGAATATTAATGAATTCAGATCCCCTTATCACGTCGTCAAAGTTTCGGGTGTCATTTTAGCCGGGCGCCTTTGCGCATGCGCCAGGTCAAGTCGGGCCGGCTTTTTCACGATGTTCTTAGGCGTCGTAACCCTAACCTTAACCCCTAACTCTAACCCTAATCATAATCCTTACTAAGACTACGATAGCACAGTGCGCATTCGTCAACCAATCATAATGCTCCCAGTCGCTCCCAGCCAAATAAGATACTAGGAACTTTGACGATGCCACACCCTGTTTACAACCTTGACCTTGACCTGCCAGCTGCTGAGTGACGTGTAGGTCATTTCCAATTCGAGATCCGTCTTGATCTCACTGTGCTGTCATGATTGTACTTTGTTAGTACGAGCGTGAAAGAGTTTGAATAATCACCACATATATGTGTGTCTTGGTATCATTACAGTAATCACCAAAGATAGATCTGTCTCTGTATCTGTCAATGTCACAAACTGCAGCGTCGATGATACTGCGACAACCTAGTCTTAAAAAGTACCTGAGACCTTATGCCATGCTGCATGGAACTCCTCCAATTAGAATGGATAATTAATCGGAGAATGTTGCCAGACTAGTTTGGAAGCCAAACATTACACTGTAAGTGTAGCACTGGCCGTCTTTCTGTAGGTCTCAGTCTAGTGGTTTCAATGCTTTAGTTTTGTATTCGGTCCAGATCCGGTTTAGAGGAGGCTGTAGGATCCTATTCCGTCTTGTCCTGGGTGGCGCTGCTCTGCGCCTGATGCACTTTCGCTGAGAAAACAACTCGAAATTCTGCCCGCATAAGTGACCATTATTAACGAACATCCAAATTATAAAAAACAAACGATTAAAAGAAAGTACTTGTTAAGTACTCGGTCGACAAGTATGTTTAAAGTACACCATAGCCGCTTTTTCTGTGTGCGCAGACCCCCCCCCCCCCTCTCTCTCTCTCTCTCTCTCTCTCTCTCTCTTCTCTCTCCTCTCTCTGCGCGCACTCTCTCTCTCTCTCTCTCTCTCTCTCTCTCTCTCTCTCTCTCTCTCTCTCTCTCTCTCTCTCTCTTTCTGACTGGCAGTAACTATTCTCGGAGGATGTATACCGAATCAGCTGTAAAAGTTTATAAACACCATTATGTTAAAACTAATGTGAGAAAGTTTATTATTGTATGAATTATATCCGACATTCGGTTTTAGTACATAATTATTTGACATGTAGGACACTTTATTAATATAATAATGCTATATCCAGGACGCGTGTCCTTTAAAGAGTGTGTTACCTGGTGTATTTTCAGTTGTACGACCTTGTACTAGATTTGGACGCAAACAAATGGCTGTAAGCTTGTATAAGCGCTGATGTAGGTCATGTTAACATGTGTGCATCGCTACGAAAATGAAGATTTCAAAACAAAAATATGTTCGATGCACACATCACTATCATATTAACTTAAGATTTTGTAACACATTAACGTAAAAAAACTGGCATTCAATCCAGATTCTGTAAAACGTTACAAATGTGAAATGTCTAAGACAGTTATTTCCTCAGCTGCACCTCGCTATGAACTTGACAAAACCCCTTCTGCAAGCCATAAGCATGTATGTTGCAAGGCACTTTGCGCTCAAGACAATTGGATTTGGACAGATTACATTCTCAAATGAGGTTGCACAGATGTTAGCTGTCGTTGATTTGCTATGCAGATGGGACCACGTGTTTTCAATCATTTTAAATCACGCGGCTAGCTGCTTCAGTGCAGTAGTCTAGTATTATGCAGTAGTCAAGTATTGAAGAACAAACTACTTCTAAATCGCAGCCCAAGTTGCGAGTTATTTGAAGTTGAAGACGATTGATTTTTACAGCTTAAATCGTGAAATGAGTAGGTCACGCAGATGTTTGCTATCGTTGTTTTGCTGTGCGGATGGTAATATGGTAATATTGCTGTTTGGCTATACAGCTGGTACCATTTTGTTGAAAATAAAACCCTTCAGTGCAATAGTTCGACATTTTTGTAGCATCTATCTGTCACGAGGGCGCGACTGAAAATCATGCAGCATCAAGCTGTACAACGGTACTGCCCGCACATCACAACATCAACAGTAGGAGCAGCAACAAGCTAAAGTAGGTCATACGGAATGTGCATAGATTATCAGTGCACTGTTGGGAATTATCTCCTGTTTGCTTCTGCTGCCCCTATTACTGCTGTGCATATTGCTGCATTTTGGGGTAGTAGGTTAAGCCTTAGCTCCAAATCCCCGTTCCTCTCCCTATTCAAACACTCTTGTTATTGCGTTTTGACGTAGTTTTCGTCGTCGTTGTTGTTGTTGATGATGTTTATTGTTGTTTTCCTGTCCAAAAGAGAATTTTTGCAATCTATATTTTAAGCACTTTCCATTATCTTCTGCTGCTGATACTGCGTTCTTTCTTCTGCTGCTGATACTGCCCTTCTTCTGCTGATGTTCTTCTTCTTCTTCTTCTTCTTCTTCTCCTCCTCTGCTGCAGCTCCCCATTTAAAAACAAAATCCATAATACAAAACCCCTAACCACATTGGATGTCATCTGGTTTGTTGTTGTTGCTGCTGCCGTTGTTGTTGTTGTTGTTTTTGCTGTGCTACTTCTTCACCTCTGTTGTGGGTGCGCGTGCGTGCGAACTTTGGAACTAGGTTATTGTGGGTTTTGCGAGAGGCTAGTTACCCCTGACCCCGAGAGAAACAGTGCGTGTTTACGTGCTGGCGTGTACGAGAGAGAGAGAGAGAGAGAGAGAGAGAGAGAGAGAGAGAGAGAGAGAGAGAGAGAGAGAGAGAGAGTATGTGTGTGAGAGAGAGATTGTGTGTGTGAATGTGTGAGAGAGAGAGAAATAACTGATACTGGTTATGTAATGTGTTTATTGTTGGTTGTGTATTACAATTAAATATATCTCTCTCCTCCCCTTCCATCCCTTCCATCCAATATCGTCAATGTAAATATGCCTTACTTTTTGGAAGCGGTTATTCACCAACCTGACCTAGTGATCTGAAAACCCCCCCGGCCCAGCATTGACAACGTACACAGATAAACTGTATTGCGCGAGTCCTTGTGACCTACTGGACTCCAAGCTCTCAACGTTACACAGCGGGTGTGTTTGTTACCTCGGTTGTGCAAGTGCATGCACGTCAGTATAAACAACAAACAACAGAACCAAACAAAACAGCTTATTTTCTGGCCTCCCTTTCTGAATCACAGTAGAAAACTTTCCACGCGAGCGACAAGCAGCAGTTCATTCAATGGTGGTAAAGGTAGTCCCATAGCCTTGTGGCCGTAGGGGAGCGTGATGTTGGAGATCACACTTATCTTGGGCCAGCGTAATGAGGGTGATGCCCATCTCTCTCCCTCGCTGCTTTACCTTCCCCACCCTTAAGAGAGTAGGTACTCAGTCACAGTTGAGTCAACTGGGGGCGTTGTTATTTATCGCTTCACGTTTTGCGGTCATCCATCCAAGTGCTACCCCTTGGGGTCATGAGCAATCTTGCCACTTTAGATTGTTCTAACCTATAAAGGGAAAAGGGAAAGCCCCAGTTGTTGTTGTTGTTGTTTGTAGATTATAGTCACACGACACTTTCGCATATAAGTGACTACTGGACCGATTTATACTGACACCAGCGGGCCAGTTGTTGGTAAAGGGGAAAATAATATGATCACACGTTGACCAATCCGGGATTCGAACCAGCGACCTTTCGGTTACTAGCAAGACGCTCTTACCAACTGAGCTACCCGGCCCCAGTTGAAAACCTCTTGCCTTTATAGGCATGACCGATTCACTGCGGTAACAATACCCCCGTTGGAATGCCGGGGGTTTCAGTATAAATAGTGTCCCCACTTTCTGGAAATTTAGTGCTTTAAATTCCCACTGTCGCTGTCTTCCTCATTTACTCTTTCCCATTCCTGCTCTGTCCTATCACTCTGCTATACTATCTTCTTCTTCGCTAGATCAATGACCTACCTTTTTTCTTGAAAACTCTTCCTGGACAAGACTCCTTGTTTGTGTATGGGGTCTGTTGGATCAGCTTGGGAGTGTTGGACGCTTTCTGCCGGGTGGTCACTAGGGCTTCCTATGATGTTATTATTTAGCAATATAGGCATTTTCTATGTATATGTTTTGTTGATAATTTATAATGATGTTTGTATTCTATTTTGTTTTTGTAACCGGGGGTTCGAGTAGTTGGGGTAAAGCCTCAGCCGTCCCCTGCGTGGGATGTCTTTATTGTAAAGTGACTGGCCGGTGGAGGGCGTTCAATTTTCCCACTAGGGTTGTTTCAGCAGATCTTTTATGCGGATCGGGGGTTGTCCGGTCCTGATTTGGCTCGGAAGAGTCCGCTGGACCTAAAGCAACAATCAATCAATCAAACAATCCAAGTGCTAACCGCACTGGACGGTGCTTAACTTGCGACACAGTAGCGAGTGCTTCAACCACTGCGCTATCCGACACCCCTCATTTGATCATTGCATTAATACAGAACGTAATATTATGATGACTCAGATTTTGAACGTTGATTGACATCATAAGCCAAGACTACTGGTAATAATGAGAAAATATTATGCTTATTATGTGATCGTTTATCACTGTTTAACGTTGCGTTACTGTGTTACTTGCGCGAGTCTCTGTGCCCTACTGGGCTGTCTCCAAGCTCTCAACTTTACATTGCGGGTGTGCAAGTGAATGCACGTCAATACAAACAACAATAAACAGAACCAAACAAAACAGCTTATTTTCCTCCCTTAAATTCTGAATCACAGTAGGAAACTTTCCACGCGACGACGAGCAGCAGTTCATTCAATGATCATTACAATAATACAACGTAATATTATGATTACTATTTCTTTTCATACGTTCTCTACGGTCAGTACGGTGTGGACCTATAACTCAACTGTAAACACACTTGACGTCACTAGACAAGATAACGATTAACTAATGATTGATTCATGATTATTGATACTGTACCGTTTATCATCTAACACAATTTGTATTGATTTGACCTTTCAGCTGGTCCGCAAGCCCAGTTTTAAATACAAGTAAAACTTTGACGTCATTCACTTGATAACTATTTGACAAGTTAAAAATAAGCGATGAATATACGATGCTACCGTTTATTATCTTAATGAAATATAATTTATTTAAAATTAATTAATACGGACATTTTTGTAGGGCAGGAAAAAGGTTCGTTGAACTCTGTGCAATCAATGACAACCCTTGAGTCATAGTTTTTTTTTGTTTTCTACAATTTTGTAGTAATTTGTCTTTGTTTCTCTTTCTACCTATATAGGGCATTATCTTACTCAAAGACATTAAACTGTAAGCATCGGCATATAGAGCCGTAGCTGAGTTGATGTTGCAAGAAAGTATACGATTCTTGTTAAGCCCCGAACGGATGTGTATTTAATCTGTTTGTACCTTCGAACGACTTTGACCTTAATTGACGTCATGTGACAAGATGGTAATCTCGCAGTATCGTAAGAAAGAAAAGAAAATGTACCAATGAATAATTGAATCTTCGTCGTTGGTGTTGTTGTTGTTGTATCAATTTTTATTCATCAGATTAACATAAGTTGTACTGATACTGTTGGTGTTGTTTTTGTATGATAGTTTTCGAGACACATTTCTATTGACCTGACCTTTTTTGTCAACTTAAACCAATATGTAAATATGAAGATTGACGTCAGTAAGGAATATTATTATGTCATAAGACTATGTGACAACGGTGATTTCTTGGTATTATAATGGTTTCATAAAAAGATTTTCTAAATATGGTTTTGTTGACGATCTTTTTTTCTTTTTTTAAAAATAACTAAAAGTAAGGCACTGTTGCGTTGATGGATGACTGACGCCAAACACGAGGATAACAGTATCAGAAGGCAAGATAATAATGATTAAGCCGTGATACAGTACTATAATTAGTCCATATCATTGATGTTGTTTTACCACGAACAGATCAGTCTGTGAAGATTTATTTTGCCTGGACTACTTGTACTAGAGGCATACTAAAGACGATCCGTCTGCAGTAGTAGTAGTAGTAGCAGTAGTAGTAGTAGTAGTAGTGGTGATTTATTTTCAACTGCCAATGGCATGAACTATTTAGGCAGTAAAAGCCTTTAATATAAACATATTAAGAGACTTTAAAACTATATTAAAAGAGCAAGGTAATGTACAATATATACATGTACCATGGACTACTATATACATACAGTAGTCCTTGACATGTACATATGTTCAGAAGAAATACATCAGCACTAAAACCACTAACTATGAGAAGACTTGAACAATAAAGGTTATTTTATAACGCATCCACTCACCCACATCCACACACAGTTGTGATGGAGCACATGACAATCCCTAATATCTGCAAACATATCCAGTGAGGTCTTTAACGCGATAGAATTCGGTTTGCGATGAATTTTATTGTTAACTATTGATGCATCGAAGTCAGCGTCTCAGAAAGTTGCTTTGTGTGTGCATTAGATAGGGTAGACAGATGGGTGGACGATTGAAGAGGGGGGGGGAGGGGAGAAAGCATCGTTGTCACGAGTGATGGCTGACTGTTTGACAGGTACAGATAATTGTTATGATCCCCTACAAACTGTCCGGCATAGTGTGATTGGTCTGTTTTGAATGATCACTCACTCTGCTCTGTAGCATTAGTTGCAAGTTACCTCGTCCAAAGGATAGATTTTTCGATTTTGCTGACTTGCCAAACGTTGAACTTTTTGTACTAATTACGAAGACGATGTTATTGAGTTTATTTTTTGTGAGGAAACTGTAAGAGCCAGAGAACACGCCCATCGAGCACTACATTCGGCCTATGGCCCCACGTCGTGGGAGCAACTGCTCTGCGGCTGCCGCGCTTAGAGTGGAGGAGGAAAGAGAAAGTGAAATAACGGCTGTGAGGATGAATGAAGTTATTGGCATTGTTAGTTCTGAGGCTGTGGTTAAAATGTAGTACAAGGTAAGGGTGGGACGAGAAAGATGGAGGGCGTCAAGATTCAGCAGGGATGGGGGTGGAGGGGGGGGGGGCGGAAGTCCTTTTTGTGGCGAAAATGAAGCTGAGATAAGGGGGGGGGGGGAAGGTAATTAATTGGGTGAGATCAGGAGGTGGTTAAAAGTGTGTTAAATGAGGTTGTATTACCGTGAGGTCAGAACGGGTCACGTTGTCGATCAGGTCATATTCCATATTTAGCCCTGTGATAAAATTCATTGTCCAGTGGATAACTGTCAGGACGTTGCCCCCGGTATTATAATGCACACTGTGGTCATTAGTAGACTATGACGCCTGATGCACGTTGTAATTATCCCTTATCCTTCGTTAGATTCATCGCCGTAGCTTCCACCATCATTAACCCTCTATGGCGTCTGCTGAGTTTCTTTGCTTGGAACTGGAAGAGAAGAAGCCAGTTAGATTGTGAATATTTGTCAATCATGAGAGCACAATACCAGTTGCCTTCTTAACGAATATTGCTGCACAACAACGCCAACCAGGGTGAGGGGGATAGGATGCAGCGCTTGTTTGATGCGTTTGTGTTTTATCTGGCGCTCACGCGTGTAGAACATTGAGTTAGATTCACACGCAAAAGGCCCGACTGATGGTCTGTCAATTGGGATGTTCTTGGGGGGTTCAAAACCTTTTTTTTCCCCTCCAGGTTGTTCTCAGATCCCGAGTTCTTGAACCTTTTGGGCAAAGAAATTAAGACAGGCCGTAAAGTTTGGTGAGCTTCTCAGATCCAGAACCTATGACCCTGGACATTGCTTTAGCATAGCATAGTTCGGCATATAGGCTTAAAGCCTTTGGACCTCATATTAGATCTTGATGATGGACCCAGACCCATGGCCTCAGTGCCTACCACTGGTTTTGTCCAAGAAGGTTCAGGTATCTAGGAACCTCTAAAAACAGTTTTGTCAACCTCCACCAATCTTGTAAATAAGACAGACCGAGCGAGTTTGGTTTTTATATTTTTATTTATTTTATTTATTTATTTTTTTTTTGGGGGGGGGGGAGGGACACTTTATTGTCTCTTTTTATTGGGAAATTCTGTGCTGCCTCCCCTGGGAAAGGCGTAGTCGCAGCCTGTGGCGAGCCCATACAAAACCTACATAATATTAGTTGTATTTTTGAGTGCTCATTGGTCCGGTAGTTTGGTGCGGAAATTTGTGAGCAAGCCAGGAAGCGTTTTATAATGAAGAACGCTGTTGATCTTGACCCTTGCTAACAGTGCACGTGAACTAAGCCACGGCTTGGAAGCTTGTGGAGTTTTTTTTTGTTTTTTTTTTTTTTCAGGCACACGTCAGGGTGCAGAGTTGTTTTTCCGTTGACTGTGCCACGCCATGTTTAATCAGTAGAAGTATCTCAACCAGTGCACTGTCCGTCATGGTCTCTGTATTTGTTATAACTGACCATGCAGAGTGATGGTAAAGATTGGGGTCTTAATACTCCGCTTAATATCCACAGTATAACAGCATACTGAGTGTATTTGTTATAACTGACCATGCAGAGTGATGGTAAAGATTGGGGGTCTTAATACTCCGCTTAATATCCACAGTATAACAGCATACTGAGTGTATTTGTTATAACTGACCATGCAGAGTGATGGTAAAGATTGGGGTCTTAATACTCCGCTTAATATCCACAGTATAACAGCATACTGAGTGTATTTGTTATAACTGACCATGCAGAGTGATGGTAAAGATTGGGGTCTTAATACTCCGCTTAATATCCACAGTATAACAGCATACTGAGTGTATTTGTTATAACTGACCATGCAGAGTGATGGTAAAGATTGGGGTCTTAATACTCCGCTTAATATCCACAGTATAACAGCATACTGAGTGTATTTGTTATAACTGACCATGCAGAGTGATGGTAAAGATTGGGGTCTTAATACTCCGCTTAATATCCACAGTATAACAGCATACTGAGTGTATTTGTTATAACTGACCATGCAGAGTGATGGTAAAGATTGGGGTCTTAATACTCCGCTTAATATCCACAGTATAACAGCATACTGAGTGTATTTGTTATAACTGACCATGCAGAGTGATGGTAAAGATTGGGGTCTTAATACTCCGCTTAATATCCACAGTATAACAGCATACTGAGTGTATTTGTTATAACTGACCATGCAGAGTGATGGTAAAGATTGGGGTCTTAATACGCCGCTTAATATCCACAGTATAACAGCATACTGAGTGTATTTGTTATAACTGACCATGCAGAGTGATGGTAAAGATTGGGGTCTTAATACGCCGCTTAATATCCACAGTATAACAGCATACTGAGTGTATTTGTTATAACTGACCATGCAGAGTGATGGTAAAGATTGGGGTCTTAATACGCCGCTTAATATCCACAGTATAACAGCATACTGAGTGTATTTGTTATAACTGACCATGCAGAGTGATGGTAAAGATTGGGGTCTTAATACGCCGCTTAATATCCACAGTATAACAGCATACTGAGTGTATTTGTTATAACTGACCATGCAGAGTGATGGTAAAGATTGGGGTCTTAATACGCCGCTTAATATCCACAGTATAACAGCATACTGAGTGTATTTGTTATAACTGACCATGCAGAGTGATGGTAAAGATTGGGGTCTTAATACGCCGCTTAATATCCACAGTATAACAGCATACTGAGTGCGTTTATCCTCCATTGCACATTGCAGATCCGTTAACACAGAGCAGATCTTCAATAATGATACTGCACGCAGTCAATATAAAATTTCAAAAAAATAAAAATTCGATTTTCTTTCCGTCTTCCAATAGCGATTTCCCTGCCTTTACACCACCTGTTTAAGTGATGGATGTGTATTTGTTGTGTGTGTGCGTGAGGGTGGACGAGACAGGTAAGCGTGTATGTTGGTACAGATCGCCGCGCTTTGAGCTTGATTGATTTGGGGAAAGGCGCGTATATAGCATCCATTATTATTATTATTATTATTATTATTATTATTATTATTATTATTATTATTATTATTATTATTATTATTATCTCATAGAGCAGAGTAGGTATAGTGCTTTATAAGAGTAGTTTAATAAAAGTCAACCCCGAATACATGTCGCTCAATAATACGCACGCTTGCTCGCTGAGAAAGGCATTACAGCCTGTCGATTATAGCCCTCGACCGGTAGTAAGGATAGGCAGCAACAACAGGAACCTCCTCCTCCTCCTCCTCATCATCATCATCATCAACAAGAAAAACCACAGCAGCAACAACAATGTTGTCACTGTTATCATTACCAATGGCAACCCCACCACTAATACACGACAGCATCTGTTCCGAATAAATTATATTCCTTACAATTATTATCCTTCATTATTTTGTAGACCGTTGATCGGCGTGTCCATCTACTTCGCAGTTGGGCGTCACAGAGTAAGCCAAGTCTAGCCCTCAGTGTGCCTTAGAAGTCGTCATTCTTGAACTGCACAGTGTCAGCATCAGTACTGAATACATTGTTTTCCATGATATTGGTGTTAACACTTTTTAAACATTACTATTGGCTGTATAGCTTACTGCCAGACTTATCATCAATAGTTGCAGTTTTATCGTGTTTTGTTATCATGTTGGTTGTGAATTACTTTAATACATTTATTAGTTTAGCTCGGTCTGTGTTAAGGCTGGGGTACAGAGATAGATAGAAAAATGGTACAAGATCACTGTCACACTAGCTTTCACACGTCTATGAATCATATGTAGTCCAGCCACTTGATAACAGTCACAATAACACATTTATTTCTTCTACTCTATACACGATCTTCGAAGTACGAATCTAACTGGTTCACTCGCAGATAATCTAGGCAGCTACTTTTTCTTCATCGGGCACTGGCTACTAGCGTTCATGAAGAGTGGACTACTGTGGTCCTTTTGATACAGTTTTAGTGCACTGTTTCCTGGGCACTTAACTGATTGGTTTCGTGGTTGAAGCGCTGCGTTGAGGTAGCTTCTACGTTGTCGTTGCTTGTGTTCGACGGGTGGGCTATCTGCGCTCGATGCTGTAGATGGCCCCGGCAGCCAACTCGAATCGTAGATTAGGTTCTATTCTTTGCTGAGTTGGGCTCACGACATCCCGCCTGCTCGTCTGTAACATATGAGACGAAATTCTGCACAACCCTGTGCAGAGCGTCTCACTGAAAACCAAAGTAGCCCTCAGTAATAGCTCCACATCTCTATACACAAGTGACGAACATTCTGCTAAGTCGGTGGTCCACTGGAATCTCCACTCTAATTTCCTATACATATAAAAATATAAATCGTGGCTAACTATACACATAAAGAATTAATAATATTATAAACATTCACTGGTATAGCCACTGATCTGCCAGCATACATATAGGTTAAACAACAGTGCTTCCGTCAGGTATACAACATGGCGTCAACCCCGGTCGTGCTTGACACGTGGTCGGCTTCTCCACGTGGTAAGGCAAAGTCGGACTAACAATTCAAATCTATGCATAGCAAATTCCACAAACATAATTTCAACAAT
This sequence comes from Oncomelania hupensis, assembly GCA_036898135.1. Lineage (NCBI taxonomy): Eukaryota > Metazoa > Mollusca > Gastropoda > Littorinimorpha > Pomatiopsidae > Oncomelania > Oncomelania hupensis. The sequence goes on along the minus strand of CM072523.1, from coordinate 13,366,543 downwards.
AATATAAATACATCACGATGAAACAGAAGTATGTTCATTTACCTGTTCGACAATGTCAGGCTGTGGCTACTTGATTGAATTCGAAAATTCACCAAGCACTGCTGTCTAATCTTCTCAGGAGAGATTCTGCTAGAAAGTAGCTATGTACTGCTTAGCGTCTCAAACTAGACTGACCTCCTATCTGGCTTTGACTGAATCAGCCAGAACTGGTTCTAACCACTCTACCTGTGTCCCGATTGGATGAAACAATCTAATTGGCTATAAAGTTCGAAACACCGTCGTAGGCCGCGATGATGTCACTAAACGGCTCGCGTCAGCTCGCTGTGTGTGTACACACATCAGTTATACCTTAATCGTCTGCTATAGACTACAGTAACCTTCTAAGTTTTACTACTGCTAAAAAGCAAAAGCTCAAATAGTGCGGGGTAAACTGGTCTGCTTGTTACAGTGTCTTTCTTTCTATCTTTCTTTCTCTTTCGTAAGTGTGTGTGACTTCACCGTCTGTTTAGTTATCATGTTGGTTGCTCCGTCTGTGTGTAACGTTGTTTTTTTTTGTGTGTGTGTTTGCCTGTGAATAACGTTTTTTGGCTGGTCTGTGTGTGTGTCTATCTGTCCGTCTCTGTGCGTCCGTCTCATCTATCGTGTCTGCAGCATCATGTCATCAACCATGGACCATTTACATCATTAGTTCTATTGTTGGCCAACCAAGGTACATGACGCGAGTTTTGGAACTAAAAGTTCATTGCTCGGCCATTACCTCTAACTTGTTTTGAGGTGGGGGTGGAGGGGGGATGTAATGTAATTGAGTTAGCTTGCCGAGATGGACTTGTATCTCGATCTACATAGCACTCCAATTGCCCATCATTCACATCAGTTTCATATCATTAAAATGATATCAATATCAGTCGGACCAGCAACAGCAGATTCTGTAAGCCGAGTGTGTCAACATTGCTAATGTGAATTTAATTTTTAAAAAGTTCTTTCAGTATGTTGTAATAGCATGGAGTATTAGCGCTGTACATATGACCGTCAGTCATTCGCCCGCATGTTACAAACACTTGCATATTACATAATACACAATCAGCACTCAAACATGTAAGTTAGTTTTGTATTTTGAGGAAATTTTAGTTTTAATATCACGAAGGACACGAATATCACAACAGTGATAACATTATACTAAAATAGTATAGCAGTGTTGAACAACTTGACTTCAACAGAGATTGTAGGACGATATAACTAGGCACAGTGCGTAGTGCTGCATTTTGGCCTGGCCTTTTATGGCATTTTGCGGTTGGCTGCACTGCGCAGAGAGGACATGCATTCGTCAACACTAGCGAGCTGTGACCATGGGCGTGCAACACCAAGCTCGCTTCACCGCTTGTGCAAGTTTCTTTAAGTTGTTGGTGTTTTTTTACGTGTATTTAGTCCACGCATTATACTGTATACTGACTAAAATTTTACTTCTGCATACATGCATGGCGACACTTATAATAACCTTAGAGTGATTTTACGTCTACATACATGCAGGTCACTGAACATTCATTAGACTCGCTTCAACGCTGTTTCAGTGGAGACTGATACACTATGTTCTACATGTGCATTGAAGGTTTTTTTGTGTGGAGGGGCTCCCCATGAACATACTTCTACAATAATGATGGTGCTATTTGAGTATTTATTTAGTTATTATTTATTTAGTTATTTTTCTTCTGTATAGCGCTATGAGATCTAGTGAGGAAAGTCGCTATACAAATGTTTATTATTATTATTATTATTATTATTATTATTATTATTATTATTATTATTATTATTATGTAGCGGAAATGGAGGCGACTGGTTGAGACTTGGGAGAGAAGTTGTCTACCTTGAATTTCTTGGTTAGACTGGCCTTGGGTGGCTCCTGCTGTGCAGAATCCTTTGGTGTGGCCATTGGGTTTTGCGGGACAAGGTGACATGACATTTGTTCTCCCCGTTTGACCATTCGCCTTCTACTTTTGGTGGTGAGTGGAGCGACATTGTCGGGAAGGCATTTTATGCAAATCAGTGGCAGCGACTTTGCAGAAGAGTGTCGTGGTATTAGTAGCCGGCAACCGGGTTTACTACCAACCACGCTTCACCGCCTTGCAGGGTAAATATTTGGGTGTCCCTCTTTTGAGGGATAGGTGAAAATGACGGCTCGGGTTGGGCCGTGTTCTCGAGGTGCTTGGCCGAGAGACGGGAGTCAAACACTCCGCTCGGCTACAATTATTATTATTATTATTATTATTATTATTATTATTATTATTATTATTATTATTATTATTCGTTATCGTCATTATTATCATTCTCGTCGTCATCAAGGGACTGTGGTCCTGATTCGGCTGTTGGCAGTTCGCTGGACCCTATAAACACTGAATATCTATCTATCTATGAAGGGGCTGACATTATATAAAGCTAATTGCTTCATTGTGCATGCATAGCCATTGAACATTCCCATTGTGGTGGTTCCACTGTGGACAAACGCATCGTTGGTTACATTATTTTGTAGGCATCCAATATATCAACACACTGCATCACTACATGATAGACTGAATTGTTGTGCATACATCAATGGCATGTTTGTTTGAAACCTGCTTTCAAACTATAGCTTCAAAACATATTGATTCAGATTGTTTTATTTTTATTTTTTATTTTTTTTGGGGGGGAGGCTGGGAAAGGGTTAGTTTTTAGGAGGGGATGTAGAGGAGAGGATGAAAACCTTTGTGCATTTGTACTATCACAAGTTCTCACGGATGCAGTTTAATATGAAAAATACATTATTTATCTGTGCGCGCGTTTTCTCGGCATTAAGAGAGATGTTTTCCATTGTCAGAAACTTAAACCCGAGTTATTGATAGGGCAACGACCTGCCATTGGGGCTGGGTATATGGAAGGGATTGATGAAACCGCAGGTATTCTTTTCTCGGCCTGACAGATTTTTTACCAAACTTGCGAGATATTGTCATTGGAGTTTAATTACGAAACACGGTTATTAGTAAATCGGTGGTAAAAACACAGTACACCTCTGTTTACTGGTTGACTGGGGATTTCCACTGAGATTTTTCCACTGCATTGATCTATGTGCAGCATTAGACGCACATCGGCATCTGCTGTTTTCTTGCAGTTGATGTTTACCGTTGGTACTTAGAGTATAACCTTAACGCCCCGCCTCCCTGGAAGACTCGGTTTCCGGCATGACTCAGTTGAGTGGAGAGAGAGCAACTCCCAAAGCTCATACTACCCTCATAGTCTTAACTGTTACGGTAGCTGAATTGTTTGCTATTGCCGTAAAGCTTTTTGTTTTTGTACACGAGCTGTATTCACGCTTGGTTGTTGTGTTAACACAACGGATATTTTTCTCGGCGCAGAAAGATGATGATCTTGATGTGGTTCATTGTTGTTGACCCTCGTTCCTCACCCTTTTCCGCCAGCTTTTTTTATTTATTTTTTTATAGTGGAGCGCGCTGATTGGTCGTTGGAATCTCGCGCAACGCTGCCTGACCCAGTTGCGTGCGCTTATAGCTGACCCGATCGGGCTCCCTTCTCCAATAATAGACTGGCTGCACTGAGAAACACTTCGTAACGAGGCGTAAAAGAGGCGTATTTACAGTGTTCTTTCTATTGCTGTATTGTAGTGTCGACGGCACATTTCGCTGTCAGCTGTTGATTGGAGTTTTCATTGCCCAGCACTTGAAAGCTTCTACCAGCGAATTCTCTTTCCTCGATTCTTGAGAAAGACGTCGGGCAACGGCTAAACCGAATCTTGTTCTGTTTTGAATATTCCTCTGTTTTTGAGGAAAAGCGCTTCTTTGTGATTGTTGGACTTTTTTGAAGCATTCGAAAAGACGTTTTGCAGTTCTGACGCAGCTTCTAAGTTAGAAGAGTGCCCAGTTTTGCGATTTCCGGTGTCGTGGAAGTGTGGCAGCAAATTCCCTGCACATTTAAAGTTGAAATGCCCGGGTCCTGTCTGATCATGGATAACAGTACGGCGGCGTTCGACAAGGCATGTGCCAGCTGCCGACAGGCTGTCAAAGGCACCAAGACCCCACCTAAAAACATCAACGAATATGTGGTGAGTTCACCGCTCTCAGCAGTTCTTGTTGCTTATACATACTCCTTCCTTTAATATTAATTAATTAATAACATATGCTCCTTACCTCTATCTCTTGTCAATGATCAATTTTCTGTATTTTGCCTTCTGCACAATTAGTGCTTCAATGTCATTTCAATGGCTGGATTATTGTTATATACCGAAATACAAACAAATCTTGGTTTATTATCCTAAGACCAATTTTTTCAATTACATTATTTCATCATATAAATTATAGTGGTCTTTTGGGGGGGAGGGGAAGGAAACACTTGTAGTAGTAGTAGACAGATTCACAGAATTGACCGAGGGGAAACAAAAGAGGTCTAAAAAATAAAGGAGGAAAAGATTTAATGTTATTGCTGCATTAAACTTGATAGCTAGGACGAATGTATGACTCCATTTACTTGACATTTATATGACTGCAGCTACCAATTACTGCATAAAAATACTTGATATTATCCTACGACTACAGCAACAACTGGTTTACACTAGTTTCCATCATGCCACATAAGTCATTGATTATAGGCCAGATCTATACATGCAATTGAATATCTATAGTTTATATTTTGTGTCGATGTTTTTCCTATGTAATAAGTATTAAAGGCATGCTTGTAAATTATCACCGCATAAAATGGCAGTGAGGGTGTTAATTAACGATTTTGAATTTTAAACAATAATGTATTTCTGCTAGGGGCAATTAGGCGTATTTGCTGTGTTGTGACTGCTTGTTGCACTTAGTTTGGCTGATGCAATATGCACTGCTCGCTGTTAGTAGGCTTTGTTGCTGAATTTATTTTCCCTCTCTCTCTCTCCCTCTCTCTCTCTCTCTCTCCTTCCCCCTTTCCCTCCCTCCATCCCCCACCCGTCGTCGTCATCCTCATCCTCATCCTCCTCCTCCTCATCATCATCATCATCATCATCATCATCATCATCATCATCGTGTGTTGTATTGTATCGATCGCTAGTCCTTTAGAACAAAGGAACTATACTAAAGCTTGGCCTGGTCAAGTCATCGGGGTTTTCCGATGGGCGCGCGGGCGGGACACGAAATGAATATAATTATAAGCGATGACTTGTCCACTGCCGTACTCCATCTTTTTCTGTCCTCAGCAACCCTCATGGCCTCGCTCAGTGTGAAACCAGTCCATTCTCAAATGTTGTCCTCCCACCTCTTTTTCGGTCCATCTTCTTCTACCTCCTTGCACTGAGCCATGCAGGATGATCTTTGCCAGGCCTGATGATCTGGTGACGTGGTCATACCATCGAAGTTTCCGTTTCTTCACCACTGTGAGCTTCCCCTTGAGGATGCTGGGGGTTTAAATATAAATAATAGCCCCAATTTCTGGAAATTAAGTGCTTTAAATTCCCACTGTCGCTGTCTTTCTCCTTTGTTCCTTCTCATTCCTACTCTGTTCTATCAATCTACTATACTATCTTCTTCTTCGCTAGACCAGCCACCTACCTTTTTTCTTGAAAACTCTTCCGGGACAAAAGTCCTCATTTGTGTGTGAGGTCTGTTGGATCAGCTTGGGAATATTGGACGCTTTCTGCCAGGTGGTCACTGGGGTTTCCTATGATGTTATTATTTGGCAATGTAGACATTTTATATGTATGATTTTTGTTGATATTTTATAAGGATGTTTATATTCTATTTTGTTTTTGTAAACGGAGTCCGATAAATTAAGAGTATAGCCTCAACGTCCCCTGTCTGGGAGGTCTTTATTGTAAAGTTACCGGCTGGTGTAGTGCCTTCAGTGTTACCACTAGGGTTGTTTCGGCAGATCTTTTATGCGGATCAGGGGCGAGTACTCTTTCAGCGAAGTTGTGGTCTTGATTTTGTGGTCCTGATTCGGCTGTTTGCAGCCCGTTGGACCCTGTAAGCAATGAATAACTAACCAACCAACCACTGTGAGCAGATCATCGTGTTGTCCAATGGCTTGTGTGATGGTCTTTCGGACTTCGTCGTTGGTGATGTGCTGGGTATAGGAAATTGTCAGACATCGATGTTAAAGTAAATACCTACGATATAGAAAGTCTCTAACTCGAGTGTTTCTGAGAAAGTTGGTAAGGTGATAAAATACCACTTATATTTAGAGAGAGTTAGAGAGAGAGAGAGAGAGAGAGAGAGAGAGAGAGAGAGAGAGAGAGAGAGAGAGAGATAAGGGTTTCTGATAAATCTAGTCCATTGGTATCGACACCCGTTAAGTTTGCCTTTGTATTGTTGGAAAGTGTTTCGTCTCATGCTGAAATTTATGTAAAAATTACAAGAAATAATACTATTATGGTTGTTTAAGTATACAACACATGACCGTGTTGGATTGTGTAATATCTCAGTATATATGTGTTGTTTGTTGTTGTTTTTTATAACTAATTATCACTATTCACTAGTTTGCTATTTTTCATTGTACGGGTCATTCAGAAAGTTTATAGTGAATCTAGGCCATTTCTATGCTCCTTTATTCTTGTGACATAGATCGTATGAAAAGGTAGGGATCGTACGACAACAGTGTCAGTTCAATATTCTGGTATCCAAACTGGGTGAAAACGTCAGGAGGGGGAAGAGCAATGGAAGGGCTGGGGTAGGAGAGATCCAGTACAAACTGCATCGTTCGTGTTGATGCTGCCTCAGTCACTGTCTCTTTTTTGTCCTGTCGCTCGAAATATTATTATGATATGTGTGAAGCAGAACTTCCAGGACAAAGAGTAAAATAGTTCTATTATTACTTGGCAACCTAGCACAGTCGGAGTATAATAATGTCATTAAGGAGATGGGTTCCATGGGCCTAGCCTCATGGTCGTCTCAGTGGGTTAGTGGGAAGCATTGACGTGACTCCATTGAGCGAGATCGATAGCAGTATGAAGCGCTGTGTCCGCTTTGCTGCGCTGCTACCCCAGTTCTTTCCAATTCTCACTGGCTTGGCGAAATTGTAGCTCACTCGATCTTCTCGTCGTATTGATCTGTTCTATTCTTTTCATGAAGAGTTCACTTGTTGCTTGTTTGTGACTTAATTTGTTGTTAAACTAGGTTTTGTTTTTAACTGACATGTCAAAACAGCTGGCCTGCATCAAACCCCGCCTCCTCTCATCTCTCCCCTTCTCCTCCCTTCCCCCACCCTTATTTCATAGCATCCCCGCCTGATGTTATTTGTATCCCCCCATCATTCTGTTCATTACTTCTAGAGTCAAAGCGGCTGTCGTAGTTAATAATTATTAAAACCCATCCCACTCCCAGATTGGCCGGTTCCAGACACAACCAGTTTCAGCTGGATATTTGTTTTATTTTGGCGTCTGTTCTGCTATATTTTCTATAAACTGGCTTCTTTCACTAAAATAGTATCATGATGCTAAGACTGGTGATGGTGTTCTTGACGGCTTTATGATTGGAACCGGCTTCCGTTTATTTTGAAGACCTCGATCGCGATGTGACTTCCAAATCAATAGGAAATGGTTTCAAAGCCAAATCTATAAGAAATGGTTTCAAAAACTTCACAAATAGCTTTGTGTGTCTGCTACAGACATTACAGGAAATGTAGAGACATTATTTTGGGACCCGTGACGCAGTTGAATTTGATGATGATATTGCTTTGTGATGTAGCCGGTGTTTAATTGTCCTTTGATCTTTTCGTGGTCACTGTCATCTCGTCAGCAAAATGAAGACCGTACGGGGTAGTGCTGTAAAGGTACTCGTTATGATTTCTTTGAATGATGAAGGTATTTTATTTATTATTTGTGCTCAATGCAAGACGTCTTTCTCGCCCATCGATGGACCGTAATGCCTATGCTAGACTCGCTCACACATAGATTTGACTGCACGGGAGTCTGCCTGCTAATGTCTATCATTTCCCTATTTTTTTGCCACTTAACCTCTTAACGACCTGCCAGGTTGTGGGACTAGAGAGACGAAGATGGTGGGCTTGGTTTCCGCCTCGAGGTACGTAATGCTGGATACTTGATCCGTAATACTAATAGCAGTCATGAACTCGAAGTTGATCGCCTTCTTCCGACCCAGCAATTAAACCTTTGTTTTGGCAACGGACACGTGCAATATTAGACATACACTCACACGCACACCCCCACACCAACAGCAACAGTGGACACGGCGCCAAGGCAGCGATCAATTCGACGCTTCTGCCTTACTGGTGGTCAAAAAGTCATACAGCCAACTCAAATGAATCGTGATTATGGCCTCTACTAGTAGTAAGATGTATCCCGAAATTGACGGCTTTTTGATAGCTCAACATCTTCCTAGAGCGCACCATGTCAGATGCCCTTGCAGATCACGAAGGCACGGTCAGCATAGGGGGAAGAGCAATCTCCAACCTTCTTTTTGCGGATGACATTGATAGATTGGCTGGAGAGGAACAAGAACTTGACACCACCTCCAGAGCCTATGGAATGGAAATAAGTGCAGGGAAGACCAAAATTATGACCAACAACACCAATGGCATCAACACGGACATCAAAGTCCAAGGCCAATCCTTCAACACAGTTCATAGCTTCAAATATTTAGGAGCCATTGTATCAGACAGTGGGTCCCGACAGGAAGTCATATCCAGGATCGTACCAACAACTGCTGCCCTGGCGAGGTTGAAGCCAATTTGGAAAGACAGGACCATAAGTCTACATTCCAAGGTAAGGTTGCAGCGCTCCCTTGTCATCTCCATATTCCTATATGCTTGCGAAACATGGACCTTCACAGTAGATCTCCAACGAAGAATACAAAGCATGGAGATGAGGTGCTAGAGAAGACTTCTGGGCATTTCCTATACCCAGCACATCACCAACGACGAAGTCCGACAGACCATCACACAAGCCATTGGACAACACGATGACCTGCTCACAGTGGTGAACAAACGGAAACTCCGATGGTATGGCTACGTCACCAGATCATCAGGTCTTGCAAAGACCATCCTGCAAGACACAGTGCAAGGAGATAGAAGAAGAGGGAGACCGAAAAAGAGGTGAGAGGACAACATTCGAGAATGGACTGGTTTGACACTGAGCGAAACAATCCGGGTTGCTGAGAACAGGGAAATATGGAGTACGCTGGTTAAACGAAAATCTGTGGTGCCCCTACGACCTCCGAGTTACGGGATAGGATAGGATTTGATAGCTCCAGGGTAAAGTCCAAGCATTGTTGGCGCTAATTTCTAGCCTGCATACTCAATTAGTACAACACGGAACACTTCACTTTCAGCGCCTAGGCACAGATGTGAAAACTTGCCCGTCCACGTTCTGTTTTTGCGTGTGGATCGGTATATTTGCTGTTTATCTGTATTAATTGTAAAGCTTGACCGTTCAATACCTCTGTCCAGCATTACTATATTGTTATTAATTTGTCTCGCACTTCAGGAAATCAAATTTATCGTATGGAAAGGATTGTCAGTTTATTAATGAGAGTGTCCGCCATATATAACAATATCCATGCAGAACGTATTTAGTTCGGCCCGTTCATCAGCGGTGAGATGATTATTGCTGAGCTGTTTATATTAGCTGACTGGTCGTTGTGACCTGGATCCATTAAACGATACGTAGAATGTCGGGCATGGCCTGACCCCAAAACTATTGTAAGCGTGCTGGCTTACCAAGAGGTCAGTAATGAGGACTGGACCAACTGACGTCACTAGGGTTTCCCAAAGGGTATTTATAAGAAATTACTACGGCCCGCTGAACTATTCGAGATAGAGCACGGTGTCGTGTACAGTGTAGTGAAACTTGTTTTGTATTCTGTCGTGTGACACCAGAACTCCAGTCTCAGTTTTTGATTGTTTGTGGTCATTCTGTTGCAACGATGCCCATCGTTATTTGTTCTGCAGGTCCAAATGTGCGTAATTGAAGTTTTTCCGTCATTCTTATTGCCGTCAATTGGTATTGATAGTAAAACTGTGTGATCTCTGTGCTCTGGCTTTGATAACTTCCTAGCTTTGAAAACCCTGTGATGTCTGTACCCTACCTCCCATCGCTCTATCCTATCCCCACACTGTACTGTTCTGTGGACAAAGTTTATGGCGCTAAAACTAATCAGGGCGTGTATGAGCACATAACGTCACTGCGTTGGCAGGGAATAATTGCAAGCACTCTTAAAATGCATCTCCTCTCTCTCTCTCTCTCTCTCTCTCTCTCTCTCTCTCTCTCTCTCTCTCTCTCTCTCTCTCTCTCCTCTCCTCTCCTCTCCTCTCCTCTCCCTCCTCCCCACTCTCCCACTCTCTCTCTCTCTCTCTCTCTCTCTCTCTCTCTCTCTCTCTCTCTCTCTCTCTCTCTCTCTCTCTCTCTCTCTCTCTCTCTCTCCATCTACCATCTCTCTTATCTTTGCGTCCTTCAAGTCTCCGTGGCCCATAAATTAGCAGCAACGCTGGATACACTGGTGTTTGTTCCATGCACTATTTGACTTCATTTCCTGTGGCGCCATTGAGCGATGCCGAACGCAATGATCAAAAGTCTGTCTTTCGTGGTGTGGAAAAGTTGCTTGCCACAGAAATTGGTTTCAGAGAAGCTATATTGCCTCTCGTACGTGGGGTACCCCTCGTGTTCAGGATGAATGATGGCGATACGAGCTACCTGACATTTGACCCCTTTCAGGCTAGTATTTATTTCACAGTGAACATTCATGCCAACAACGTTTGCCGTAGCTTGACTGTGAAATAACTAGGTGTACAGTTAATAGTTTGCCTTCTTGGTTTTTTTCCCTCACAACTCTGCTCTTAGTTATTTTCCTGTTGCGCACATGCTTACATCGGCCCACGTCTAGGCAGTAAAGCCCCCCTGTCCCTAGAGCTAGAGGTACTAAGGAACAGAGTTACGTGGCCAAATTAACGCAGCTGCAAGTCATTGATGTGCATGGCAGCGAGCACATTTAATTGGGTGCATATCAGTTAGCATCTGGAATGTAATACACCAATCACGCTATCCCCACCCACAGCAAACGAGTGTTGGAGTTCTACTCAGCACATGTTCCATAATGGGTGTTGTATGCAATAAAACGTACACTTGATATGTGTTGGCGCACGTCTGAACAGTCCACAATTTATTGAATGCAAATGTGAGTATCGGGTTGCTGAGATAGCCATCCAGGATCAGATGGAACCTGTGCAGTGGGTCATTTCCACCTTACCTTGGATTGATTTCTTTATCTTTTTTCTCGGTTAAAAAGTCGATTGGGTAACCCTTACATTGACAAAGAAAACAGTTTAAGCCCGAATTTAATTAAAATTTGCTTTTGAAGAAAAGTTGTAGTTGTGTGAAGTTTGTTTGAAAATGTGTTTCGTTCATCCACCTTGTTAGCTGTCACATCCTTGGCACCCCTAAACCGCACCCAACGTCTTGATGTGTGAAGCTACATAGTTCTGAATGCGCATGTTCACCTATAAAGCCATGAAGGTAGAACACGCTTGCCTTGGAATATACTTGCATAGTTGCATAGAAGCATTGACATTGACACGTCAATTGTTGTAGTCACATGCACTGGAATGGATGAAGACAGATGTTTAATGATCTCTTTATTATTGACCATCAACGCTTCAGCTACTCGCTGTATTGCTTTACTAAGAAAATTGCCACGAAGAGCTAGCTTTAAAAGATACTTCACTCCTTTCCCCCTTCTGCCAAAAAGATCCGTTGGATCTCATTTTTGATATGATGATGATGGTCATTGTTGTCAGGGTGGCGACGTGGTGATCGTCCTTAACGCTCATGCAATAGGACGTTAAGCATCGTTTTTCGTTTTCGTTCGTTCCCCCTTCTGGCATGTCTAACGGGACCAGAGGTGGGCTTCGGCCATTTGCCCGTGCAATAGCAAGGTCGTGGTGTGTGTGCTGACGCAAATGGGGTTGGTTGTTTGGAAAGAAGCTTGAGCGGTCTAGATGTTTGCCCTGCAAGGCTGCGTCAACACGATGGGGTGGGCTTGAACTCTAGTTCAAACTCCTTCAAATGTCACCTCTGTGAAAAGGATTTTCTCTGCATTTCTTTTACAAAACCGTTTTAATTTGGCGGATGGGTTTTATTTAGGTCGGTAACGCTAATTTGGGTTCTTTCTAGGCCAAGATTTTATCCTCGTTTCTTTTCACCCACCCACCCCCCCTCTCGCCGCCCCGTATTATTTCAATTTGAAGGAATTATGAAGATTATCCATGTTTTTTTTAATTGTTCTTGTAGACAATTATAATCCTTGAAGTTCACACAACCGTTGAATTTGAGGCGTACAGCTGTATTTTCCGATTGAGGCAACTTTATATTGTTGAAATGTACAGCTGTATTTACATTTCATTTTAAAAAAAAAAAAAAAAAAAAGTTTTATCTTCTTCCCCTCCACAATTTATTATTCAATGTAGGTCGACGTCAGTACTTGTTGTCATTATAATATTGCACAGAGAGCATTGGTTCATTTCAAGCAAGACGAATTTGTGAGGACATACAGAGGTCAGAGTTGTGTTTTTTTACGTCATAAATTCGGTATGATTATATTTTGACGCAAACATAAACTCATCACTGCATACCTCTGAGTACACGGCTAAATTTACATACCTTTATGATTAAAATTCGCCCAAGTAGCCCAAGGTGTCTTCTGCTGACGTCAAAACCTGGTAACGGATATATATGTAGTTGACTTCAAAAGGGGGAAAAAAAAAGGCCAAGTAAGTTTAATGTGTAATTATGAGCATAGCGAGAATGTACATGCATAGCATACATCCGGAGAGAATGTATGTATATAATATATGTCATGGTCTTCAGTGTCCACAATCAAAGGTCAGGGGCTACATATCAAAAAGCAAACAGCTTAATACGTGAACTTGGTTGACCACTGCCTGACCTGTCCTTGCTACTCTGTGTCGTGCTGGCTGGGTCTTCAGTTCTGTGTTGTATCATAGTAGTGATCTCTTAAAACCACTGCTTATCTGTAACATTTGGCAAGAGGACATGTCGACAGCTAATGTCATTTTCTTATCCAGCAAATGACTCAGCCTGTTGTAGGTAATGCTCTTGTTCACCTGTACAGCTAAGTTCCTGAGCTTTTGTTATCCCTCCTTTACAGCTGTTGGAGTGATCCTCTTTGTCAAGAAGACACGTTCCCACCTAATCATATTGTAATCTATCTACTCTTTTTTTCCTCCTCAATATATCCTCTCTTTTTGTTAACCTTCTTTTCTGTTGTCACTTTGTGGCATTCAGTAAACAATATGTGTGTTTTTCTATAGCTTCTTCTGCAGTTTGAGGGCTCGCAACCACTTTGTCGATTATTCTTGCTTGTCATTGACCTTGTCAGTAATTTATTCAGCATTTAAATTCCTTAAAAGCTGGACGGAGCTCGTTTTTTTCAGAAAACGGCAGCAAGCTACCCATTTACGAGTCTGAGCGGTTTGTTTTGACAGGTGTTGATGCATTAATTACTTTGTTGGGGCAGTGTGTCAGCTTTATGGTTTCCTTGTTACTGCAGTTTGCTTTGGTAATGTAATGTTGCTGGTATGCTGGGTTTTTTTTCGAAACAAGTGGTTTTGTTGTTGTTGTTGTTGCTAGGTGTTTAACCCAGAGGCATTTCCTGATAAGAAAATCCCTGGTCTTCGCTATTATTGGCTTGGTTACTTGGTAATAAGCTGGCGGTTGGTGCTGGGGCACTGATGACTAATTGATACTTGGCAGTCCAGAAGACCGACAGACGAATCCCTGCATAACATGCCTAACTCCATGTTTTATTATGAAGATGATACATGCTGTCATGCACATTATTTTTAATGTTTCGCTTACTAACCTTTACTGGTACTGTTATATTAATGGTTGGTGGTTTTGCTGTGTTGCAGGACCTGGTCAAGTCTCACCTGATGTATGCTGTGCGTGAAGAAGTGGAAGTGTTGAAGGAGCAGATCAAGGACCTGTTGGACCGCATGAGACAGATCGAGTTTGAGAACAAGATCCTGCGAGCTGAGGCCACACCTGAGACCCTGTCAAAGCTGCCCCCTGCCCTCCCGCCCATCAACAACCCCACCCTCCAGCAGTTCATGACCACACCTTCTAACAACTCCACGTAACCCCAGGCCACTCGTCACCCTAGGCACCCTTTTGTACATAGCTTGTCCATAATGGGTAATCTGCATCCCGCCGGGCTCAGCCCCGGAGAGCTTCGCAACAGTTATGCTTCCTCAACGGAGAAGCACATTAACCTCCCTGCTGCAGCTAGCCCACGACATGAAATTCGTCTGGAGAAGCTGCCACATCAGTCTTCACACACAGACCAGGCGTTGAACATTGAGGCTTCCTCCCCCGGAGGGCCCCGCCACTCTCCACCCCAACATCGGCGCATGTTTATCTCCTGGCACTTCTACTACAGCGTGGAAGTGGGATGATGGACTGCTGCCCTGTGACGTTCGCCGTCAAATTTGATCGTGGGTTTCTGCAGCTGCAAAAAGAAATGAAGAGATGGCAGTTCACATCAGCATCAATCTGGCGTAAGTGAGCTGCTGGCTTGGGCTGGCCAAGTGCTGCCTGGTGGGACTAATGAGCTTGGTCACCTCCTGGTGACTCCAGTCTTCTTCATGAATGCTACCCCCCTCTGCTGTGCATGAAGAAGTCTGGCTGCTGTGTCAGGGCTAACAGGTCTGTTTAGACAAGACAGGACTTGCCAAGTTGTGCTTCTCTGTGAATGACTGCATTTGACGAATCATAAACTAAAATGTGGCCTAAAAATTCATTTGTAAAACGATTTTTCATTGAAAACTGTATTTTCAAAGACTACTTAAACGATTACTCACTTGACTTCCCTTGTTGCATGCCAGCTTGTTGGTAACGCTAGCTTTAAACATCATTTGCATGCTGAGCATAACAGTGAACCTATATCGGCAGACTAGCACGACCAACATCAGTGCTGGCAAAAAAAAACTTGGAACAAACATTTATCTGCCTCTCGAGTCTTGAGTCTTGGTAGTAGGACAATCGCTGCTTGGACCTAATACCTGGAAACAACTGCAGCATAGTATTAGTATGACTATTGTTGCCTGGGTATGTATCTCACTATCTTAGAGTTAGAATGCAACCTGCTATCAGAATTTAGATCATTTTTTGAAAAGTTTCAAGCTTTGTTTAGAGAATTCTTCAACAACACGAAAAAGTTATGCGTAACCTTTAACCTGTTATAATCCTGATAAGATAAAATCAACATTTTAAAACAATAGTTGCTTGGCGGTTGAAATTTTGACAGACTGAAGTGTCATAAGGTTTCAAGAGAAATTTTGACTAAGTGTAATAAGATTTTGAGATAAATTTTAACATACAAAGGTGTCATAAGATTTCGAGATAAATTTTGACAGACAAAGGTGTCATAGGATTTCGAGGAAATGAAGCATTATTAAATAAAATGAGTATGAGACGTCATTGAGGAAGCAGTATGTCCCATCCATAACCATGCTTGCATCAACTACATGCAGGTTTCATTTCTCTGCTCAATACTGAAGTTGTGATCCCAAACTTTGGATTTTGTTCATGTTGGACTGAATTTAACGTGTACTATTTTTGTTTGGGGGAAACGAAGCAGTTATAGAACAGAATGTTTGTTTTTGTTAACTGATTGAAAAAAATAATGACAAACTATGACAAACTGATTGGAAATTTGAATACAACTAATTGAAACTGTTTGATGTAGAAACACGAGGGTGCTGCGACAGATACATGTGATGTCAATGTGTATTTGGCCAGATGGACCAAAGAAATGTTGACTAAATTTAGTGCTTTGCTTTTTTTTTTCCTCCATCCTGGAAAGCTTACGTTATAGCATGTATTTTATTTCATATTGTACAGAGTAATACATTTAACATTCTACTTTTCACACAAATCTATTCATTGCCTTTGAGAGTATTACACACCTGTCAATCAAGTGCGCATGAAACGGTTCCAGAAATAATTGACTTTAGGGTATGAATGTAGACAAAGTAGCGTGCTGTGAGGTTTTGCGCAATTTCATGTTGGTGTAGCGTCGTTGATTTTTATTGGATTTTTCGGTCTAGGGTGTGCTTTCTGTGTTTGTTTATAATGTAATTTTGCTTGGACTAGTGTGGCATTAAATATTTCAATCGGTTTTTATGTTTTCTTACTGTGGACATTGTATGTATGATAATAGTAATAACAATAAGACATGTTTAAACTCTGTATTACAACTTGTACTGTGATGACGTGCAATGCTAACCTGTCATAAGCTTTCCATTGTCCTTTCCCAGAGGTCACATTAGGTTTTATTTTAATTAGGGAGAAAATGAAAATGCATCTAAAACAGTTTCAGTTCTTTCCCTTTGGAAATAACAGGTGTGCAGGATTTGTGTGTCTATTTACACATACATGTACAAAGTATACATAAGCCTTTACACGGATTGTGATTGCTAAAGTCTACTAAGAAAAAAACATTTAAATGCCAAAATGTCTGTTTCAGTTATGTTAAAGGTCAAATTGTAAAAAAATTCAAAGTTGTTTTGGAATTATAGCAGCCAGTTATTTTGGGGCTATCTCAATTGGTGGAACTTAATGCCAATTCAGGTAAAGAGAATTATTCAATGTTTTTATTTTCCTAATGAGACAACGTACAGTACGTACAGATATTTCCAAATTACCCCTCAAATCCCTTGGTCCAGTTTTTACATGGAAAAAAATTGTGTTATTATTGAAGACACATGATTGTAAATCCCTAAAACAAATGGCCAGTTTCCCTACTTGTGTCCTTTTGCTAAAGCCGCATTGGTGATCAGTGTGTGAGGTTTTTGTCAAATTTGACCTGATTTGACTTGATTTGATTGTACTGTTTATGTCCAGATTTGGATTGTGATTGCAGTAATGATTTGTGTAAGCATCTCAGTTGTCACCTCATTTTTTTAAATTACAGTATTGGTGTATTTGGTGGGTTTTTTTCTCCCCCCATGGACAATTGTGTGTGTAACTTTTGAAGTAGATATATACTAATTTTGTCTTCTTTTTCATTCGTTGCATATTGGTTTTCATCCAAAGCATGAAAGTTGAGGTTATTGCCTAAACAAAAGTACATTTTAAAATAAATAAATAAATAAAATAAATAATAAATATTTTTACCCCAAATGCTGAAGTGATAACAATTCTTTAATTAAAACACATGAATAAACAATGAGTCGCGAGTTGACTTTATATGCAGTGGAATAATGAATTGCTGTTGGAAGACAATTTCATGGACTATTAAAACATTTCACAGAGGCAAACAGTTCCTGTTTGCTTTTGTTTTATCCTTTGAACTACAAAAATTAGTTTAGAATTTGGTTAGAGGGTTTTTTTTTTAAATTATTTTATATTTATGTCAATGTTTGAAAATAATTTTTAGTTATGCCTAGTAAATATGAAAGACAGTGTAATCATGTTCTATTGTACATTGTCACTTGGTAACTAAAAATGGAAGTATTTGCTTTAAGACATTGTCCACTAAATGGCTAAAAGTAGTTGCCTTGTGGAGTGTTTTTTGTTTTTAGTTGACAAAACATAATATAAAGCAAGACGTTTTATTTGTAGTTTGTGTCTTGGATTTGGTATGGAGCTGAATGAATGTTGTGTTACTTTAAGTATTTTACGCTGAATTGCACAGTCTTTTTAGTAATGTGGAACGTGCATATTGAAATCCAAATGGAGAACAAGGGTGCGTTGAGGGTTTTGGAGAGGATGTCCTGAAAGTGAAAAAAGCGATGCTGTTTTTAAGGAATGGTAAAGTTGGACAAATGGCAAGACTGGGTTTTGTCTAGTTTTTTTGTTGTTGTCCACTTTTGAAATGGGGTTGTTCTCGTTCCAGCAGACGATGATAATAATTATGCATTATTGGAATAAGTGGACATGGACGCTTTGCGGCGAGACGTAGACAGAGAGAGTCTGTACATTGGCATAGACCTTTGTTATGTGTCAATGTTTACAATGTGAAAGGGTTTGGTATTTGTTTTGTTGTTAAGTCTGGATTATATTCCATTGTGTAAGTCTACAGTCATATTTAGGATGTAGGTCTGAAAAGGTCAAAAGGAGTTCGAAATCTATCAATTAGGATTCATCCTTTGAAATCTATCTGGCTAACCTGTTAGAATTGACCTCTCTTGGCATACACAAACTTCTATTACATAACTTTAAGTACATAAAATCTAAAAGTTCGACTTAAAAAAATCTGTCTACGAGATGTTTTTTCAGATGGAAAGGAGAAAACCAAAAAGAATAGAGAATGCTAGTTTTACAACAATGAGACCTTTTGTAACAGAGAATATAAGCTTTACCATACTGGTAATACCTGTTAAGTGTTATGGCTGATGTTAACAAATGTTGGTCAGCTTATTTTATAGTAGTAGTGTTGTTTGGTTTGTGTGATTGCTTGAATGAGAGGTCATTGTGCTGTTGGTAGCTCTTGTTACGTTGCACACCTATTGTTGACTTGTTTGCCATGCATTGCTTTTTGAAAATAAAACTAATTTGTCTTTCATAACAATAATATTAATACTAATAATAATAATAAAGAAACAATATTACTCTCTTTAAGTTCAGCGTCCCAATCATTTAGTGATTTGTGGGGACACCATTGAGCGAGTTTTTGTGTGTATTGATATTATTTCAGTGGGTGTATGACGTCTCAGCACCGTCGTTTTTACGTGTATGTCATAGGCAATGTTTGATGATGGCATGACTTGAATGATGATGTCATTATAATATTTCAATATGTAATGTCCTGATGTATATTTTGACTCATAATCCACGTTGCTCATTATGTTCATTACATTGATTCTGACCTAAACCGATGATGTAATTTGGATGGACATTGTTTTTGTTTGTTTTTTTCCAACTGTTTCCAAGGTCCCAGGCAAGACATTTCCAGAAAAGATTGCGAACCGCATTAACATTTATTTCATCCGCTGGTGTGACAAATTTAAATGTTGTGAAATGCAAATCCTGTTCAGCATTGTTTTTATATGTAGGCGTGATAAAGAGTTGGTCTTTCTTTGCAGGTACACAAACATCTGTATCAGTATCTGCAGATAAATAGACAAAGAATGATTATGGCACGACTATGTTTATAATAATCATTACCACCCACATGCCTCCTCACCCAAATACAAATAACATGTTGGAGCGCTTAGTGTATTGAAGTATCAGTGTGCCAGTTTGGCTTTACTTGCACAATATTCCCTGTGAAAAGTGAATGTCAACATCTTGATGACCAAGTAGAGCAGTTATTCCAATGATTCAATTGTGCAACAGAAGTACACATTGTGTCCCCAGCCAGCCATGCACAGAAATACAGTCCATTCCATCAGTCTTTCCAGATTGTGTCCCCAGCCAGACATGTAGCACAGAAATACACTCCAGTCCATCAGTCTTTCCAGTGCGCACCATAACATGTCGCATGTAGTCCAACATTATAGACTGGGTCATGTAAATCTAGGTTTACGAGGTAATCTGTGGTTCGGTCCATCTGCACGGGAGCTGTCTTGCCTGCGGTATGGTTTGAGTATTATTATTTTATCCGTTTGCGTATTCACCCGATTGTGTTTTATATTAGTTGGCTCATAAAGGAATACCTGTGCATTATTTTGTATGACTTTGTAGAGTGAAGCGGGGTGCTTGCGGAGCGGGTGTTGTATATCCGTTCACAGCGATTCTCTTGACAAAACACTTGGCGAATTTATCTATGAATGACGGAGCTTCAAATATGATGACTGTTGTACACCTGGTATCGAGTGTGCGCAACATAACATTAAAGTTCCTGTTGTTTTGTAAAACACATTTGTTACTCAGTGTTTGGTGCATATGTGTGCGTGTGTAAGCTTTTAAAATCACGACTGTTCCTGTCTATCTCATTTGTTCTTTCTCGTTCCTAGTGTGTTGTATCAATCTACTATCTTCTTTGCTAAACGTCACCTACCTTTGTTCTTGAAAACTCTCCCACAACTCCTTTGTGTATGGGGTCTGTTGTGTCAACTTAGAGATATTGGACGCTTTCTGCCAAATGGTCATTAGGGCTTTCTATTGTATTATTATATGGCAATGTAGGCATTTTATATGTATGTTTTTTGTTAATATTTTCTATTTCTTTATATTCTTTTTTGTTTTTGTAAACGGGGGTTCGATAAATTAGAATACAGCCTCAGCGTACCCTGCATGAGATGCCTTTATTGTAAAGTGACCGGCTGCTGGAGTGCATTCAGTTTTACCACTAGGGTAATTGTAGATTATAGTCACACGACACCGTAGCGTATAGGCGACTACTGGTCACATTATTCTGACACCAGCGAACCAGTTGATGGTAAGGGGAAAATAATATGGTCACACGTTGGCCAATCCGTGATTCGAACCAGGTACTTTTCGGTTACTAGTAAGATGCTCTACCAACTGAGCTACCCGGCCCCACCCTTTAGGGTTGTTTCAGCAGATCTTTTTCATACGAATCGGGGATGAGTCTTCTTTCAATCAATAACTCTCTCTCTCTCTCTCTCTCTCTCTCTCTCTCTCTCTCTCTCTCTCTCTCTCTCTCTCTCTCTCTCTCTCTCTCTCTCTCTCTCTTGAAAATACGTTCTTATTTAATTTTCTTCTTTTTCTCTTTGTTCTTAAATATTATTTAAAACGTAACACTGCGACAAACGCAAACAGTGGCGCATGCTAATCAGCGGAATAATGTAGTTCAATTATAATAATTTCGGTGTATTTTCAATGCAAACATCTTCTTTTACCAAATAGAACAAACCCCCCAAAATAGAAGTAGAGATTTGGGTGTGAATAGTGTTATGTTGATGTTATTCGTCACAGCAAGTTCTGACACGCATGAGGTCACTAAAAGCATCTAAAATTGTCGTCACCAGATGATATCGGACGTCATTCTACTGTGTGTTTCTGTCTGGAAGAGATCTCTCCTCCAATAGGCCTAGGGGAACTCGGCCCACTGGCTGTAATCAACGGACAGCACTACCACCATTGCCACCACCACCAGCAACAACAACAACAAAAGCAACTGCAGTAATAATATCATTTGCATCAGGAGTCCAGCCATGAAGCTGTCAGTCATCCGCTTGGCGCTTCTTCTGCCGTTGCTTCTGGAAGGTTTGTACCATTTGTGTGTAAGTCAACACTGAACCGCCAGAGCCATCATACTGCTGAGATGGACAGTGAAAAATGGCCCCTTTTACCTTCCCCCGCCACGGGATTCGAACCTGTGTGGCCGGTGTGCCAGGCGAACGCTGTACCACTGAGCTACGGCGGTAGTTCATTACCCCACTACCCCACTTTCCTGGGCTGATTAACCCCATGCCTGCCTATGGTGGGTGTAGGCGTTCAACTTCCATGCTCGTTTGTTCACAATTTCTTTGACTGCGATGATGATGATGATGATGATGATGATGATGATGATGATGATGATGATGATGCCCATATCATAATGACAACGACGCTTTTCAATTAACCCATATCAGCCTGAATTTTTTTCCCTGACGTTTTGCGTGTTTTCTGAGATCAAGTATTGGTTTAAGACTGGATCTCACATTGTTTTTGGTTTTGTTCTGCGTTTCTTGTGTCTGGAGCATGTTTTACAAGCGTCCCCATATGGGGACGCTAGGCACAAATACCCACATGTTTTAATACATACACAAACTGTGAGCAAAGAGCACTTGAACACGGTAAACGTCTTTAATTTACTGCAAGTAATGTTTCTAACACTGTAATTGTGTCTACTTATGTTGCTAAGCATTATTTTGAACATAAATAAAATAAAGTAAAATAAAATACAATAAAACCTGGGAGAGAAACATCTGGAGAAAATTTCCATAAAGTCTTAGTAAGCATTGTTACTCCAAACATCAGTTCAGTTTATGTCTTCAAAAAGATTCTTCAATAAAAACACAAGGCTCATTTCAACCTGCTCAAGGGGAGGTATGGAACACCACAAAGCACTTGTGGTGCAAACCAACGCCGCACTTGGTACAGATCTGTTGTGCTTTCTTTCCGCAATGTGCGCACCTTCTCTGCTTTGTGATGCAATCCTCAAGAGGATCTTTGCCATCAAATCTAACTGCTGCTGGAACTCTTCCTTCCAACCTGGGTGTTCGACCAAGGGGACGACCGATACGTAAAGGTTTTTGTGCCCGTTTCAGATATGTGTTCGCAATGGCACGACAAACAGCCAGGAGATCCATGGTAGATTCCTCTGCAGCAGATGTTGCACGGTACATGTGCCATGTCTGCTGGACACAGAGATCCAGAGAGAAAGAGAAAATGGCCCACCACCATTTCTTGGACCTGATGCCCACTCTATACTTGTGTATGCTTTGATCCATGCGATCTACGCCACCCATGGTTTTGTTGTAGTGGGAGATGACAGATGGCTGATCAATCTTCATAAACTTCTTTGTTGATCTAGACCAGCGGGTGGCTGACTTCACTGGATTGATGCCGACAGTGTTGGAAGCGACATTGACAACATTGAAGATGTGCAACGATCGCTGTCTTGTGTTTTTCAAGTCAGTCATGAAACAGCAGAATTTGAGCATCGATGAAAGCATGATTCCCTATTATGGGAGGCACGGAGCCAAGCAGTTTATCAGGGATAAGCCTATACGATTCGAGTTCAAGATTGTGGGTGCTGACAACCCCGTTAGGATTTGCTGTTCGGTTCGAGCCGTACCAGGGAGCCAAGGGACGCCAGCCTGTTGTAGAGTACCCAGGCTGGCATGGGTGGCTCCGTTGTCGTGGATCTCATCGCTGAGCTTCAGGAAGAAGGGTCAGGGGATAATTATCATTTGACATTCGACAACCTCTTCACATCCTTGAAACTTGTGGACTGTCTGTCACAGAAACGCATTGGATGTACCGGTACCATTAGAGCAAACAGGCTGGAAGATTGCCCAGTGAGACCAACTGCAGACATTCAGAAGACCGAATGTGGGACCTTTGACTACCAAGATGCTAAGTCTGGCCTCCTTGTAGTGCGCTGGAATGAAATTCTCATGTAATGTTTGCGCTTGCATCAGCATCAGTTTCCTGGTCTTCAAGTTGAATTCTGCCTTGCGGACCGGAGATAGTAGCTGTTGCCTTCGCTGCAAGCTGTCGTCCACACAGGTTGTGAATCTGAACATCGCCATCTTCCTCATCACTATCATCACTAAGGCCATCAACTTCTGTTGGATCAATATATATATCAGCTTCTTGAAACATTCCATCGGCCTCCAGCATGTCTATGACCTCATTTACTGTGAAGTTTCTGAGAAAAAAATCAGAAATAAAAGCTTGAGAAAACATGTGGGCATTTGTGCCTAGCGTCCTCATACGGGGACACCGGTTCAACATCATGCTGTAGCCAAACCATTCACTTTATCCAAAAAATACAGAAAACATTTCTAGAATACATAATGGCTTTATGTTTTCTTCAGCAATATTATTATAATTGTTTATAATCACAAAAGTACAGTTTTTCCTTCTTTGAGAATTCATTCTGATGCTTTTCACCACGTGGATTACACAAATATGGCGGGAAAGGAAATGCACTGTCAAGTGAAGAAACTCTAAAAACCGATTTAATTATTCCTTGTTCTCTCCCTTACACTGCTGATGTGGAGTATTTGTTCATTATTAGAAGTTTCATATAGGAAAACAAAGAAACGCCGGGCGTCCCCATATGGGGACGATAGGCTTATATGGGTTAAGACGATGATGACGAGTCAGAATATTCGACAAGTTAATTGCGAGCCTTTGACAGAGATAACAAGACAACGCTATTCAACGACGACGATGAAGTCGACGACGACGCGACGATGGTGGTGGTGGTGGTGGTGGTGGTGATGATGATGATGATGATGATGATGATGATGATGATGATGATGATGATGATGATGATGATGATGATACGAATACGAATCTTTATTGTCCATAGTTAAAATACAATAACATGGAAATTTGTCTTTAGTAGCACAAAGACTGAGACGAAAAGATTAAAAACTAAAAAATATATTAACAGTTTTTGTTATATAACATTAATAAAGACAATCATACGCATAATAAATAGCTTACCCCTCATTGCACAACTCACATCGTATCACATTACATCATCACAGTACATATTAGAAGAAAAATGTAGGTAACTGGGGGTATCACAGTTTGCTTAAATTGCGGATTGCACTTGGTAAATAAAAGTGGCCATATAAGTTTCTTTTCCAGGCCGGGGTTCTAAACCTCCGACCTGAGGGCAACAGTTCAAATGATCTACACATGGGATGACTGTTATCAGACCTGATCTTTTTAGCTTTACTTTTCACAAAATCTTTATATATTTCTGTTATTGGCTTTTGTGTCTTTTCTATCACTTTGCTAGCTAGGTTTACAATACGGTTGAGTCTGTTCCTGTCTCTAATGCCAAGATTTCCGGACCAATGTTAAAGCATAGAATACTTTCTACTAAAGATCTGTAAACCATTTCTAAGATATGTGCATTGACCACAAAATTTTTCAACTTTCTTACTAGATACATCCTTTGATTGGCCTTTTTGCAAATAAAACCAACATGATCACTGAACTTCAAGTTCTTGTCTAAAACCGTCCCTAACAACTTAAAAGTTTCAACCTGTTGACATTTCAGATGCGATTTTCAGGGGGCGAAGCAGGGCAAGATCTCTAGCACGGCGTTCTTCAAAGCAAATTTCTTTAGTTTTAGTTACGTTTAGCTTTAAATAACTTTCACTGAACCAGGTAAGAAGCGTACAAGTAAAATCGAAGTATTGCGAGAGAGATTGTTCATCTTTTAGCCTATTAGAGCCATGTCATCCGCAAACTTTATCAAAGTGAAAATGTTGGTGTCGCATGTCAGTTCGTTGGTATAGAGAGAAAACAAAACCGGCGAGAGGACACAGCCCTGCGGCGCCCCGGTGTTTACAATAATCTCGTCGGACAAGATACCGTCAATACTGACCCTCTGTGGCCTATCGCGGAGAAAGGAACGAATCCAGAGAACAAGTCCTGGACTAACGTCAAGGTCAAGAAGACGCTTGATTAGTAAATGGGGTTGAAGCGTATTAAACGCAGAACTGCAATCCATCATAAGGCCCTGGACAAAAGTACCTGAGGTATCAAGATGTCTAAAAACAGAATCAAGTAAGGTCAAGGTTGCGTCCTCTACCCCGCGTTTTGCCTTGTAAGCAAACTGCAGAGGGTCCATGCGATTTGCCACTGAGTTAGTCAGCTAACTACAAAGCAGTTTTTCCATGCATTTACAAACCACAGAGGTCAAGGCGACAGGCCTAAAATCATTCATTTCTCTGGCATTTGGCTTTTTAGCAACTGGTATTACAGTAGTGGTGCGCCATGATCTTGGAACAAAATGATAATTCATTAAAAGTTGAAAAAGGCGAGTAAAAACACAAGATAACTGACGATGATGATGATGAGGATGATGATGGTGATGGTGATGATGATGATTTTTGCTAACGATGACCGTGGTTTTGAGAAGCGTAATTAAATGTGATGATTTCTTTTTATGTTGCAGATGTCAATTGTGAGTATTCGAACACAAGACTCATCAGGTTTGATTGAATGGTTGATTTGGTTGTATGATAGATGAACAAATTGATAGTAGGCCTATTACCGCTCTTATCCATATGATTATATATAACATATCTCTTCCAAACCCGCTGAGGTGAAATACTTAGGATTAACAATCTAGGATTGAAGTTTTAAGGAAGTGAATTGTCAATTGAACAAAGAACGAGAATGGGCCAATTCACGAGTTATTCCTCCTTAGTTATTTTAGTCCAACATTTATTTAGTTAGGTTTTGACCCACATGCCTAGCAATGTGAGTCTCACACCCTCCCCCCACCTTACACCACCCACCCCCACCCACCCACCATTTTGTTTTCAACATTTTTGCAAATCTGTGCGAGAGAAGTCCTAAATAGTCCAAAAATTACATTAATAACATTTGTTTAAAAAAAAAATTCCCCTCCGTCTGTCGGTCTGTCCGGCGTCCGCCGCCTGGGAATGCAAAACTTTGAAGTGGATTAATATCTCAGAACCTATTTCAACTATCATAACCAAACCTGGTAAGATGGTGCATGAGACCTCATAAATGATCAGTGAATGAATGACTTCACTTTAAGGTCAATGTAACAGAGTCAACAACTGTTAATTTCAACAAATGAAAAATTTTCAAAAAAGTCACTTTACTTTTTTTTCTTTTAGTTATTATTATTGAATATGATTCTTTGATACATGATCAGTGAGGCACACATCCTATGCACATTTGGTCAATCTCACTCCAAGGTCAAGGTCATTGGAGCTGTCCAAAGTTAGTAAAGCTACTTTGAAGTGACCTTGACCCTAAACTATGAGAGATATATAGTTTAAATTTGTTGTATTTAGAGACGATAGATTGATCTTTCATATGTGTTCCCTTTTTGCGTTGAGGGTCAAGGTCATTATAGGCCTTCAGTGATGTCCACGAGGCCTCGGACATCGGTCATGGTCCGATTCGTTTGGAAAATGACCGAATGCAAACACCTGTGTCCCGTCAAATGTCCGATTCTATTGCGAAATTAGCGGTCATTGTCCGATAGTAATATGACTAGAGCGGTCACTGCAAGAAACATCTGTACAAACTGGGGTGTCAAAGCTGTTAAAACGAGTTTGAATAGTGGACAATGCTAGACTATTATCACTCTTTAGTACATTCCGTCGAACAACAAAAGGGCCGCAACTCTCGACACTTTTGAAAGGGAAATAACCGACACCATACTTCCTCTGCAACGATCTTACTACGCTCAAAATGCCGCCGAAGAAAAAGCTTTGTGTTGCTAAAGGGCAGTCTGTTTTGAGCTCGTTTTTGAAGAAAAAAATCTGAATGTCCTATTGCTTTTATGTAGTCAGGACATGATGTCCGATTAGTTTTATGATTTAGGACATTTTGTCCTATTGCCCTCTAATCCTAGGAACACCACTGGGCCTTGCAAAAAAAAACTTTTTAAAAATAGGTCTTCGTACAGTGGAATGGTTGTTTATTTAACCCATAGAATGCAGCAACACTGGGTAATTTTATCATACATGAGCATGAGAGATTACGTGAAGGTCAAGTCATCCCAAGGTCAAGATCATTGAAAGTTAAGGTCATCCCAAGGTCACAGTTTTTTGGGCATATAAATACACTTTTTGCTGTATTATTTGAAATTACATGAATTTGGAGTTTGAGGTCAAGTTCATCTCAAGGTTAAGAGCATAGTCGAATCAAAGTCAGTATTACTTTGACTTTTAATGCCAATGTTTCTTTTTTTTTTATGGGCACTCATTTTCATGTTAAATATTGCAAGTTCCATAAGGAGCACGTGAGTCATATGGGTTTAGCCCTCTTAGTTTGTTGTTACGAATGTTGATGGTTGCAGTTGTTGCTCTTTCTTCTTCTTCTTCTTCTTCTTCTTCTTCTTCTTCTTCTTCTTCTTCTTCTTCTTCGTCGTCGTCGTCGTCGTAGTAGTAGTAGTAGTAGTAGTAGTAGTAGGCTAGTAGTAGTAGTAGTAGTAGTAGTAGTAGTAGTAGTAGTAGTTGTAGTTGTAGTAGTAGTAGTTGTAGTAGTAGTAGTTGTTGTAGAAATAGTAGTAGAAGTAGTAGTAGTAGTAATAGTAGTTGTGGTAGTAGTAGTTGTAGTAGTAGTAGTTGTAGAAATAGTAGTAGAAGTAGTAGTAATGTTATTTTATGGCTATTGTATGCTTTAGCAGCTGAGAAAGTGCTGGATAAGTCAAGCTCATCATCCGACATTGCAGACAACTGATGACAATCTTTGGCACCCTGGATGGGGCAGAACGGCCCTAGGGCTTGCTGGGGGGATTTATGTAGTTGCGCTTGTCCAACTAGGAGGACATGAGCGTCAGGATTGTTAAAGTCCGTGCTATGGAATGCTTTCGTGCACAGACCTCGGTTAACACAAGTGCTTTATACTCACATCCGAAGGATTATTATTATTATTATTATTATTATTATTATTATTATTATTATTATTATTACTACTACTACTACTACTACTACTACTACTACTGCTACTACTACTACTACTACTACTACTACTACTACTACTACTACTACTTGATTATTTGGATGCAGCGTATATAGACCCAAGCGGGGCCAAAACCGGCGGTATCGATTACTCGAATATGGATCATTCGACCAACGCCTCAAGCATCCTGACCGCCCGGCAGGGTTTCTTCAGCCTCTTCCTCCCGCTCCTCTGTTACCATGTCGTAACCAATCTCATGACGTCACTTTCGTCTACTTGACGTAAACAACGTTTTTTTCCCCCCGCTTGCTACCAAATTCTGATCACAAAATGCTGAACGCTTTAAACAATAAAACTGTGTTTGCGTTGTACAAAAATTTCTTCTTCTTCTTGTTCTTGTTCTTGTTCTTGTTCTTCTTTCTTTCTTTCTTTCTTTCTTTCTTTTTTTTTTTTTCGTTCTTTCTGACTCTCTGACTATAGTCTTACTGGACATTGGCTTTGCTGTCGTTTCCTTTCGCTTTTCATATACGCAACAAGCATGCTTAGGGATGGATACCTACAAGTTTACATCATCATCATCATCATCATCATCATCATCATCATCATCATCATCATCATCATCATCATCATCATTATCATCATCATCATCATTATCATAATAATCATCATCATTATCATCATCACCACCACCACCACTATTTCTTTCTGTCTGTCTTTGTAGCTCAGAATGTTGGTCTGACACAGCGATGATCCAGGTTGGAATACAGTGGTGGGGTGGGCAAGAGTAAGGTGGCCTTTTTCACTTGTTATCTTTGTATGATTGATCTGGTGGTTCAGTGTTGATTTAGGTCCCTAACCCTCTTCCCTGGGATGATTATTCCCGCCTGCCCTATCTCCAATGGCGAGTGTAGACGTTAAACCTCAATGTTCGGCTATTCATTATTTGTTTCATTTTCTTTCTTCTTCTTTCCATCATCGTCATCGGGACTTTCGTTTTCAACGAATTGGGGCGAGTCGCTATGATCAGTCTCTTCAACGCTGTTGAAGCAGTCTGCGCGAAACTAGAACGTTTATCTCTGTGGTGGCAGGAGGGGCACGTGACATCGCTGCTCCTATGTGTTTTTTGCCCTAAAAGTGCAGCTTCTAGTTTTCGACCTTGGCAGTGGCCGGAAAAACGGAAACAACACATCCATTGCGACCCAAAACGTATACGATTGTTTGCCACATGCCAAAAGGGTAACACAGTTATCTCCTTGCCTTCACCCCCAAACACCCATTCTGTACTCACTAATCGATTAGTCCTCCGTGCTGCAATGTCTGAAAATCAAAATGGCCAACACCCATCCACACTTGATAGAATTTGTGTTGGACTACCTTCAAGTTTCTCATAAGCAGAAGCCAACTTTTATGTACGGTACTTTCCCTGCTATTAACAGGCGCATTACGGCTGTCTCTTGCGAGGCACTAATTATGATTAGGTTTTCACATTCCCGATTCTAGCACACCACAGTTGTGAAAAGGCCAACGTACGTATTATTTTATTCGTGTCGAAAACCTGAGGAATGCGGCTTATATACCACAAATAGGTAAGCCGACCTCCATATGTCGCTGCGACATCAAGTAAAAATAAGCTATTTAATGGAATTGTGTATTTTGGCAACGTGCCACAGATCAACATTACTGTGACTGCGTGTTATAATAATGAACGAGACCTTTATCTCCAGAAAGTGTTACAAATATACTTGTTCTTTTCTTTGAAATTCTGTACACAAGAACTCAGTAGGTCTATATTATGGAGCAATCGTACACTCTACTTTTTTTTTTTTTGGCTTACTATGCACATTTATTTGGGAAAAACTGCGTGTACTTTGGCAGTGCACGCGCACCTTTGGCAGTGAGGGCACTTGAGAGTAGACCCTGTTGAACTAGAAGCCTGCACCGATACAACATGAGATCAGCGATAGTTTCGATCAAAACAACTTTGCAGAAATGTACTTATAAAGCGAGTAGTTCTTCTTCTTCTTCTTCTTTCGTTGGGGGCTGCCACCCTCAGCTTATTGAGGACTCTGCAACCAAATGCTGGGTATGTTCTTGTTACCGGCACTCACCCGTCTAGGACATGAGCGTCAGGATCTTTAAAGTCCGTTATGATGGAGTGCATGCGACACAGACTAGACCTCGGTTTATACTCTCATCCGAAGGAGTAGGAAACAAGAGTAAAGTGTTTTCCCAGGGACACAACACAATGGCCCGGATAGGGCTTGAACCCGGGACCTTCAGATCCGCAAGCCAAAGCTCTACCATTAGACCACCATCTAGTTGTAAGTCGTCTTACTTGTGCTTAACGGAGGGAAAACAAGAGGGGTGGGGAGCAGAGGGAGAAAGGCGTGGGGGAGGAGGTAGAGAGAGAGGCAGAAATGTGGAAGTGTTTTGTGTTAGCACATGACGAAGTGGATCGTGTAAAAGGACAAACCAACACAAATGGCCGCAAATACTTAGTTGTTGTTTCAGCTGTAGTTGTTGGTGGTGGTGGCGGCGGTGGTGCTCTTGCCTACTTAGTCTTTGATCTTCTTCGTCAGCCAGTACAATGTGATGTATATACATTGTTGTGCATGTTCGTGCATCGAATTTTGCAATAGTTTCTATCATCATCATCGTCGTCGTCGTTATCGTCATCATCGTGGTCATCATCGTCATCATCATCATCATCATCATCATCTTTTTCTTCTTTTCTATCTTCGTCGTCGTAATCATCAACATTATCGTCATCGTCGTCGTCAGCATCTTCATCATCTACTTCTTCTTCTTTTGTATCTTCGACATCGTCATCGTGATGATGATGATCATCATCATCATTATTATTATTTCTTCTTCTTCTTCCTTCTTCTTCTTTTCTATCTTCGTCATCGTCATCATCATCATCATCATCATCATCATCATCATCATCATCATCGTCTTACCATCTCGATGAAGAAGACGTTAATAAAACAACCAACCAAATATCATCATCATCATCATCATAATCATCATTTCTTCTTCTTCTTCTTCTTCTTCTTCTTCTTCTTCTTCTTCTTCTTCTTCTTCTTCTTCTTCTTCTTCTTCTTCTTCTTCTATAACAATCACTTTGCTTCTTCGCCGAATTTTTTTTTCTTCTTTTTCTACAGGTACTGTATTGAATTTCCTATCCTATCCTATCCTATCCTATCCTATCCCATAACTCGGAGGTTGTAAGGGCACCACAGATGATTTAACCAGCGTACTCCATCTTTCCCTGTCCTCAGCAACCCTGAATGTTTCGCTCAGTGTCAAACCAGTCCATTCTCGAATGTTGTCCTCCCGCTATCTCGGTCTTTGCAAGACTTGATGATCTGGTGACGTGGCCATACCATCGGAGTTTACGTTTTTTCACCACTGTGAGCAGGTCATCGTGTTGTCCAATGGCTTGTTTGATGGTCTGTCGGACTTCGTCGTTGGTGATGTGCTGGGTATAGGAAATGCCCATAAGTCTTCTGTAGCACCTCATCTCCTTGCTTTGTATTCTTCGTTGGAGATCTGCTGTGAGGGTCCAAGTTTCGCAAGCATATAGACAGATGGAGATGACAAGGGAGCGCAGCAGCCTTACCTTGGAATGTAGATTGATGGTCCTGTCTTTCCAAATGGGCTTCAACCTCGCCAGGGCAGCAGTTGTTTGTGCGATCCTGTTAGTCAATCTAAATTTAAAAAGTACAGCACTAATTTCCTATCCGTCTTCTAATAATTGATCTTCCTACCTTTACACGACACTCTCGACTGAGGAATGGTTTTTTTCTGTTTGTTGTGTATTACGTGAGAGCATTCGTATCACGTAAGCGTCTATGTTGATAAACAGTGCTGCTCTTTGAGTCTGATTAATTGTGGGAAATGCGGGTAGACTATATAACATCAATTATTATTATTATTATTATTATTATTATTATTATTATTATTATTATTATTATTATCAACAGCAGCAGATCATTATAAGCAATAGCAAGACAATTTATTACAATGAACCCTTTGACTGCCTTTGACGACTTATCTCGTCATACAATAGTGTGACGAAATATGCCAATGGCGTTTCATCTCGTCATCCTCGTTTTTTACTTTTTGTTTGGGTATTCACAACTTTCCGGCACCTCTCATAAAAACTCGTGGGTATCGCCATTATAAATTAAAACGAGGTTAGCATGAAACCAAGTTCCGGTCTAGCTTGTTTTGCTTTTATCAAAGCTTGATGCGTGACTTTTAAATATGGCAAATTGCCGAAAACGACGATTGTTAGAGCCAGAAAACGAGTGGGATAAGTATAAAAACGATGGAGGAAGTACATGCTCAGTGAAAGGATGCAAAAAACAATCGTAGAGGCCTGTATTTGTGGCGACATCGGAGGTGCGTCGATCATCGACAGAAAGTGAAACAGGACCTGAAGACTCTTGTAGTTTTCCATAGCTTCGCCGTCGCAACCTTCACAAAACAAAACACGAAGTAACTGACTATGTTAGGCGAGCGTTGTGGCCAAGTGGGCTATGGCGGGACTAACTTGCCTTGTCCACAAGCCAGAAACCAATGGCGCCTGACAGGTGTGGGTTCGAGCCAGCATCTGGGCGTTATGTTTTTCCGAATATTTTTCAAAAATTCACAAATAATGTTAGGTAGGTAGGGTTTAGGCACGCCACTGGCGATAGAAAGGGATAATAAACTGCAGCAACAAAAATAAAAATATGTGAGGGTACGATACAGGTGGCCAGTGACACATGTTATTATTCTTGAATATTTGGAAATAACTCACTAAAACACGCGGAGAAAAAAAACGGAAGTATGTTTCATTGAGGGGATTCCCGTTGGTGCATAGG
This sequence comes from Oncomelania hupensis, assembly GCA_036898135.1. Taxonomy (NCBI): domain Eukaryota; kingdom Metazoa; phylum Mollusca; class Gastropoda; order Littorinimorpha; family Pomatiopsidae; genus Oncomelania; species Oncomelania hupensis. The sequence continues at coordinate 13,333,594 of CM072523.1, read as the reverse complement.
ATAGCAGAAAAGTGTGTTAAACGGTCAGCAACACAAATACAGCAGTTGGAAAGGTCAGAACATTGGCTGTTTAACATTCATACGTTAGGTATGACAACCCTAGCTCTTCATTGCCGGGTGGTCACCCGCCCTCTGCACTCACCCACACTTTCAAAGCTGATCTATGCGCCAAACAAGGACATAGACGAAAAAATTAAAGGGACGCAATGCTGTGCATCCATACGTCAAAAATACCGTAAAGGCGATGCGACGGCCTAGCTCCCTCTTTCTCACTATCTCTCATTTGACTACAAGTAAATAAATTTGTAAAAGAGTAACAAAATAATGAATTTTATTTTTTTCAGATAGCTTATATTTGTGTAGAAAAACTGAAGTGTATTTTTTAAACTGTAGGCTATAGAGCGGAGTGTTGTACTTAGTTGTTGCTAATATTGTTGAAGTGTTATTGTTTTGTACATTTTTACAGTGGCCAGTCAGGCGCCAAAACCTGATCATTACAAATATCATCAGACGATAACAAATATCATGGAATAATTACAAATATCAAGGGATAATGTCAATTATCATTGAAAAGTTACAAATATCTTCGCGTGCTCCTGTTTAATTTTCAGTTTTGGCTCTAGCAATCCGCCTGGAACATAATAATTACAATCTTTAATTCATAATTATAATTTTTTACGTGATTATGCTTAATTCTGGCTAAGGCGGCTTATTAGCTCCAAAACTTGCATTTACAGATATCAGTGATAATGGTAATTAACACGTGTCCTGTTTAATTCACATATATGACGGCCTACTAGCGCCAAAAGCTGATAATTACAAATATCATGGGATAATTACAAATATCAACGACATATTTAAAAATTAACACCTAAATATTGTAATTATCCTATCCTGTCCCGTAACTCGGAGATCGTAGGGGCACCACAGATGATCAGTGTCCTCAGCAACACTCATGGCTTCGCTCAGTATCAAACCCGTCCATTCTCGAATTTTGTCCTCACGCCTCTTTTCCGGTCTCCCTCTTCTTCTACCTCCTTGCACTGTGCCTTGCAGGATGGTCTTTGCAAGGCCTGATGATCTGGTGGCGTGGCCATATCATCGGAGTTTCCATTTCTTCACCACTGTGAGCAGGTCATCGTGTTGTCCAATGGCTTGTGTGATGGTCTGTCGGACTTCGTCGTTGGTGATGTGCTGGGTATAGGAAATGCCCAGAAGTCTTCGGTAGCACCTCATCTCCATGCTTTTTATTCTTCGTTGGAGATCTGCTGTGAGAGTCCATGTTTCGCAAGCGTATAAGAAGTTGGAGATGACAAGGGAGCGCTGCAATCTTACCTTGGAATGTAGACTGATGGTCATGTCTTTCCAAATGGGCTTCAACCTTGCCAAGGCAGCAGTTATTTGTGTGATCCTGGAGAGGTCTTCCTATCGGGACCCATTGTCTGATACAATGGCTCCTAATATATTTGAAATTATGCACTGTGTTGAGGGATTGGCCTTCGACTTTGATGTCCGTGTTGATGCAATTGATGTTGTTGGTCATCATTTTGGGCTTTTCTGCACTTATTTCAATTCCATAGGCTCTGGAGATGGTGTCAAGCCTCTGTACCAGCTGTTCAAGTTCTTGTTCCTCTCCAGCCAATCCATCAATGTCATCCGCAAAACGAAGGTTGGAGATTGCTTTACCCCTTATGCTGACTGTGTCTTCGTGATCTGCAAGGGCATCTGACATGATGCGCTCTAGGAAGATGTTGAAGAGCGTTGGAGAGAGTAGGCATCCTTGACGAACACCGATTGTTGTTCTGGACCAGTTTTCGATGGCGCTGTTATGGAGGACTGCACTGGTAGCCTTGTCATACAGGCTTTTGATGACTTCAATAATTTTAGGGATGATGTTGTACACTCTCATGGTTGTCCACAGAGCTGCATGCCAGACTCGGTCAAACGCCTTCTTGAAATCTACGAACACATGATATAGATGTTGTTGGTGCTGTATGTATTTCTCGCAGATTATTCTGAGTTGAAAACCTGTTCAGTGGTACTTCGCCCTGCCCAGATTCCTGCTTGTTCTTCAGCTATGATTTGTTCAGCTTGGGGTTTCAGCCTGGTGAGTATTATTTTCAGGAGGACCTTGCTGGGATGGCTGATGAGGCTGATGGTGAGGCAATTTTCACACTTCTGAAGGTTGCCTTTTTTGAGAAGAGTGATGACAAGCGACTGGGTCCATGGTGTAGGCCACTCCCCACTCTGGCAGATTCCAAAGATGGAATTTGCTGGTTAAACGATCATCTGTGATGCCTCAACGACCTTCGAGTTACGGGATAGGATATGATAGATGTGTGTGTGTGTGTTTGTGTGGGTGGGTGGGTGGGTGGGTACCTCTTGTTGAGAGAGAGAGACTTTAGACTTTAAACTTTAAACGTTTAGTACTATTACAATGACAACATGTTACAAAGATAATAATTTTAAGCTTATTCTTACAATTATACTTTGTTTCAGACATCCACGCAAACATAATACATTTATGCAATCATTTAAACCTGCTACATTTTACATATATAAAAATTCCGCTAAAACAATTTAAAAAGAAGAACTTTTAAAAATCTAAACGTCATCTAAAAATTATAGTATTACAACATCGACCCTCGCCTTGAACAGCTCTTGAACTGCAAAAGCGCTATATAAGATTGGTATGGTAAGAACATTGTCATATTTGTTTAAAGTAAGTAAGCATCATATGATGGCAAAAGCGTTTTTTTTTTCAATAATGAATTTAAAATATGATTAAAAAGCATTGTTTGCAATGATTTGATTGTTTTATTTTGTTTAATGATAAGAGAAAGTTTATTCCTTAAAGACGGTACTCTAAAGCCAAAACTAGTGTTGTACAGATCAAGTGTTGATTTAGGTAGGATACAATTTTGGGAGTGGTATATATTTGATGATAAAGGTAAAAGGGAAAGGTAGTCCCATAGTAGGGGAGCGTGATGTTGGAGATCACACTTATCTTGGGCCAGCGTAATGAGGGTGATGCCCATCTCTCTCCCTCGCTGCTTTACCTTCCCCACCCTTAAGAGAGTAGGTACTCAGTCACAGTTGAGTCAACTGGGGGCGTTGTTATTTGTCGCTTCACGTTTTGCGGTCACCCATCCAAGTGCTAACCGCACTGGACGCGGTGTTTAACTTGCGACACAGTAGCGAGTGCTCCAACCACTGCGCTATCCGATGATGATCATTTATTTTAAAATTGTTTGAGATAATTTGGTACAATAGTGTTGTGAGCTTTAAACATAAGCATGATCATATTATATTCAAATTGTTTATTTAGTTGTAAATGTTTAATGTTGTAAATTTTTCATCTGTTGAAAGAGCTATGTAATTAAAAATTAATGTTACTGCCCGCCGATGCAATGAATTTTAAAAACATTATGACTAGCACCACTCAATACAGTGGAAGCATAATTACTATGAAAAAGACAGTGTGCATGGAAAAAAGCTGTCCTGGTATATTCAGGAACGAAACATACGTTTACATATTTGAGTAATGTGTTTATCATATTGGAATTCCGAATCAACAGTAACTCCAAGTACACAATGGTCTGTTACCTGGTTTCCACAGTTGTCTATTGTAATATTTAATTTTAAAGGCTGCAATTTTTTTTGTCTTGATGTGATTATCATGTACTCTTGGTTTTTTTAGGATGAAGGATCATTTGACTTAGACACCAGTGTATCACATCATTTAAATTATTGTGTACAGATGTTTGTATGGACGTAATGTCTTTCCCAGAACAATGTAATATACTGTCATCTGCTAACAAATCACAGATTAAATTATAATCTGATATTTGGAGCTGTAGATCATTTATATAGATACAAAATAGAAGAGGGCCTAGAATTGAGCCTTGAGGAATACCACACTTTACAGTGCCTTTTGCTGAGTAATTTCCATTAACTAACACTGTCTGTTCTCTGTCACACTTAAGTATTATTTGAAAAAAAAAGTTTCGGAATTTTCAGATAAACAGATAATTTACTGATCAAGTTGAAATGATTAAAATCGAGAAAAACAGCACCAGTAATTTGATTCTTATTAATTACAGAGAGCCAAGTGTCACATATTCTAACCAAAAGCAGTGTGGCATGGAATGATACTTACGAAAACCAGATTGAAATGTATGAAAAAGAACATGTTTTTTCATGAAAGAATTTACATGTTTATACATATGTTGTTCAAGTGGTTTAGACAGAACATTTAATAATGATATAGGTCTAAAGTTATTTGGATCAGAGAGAGAGAGAGAGAGAGAGAGAGAGAGAGAGAGAGAGAGAGAGAGAGAGAGAGAGAGAGAAAGAGAGAGAAAGAGAGAGAGAGACTTAGACTTAGACTTAGACGTTTTATTGAATAAACACAAAACAGGTTCATTTCAATGGGAAGGATGGGGTGGGAGATTCAGCGCGATCATGTGAAATCAGATTAAAAATGACAACATATGCAATAAAAATAAAATTACCAACAATACAAACTTAATGTTTCTGTACATTCCATATTCAAAAGCTTACAGAAATAACGAAATTTGATGCAAAATCCAAGAAAAAGGAAATACACACCAGAAAGAAGACTACAAAATTCTAATCTTAGAACTATACAAGACTACAAATTTCAGCACAAATGCAAAAGGAGATTTACCAGTCCGAATGCTTTGTCTCTCTTTCACCATCATTCATTCTCATTTATTATATCCATCTACTCTTCGTCAATTCTAGCTCTCGTCTTCATTCTGTCACCCCCTCTCGTTACATAATCCACAGGATTTTTTTTTTAACCTTATATGCCCATCCCATCTTTATAATCTAATACTCCTCTCTCCGCTACAAATTTAATACGCCTGTTCCAACTTTCAAATTTCAATACGTTCAAAATACAAACAAGAAACGTCATAAAAAGCAAAAATTCCTGCCAAGATTCTGTTCAATCCAAAACAACTCTACTGTAACTCTGCTCTCTTTCTGAATGCTTTATACAAAAACCTGGACAGCTCGCACACATTTGTTTGATCATCATCACTCATAATTCCAGAAATGTCAAAACCAGTATCTTTGTACTTTTCAAATATTGGTGACTCATTCCTTAATTCTTCGTATGCGGGACAAGCGAACAAGAAGTGAGGCTCATCTTCCACATCGTCTTTGCATACTGGACACATCAGCTGTTGTGGTGTTACTCCTGACCTGTATCTGCGTCTGTGTGTGTTGATCGGCGAGATGCCGAACCTGAACTGGACATAGGCAATTTTAAAGCATCGTAGCTGGTGACAGTCTACATAATGTTCCAGTTTAAACACCCTCTTGAACTGAGCATAGTACTCAAAGCGCTCGCTAGAAAAAAGTTTGAGTTCCCAGTCACTTTTGAATCGATTTAAAAGTCTTTCAAGGAAGCCAAAAACGACTTGACGTCACCAACACTTTGCTGTTGCCATGCTTCAACAAAACCATTGTCTAAAAACAAATTCTTCAAGTGAAAAACCCAGCATTTCTTACCAGAGTCACACATTGCACAAAGCATCAAATACGCTTTACGGGGAAGCCTCTCTGACGACATTGTAATTAATCGCAGCCAATATTTAACTGCTCTTAGTGTGGAGTTGACGTACAGTGGGTACCTACCCAAATCACCATACACCATTTTGTTGGGCGTTTGATGACCTACATGAAGGAATCGCTTGCATGCAAATAAATGCACTTTTTCTATAACTCCGAATTGATGGATACCCCACACCTCCGAGCCATACAGCAAAATTGGCATCACTTGAGCATCAAAAAGTTTAAATAAAATGCTGCTGGATACGTCTCCAAGCCTGGATAAACAAGTAAGTATTCTGGAAGCCCGTATTTTACCTTTCGTAGCCAGCTCACCAAGAGCTTGAGTTAATGATAGCTTGGTGGTAAAATGTAACCCTAAGTACTTGTAGCTGTTGACTACTTCAATGGCTTCATTTCCGTACCACCACTTCTCTTTCTCTGCTAGAAAACCCCCCTTTCGGAAGACAATTATTTTTGTTTTGGATAAGTTAACTTCCATACTAAAATTGTCTGCAAAATCTTTAAGAATATTAATTTGTTTTTGAAGTCCTGCAACTGAGTATGACGTCAACGCAACATCATCTGCGAATAAAATAATTAAAATCTGGATGAAGTCTGGGGAAAGCTGTACACCATGTATACCTTTGTGAGCGATTTCAAGGGCTAATTCATTTATTAAAAATGAGAATAGAGTGGGAGATAACACACATCCTTGTCTAACGCCACTGGGACACTCAAAAAACTCGGTTAAGCCGTCTGCACAACGTACGCATGCGCGAACTGACTTGTATATACTTTGAAGGATATGTAACATTTTTCCTCCCACACCAGACTTTCTTAAGGAATTCCACAAAACCGCTCTGTTGACACAGTCAAATGCCTTGCGAAAGTCTACGAAACACACATAAATTTTACCAGATCTTCTGAGTAAGTATTTTTGTACTATTGCGTACAATACAAAAATATTGTCGACTGTGGAATAGCCTCTCCGGAAACCACTTTGTGTTCTCTTCAATTTTAACGTTAGTCTCAGCCCAGTCAGATAACCGTTTGTTGAGTATGTGAGAGAAGACCTTTCCTAAAATACTGAGCAGAGACACTCCTCTGTAATTGTCCGGATTGTCTATGTTTCCGCTTTTGTGGATAGGCACAACAATGGCACCTGTCCAGGCGCTTGGATAATTTCCTGAGTCAAAAATACGGTTGAATAACTCCACAAGAAAAGATAGTGTCTGCGACACTGAAGTTTTAAGCATACCAGCAAGAACATCGTCAGGCCCCGGAGACTTATTCAGATTTACATGCCTGATTGCTGAAAGAATTTCCTGAGCACTAATGGGACAGTCAAGATATTCCACACTTTGTGGCTCCGGCCAAGTTTCAGCGTCCTCAGCTATAGTCGTTGAACGTTCCGAACCGGAATTAAAGACTTGTTTAAAATGTGTGAGCCATTCCTCCGCATTTATGTTTGGGCATTTGAGTGATGTTTGACAAATTGATCTGACTTCACTCCAAAACATCTTGGAGTCGTTCGCTTTAGCAGTTAAATTAGAAAGCTTTTTGCGATTGAATTCCTGCCTTTTGGTCTTCAATAAAAATCTGTATGATTTCCTGCACTCAACATACTGAAGTCTATGAGCAGTTTTCGTTTGTTCACACTGAGACCTTCGAAACAGTCTCCACCATCTACGTGTGTCTCTCTTAGCAGTCCTACATTCAACATCATACCATTTGCTTTGACGCGGGCCTGTGTATATTTTGCGTTTCATGCATTCCGAAGCTTGCAGAAGACCCAAGTTGAAACGGTCAACGGCTGCGTCTATAGACTCATTCAACAATACTGTGGCTTCGACGATTGCCGATTCAAATTTCGTTTCCTTAATGGCTTTCTCAAATAAAGGTTGTTTGGTCTCATCCCATAAGAGCTTTTCTACAAAATGTGACTTAACAATTGGGTCACAGATTTTATTCTGAAAAAAGGTAAGTGCAACAGGCAAGTGCTTAGATTCGAATCTCTCTTGCACTTCTAGTTTAAGATCTCCAATGAGTTCCTTAGATGCGATAAAGTAATCTACGGTGCTACACCCTGACGAGCAAACATAGGTAAAACTGCCTTTTTCATCACCATGACATGTACCGTTGAGAATGCTAATATTGCAAGTAGCGCACATCTCCAGGAGCAGCCTACCAAACATGTTCACTGTTCTGTCTTCTGACTGTCGTGAGCTATAGAGATCTGATTGTGCAATTGCCTGAATGTCGTCATAATCTGCGTTATGGTCTGCCATGTTGAAACTGCCAGTTCTAGAGTTAAAATCTCCGCTTAATAAATAATAACAAGAGTCCTGAAAGTCTTCTTTGTAATTGAGAAGGCACTGTTCAACAACACTCAATGTGGATGTGACTATTACCTTGTCCTGCTGATAATACGGCGAATCATACGGACAGACATAAACCCCGCAAAATATTACGTCTTTGTCACTCGAAAACATCCTCTTATCCAGTCTCAGCCAAATCGTATTGTCTTGGGTATGGTCCAGCACCCGAACCTGATTCTCAAATGATCGCTTTACTAACACCATAACTCCGCCACAACAACGACCATGCTGTGACAGTTTGATAGCCGGACTGATGAATTGGACGTAGTCCGGGAAGCAGTCAAGCGGATTCTTAAACTGAAGAAAAGTCTCGGTGAAACACACAATATCAAAACTTTGTACATAGTTAATAAAATTCGCGTCTCCTAATTTTCGACATAAACCTTCTATGTTCCAGTTGAGTATACACAGAGGTTTACGGGTTGTTTGATACGCGGCACTAGAATCTGTATTTATGTTAACTGTAACCCGAGAATCTGTCGCTAGCCCACCACCACCAACCGAAACAATGTTGACAGTGTCCTGACGTCATTGTGTTTCGTGAGTCTCAGGGTTGTCATCAGAAGCCAGAGGTCGTCGTTCATCGTGAGGAATGTTGTTAAAGTACGAATTGATCGACTTCATTTGCAGACGAGTACGTGGTCGATGCGGAAATCTCGTACCATGCCCCCCTCCTTCGGACGATGACAGTGACGCCGCGCAAGAGATCTCACAGCCACTCACTGGAGTACCGCGCCCAAATCCACGCAAAGCAGATCCCCCGCTACCGCCGCCCAGAACAACTCCGTTCTTTTCCTCATCCTCATCGGTGTCAGGTGTGCATCCTGTCGAAGCCCCTCGCCCAGCAGATCTAGGTGTGCGTCGATCGGTTTCCACATCCTCCCCATTCATGGCCTCATCGATCCTCTGCACCACGCCATCGACTACAAGGTTTCTGTTTACACCATCCAAACAAGCATCGATGTTATCATGTATGTCGTCATTGTCGTGTCTTTCCTTTTGCTTGTTTGTGTTGTATATATTGTCATTCCCTCGTCGTCGCTCTTTTTGTACTAGCC
>CM072523.1:13057075-13319575 GCA_036898135.1 Oncomelania hupensis | reverse complement strand
GGATGGTCTTTGCAAGACCTGATGATCTGGTGACGTGGCCATACCATCGGAGTTTACGTTTTTTCACCCCTGTGAGCAAGGTCATCGTGTTGTCCAATGGTTTGTGTGATGGTCTGTCGGACTTCGTCGTTGGTGATGTGCTGAAATACCAAATTATTATTATTATTATTATTATTATTATTATTATTATTATTATTATTATTATTATTATTATTATTATCATCGTCGTTGTTCAAGGGAAACAAAACTTACAAGTTGTCAAATCACTTGAAGAGTTAGGTCCCTTACTCCTCCCTTACTCCTCCTCTCCCTAACCCCCCACCCCCCTTCCTACACAGATCGATCTGTGGGGCTAACAGATAGCATTTAATCTTGAATATAAGATCTAAACTAGTATAAGAATAACAAATAATATTCCTTGCAGAACTTTATTTTAGATTTTTTTTTTTTTTTAACATCAGCGGTTTCCAGCGGTTGATCTGTGGAGCTGTTGTTAATGGTTGGTTTCGTATTGAAAATTTGACGCGATCATAGTTTAACAACTTCGAGGATACATATTTTTTCGGAATCAGCTCGTTATTTCTTTAGTTAATAGAAACACATATTTAAAATTTCAGAATTTATTATGCCTCTATGGACTCATTGTTTACCAAATGTGTTTCTTCAGGAACAGCTTTGCATGTCTGACAGCTTGTCCTGTTTCTTGTGAAAAGTTTGTGAAGGTAAAATTTACTTTTAATGTCTAACGTGTAGATTTTATTATATAATGGTACGGATTAGGTGAAACTTATATAAGTCAAACACTATAGATTTGATTTGCCCAAAGTTCTTGATACATAAAATAAAAATAACGCAAGGGATTCGTTTCCCGGTCACAGGCACCCGCTGTCGGTCAAATTCCATCCTAGCTTCCTGATTCTCAATATTGCTTTTTGCGCATTTAGGAAGTAATAGCAATGTATTTTAGCATTGTAAATGCCTTTTGATGTTGAATTATTAAATTCTGCAATGCATCAGTTCTTTTGTCGGAGACATGACCTCGATTGAAAGATTTATATACGATTTATATGCACATCATGTGGTGGTAGAAACACGCAAGGTCAAGGTCGCCCTATCAAACATAGCCCCCAAACATGAAAAGTTCAGGTTTAGAATTTATTTGAACATTGAATGTTAGTATTTTTAAAAATCTATTTATTGATTTATTTGTATGTAAAACATATAATATATTCTATAGATACAGTTTATTCAGATTTGAAACACAACTTGATTTTCTTTGCAAAAGATTACTTTTACAAATGAAATAAAAGTGTTGGATTAGCTACATAATGTTTGTGTTTACACAAAAACTCAGAATGACAAATTTTAACTACAATACAGTAATGAATCTTTCCTTCTCCCCAACCATCATTCACCGCTCTCTGCCTGACTAGTCGGTAATAATTATGCACAGATGTAGATACTGTATCTTACCCACCAAAAAAAAAACATATTTTTGATGAACGTCTTACGACGGTGCATTTTACCAACCAAAAAAAAAAATCATAGTTTTGATGAGCGTCTTACAACGGTCTTTTGAGGCCAGTAGATTACTCTGAATTCCTTATTTCTGCCATGATGCACAGGATTTTGGCTGTAGGCATTCAGATTTGTACTGTGCTTCACATGACAACCGATAATTCCATTTACCATGCATAAACGTCCATGAGATAATCTGTACATTTCTATTTGCTTTTAAGATTCAGTAATAACATTAAATTTATTGACTCACATGCAGTGTGAGGCTGTAATCGTCAAAAAAAAATTTTGCCAGATTTTTGTAAATAGTCTATAATGACATTGAGAAAAATGATTGACTGTTTGCCGTTCACTGTCCACCGGTGTCTGTGCAAAACTTGAAAGTGGCAAAGTACTCAGAACCTATTTAAACTTTCACAACCAAACTTGGTAAGATGGTGAATACCCATGAGACCTTATAAATGATCAGTGAATGAATGACTTCACTTTAAAGTCAAGGTCACAGAATCAACAAATGTTTTTAAAAAAAAATAAATATGTGCACACAATTTCACTTTTTTTCTAGGTTATTAATATTGAACTTATGATTCTTTGACGCAAGATAGAGATCAATGAGACACACATAGTATATAAATTTGGTCAACCTCATTTTAAGGTCAAGGTCACTGGAGCTGTCCAATGTCAGTTAGTATGGGTGCTTTGAAGTGATCTTGACTCTAAACTTTTAGATATAAAATCCAAACTTGTATTTAGAGATGATAGATTGATCTTTCATATATGTTCTGTTTTTGCATTGATCTTGAGGGTCAAGGTCATTTTAAGTCTTACAAAAACCTTTATGAAATAGGCTATGTATTTAACCCATATTATGCAACAATGTTGGATTATTTGATCAGATATGCCTGAGAGTCAAGGTAACGGAAGGTCAAGGTCATCCCAAGGTCACCATTTTTTTTTTTTTTGGGGGGGGGGGGGGTAATACAATTTTTGCTGTATTTTATTTGTTAATACATAAGCGTAGTTCAAGCCACAGGTCAAGGTAAGATTAAGAGAATAGAAAAATCAAAGTCAGTATTACTTTGCATTTTAATGCCACCATTTTTTTTCCTGGGCACTCATTTTCATGTTAAATATTGGATGGTCCATAAGGTGCATGTGATTCATATGGGCTTTGCCTTCTAGTTTTATACTTATAGTGTTGCATGACCACATACAAATTCTGGCGACCATCTAGGAATTGTCAAGGGTATTTTTGTGGGCAAAGTGTGATCCCACACTTCTTCAGAAAGAATTATCACTGCAGATTTCCCCATAAAAATAAATTTCTTGGATGTATTTACTTTCTTAATCAGAAACTGACATTTATTTGAGTCACTTTCTATTTTGTTATCAGATTAACAACAATCGACGTTGTGGAGCATTCAAAAGCAATGGCAGACAGTGAAGCTGTGGGAGAGAGCCCTACTGCATCAGGGAGGCCGGCACTTGCAGTGCACCAAGTATTACAGGTTTGCAACATTTTCTTAATATTAGAATCTCAAGCGCTATTGTTAGTTTTAGTTAGGTACAGTACAGTATTTCACAGGTTTTAGTAGACAGTAAAAAAAAGGTAAGGTAGGTAAAGGTGGTCCCATAGCCTTGTGGCCATAGGGGAGTGTGATGTTGGAGATCACACTTATCTTGGGCCAGCGTAATGAGGGTGATGCCCATCTCTCTCCCTCGCTGCTTTACCTTCCCCACCCTTAAGAGCGTAGGTACTCAGTCACAGTTGAGTCAACTGGGGGCATTGTTATTTGTCGCTTCACGGTTTGCTGTCACCCATCCAAGTGCTAACCGCACTGGACGGTGCCTAACTTGAGACACAGTAGCGAGAGCTCCAACCACTGCGCTATCCGACACCCCGACTAGACAGTAAAGGTATAGTTTAATACACAGTAGAGTTCAATACAGTAAAGGTAGAGTTCAATATGGTAAAGGTAGAGTTCAAATTCAATACATAGTAAAGGTAAAGTTAAATACACAGTAAAGAAAGTTCAGTACACAAAGGTAGAGTTCAGTACACAGTAAAGGTAGTGTTCAGTACACAGTAAAGGTAGAGTTCAATATACAGTAAAGGTAGAATTCAATACACAGTGAGTAAAAGTAGAGTTCAATACACTGTAAAGGTAGTGTTCAGTACACAGTAAAGGTAGAGTTCAATATACAGTAAAGGTAGAGTTCAATACTGTCACCGCCACGACTCTCTCCGGGCAGACGCCACAAACAGACACCTTCCACACGCAGACAACCCAGAAAGAATGACGATTTCCCGCAGTCGTGAAGCGATGAAAACACAACGAATATATATACAACTTTCAAGCTATTTATTCATTCATACCACACACTCATACACATACAACATTTACACATGAAACGAGAAAAATGGTGATGGAACAATCAATTGGTCGATGAACAATGAAATGGAATGTCAGATGAACGAGGGTTGCTAATCAACCACGTCTAAGTATCGACTGTGCACTGCAAATGTCCGAACACAGGGGGGGGGTCGAGTATCAAGAGAGGGACAACAAGGAAAAAGCCGACCTGATAGTAGGGCGTCCCCGTTGATGTCTCTGAAAAGTATCTGCCCCTCCTCGTGGCTGTCACCGGACTGTCGCTATGGAATCCAGGTGTAGTGGTGTCGCCACTCCCTCCCGCCGCTGACGATGATGATGATGATGATGACGCTGTAGTTGCGGCAGCCCTGTCACCGTCGACGCCTCCCAGCCTGACTCCTCCAGTCGGCTAACACTGTGACGTCGAGGCCAGGTTCCGTACACAGACGTCACAACCACCGCGGGAAAGGTGGGGTTGTGGAACAATGAAGATGTACACAAACGCGGACGTGGACGAACGGGTGGTGATGATGATGCTGGGTCCACACGACCAAATGTCGTCGTCGTTGTCGCGCGACGCTGGTCAACGTTGATCCGCGTTACCCAGTGACGAACTGATGAATACGACGAACTTTCGAACCTGCAACATGCTTGTCGTATTGTTAATGTCAAGTCCACCCGACTCTGTCCCCCTCCCTCCTCACACTCTCCCCCCCTACTACACTAACTAATTCCTGTATCTTGAGGAAGCGCCACTGCTGTCCACTTCACTTCCTTTGACTACTATTACTGTCACTTGTAATCAAACACATAATTCAAAAACTAAATGACATTATGAATGCATGAAATGAACAATGCTGCAAATGAATACATGTAATCATCAACACATTATCCATCTTGAGCAACCGCAACCTCAACAACAGCAACCACTTCCATCCTACCTTCATCACACTTCACCCCCATTCTCCTCCCTCATTCTCCCTCCTTCAGTCACACTCTTCCTTTCGTCTGCCTCTCCTCAGTGCAACCATCCTTCCCCCCCCAGCCTCACGCACAGCTATCGTTCAACACCCCAACAGACGGCCATCGGTCATTAGCACAGTAAAGGAAGATAACACCATCACACTTACCCACACGGCTCGAATGTAAAAGTACCTGTAGCTAGCCCTTTCCACTGCTTGCCTACACAGTACTCCAAGTAAGGTATTCCAGTGCGTAGTAATTCCCGTTAGTGGACAAAACCTCTACACTAACTTACCACAACACAAAACTTAGTTATTTGCTCTACTCTTCCTTGAGCTTGCTACCACAACTGTAACATTTCCCACTAGGTTTTCTTTCAGAACCAGTTATCATTTACGTTAACAACTGTCCCACCCTTACTTCCAGAACAAAATACCCAGAGAAACAAGACCGCACGTCTTCTCTGTTACTCTGCAAAACGTGTTCTGACTACAGTGAACAAATTCCCAAAACTGGCTGGCCGAGCTCTGCTGTTCTAAATCACGCTTTCCACGCATAACCTAACATACGACAGCGCACAGTTACTACCCCAACTCACTAACTCTCCACCCACACTTTCTACCCGGTTTCATCACAGGCTGCCCTGTGACAAATACACAGTAAAGGTAGTGTTCAGTACACAGTAAAGATAGTGTTGAGTACACAGTAAAGGTAGAGTTCAATACACAGTAAAGGTGGTGTTCAGTACACAGTTAAGGTAGAGTTCAGTACTCAGTAAAGAGGTAGTGTTCAATAGTAAATGTAGAGTTCAATACACAGTAAAGGTAGAATTCAATACACAGTAAATGTAGAGTTCAATACACAGTAATGTAGTGTTCAATACACAGTAAAGGTAGAGTTCAGGGCTGTTGCCAAATGTGAATAGATATCCTATCGGGCAGCCTCAACTTCGAACCTGACTTGCCCAATTTGTGATCTTTTTTTTTTTTTAGCTGCTATCCAGTCAGTCTCTCCACCCATATTTTTAATGACTCTATTAAGCCTCACTGAATCACAAACTGTATTACTGTTTTGTAACCCCTTGGGGTCATGAGCAATCTTGCCACTGTAGATTGTTCAAACCTATAAAGGGAACAGTGAAAGCCACAGTTGAAAACCTGTCTTTCCTTTATAGGCAAGACAGATTCACTGCGGCAACAGTACCCCCGTTGGAGTGCCGGGGGTTTTCAGTATAAATAGTATCCCCACTTTATGGAAATTTTGTGCTTTAAATTCCCACTGTCGCTGTCTTCCTCATTTACTCTTTCCTATTCCTGCTCTGTCCTTCACTCTGCTATACTATCTTCTTCTTCGCTAGATCAATGACCTACCTTTTTTCTTGAAAACTCTTCCTGGACAAGACTCCTTGTTTGTGTATGAGGTCTGTTGGATCAGCTTGGGAGTGTTGGACGCTTTCTGCCGGGTGGTCACTAGGGCTTCCTATGATTGTACTATTTAGCACTATAGGCATTTTATATGTATGTGTTTTTTTGATGATTTATAATGATGTTTGTATTCTATTTTGTTTTTGTTACCGGGGTGTTCGCGTAGTTGAGGTCAACCCTCAGCCGTCCCCCGCGTGGGATGTCTTTATTGTAAAGTGACTGGCCGTTGGAGGGCATTCAATTTTCCCACTGGGGTTGTTTCAGCAGATCTTTTATGCGGATCGGGGGTTGTCCGGTCCTGATTTGGCTCGGAAGAGTCCGCTGGACCTAAAGCAACAATAAATCAATCAATCAATACTGTTTTGTAATTTTGTTGTGAACATTAATACGGGCTAGTGAGAAATGCTGTGCGTGATTATCTTCCCCTCAGTAACTCTAAGTAACTAGCCCAGTGGGTGAATTTATTTTTTTTCCACACCCATGGAGTTATTGTAGTGTTGTACTGGGGTCTGAATTAGTCTTATAAGTTATATAATGCAGCCCTCCACAAAATGTTAGCACATAACAATGCTTATTCAACCATCGTATTGAGAAATTATTCACATTCATTTTGTGTGTTAGTACTGATTGTATTTTGATTTGTTTATTTTGTTTCTTTAGGATGAAAATGTTGTGTCAAGCAGTACATCGATGGAGACAGATGAAGTTGAAACTACCGGCGCTACAAATTTACCTCAGATTTATCAGGGCAGGTAAGATTTAAAAAATAAAAAAAAGGATGCCACACATTTTATGAATGGCTTGGCATTTAAAGTTGTTGACATTTTTGTCTTTAAACAGAAAATCATTTTTAACTGGGAATACTGTTATCAGTTTTAATTGTTCTGTCTATGGCGATTGATTCTCTTTGTTAAGTTGAAGATGCAACATTTTTGGTGATGTCCTGTACATTTTATTATTGTGATATTAAAGCCATCAATTATGTATATTCCAGGTGTGTGTGTGCATGGATATGCCCTCTATCTTTCATTAACATGTGTGACATTAATTTGTTGTTTTCAAAGCAGTCTTTTGATGCTTTGTAAAAAGTGCTTTGCTACTTGCGGCAAAAACAATTAAAATTTTGAATTTGATTGTTGGGTCAAGAGACTGAGTTGTCTGGATAAATTTTGGTGTCACAGAATAATTGCTTACCTATTTACAATCTTAGACATTGTGTTTCACAGTTGATGTCTATTTTGGATTTAGATTGTTGTTTATTTCAACTATTCATTTTTTTTTCTTTTGGAGAAATCATAGTTAAAAAGATATTTGTGAATTTATATTTTTCTTGGATAAGTTTTTTTAATAGATATTTTTTTGACAAGTCAAAGGTCATTTGTTTGACAAGTCCAGTCAGTGTTTTGAAAAGTCAGAGGAATTTTTTCAGCCCTGCATCAACGGGCCATGGGGACCAAACTTGTGTTGGAAGTTCTCAGGAAACCCTTCAGTCCAGTTATCCAAACAGCAGCAGAGTTGTTCAAGGAGCAGATGGAAAAGGGAACACATCCTTGCTGACGCAAGCGTTGAATGCAGCAGGTACTGCTCAGTCCAGCACTGTCAGCAGTGAAGGTGAGTCAATGAAGCAATTGTATTCATTCCTAGTTATGAACATCTTCAGCTTTACACTACATCTGCCCTGCCCAAAACCTTACAATAGGTTTGGATCCATTGGGCGACATTTTGGCACTAGCTGTTCTACTTTCACACTTGAAAAAAATATATTTGTTAATGAGAGAATAATGTCATTTCTGTGCATTTTGTTTGTTTGATTTTGCTTTTAACTCCTATGTGAGGTGCTTTTTATGTGGACATTTTGAACATCATTTTGTTGGTGTTTGACTTCACAGGCGGTGCACTACAGTTCAGTGTTCATTCAAGACCCAACATTGAGCCAATAGCAATGACTCAGTCCATGGGTACGACAGTCGGCATGCAGCAGCTGCCCCAAACAGCTGTCGGTCTGCCCTCTGTGTCCATGACGGTAGCCCCGGCAACTTCCCTGCTAAGAGAGACCTTGCAGCTCTACCAGACCTCTTTGGCTCAGAGCCCTAGCTCCAGCACCCCTCCTGCCAGAGGGACTTTGATGTTGCCACAGACAGCGGTTACTGTCATTAGAGACAGCGTGCTGCATCTTCCCCAGTCCACAGCCTCTCAAGCTGCTCTTTCCTCCATCTCTTCAGTCTCAGCACTACGCCCTGCTCTGCAGCTTCCCCAAACTGTAGCTGCTACCACTAGGGAAAGCTTGATCCTGCCTCACACTGCTCTGCTGCCAGCTCAAGCCCCAGCCACCAGCAGAGAGCAGCTGCAGCTACCGCAGAAAGTCAGCCTGCCTTTCACCCCTAGTCTGTCGCAGGTGACCAGTCATTCCCACCTTCCACAGATAGCCGACCTTAGTGTTCTGAGCTCACCGAGCACTGTGCCTTCCACTAGCTCAGGACCCCAGGTTCTACAGTTGCCGAAGACTGACATTTCTTCCCTGATGGCCGTATCAACAACTAGAAGTACCCTGCAGCTACCCAGAACCTCAGCGCCCCCTACTAGCGATGCCAGCAGGTAATGTTCTAATTTGTTCTCTGTAACTCATGTTAATTTTTATAGTGTTCTTATTCTTGACATGTTTGAAAAGTGTGATAATTGAAGTAGTAGTTAAGTGTGAATTAGTTCAGTGTTAAATTAGCTGTCACTATGAATTCCTACAGGTAGCTTGTTGTGTTTTTAATTCTGTATCAGTAGTTGGTACCTCCCCCTCCACCAGTTTCTTTCATAATTTAGTGGTTGCAATTTAGTTTTATGTAGATTGCTGTCTTTAAATTCTACATGCATAGTTCTTCCACACTCCCACACTCTTCTCTGCTGTTGATAGCATTTTAGTAAATTACAACTGTCGGAGATTGTATCCAATATGTTGCAGTGATAGCGCGTTATTTTTTTAAATTAAAAAATATTATTCAACCACAATTTTGATTGAGTCTTTAAAAGTTGAACGGTTTGTTTATGAGGTGAAATGGAGAAAAGTTGTCTATAAAAGTTTGTTATTGTTATTTAATACTGCGGTGTGCAGGGTCAAACTGCAGCTTCCTCATACGTCTGATGTTGCGGTTCGAGGCAACTCTTCCCCCTCCCAAGGTAATGATGTCATTCGCAGTCTGCTGCAGCTGCCACAGGCCAATCAGACCCATTCCAGCGCACACGGCAGTGTGACTGTGAGCGTGACTGGCCAGTCCTCTCTACCAGCCATGGCTGTCATCAAGAAAGAGCTGTCGGCAATTAGCAACAGTGGAGACGCAGGTCACGCTAGCAGCAGTAACCATCAGCATGGTGTAGTTGTGCACCCGGAGGAAGCCAGCCTCCATGTGCAGGTGCACCTCCCTGACCATGTTGCTGACATGGCATACCACCAAGCTGTTGCTGCATCCATGCACGTCTCCATCGGATCTGTGGCCGGCATGGCTATCACCAAGACAGAAGATGGCGGAAGAGCCATGGTGGCCTACGCAGAAGATGGCAGGCCTCTCAGCACATCCAGAGTGGAGGAACTGACTGCCCAGTATATCAGTGAAGACAGCCAGCTCAGGTTGCAGCACCCCAGCGACGCAGCTAGAATGGGGGTGGGCTACTCTACAGATGGCAGCAGTGGTGATCTGTCCTACAATCACGATGGAAATGCAGGGGCAGGGACTTACGAGGAAGAGGGCCGCAATGTTCAGTACAGTGAAGACAGCAGCAGGGTGCAGGTAGCGTACATGGAAGACGGGACGAGGGTTAACCTGGTCTATGAACAAGATGGCTACGTGGCCTACACGGAGGATGGCCGCCGCATCACAGTTCCTTACACCATAGAAACCATCCCTCAAGCGGAGCTTAACAGAGTGGCAGAGTATCGGCAAAGTGAGGAGGTCAGCAGGATGGGCATGCACCAGCAGCAGCACACGGGTGTCATAGTGACCCAGCCTAGTGATGCTGCCCATTACGCGCCTTACACTGAAGCTGACTTACACATCAACATGTCCACTGGGCACTCTTCTTTGGGGCACTCTGCCAAATCCAGCTTATCTCACAGTCACAGCGGCTCCTCCGTCAATCTCAGTGTTTCACATTCTGGAGACATGTCCGTTACCACCTTGCCGCAGACAGGAGCCCTGGATGTGGTCAGGGCCTCGCCTGCAGACTATGGTAGAGTGAATGCTGCTGCTCAGTACCATGTCCCAGTGACCATGCTACCTCAGACTAGCAGCATTCAGGCCATAAACCTGTCACAATCAGCCATGCCTGCTGCACCTTCCCCCAACATTCCAACTACCTCCAGGGTGGGCGTGCCTCAGCCAGCTCCGGCAGATGACATCAACATGATGATGATGGCGGAAGCGGCCGAGATCATGTCACAGAGCAGCCAGTCTGTGGATGATGTCAACATGCGTTTGATGGCGGAGACGGCTGACTACATCTCCAGGAGTGCGCAGCAAGCCAATGTGAGCAGCGCTGGCTCCCACCCTTCTGTGGACATCTCAGCCCGTGTGCTGGCTCAGCAAAGGGTTGCTGGTGTGCCACAAGCCAGCACAGTGTCAGTGCCTGAGGTCCTGTCATTGCCTAGAACCAGCCACAGCGCAGTTGCCTTTGCCAGCAGTGATCTGGAAGCTGGTGTGGTCGCATCTACCACCGGGCACCCGCAACTTCATGTGTCGCTCGCACCGCGCATGGTGAAGAAGGTAAGAGCTGTACAATCTACTCAAACAAAACATAACAGTAACCACACTCACACCAGAAAGCATATATCCAGTTGTCTTTTTAGTACTTCCTTTGTTTGCATCCATAACAGGAATATGGCACTCACAGAAATGTCGAGTAAATAAAATAATTATTGTAGGAAAGAAAAGAAGTTGTATGAATGGAAGAGCTACACTTGAATTAATCATGTTTGTACACACCAATTCATTACTGTAGTAATTGTTTGATTGTTTGGTATGCAGGAGGTTTCTGATCATGATACTGGGTTCAGTAACGAGTTCTGCAAAAGTCAGGCCTACAGTCGCTGGAAGGACATTGGAAAATCTCAGGGGCTGCGAAGTGATGAAGAGATTGCCCACTTTCTCACAAAGTAGTAAGTGAATATACTGTTTATGAAAGCGTTTCCCTTTTTATACGCCGCTATACATGTATATGTTTTCGTGCTGAATTAAGACTTATGATTTTGTCACGGCACAATAGAAGTCAGCTGTGTAAAGAACATTTGTCAGATCATTGTACTATAGAAGTGATCAGTGGGGTGTCGGATAGCGCAGTTGTTGGAGCACTCGCTACTGTGTCGCAAGTTAAGCACCGTCCAGTGCAGTTAGCACTTGGATGGGTGACCGCAAAACGTGATGCGACAAATAACAACACCCCCAGTTGACTCAACTGTGACTGAGTACCTACTCTCTTAAGGGTGAGGAAGGTAAAGCAGCGAGGGAGAGAGATGGGCATCACCCTCATTACACTGGCCCAAGATAAGTGTGATCTACAGCATCACGCTCCCTTACGGCCACAAGGCTATGGGATTATCTTTTCCTGGGTAAAGTGCATTTTTCAGATCAGTGTACAATAGAAGTGAGCTGTGTAAAGTACATTTTTCAGATCAGTGTACGATAGGAGTCAGTTGTGTAAAGAACATTTTTCAGATCAGTGTACAATAGTTCTAAGTGAGCTGTGTACAGTACATTTTCCAGAGCAGTGTACAATTGAAGTCAGCTGTGTAAAGAACATTTTTCAGATCAGTGTACAATAGAAGTGAGCTGTATAAAGAACATTTTTCAGATCAGTGTACAATAGAAGTGAGCTGTGTAAAGAACATTTTTCAGATCATTGTACAATAGAAGTCAGCTGTGTAAAGTACATTTTTTAGATCAGTGTACAATAGAAGTGAACTGTGTAAAGAACATTTTTCAGATCATTGTACAATAGAAGTCAGCTGTGTAAAGTACAATTTTTAGATCAGTGTACAATAGAAGTGAACTGTGTAAAGAACATTTTTCAGATCATTGTACAATAGAAGTCAGCTGTGTAAAGTACATTTTTCAGATCAGTGTACAATAGAATTGAGCTGTGTAAAGTACAATTTTTAGTTCAGTGTACAATAGAAGTGAGCTGTGTAAAGAACATTTTTCAGATCAGTGTACAATAGAAGTCAGCTGTTTAAAGTACATTTTTCAGATCAGTGTACAATAGAAGTGAGCTGTGTAAAGTACATTTTTCAGATCAGTGTACAATAGAAGTGAACTGTGTAAAGTACAATTTTCAGATCAGTGTACAATTGAAGTCAGCTGTATAAAGTACAATTTTCAGATCAGTGTACAATAGAAGTGAGCTGTGTAAAGAACATTTTTCAAATCAGTGTACAATAGAAGTCAGCTGTTTAAAGTACATTTTTCAGATCAGTGTAGAATAGAAGTGAGCTGTGTAAAGTACAATTTTCAGATCAGTGTAAGGCTCTAGATCCACCTTTCACCTTCTACCCTCACCCCTTAACTCCTCTTCACAACTGTTGGCTGTATTTGTATTATTATTTTGGACATCTTTCTGCTATCCAAACGCCCAATTATTTGGTACTCATTTCCCGCTTCTCTCAGAAGTGCCAAATTAATGCCTAGCAATAACATTGGTCTGAACACTTATTTACATGTGTAATTCTTGCATCCTCCTATCCTATCCCGTAACTCGAAGGTCATAGGGGCACCACAGATGATCGTTTAACCAGCGTACTCCATCTTTCTCTATCCTCAACAACCCTCATGGCTTTGCTCAATATCAAGCCAGTCCTTCTCGAATGTTGTCCTCCCACCTCTTTTTCTGTCTCCTTCTTCTGTCTCCTTCTTTTGCTTCCTTGCACCATGCCTTGCAGGATGGTCTTTGCAAGGCCTGATGCTTTGGTGACGTGGCCAAACCATGTATGTCTCCATTTAAAACTGGACATTTGTGATTTTGTAGCTTGTGTTTTGATGCAAGTATATACATATATACATTTGTTGTTATTTTGTGTATGGACTTTGAGCCAATTTTTGTGCAGGGTATTGCACATTATGAAACTAATGTATGATAATTAATCCTGTTATTATTATTATTATTTTATCATTGTTTCAGTTTCGATGATACGGTGGGTCTGTTCCCAAATGGCAATCCCACTTGCTTAGTTTGCCAGCGAGCCATCAACGTGACCTGTCTGTACTGCCTGAAGCGGGCAGCAGGAGAGGACACAGACACTGAAAAAGGAGCTGGAGCCAGAGCCGGAGAGGATTCTGACACCGAAAATGATGTGAGTGCCATGGATGATCCGCGAAGCAAACTATGGAAGATCATTGTGGCGGCTTCTGCCAGTAAGGAAGAGAAGGAGAAGGCTGCAGTAAGTTTGCGCTTTTAGATCCAATCTTGGTAGTGGGTAGACCTCAGCTTGATGTGTGCATTGGCGCAGAGTAGTTGTGCTTGCTTTCTGATCCTGACAAAGGCAAGTTGGAGTTGTGAGTAGCCTTCAACATTACACCGTGTTTTGATGTGTACGTCTGCATGGGACTTGTAACAGTGCCCTTCGGTATGCAAGCTTGCAGTTAACGTGCTTCTTTGGCTGTGTGAGTTGTACTAACCTAGGGTGCTGAAAGCAAGAATTGTTCATTTCATCATCTGCGAACTACGGAGCCAGCCGAAGCCAGTAGTCCACCAGATTGTTGGGGAATCTGTTCCATATAATGAAACTGAAATATCCTAACCCTGGTGCCAGAATGGAGTTGTGTGTGTTACAGCTCTATTTCATCATCACCATTATCATAACAAGTCATAGACATTAACCAACCATTTTAAATAAGGATTGCTAGATTTGTGTTTATGTGTGGGGTTAGGTGTTGTTGTATACATCTATGTTATGTTGTTGATATGTACAATTATGTTATGTTGTTGCTATGTACATTTATGTTATGTTGCTGTTGCTATGTACATTTATGTTATGTTGTTGCTATGTACATTTATGTTATGTGGTTGCTATGTACATTTATGTTATGTTGTTGTTGCTATGTACATTTATGTTATGTTGTTGCTATGTACATTTATGTTGATGTTGTGCACATTTATTTTATGTTGTTGTACACATTTATGTTGGTGCTATGTACATTTTTGTTGTTTTGTTGTTGTGTACAATTATGTTATGTTGTTGTTGTGTACATTTACGTTATGTTGTTTGGACACAGGTTTTGTGAGGACTGTAATGATGCTTCATTTCCCAGTGTTGCCTTGATGGAACACCCAATAAACCTGATTTCTTTCATCGAAATAAAGTTGACATGCAATTTAAAAAAGCAGTAAAAACAACATATTAAACTTTACTTTCAGCACTTTCATTATAAACATTGTTTTTTTATTTTAAAGACCTGTTGCAGTGTAATGTCCATGTTAGTATACACTTTCTTGGAGTTTGGCATTTAATTAATAGACTTTTTGTGAAGGTTGTCAGGATAAATTAATTTATAAAATTTATTTATTTGTAGGAGAAGGGCGAAGATAAGCAAGGTAACAGACGGAAGGCAGCCAAAAGTCAGCGTTTGCTGAGAAGCAGCCTAGAAGGGGAAAAGTCTTCAGGTCTGTCAGATGACGACGCCTCTTTAGACAACACCACTGTGCATTTTGAAGAGGACGCAGAGAAAAAGCTGTTTCTGGCAGGGGCGAGAAAACGAGGGCGTCCGTCCAACGACAGTTACAATGTGGTGGAGACGCTGTCTTGCAAAGACTGTAAGAAGAAGTTCCACACTTACCTCGGACTGGAGAAGCACCGCAGATCAAAAAAGTTAGTTTTATTACACATGTATCTTCCTTGCATTTCCTCTTGTGTTTGTCATCAGAAATTTTGCTTTTTTTTTACTTGGGGTAGTGGGGGAGGGAGGATTGTTGGTCAGAAGGGAGCATGATGGCTGTATATTTGTTTAGTTTTTTTTCTGTGTGAATGCAGACTTTATTATTAATCTGAACGCTTGGTTTGTTGTGTAAGTGTTCCTTCCCCATCTTCCTGATACACTCAACAATTTACTGGGTGATTAGTACTGATGATAATAATGATAATGGATTAATGATAATGATTGTTAGGCCTAAACTTTAGACAGTTTCAAAATATTCTGCTAAAAGTCACTTTCTAACAATGATGATGATTTGCATTGTTATTTGCATTATTTCTTGCGTCATGTTAAGGAAAAAGAGCCACTGTTAGTGAATCTTCCCATAATGTCTTTTTGTTACTGTCAAATTTTAAAAACCCACATCTGCATAGTCTGCCCTTGGTGTTGTGTTGCATTTGTACGCATTATCCTTAAATTGTGTTGCAGATGTAAGACATCAGATGCATCTGAAGATGAGAAGTCGTCAAGCAGGCTCTCATCTGGCAAGTATGAATGTGTTGAATGTGAGAAGCGGTACCAAAGCAAGCAGGGTCTGTTGCTGCACAATATTGCCAAGGTACACCTTTTGAACCTATTTGTGGTTTTTTGTTTGTTTAATCAATTAGAAAATGCATGCCTCTCTCAGTTTATCATCTAGATGGTTATTTTCTAGAACTGCAAACAATATCTGGCCATAGAAAATAAGCAGTATTTGAATATTAGCAAACTTCGTTTGACTAATGTTCTGTGAAATTCATGTTAAATTGAAATAACCCATTTGTCATGGGAAAATAAAATAAAAAGAAGCCCCCACAGGCTCTGCTCTGTGTGCCGGTCTCTCTCTTGCTGGGGAGAGCCAAGCTTGCTCACTCCTTTCTCTTCTCTTTATTCTAATTTTCTGCCTTGCTCGTCCCTTCAACAATATTCCTTTCACCAATAAATTCTCTTCACAACTTCTGCAGCTTTTGTCTTTTCTTTCTTCTGACTACCTGGATCTTTCTCTGTCTTCCATTTCACCAATAATCCTTCTTTCCCTTCTTCTTCACTTTCTCTGTGGTCTTTGGGCCCCCTGCGTTTGCCATGCAGGGTGACCCGTGTCGGGGGAGAATGAGATCCTGGAGGTTGAGGTCACTGTGGGGCTGCGGTCCTTCCAATCCAACACACCTCTTTGGCCCGGACTTCTTCTAGACGGGAGGCTAGTGTGACCGGAGAGGCTAGTGTGACCGGAGAGGCTAGTGTGACCGGAGAGGCTAGTGTGACCGGAGTCAGTCAAGCAGCTGGTCGTTTATTGCCCTAGCTCTGCTAGATGGCTGCAGCTCATAGGTGAAACCCGAGCAAGACCGTAGTGGCAGTGTGGTCTTGTTTTAATGTATATCCCCCCTGTAACCCTGGTGCGTTTCCTTTCTGGATTTTACCGCTTAGACGCATCCCCTATTTGGACTCCATGGTGGATGGGGAGCAGAGGGGGACAAACAAACGAACAATTCATAGCATGGCACCCCCCAAAAAAAACAAACTCACTTTACGATGATGGATTGGAAACGGACAGTGATATGGAAATTAGAAAGAAGGCATATGACGCTGGAGTTGATGGGTCATGTCCCCGTTTCTTGGTTATGGAGGAGGCTGATCCAGCTATGCCACTTGGCAAGCTGTCACCGTTTGCCATACACTAAGGCTTCCAGGCCATCTCGACTAAGGGTTTTAAGGATGTGAAAATAATGCGATCTGGGGCCTAACTGGTGGATAGCTCAACCAGAAGGGCGTCGGATTGTTTGCTGAAGAGGAATTTGACCGTCTTTGTAGATAGACAAATCAAAGTTTCTGTGCACAGACAATTGATTTCCTCCAAGGGAGTCATCCGATGTCAAGACCTGGCTGACAATTCGGAAATCGAAATCCGTGATGAGCTCTCCAGCCAGAGGGTCACAGAAGCACAGAGGGTGTTTGTCACCAAGGGATCCAAGCGTCAACCTACAAACACACTTTTTGTGACTTTTGCCATGGCCAAGTTGCCAGTCACTTAACTCATTTCACTCAATTTCCGTTGCGCTGCTACTGTTGCCAGAGGTTTGGTCACAGTAGCGAGGACCCCATTGCTGTGTCAATTGCGAGGGGAAACATCTTTCCAGCTCCAAAGATTGCCCTCAATGGAGATTGGAGCTTGAAATTCAAAAAGTGCGTGCCACCCAGGGGTGCTTCTTTGGGATCGCAAGGATAAAAGGTTGTGGAACAGAGACAAAATCCCTTATCAAAATCCTTTGCGTCTACTGCAGGTTCCACTCTTCTAGTAGAGCACCGTGCACATCCAACAATGGAAGCCTTCATGACTAACATGAATCAGATGTATAATTCTTTATGTAAGAGAATAGAAAGCCTCGAGAAAATGCTAACATTGCATGGTCATGGTGGTGATCCCAAAATCCCATTGTACACTCCTGTTCATGTGCTGGTTGCCAGGTCAAATACCACCAACCCAAACACACAGACGGCCATGTCTAAAGCCGTCATCCCTATCCAGCAAACGGCCGGGTCAAAAGGCGCTACCTCAAACCCACAGACGGCTTGGTCACAAACCTACATCTAATCCGCAGACAGACGAGTCAAAAGCTGTCACCAGTTCTAAGGCTGCATCCTTGGGCAGTGAGGGAGGAGGGCAGAAGGTCGCCGGTACGGCCAGACCGCCCTCTTCCCAAAAGGAAAGTGCCGGGAATAGAGGGAGCAGGGAGGTGGGAAGTAAATCAGATGGAGCATAACAACAGGTCACTCTCTAAATCTCCAACCAGGGCCATTGGTGGCGGGGTAGGGGAGAAGCCACTTAGTGGATCAAAATCTGGGGGGAGGCAGATGGATCCCGGTAGGCTAGGTCCCCTATCATCAAAGGTGATCAGGATATTGAAATCGGTAATTAATCAATTTGAGAGTCTGATGAAAACAGAGTAGTTTACAAATGTTTGAAATAAAATATTTTATTATTTTTTAAAATTTTTTCCTATCATGGCTTTTAAAATATAATGGAATATTAGAGGCTTTAGAGCCAAATATGAACAGTTGCTCCTGCTTATTAAAAACAGACCATGCGTCATTTGCCTACAGGAAACTCTTCTGAGTTTTAAAAATACTACAACTGTCTGAATGCTCTCGCTTGCAATCAAAAGTTTATCGTGGGAACGCTTTATGTGTTTAATTAGACATTTTATATAGCCCAGTTACATTGACCTTAGAAGCAATTGCTGCTCAAGTATCTTATTAAAAAAAACCGATAACAGTCTTTTCCTTATATTTATCCCCTTAAAAAGCCATAAGCAAAACTGATTTATTAAACTTAATAGACCAACTCCCACCTCCCTTAGTGATCGTTGGAGATCTGAATCACCAAGGCAAAATTCTGGAAAATGTTGTCGATGAACGAGCACTGCTCCCACCTACCTCACAGAACTGGTCTCCCCTTACCAACCCAGACGCGAACTCAGGTCAGGGACTCAGTGTAGACTTGAAACCCCCAGTGTGCGCACAAGCAACACAACCAAAAAGACTCTTGGAATGCGCTCCTTCAAAAATGCTGCACCCACTCTGTGGAACTCCCTTCCCCTGAGCTTGAAGCAAGCTCCATCCCTGCCAAGCTTCAGGAAAGGACTAAAACCTTACTTGTTTTAATATGGCTGAATCACCGTCTTAGTGCGCATAGAGCATGAACACTACGTACATGGATTTTTGGCGCCTTACAAGATCACATCATCATCATCAACTTGATCTATGTATTTTAAATTCAGATTCTCCTACATATTGTAGTCCTCTATTAATATTTTTTAATTTAGACCTGGCCCTCTGTGAAGCTTCTCTTTTTTTTTTAACCTGGATTGGAAACCCCTTTCGGATCTCTGCGGGAGTGACTAATTTTCTATTTTTTATACAGTTTTTACAAGATCAACTGGAAGATCCCTGGCGGTGCTGGAATTTCAAAAAAGATTTGGACAAATTTGGACACTCTGCATCTTGTCGAATTACATCTGACATTTTAAATTCATAAGATCCAGCTTTGGAGTTTTTCCGCTATTCTAATAGAATGTGCTTCCGAAAGTATTCCCAAAACATCTATTAAAGGCAGTTCTCCGAAGATCCCTTGGTTTGATGAAGAATGCAAGACTCTTCATCACCAAAAAAAACAAGCCCATTGACGTTTCTTCCAAAATCCTACTGCCGAAAATTAACTTAATCACCAGAAACTGCAAGGCAAAACAAAGTATCTTTTTAAACAAGAAAGATGCCAATCCTGGAAAACCATCTGTTCTAAACTTCATTACAAAACCTCTTCCAAAACAGTCTGGAAAATAATAAAATGAATTAAAGAGAAAAACTCCAAAGCTGTGATTCAAAGCCTGAAAAAACATGGACAGACTATCACTGACAAAAAGCTGGCTGATTTGTTGGCCTCTACCTTAAATCACAATTCGTCATCTGCTCATTATTCCCCAAAATTAAAAAAAAAATCAAAGTTAAAAAAGAGCGAGAACCCTGCTGTTTTGGATTTGATCATTGTGAAACACTATGGAAGAGTTGACAGATTCCATCCTTGTATCCAATCATTCTGCTTCTGGCCCTGATGATATTCATTCAGCTCATTTCACCTCTGCCTAAGGATTCCCTCCAAGTTTTCCTCGCTGTGTTTAATCATATCTGGTGTTCTGTTTCCTTTCCCTCACCTTGGCGGGAATATTGCAGTGGGCAAAGCGGCTAAAGAAGCTCTTCATCATGATTTTCCTTCAGAGGTTTTTCAGTTTGTTGCATACTCTGACCTGAGTTGTATGACTGGTTCTTATTGTAAATGGCTGTGGCAGACCGAATGGTCTAATCAAATCAATTACAAATTATTTCAAATTCTTCCAGATTTGTCTGCTTCTTTGCCTAACTTTGCATACACTCGCAAAGAGAAACTGTTTTGGCTCGCCTTCGTATTGGGCATACTTATGTCACCCATAGTTTCCTGAGGAGAAGAACCACTGTGGTGCTTTGCATGTGACAAATCCTTTCCCTCCGCCATTTTATGTCTGAATGTGCTGATTGGGTTGATGACAGAGAAATATATTTTGGTTCAATACCTTTTAATGAGATTTTAAATATTTCATTGGTCAAAACCTTTCATTTTTACGTGATGGTTTATTTTATCGCATGTATGTCATATAATCTTATTTGTATACTTGGTTACATTTCATCAGTAATGCTGGTTTTTTGTTCATCTTTTATAATTTTGTAATGTTAGCATTCTAGTCTGATTTTGAATAGTTTTGTTTGGTCCTGATTGGACTGTTGCCAGTCCACTGGAACCTATAAACATTTGATATCTAATCTAAAAGAAAATGAAAGGATGAGAAAATCCAAGTTACATTGAAACCATTACATCTTCTATGAACACGCATGGTGACAGGTGAGCGCCACTAGCATATCCTCTGAGGCCACAGAGATTATTTTGGCTTTTTGCAATTGGACCACGTCATCATCATGATCCGATCTTTACAGTAACTTATTTTCTGTGAATTTAAATTGGATTTAAATCATCCAGCCTTAACCGTTGCTTTGCTTTCCATGAAATTCATGTTCAGTTGAAATTGTCAGGTCTTTGACATAGTTTATTTCTTTGTGTAAAAGTCAGGCCGTTGTTCTATTTTCCTTTGCAGCATCCAGAAATTGTGGAAGGGTCTGACGGGGAAGACACTGATGAGTACACACCTACTACCCCCACCACCGCTACTCCTTACACCATGGCTAACTTTAAGCGTGACAAGACTGGCATGTTTCCTTGTGACCATTGTGATAAAAAATACCGCAGCAAGCAGGGCCTGCTGCTCCACATGGTAAGGGAGATAATCACAGCGCCTAATCAATATTAGGTTAGAATGGGGAAGTATTTGGCAGAGAATACACATTTGGAAATATATATGCAACTGGAGCATTTGAGTCATGTGGGCTTTGATGTTTAGCATATATTCTGTAAAGTCAACAATACCTGTTTCATTTAAAGTTACAGAACAATTGCAAAAAGTATGCTTAGTATTCTGTACAAGAAGTTGTGTAGTTAATAATAATTACGATAATGATGATGAGGTTTTATCTCTAATGATGATAATAACAATAATAATAATAAGAAGAAGAAGAATTAAGACAAAGAAGAAGAATAGGAATAATACTTTATATATTTGATTATTGAATTTTGTGTGTGCCTGTATGGAGAATGATAGAAAAAGAAAAGCCATAAGGCAGGGGAGACAATCACTAATTATGCAGAAAGAAATGATAATAATAATAGTAATGTTACTACTACTACAATAAAAAAACCAACACAATAACTATAAGCTAACAGTAATAATAATAACAATAATAATACAATGATAATAACAACACGTACAGTACAAGGTTACCATACACAAGCTTTTTCATCAGAGGCACTTGTTTCATGCAGGTGACTAAACATAACAAGAAGGAAACGAAGAAGAAAGTGAAGTTGGAGCCTGCTGAATCTGTCGAGGAAGCCATGGACCAGAAACCCGCCATAAATGTGATAGGCACACGTTCGAGAGTGGCCGACGGGTCACGGACCCCAACCTCCACCCCCCCAAGCTCAGGCCCGTCTTACAAGTGTAGCATGTGCAATAGGTCCTACAACAGTCGTCCTGGCCTCATGCTGCATATCAAGACCAAGCACACACCACCGGTGAGCTTCTTTACTCTGTTTAAAAAAAAAAGTTTATATATAAAACTTATATTTGTATTTTGAGATAATATAGCTGGCTCAGTTGTCTGGCTAGTTTGATACTGTGATAGGTGCTGCCAGTTGGAGTCTGGGGAGCTTGAGTGTGATTTTAGGCAGCACTTTGAGCAGCTCAAAAGTAGCAAACACTGTTTATAAGAAGGATTAATTTCAATGCCTCTTACTCCTTCAGATGAGAGTATCCACGGAGGTCTAGTATGTGCACACGTGCATTCCATCGCATGGACATTAAAGATCTTGACGCTCATGTCTTACATGGGTGAATGCTGGCGACACAGAACACCCAGCAGGCGCTAGGTCCTGTCTTTCCCATAACCGGTCACCCAGGATTGTTGTCCATTGTCTGGGTGTTAGACTATGCCTAAATGCTGCAGGGGCTTGAGCTGGAAAAGCCCTATATAAAAAAAATGAAATGTAAAAAAAATACAGAAAATGAATTGTTGTCAACTCCTAAAGGTACTGTTGGAGTGCAAGATCTGCAAACAGCTGTTCAAGACCAAGCTGGAGCTGAGGATTCACACTAGAAAGGAACACAGTGATGGCAGGCTCATACTCTTCTGCCCTTACTGCCCAGACACTTTTCAAGATCGCACGGTCAGTAGTCACTTTGAAATCAATCAAACAGATCTGCAAAGTTTTAGTGTGTGTGTGTGCATTTATTCATGGATATTTGAGGTGCTAAACTTGCCTTTTTATGGACAAAATGGGGCATTTAGTTCGCGCCCCACGTTTTTTTCAGCGCCCCACTTTTTTAAAAAGTACATGAGAGTCCATTTTTAGTACATGGGAGTGTTTTTGTAATGCATACAAATGTTTTAAGTACTTGTTGGGAGTGCTCTATCCGGGAAGGGCTGTTTTCTGGACAAATTTCAAGTAAAGAGTTAGGGTTAGAAGACGATATAGGTCTTTTTTGGTGAAAAGAGCCAATTTTTTATCTTCTAATTCTTACAGTTTTAGATGAATTTTGCACTCTTTTTGTTAAAAAAAACTTCTGTGAGTGCATCTTGGGCGACGTGGGTTGGAGTCCTGACTTCAGCAAACTATTTTGTGATTGCTGGATATTACGGGCCAGTGCCTTGAGAAGCTCTCTGAGCTTGTAAGTGCACTATATAAGAAAAATCACTTTAAAAAAAAAAAAAAAAGCTTTCCGATGATACATTTGATCCCAAACTCCAATTTACCATGAATACACCTTTGTGTGTGTGTATGTGTTTGTGTGTGTTTAGATATATATATATAAGGTTAATAGTTCATGATTTTTCCTCATTTTGTTGACTCACACGCATAGCAATGTGAGTCTATGTACTCATCCCCCCCAAAAAAAAATTTCAAAGTTTTTGCAAATCTGTGCGAGATGAGTCCTAAATAGTCCGAAAATAATATAAACAGCTTTTGACACTATCAATCACTCCATCCTCCTTCAGCGCCTTGATAACTCTTTAGGAATAAAGGACTGTGCCCTAAGCTTGTTCCATTCTTACCTCTGATCGTTTTCAATCTGTTTGCATTGACAACTATCTTTCTGAACAGTCCAGACTTGTCTTCAGTGTTCCTCAGGGGTTAGTTCTAGGCCCTGTTCTATTCATCCTTTACACATCTCCATCTCAGATCATCCAAAACCATTACACTTTCCACCATTTCTACGCAGACGATACACAGCTCAAAAACAGAGACACTTCTCAAAACCTTCCATCTATCCTGACCAAAACTTTGAACTTTGAAAACATTTGTAACTGCATGACTGCCAACAAGCTCCAGCTCAATGCTAACAAAACTGAAGTTATGCTCATGGGTACCAAACACAACCTGTCTTCTTCCCTTGTAGACACTGTCACTCTTGGCCAAACCATTATTCCTATGTCATATTCTGTCAGAAACCTTGGCGTCATCCTTGACAACACCCTTTTCATGTAAGAATTCATCCGCAAAACCTGTCAAGCATGCAACTTTCAGCTCCGTAGAATAGGCCTTGTCCACAAGCATCTGACCACTGCCGCTACAGCAAAACTCATTTCCTCTCTTGACCTGTCAAGCTTTTACAGTAGTAACTCTCTTCTGGCTGGGCTTCCTCCCTCTTATGTTTATCTGCTCCAACCTGTTCAGAACTCAGCTGCTTGTCTAGTTCTCAAAATGAAAAAATTTGGTCATATCACGCCTCTCCTACTAATGCACACCAATCCAATAGGTTTTATTGCATTTCACTGCAACCTTGTAATTTTACTTTGATAATGGTGTGGTGCATATATAATGAAGAACTCAGTACGTTGGTTTGGTGTGTGTTTTAACCCACATTGGAGCACCTTCGTAGTGCAATGTTGTTGTCACTTGATGAAACCAATTTTGTATTCTGAACACTGTGGAAGAGAAACACAACAATGACATGGGGACATGTGTCAGCTTTGAAGGAACTGTTCATTGTTACTGCTTGCCTTGATGATAGGTAGATTTGGTCCTGCGTGTTATTCAGTGCATTGAAGTAAGCCACGTTCAGTTGGCAAAACATGGTTTGTGATCAGTACAACTGAAGATTATCTGATGAACTTAAATTTTTGCAATAAAATATATGTGTATGATATGTGCAGATTCTAAAGCAGCACATGGCTGACAGCCACAAGTCTTGTCGCCAGACACTGTACGACTGCTTCGGCTGTGACCTGCAGTTCTCCTCCCGTATCGAGCGCAAGCGACACATCCAGTCTGAGCACAAGGGCAAGGATACCAGTCTGACCTGCAAGTTTTGTGGGGAGTGGTTCGCCACGCGACACGAGTTTGCGGCTCATGAGAGTCAGGGCCACACAGACCAAAAACAGAACTGGCTGTGTGCCACCTGTGGAGACTCCTTCCCCACCAAGTACCTGCTGCAGCGCCACGCCCTGGGCCACAAGGAGAAGATCGACTGTGAGCTGTGCGGCAAGTCCATCACGGAGCCTTGCTACGACGATCACATGAAGCGTCATTTCGGCACCAAGACCTGGCAGTGCGAGGAGTGTCCCAAGTCCTTCATTCGCAAAGCGGAGCTGCAGCAGCACATGCTGGTGCATAAAGATGAACGACCGTTTTGCTGCGAGCTGTGTGGCATTCGGTACCGCGAGAAGTCCCGTCTAAACTCCCACATGCGCACACACACGGGTATTAAACCCTACAAGTGCAAGCAGTGTCAGAAGAGCTTCACTCGTTCCCGAGAGCTGAAGAACCACCACCGCGTGCACACCGGGGAAAAGCCCTTTTCCTGTGCTGTGTGTGGCAGGAAGTTTGCGTCGTCAGGCAACCTGTCGGCTCATCGGCGTAAAGTGCACAAGCTAAGCCCCATCCCGCATGGCATGCAGTCCAGAAGGCACATGCTGGAGGAAAAAACCAAGCCTGTTATAGAAGGGCAAAACCTCACCGTTTCGCCACAGCAGCTTCTGCCTCTGCCTTTGCTAGAGACTGCCATGGCCGAGCACCAGCAACAGGGAATGGACAGCCAGTCCCCTCTGGCTAACGTTTCTTTACTGGAGGAAGGTGCTCCCCATCCTGTGGGTCCCCCCATTGCTGTGCATCAGGCTCCCGCAGCTCACCAGCGACCCATGACACCTCACAGCGAGGTTGAAGCGGCGGCTGCAGCAGCAGCAGCCATGGCGTACCAGCAAGGGCAGGTGCTGACGAAGTATGAGCCTGCCATGTCTGAGTCCGATCAGTACCTTCAGCAACCTGTCATCCAACAACAAGCTACCAGCCAGCAGGACGAGCAGTCTGTCCCCATTTACTGGCACAACGAATCTTACGGACAGCCACAATAGTCACTGCAGTCGACACAATCAGTAGTCCAGCTTAGAGTGCAGTGTGCCACCATAATCCAGCGCAGTGGTTGGAGCACTCGCTACTGTGTCGCAAGTTAAGCACCGTCCAGTGCGGTTATCACTTGGATGGGTGACCGCAAACGGTGAAGCGACAAATAACAATGCCCCCAGTTGACTCAACTGTGACTGAGTACCTACTCTCTTAAGGGTGGGGAAGGTAAAGCAGCGAGGGAGAGAGATGGGCATCACCCTCATTACGCTGGCCCAAGATAAGTGTGATCTCCAACATCACGCTCCCCTACGGCCACAAGGCTATGGGACCACCTTTACCTTTACCTTTCTCAGCAAAAGCATTGACACTGACAGAAAGTGCAACAACACAAACTACTAAGTATGGGGGTACACTAGTATTGTTAGTTTTGCCTCCCAGCTTTATAGCAAAATGGTGGCACACAAACAGATTACAGTGAATCTCACACAAAATATTTTGCTTGATTTTAACGATTATGGTGATTTTATTCAATGTTATATACCAGGGTAACTGCTGCACCGATACTTTGTGTACGTGTGTGTGTCTGTCTGTCTGTTTATCTGTTGTCGGTCTGCCTCTGTGTGTGTGTGTGTGTGTATTTGTGTTGTCATAATTAATGATATGTTCAGATGATGAACTTCATTCATAGTAATGATGATGAGCTTCATTCATAGTAACTTCATTCCTATATGAATGTATGTTTTAAATCTTGTAGCCTGCATGTTATTTACCAATGTAATAGTTTTTTTGTTGTTGTTGTGGGTTTTTGTTGTTTTTTTTTTTGGCATTAGCCATTGGTTTACAATACATTGAGTACAGTACATTGAGTACATTTAAATTTGTAGCTTTTAAAAAAAAATCACAACATTAAATGTAATTATACATTTCAGTTTCATGTTTTTGTTTGAATGTTTCTTACATTTACCATTGTATTTTATTTCCATATTTCCATTTTCAGTTTCTTACATGTACCATGTATCTCAGTTTTAAGTTTCTATTTCTTTAGAGAAAAAATGTTGTTTTATAAAATTGCATGTACCATCCATTTCATTTGTTAACTTTGTATGTCTTAACATGAATTGATGAAATGTTTATTTGTAATTTTTCACTGGATTTCCAAACAGTCTTTTGGATGAAGCTGAGCCATCGGATCTAATTTTGTAGATTTAAAAAATGTATTTTGTGTTTTGTAGCTTTAATGTTGTGTGCAGTTAACCTCATTTTGTATACATGTATACTTGATTATTGTTTGTCATCCATTACAGTAGCATCATATGATTTAGGTCCTACTGTGTCGCAGTGGTTCCTCTATAGTGCGAAGATAGTTATCAGTAGTAATTAGTATGGAGTGCTGAATTGTCTATCTCTGTGCTATAGGAAATATCTGCACTGTGATACAGTAGAATCCAAGTCGTGAAATGTCCCTGTGCATTCGTTCATTGTGCCTCACATAATATGAACATTGGTTGTAAACGTTGTGTAAGA
Organism: Oncomelania hupensis; assembly: GCA_036898135.1. Taxonomy (NCBI): domain Eukaryota; kingdom Metazoa; phylum Mollusca; class Gastropoda; order Littorinimorpha; family Pomatiopsidae; genus Oncomelania; species Oncomelania hupensis. The sequence continues at coordinate 13,292,307 of CM072523.1, read as the reverse complement.
TACGTACATGCAGTGTATACTGTTGTCAGAGTATTTACAGACTTTTTGCAGTATGTGACAGGGTTCTTCATTACGCCGAGATCGGGTGTAATCACACCTTAGACCCTCAAAATCATGCCTTAGAATCGCCGATCAGGCATGAAAAGTATGTCTAAAATGTTTCAATTGGTCCTGAAAACACACCTGAAAAATCTATCTATGGCGTGGGAAAATCATGAACGCAACGTTAATCGAAGCAAAGGTTTTTTTCTGAGCAATTGTCCAACAAACAGCTGCTTCTTACAAGAGTTTGTACTGTTTTATGAAGAATCGTATCTAAAATTAGCACAGCCATGCAACTGAAAAGTTAGCTCAATGTTCATTGATTTATCTTTTGCATTATCAACCAATCACAAAGCTCCTTATTCATCGCTATACTTTGGAACTGGAAGTGATGTCATAGTATGATGTGAGTGTGTTTATGAATCACTGGTATGAATGTGTGCTTGACGTGTGTGTGTGTTGACTTGTCAAAAGTGCGTGTACGCTTTTGTCCATAAAATTTTAAAGTTAAACTCTTTTAGATTTGGGCCCCTGTGTGCAGGTGTTTGAGAAAATTGTGTCCACTATCACAGGAAATTTTCACACGGTGTGAAGAATGTATAAAGTTTGCACCTTGGTGTAAAGAATGTTACCCAAAACTTGTTAATAAGTGTGATTGCCACCTGGAAATGGTCTCCGTGCAGATGAGGTCACCACTGAAACTTTGGGCTGTTTGAAACGAGGCCTTGCTCTTCTGCCTGTCACTGACAGGGGACACTACTTTTAAGCTATATGCCAAGCCATAATACTGCCATATTACCTGTTTGTCAGATACGGAAGTATCGTTTTCAGCCGGTGATATATGAAAATGTATTAGATACATTAGATGCATGTTGTTCTCAGCATTAGGCTTTGTGCCTAGAGAATGCTTCCCTAAACAGTGAACATCAAGATAGTTGTACACAGTAGTTTGTGCCTAGAGAATGCTTCCCTAAACAGTGAACATCAAGATAGTTGTACACAGTAGTTTGTGCCTAGAGAATGCTTCACTAAACAGTGAACATCAAGATAGTTGTACACAGTAGTTTGTGCCTAGAGAATACTTCCCTAAACAGTGAATATCAAGATAGTTGTACACAGTAGTTTGTGCCTAGAGAATACTTCCCTAAACAGTGAACATCAAGATAGTTGTACACAGTAGTTTGTGCCTAGAGAATACTTCCCTAAACAGTGAATATCAAGATAGTTGTACACAGTAGTTTGTGCCTAGAGAATGCTTCCCTAAACAGTGAACATCAAGATAGTTGTACACAGTAGTTTGTCCTATCCTATCCTATCCTGTCCCATAACCCGAAGGTCGTAGGGGCACCACAGATAATCGTTTAACCAGCATACTCCATCTTTCTCTGTCCTCAGCAGCCCTCATGGCTTCGCTCAGTGTCAAACCAGTCCATTCTCGAATGTTGTCCTCCCACCTCTTTTTCGGTCTCCCCCTTCTTCTACCTCCTTGCACTGTGATGTATGTTGTTCTCAGCATTAGGCTTTGTGCCTAGAGAATGCTTCCCTAAACAGTGAACATCAAGATAGTTGTACACAGTAGTTTGTGCCTAGAGAATACTTCCCTAAACAGTGAACATCAAGATAGTTGTACACAGTAGTTTGTGCCTAGAGAATACTTCCCTAAACAGTGAACATCAAGATAGTTGTACACAGTAGTTTGTGCCTAGAGAATACTTCCCTAAACAGTGAACATCAAGATAGTTGTACACAGTAGTTTGTGCCTAGAGAATACTTCCCTAAACAGTGAACATCAAGATAGTTGTACACAGTAGTTTGTGCCTAGAGAATGCTTCACTAAACAGTGAACATCAAGATAGTTGTACACAGTAGTTTGTGCCTAGAGAATGCTTCACTAAACAGTGAACATCAAGATAGTTGTACACAGTATTTTGTGCCTAGAGAATGCTTCACTAAACAGTGAACATCAAGATAGTTGTACACAGTAGTTTGTGCCTAGAGAATACTTCCCTAAACAGTGAACATCAAGATAGTTGTACACAGTAGTTTGTGCCTAGAGAATACTTCCCTAAACAGTGAACATCAAGATAGTTGTACACAGTAGTTTGTGCCTAGAGAATACTTCCCTAAACAGTGAACATCAAGATAGTTGTACACAGTAGTTTGTGCCTAGAGAATGCTTCACTAAACAGTGAACATCAAGATAGTTGTACACAGTAGTTTGTGCCTAGAGAATGCTTCACTAAACAGTGAACATCAAGATAGTTGTACACAGTAGTTTGTGCCTAGAGAATGCTTCACTAAACAGTGAACATCAAGATAGTTGTACACAGTAGTTTGTGCCTAGAGAATACTTCCCTAAACAGTGAACATCAAGATAGTTGTACACAGTAGTTTGTGCCTAGAGAATACTTCCCTAAACAGTGAACATCAAGATAGTTGTACACAGTAGTTTGTGCCTAGAGAATACTTCCCTAAACAGTGAACATCAAGATAGTTGTACACAGTAGTTTGTGCCTAGAGAATACTTCCCTAAACAGTGAACATCAAGATAGTTGTACACAGTAGTGTAAAAGTCACTCCCTTTTGGGATTGACTGATAACTTTTGTCAACAGGACTGCATTTGTAGGAAACAATTTGTATTGTGATCCTTACAGTGGTAGAGTTTTATTGCTGATTACTCATCTTATCTCACCGTAATGAGGGCAGTCCATCATGGCATATCATCTGACACTGCTTGAGCGAGTTCAGCTGACATAAGACCCAGCTGGCAGACATGAGACAATGGGCCATCATGACCATCAATCACCCTCTATACTGCGAACAGGATAATGATTGTTTTGGGAAGTTCTAGTAGAGATGCATAATATGGTTGACCTCCACACTTGAAATGACTGCACAACATGCCTTCACTGTAGGGACCAATTGAAGTGTGTATGGGTGAAGAGATGTGTATGAATGGCTGAGATGTGAGTGGAAGATTATGTCAAAGTGTACGCAAATATTAAACCTCATCATAGATTTGGGTCACAGTTATGGAGTAATTTTTTTTTTTAAATGTCAATGTTCCTGTTAATTTGTTTTAAAGCCATACAATTTTTACTCACAAGAGTGGATTATTGCGAAAGTTAACTAAAGGTTAGTTGTAATTCTGTAAACACTGTTTATATTAGTTTTTTGTATGCTGGCAGATTTTATATGCAGCGTGGGGTTTAGGTGGTGGGATCATTTGCATGCTTTGTTAGCAGATTATTGTTTGTTGTCTTGGAGATTTGTTGACACACATGCATAGCAATGTGACAGTATGTACTCACCCATCCCAAAAAAAAGTCCACAATTTTATTTGTAGTTTTTTTGGGTTTTTTTTATTGGGGGGAGTGGAGGGGGGGGGGGGGGGGGGGGGGTTAGCAGGCATAAAGAGTGTATTTGGCCAGAAGTCAATGTTGTCTCAAGGTCAAGAACATAGAAAGATCAAAGTCAGCATTACTTTGCATTTTAATGCCACTATTTCCTTTTGCTTTTCCTGGGCATTCATTTTATTGTTAAATAAGGAACATGTGAGTCATATGGACTTTGCCCTTCTATTTTTTTTCATAGTTTTGCATGCACTCTCCTTTTAATATTTATATTCTTGGGTTTCCAGTTTACTTTCATTTTCCACTCTGCATCTGTATGAAGGTGTTTGAATTGCCTCCACTGTAATACAAAAACGTACACCTGCAGGTCAAAGAATTGTGTTTTTGTCAAATGTATGTGAAAAGTAAGACTTGTGCACCTGTATTCATTTTGACATTTCTGTCATTGGTGTGTTTAACTTGCATGTGTAGTACTTTTAATTTGTATTTAATCCATTGATTGTTGGGGTGCCAGGGGTTTCAGTATAAGTAGTATCCCCACTTTCTGGAAATTTAGTGCTTTAAATTCCCACTGTTGCTGTCTTTCTCATTTGGTCTTTCTCATTCCTGCTCTGTTCTATCAATCTGCTATAATACCGTCTTCTTCGCTAGACCAGTCTCCTACCTTTTTTCTTGAAACTCTTCCGGGACAAGACTCCTTGTTTGTGTATGAGGTCTGTTGGATCAGCTTGGGAATATTGGACGCTTTCTGCCAGGTGGTCACTAGGGCTTCCTATGATGTTATTATTTAGCAATGTAGGCATTTTATATGTATGTGTTTTGTTGATAATTTATAATGATGTTTGTATTCTATTTTGTTTTTGTAAACGAGGGTTCGATAAGTTGGGGTGAAGCCTCAGCCGTCCCCTGCGTGGGATGTCTTTATTGTAAAGTGACTGGCTGGTGGAGGGCATTCAGTTTTCCCACTAGGGTTGTTTCAGCAGATCTTTTATGCGGATTGGGGGTTGTCCGGTCCTGATTTGGCTCGGAAGAGTCCGCTGGACCTAAAGCAACAATTATGTAATGTAATGTAAACGGGGGTTCGATAAATTAGAGTACAGCCTCAGCGTCCCCTGCGTGGGATGTCTTTATTGTAAAGTGACTGGCTGGTGGAGAGCTTTCAGTTTTACCACTAGGGTTGTTTCAGCAGATCTTTTATGCGGATCGGGGGTTGTCCGGTCCTGATTTGGCTCAGAAGAGTCCGCTGGAACTAAAGCAATAATCATGTAATGTAATGTAATCCATTGATCTACTTTATATTGCTTGTTGATCCATTATGATTGGTTCTTGACTTTGCATGTTAATTTTGGGTCATATTTTCTTCTTTTTAAAAAAACTTATTTTGCATTTTAAAAAAAGGTTACTTTTTAAAATTGTTTATTATTACTTAAAAAAAAACACATGATTAATATTTTAACAATTTGTTTGCCTGCATAAGGTTTGTTGCATAACAAAGGAATATAATATTTGAGAAAATTGTTGATTTTTTTTTTTTAGAGGGATGTTAATAGTAAGCATGCTTTAAGACAACAAGAAATTAGATGAGCACAGTGTATACAACTGATCACAGCAGAGTATTAACATTGGTCTGTGTAATTAAACCATTTGCTTACTTTATATGAAGTGATGTTTGGTTCAGTGTGGAGTATTATTATAAAATATACTATTTGCCGCAGCGAGCTTTTCCATTTGAGCAGAGATGTGGTTTCTTATACTGGCATATATGTTTGTATATGCCTGCATTGGGACAAGCCACATGGAACCTAATAATAATAATAATATTATTATTATTATTATTATTATTATTATTACTATTATTATTAGGTATTATTATTATAATGGAATACAAGAAATTTGAACTTGTTGATGTTAACCAAAATATGCATTCCTTTATAAATATGTATACATGTCTAAGCAATCTTCCTTATTACAACATTTCAAGGAAAATACTGTGTACATTTTGTTATACAAATGTTTGTGTGTGTGACAGAAATAACGTAACAGGTACTTTCTTTTTTTTTTCTTATGTCTTTGAATTATTTCACAGTAAGTTGTGTTAATCTTATTGATATTATTATTATTATTATTATTATTATTATTATTATTATTATTATTATTATTATTATTATTATTATTATTATTATTATTTTTTTTTTTATTATTATGAAGTTATTATTTATTTCTTACAATATTCTGTCACAGTAGGTTGTGTTAACTATTATTATTATTATTATTATTATTATTAATATTATTCAGCATTGTTATGTTTGCTATGTGCTCTTTCTTTGGCCCCTTTGGAATGTTGCTGATGTGTTTGATGTTTGATTCACAAATGTTGATCAGTTGTGAATTGTTCTTAGTTATTCTTACATTATTTCAATGGTACAAGTTCCACTTTTGTTATAAACATAATTAAGTTTTAAAGACTGTCAATAACAGTTGAAATGTTAAATATAAACTGTTTAAACTTTGTTTTTACTTTATTTTACTTGTGTGAGTTTTGTTGCATTTTAAGAGCTTTCACTTTGTTGGAAATTGTATTGATTTTTAAACTCACAAGATGAATTGAATATTTGATGGCAATTGTTAAGCTTAGTTATTCTTATGTTATTTTCACAGTGGGAGTTGCATTAGAGTGTTAATTTTGTCATAAATATGATTACATTCTAAAACTTGCAAGAGCAACTGAAACGTTATTTCACCTGTTTGAGCAAAGTATGACCTCACATTTGTAGGAATGGATGCAAAATTGTGTGCACTTTCCTCTTACTGACTACCAGTGAATTTTTAGTATTTTCAGCTATTTTAAACTGTATAGTGTTGTTGAGTTCTTCTTTCCATTGCAAAAAATACCGTTAAAAAGCCATATTACCAATGCTATGTGAAATAAATCAGCAATATGTGAAAACTGCGTTTGGTCATTGTGATAAGTCTGTCAGTCTGTTTCATTCTGTCTATGTGTGTCTGATTTTGAGTATGCATTATTCAACTGAATGAACTGTTGTTTAACTAGATGAATAGAAATGGTGTTAGTCACCTTGATGGACATACTGTAATGTATATTAATTAAACTTATTTACACACACATTTATAAGCACACACACAATTCTTGCTCTGTTTGATGACAGACTGCAATAAGAAAATACTGGGCTTTTTTTTCATTGCCTCATATGCCAGATGTGACAGGTGCCGCCACTGAGGTCCTTGGCAAGCATGTTGATCAGTTGTGAATTGTTCAAAGAAGAAACTGCCACCACCCACCCCATCACCCATCCTTAGCACTCTCCTCCTCTTTTCCTCCCTCGTCTCTTATTCGTTAGCAATTGTCTGATTTTATTTTGTATGAAGCCGGATGTTTAGAATGAATGCGTGAGTACTGAGCTTTGAACTGATATTGTTTATTGGGAAAAAGCACTATATAAATATTATTATTATTATTATTATTAAGAAACTGTGGATCACACCTGAACCTTTGAACCTGTGTGACAAACGATAAGAAAAAAAAACCACCTCACAGGGAGCTGATGCCTACTAAAAAATCGACGACATCCAAAAAGGCATGCGCACAGCAAAGGAGAACTGGATAGAAAATCAATGCCAGGAAATAGAGAACACTCAACAGTCTGAATAAGAACAACAGCAAGAAGGCCTACCAGACTGTGAAGCGGCTCATGTGTAAAACAGTCCAAGGTCTCCACGCTCCAAAGCAAGTCTGGCATATGCCTAAAAGAAAAACAAGAAGTCTTGGATAGATGGACAGAGTACTGCTCTGACCTTTACAACCATACACCAAACGGAGACCCATCAGTTCATCAGTTCTAGCATGTCCCCAGAAAAGAGAAGAAGAAGAAATCCTTCCAGTTCTCAGAGAAGTTGAGACAGCAGTGCAATTGCTGAAGAAGGGAAAGCCAGTGGGAGTGGACAACATACCGGTAGAATTGCTTCAAGCATGAGGAAAAGCGATGATTGACGCCATCACCATTATCTGCAACAAGATCTGACAGCGTGGGGAGTGGCCTACACCATGGACCCAGTCGCTTGTCATTACTCTTCCCAAAAAGGGTAACCTTCAGGATGGGAAAATTACCGCACCATCAACCTCATCAGCCATCCCAGCAAAGTCCTCCTGAAAATAATAAACAGGTTGAAATCCCAAGCTGAACAAATCACAGCTGAAGAACAAGCAGGATTCAGAGCAGGGCGAAGTACCACTGAGCAGATTTTCAACCTCAGAATAATCTGCGAGAAATACCTACAGCACCAACAACATCTATATCATGTGATTGTAGACTTTAAGAAAACATTTGACCGAGTCTGGCATGCAGCTCTGTGGGCAGCCCTGAGAGTAGGCAACATCAGCCCTAACATTATTGAAGTCATCAAAAGCCTGTATGACAAGGCTAACAGTGCAGTCCTCCACAGCAGCACCATCGGGAACGGGTTCAGAACAACAATATCTGGCATGCGTCAAGGATGTTTACCCTCTCCAACACTCTTCAACATCTTCCTGGAGCGCATCATGTCAGATGCCCTTGCAGATCACGAAGGCACAGCCAGCATAGAATGTAGAGCAATCTTCAACCTCCGTTTTGCAGATAACATTGGCTGCAGAGGAACAAGAACTTGAACAGCTGGTACAGATGCTTGACACCACCTCCGGAGCCTTTGGAATGGAAATAAGTGCAGAGAAAACCAAAATGATGACCAACAACACCAATGGCATCAACATGGACATCAAAGTCCAAGGCCAATCCCTCCACACAGAGCACAGCTTCAAACATTTAGGAGCCATTACATGCGCCCTGACAGGAAGTCTTTTCCAAGATCGCACAAACAACTGCTGCCCTGACAAGGTTGAAGGACATTGAAAAGACAGGACCATCAGCCTACACTCCAAGATAAGGCTGCTGCGCTCCATTGTCATTTACATCTTCCTATACGCTTGTGAAACATGACCCCTCACAGAGCAGACCTACAACGAAGAATACAAAGCATGGAGGAAGCATACAGAAGACTTCTGGGCATTTGAAACCCAACACAACATTAACGACAAAGTCCGACAGATCATCACACAAGCCACTGGACAACACAATGACATGCTCACAGTGGTGAAGAAACGGAAACTCTTATTGTATGTCCTCGTCACCAGAGCATCAGGTCTTGCAAGGCACGGTGCAAGGAGGCAGAAGAAGATGGAGGCAGAAAAAGAGGTGGGAAGACATCATTCGACAATGGACTGGCTTGTCACTGAGCGCTGCCATGAGGGTTGCTGAGGACAGAGAAAGATGGTTAAACGATAATCTGTGGTGCCTCAACGACTTTTGAGTTAGGGGATAGGATGGGATTGGATAGGATAGGATAGGATAGGATACGGTGGTCTTATGGTAGTGCTTTGGCTTGCGGATCTGAAGGTCCAGGGTTCGAGCCCTAGCCGGGCCATATTGTGTTGTGTCCCTGGGAAAGACACTTTACTCCCGTTTCCTACTCCTTCGGATAAGAGTATAAACCGAGGTCTAGTCTGTGTGTTGCATACATTCCATCATAACGGACTTTAAAGATCCTGACGCTCATGTCCTAGACGGGTGAGTGCCGGTAACAAGAACACATCCAGCATGCACTTGGTCCTTCTCCCCCATCCCTGGCTGCCCAGGATTGTGCTCAATTGTCCGTGCGTCAGACCATGCGCCCAAAGGCTGCGGGTGGGCGTCTGGGCGGTTTGAGTTAGATCCTGTATCGGCCAGCGCTTTGAACTGATATTGTTCGTTGGGAAAAAGCGCTATATAAATATTATTATTATTATTATTATTATTATTATTATTATTATTATTATTATTATTATTATAGGATCATAGAAATTCCATAGAATAACGTTTTGAGGTTTACTTGTAAAACTGAGCATTTTCCGGAATCGTTTCTCTTACAGTAAGTTACTTCATTCAGGGGCGGATCAGAGTAAATGCCCGGAGGGGAGCACTGCCATTTTTTAAATTTTTTTTATCCGTGCTTGCACTCTTCTTCCTTTCTCTCTGGTTGACATGAGTGTGTTTTTTTGTTGTTTTTTTTTGGTGTGTGTGTGTGTGTGTGTGAGAGAGAGAGAAAGAGAGAGAGAGAGATCAACACGTGCGTGTTTCGTGTGAAAATAGAAATTAGTTGTGAGAAAAAAAAAAAAAAAAAGGTTGGCACATTGGCCCACAGCTAGAACACTTACTTTCTCAGGCGTTCAGCATATTGCGAGGTTGAAGAGCCATGATGGTGCGGTACCCGCAAACCGTTCTACGACATCGTCAATGTCCACTGTGATGTGTCGGTGAGCCCTCATTAGAGCGAGCCCGTTGAGCCTGGTCTCACCCATCGTTGATCTCAGATATGATTTCAGCGTTCTGATGCCGCTGATAGTTCTTTCACATTCAGCTGTTGTGATCGGAAGAGTGCACAAAAGGGTCAGTAGCACGTGAATGTTCGAGAAAAATCCACATTGCATGCTCTGAGAGTCTTGGCCACGGTATCAGGAACGGTCCCTGCATCAGCGCTCTCCCTACCCCTTGGGGCCATGAGCAATCTTGCCACTGTAGATTGTTCTAACCTATAAAGGGAACAGTGAAAGCCCCAGTTGAAAACCTGTCTTGCCTTTGTAGGCATGACAGATTCACTGCGGCAACAGTACCCCCGTTGGAGTGCCGGGGGTTTCAGTATAAATAGTATCCCCACTTTATGGAAATTTAGTGCTTTAAATTCCCACTGTTGCTATCTTCCTCATATACTCTTTCCCATTCCTGCTCTGTCCTATCACTCTGCTATACTATCTTCTTCTTCGCTAGATCAATGACCTACCTTTTTTCTTGAAAACTCTTCCTGGACAAGACTCCTTGTTTGTGTATGAGGTCTGTTGGATCAGCTTGGGAGTGTTGGACGCTTTCTGCTGGGTGGTCACTAGGGCTTCCTATGATGTTAGTATTTAGCAATATAGGCATTTTATATACATTATATGTTTCGTTGATGATTTGTAATGATGGTTGTATTCTATTTTGTTTTTGTAACCGGGGGTTCGCGTAGTTGAGGTAAACCCTCAGCCGTCCCCCGCGTGGGATGTCTTTATTGTAAAGTGACTGGCCGGTGGAGGGCGTTCAATTTTCCCACTAGGGTTGTTTCAGCAGATCTTTTATGCGGATCGGGGGTTGTCCGGTCCTGATTTGGCTCGGAGGAGTCCGCTGGACCTAAAGCAACAATAAATCAATCAATCAATCAGCGCTCTCCCACTTGTGCATCCATCGGATATACTCGGTGTCCAGCTCATGAAAACTTGGCAGATCTGCTTGCCATAAGACTGGCAAGTCGCTCGATACCCTCGGGTACCTTCCGAAAACCTACCACTGGCCCGTTCCTGCCTTGCACGATGCACGAGGGTACAAGACCAAGCTCGTCAACAGCAATTTCAGAGCCGGTGGTGAAGCGTGAGTCCAGCTGGGCGATGAGGTGATCCAAAAACGGGATACCTATGGACCTGCGGCAGTAATCTTCAGTTGTCTCTGCTGGCGGGTTACTCCGACATGTCTGTCGTTCTGCACCCCTTGGTCTGCGCAGATCAGAGTCGGCTGTTGCTGCCATCCGACTTGCTTCCTGAAACCAGCTGCTGAAGGTTGCAATGACGTCATCCCTGAATCCCTTAACTGTTGTCTTCACTGCGCTTATTTCTCCGTACGCAGCCATAACATCCTTTGCTTTTTGCTGAAGTTTCAAAGTCAGTGGACGGAGAACTTGCAGGCATTTTCTGGTGACGACAAAAGCAACCAGAAAGTCACCCGACTGGAAAGCGTGCAAAAACCCTCCAGCTTTGGTGAGCGTTTCACTGTCCCAATCTGTGTTCTCCTGCACCATATGGCCAAGGCAGTCATAGACCACAGGGAAGAGTTCGGCGAAAGTTTCAAAGGCCTCTCGACTCACCGTGTTTTACATAGGTCGACCAGTTTTCTCCTCTTGCTTTCTGCTTGGGCTGACTCCACCACATGTTCTAACTTTCTCTGTCATTTTGGAGAAAGAGAGAAGAACATGGACACTTCTTTCAGGACTCCAAACATGATCTTCACTTCTAGAATTCTGCAGGCCAGAACAACACAAAGGTTCAAGCAATGAGATGCGCAGTGGAAGTACAGAGCCTGCTTGTTAAGTTCTTGAATGCGTGCCCGAGTGCCAATGAGGACCCTGAACAGGTGGATGGACTAGTGGGAAAGGGGGGGGGGGGACGCTTTTCTTCTTTCCACCTTTTAAAATTTTTGTATTATTATTATTTGTGTGTGTGTGTGTTTTTTTCCCCGTTTTTTTTCTCATTTTTTCTTTTTTTTTCTTCCCTTTTTTTTGTCTTCCCTTTTTTTTTTTGGTCGCCCAACAAATTAAATTTATGTTAAGTATTTATTTTTCTTTAAAAATAAATGTGAACGAAACACAACAAAAAGAATACAACGTAAAAAAATAACGTGCCCCCCCCCCCCCCCCCCCAAACACCTCGTCCGACCCTGGTGAGTGGTCATAACAGCCTATATAGGCCTACACAAAAAATTAAATGTATGTTAAGTATTTATTTTTCTTTAAAAATAAATGTGAACGAAAAACAACAAAAAGAATAAAACGTAAAAAAAAAAATTTATTATGATGACTGCCAAAAATGTGGAGAAACGATGTGGGGGTGAAGGGAAACAAAAACTAATGGAGATGCCGGGGATCGAACCCGGGGCCTTTCACATGCAAAGCGAACGCTCTACCACTGAGCTACATCCCCATTTCTGTTAAATGTGATTCAAAAATAGTATATAATATTTACAATACTCTATTGGGTTTTCCTGGAAACTACATAGATAAAAGAAATATTACTTTTAGTGCGTTACAGTATACTATAATTTGCTTTTTGTGCTCAATGCATATAGCATAATCCCGCATGTATAACAGCAAAGCAACAACACGAAAAGGGAATTCCTGCCCTGAGTTGCCTAAGCAGAGCGCTACATAGAGCCACGTAATTATTTTGGCGGAAAGTCTGAGCAACCCCGCGGAGAGCGCTCTGCATTCCATTCCTTAGTAAATGGAGTAAAATTTACGTCCCCGGACACAGTAAGCGTATAGGGGACGATCAATAAAATCCTTAGTAAATTCCATTCCACAGTAAATTTATAGTCCCCAACACAGTGAGCGTATAGGAGATTGAACGCTCTGCACACTGTGCTATAGATGTTTATATACATATACTATAGCTCAGTGGCTCTGCATACCCCTTGGGGTCATGAGCAATCTTGCCACTGTAGATTGTTCAAACCTATAAAGGGAACAGTGAAAGCCACAGTTGAAAACCTGTCTTTCCTTTATAGGCAAGACAGTTTCACTGCGGCAACAGTACCCCCGTTGGAGTGCCGGGGGTTTTTAGTATAAATAGTATCCCCACTTTATGGAAATTTAGTGCTTTAAATTCCCACTGTCGCTGTCTTCCTCATTTACTCTTTCCCATTCCTGCTCTGTCCTATCACTCTGCTATACTATCTTCTTCTTCGTTAGATCAATGACCTGCCTTTTTTCTTGAAAGCTCTTCCTGGACAGGACTCCTTGTTTGTGTATGAGGTCTGTTGGATCAGCTTGGGAGTGTTGGACGCTTTCTGCCGGGTGGTCACAGGGCTTCCTATGATTGTATTAATTAGCACTATAGGCATTTTATATGTATGTGTTTTGTTGATGATTTATAATGATGTTTGTATTCTATTTTGTTTTTGTAACCGGGGGTTCGCGTAGTTGAGGTAAACCCTCAGCCGTCCCCCGCGTGGGATGTCTTTATTGTAAAGTGACTGGCCGGTGGAGGGCATTCAATTTTCCCACTGGGGTTGTTTCAGCAGATCTTTTATGCGGATCGGGGGTTGTCTGGTCCTGATTTGGCTCGGAAGAGTCCGCTGGACCTAAAGCAACAATAAATCAATCAATCAGTGGCTCTGCAGCGGTCTCGAAAGGTTGTTTGCGAAGGGAAAAAGATGGCGCTCAAAGTGGAGGGCTTTTGATTTGCGATGTTTTAATAATAATAATAATAATAATAATAGTAATAATAATAATAATAATAATAATAATAATAATAATAATAATAATAATAATAATAATAATAATAAGATATTTATATAGCGCTTTTTCCCAATGAACAATATCACGCGCATTCATTCTAAACATCCGGCTTCATACAAAATAAAATCAGACACTTGCTAACGAATAAGAGACGAGGGAGGGAGGAGGGGAGAGCTTTTTTTTTTTTCGTCCCCTATACGCTTAATGTGTCCGGGGACGTAAATTTTAGTCTACACAAAAAAAAAAAGGGGGGAGAGCTAAGGATGGGGTGGTGGTGGCGGTGGTCTGAATCAAAACAAAAGAAAACAAATGGATATATGTGAAATAGCAAGGGAGGACTTTTTGTTATTGACGGTATGGTAAAATTTGTGTACTTATGTTTTGACGGAATAATTATGTTTTTGTGCAATCGGTATGAATTAATATTTATATTTGATAGTCTTGTTGTGTCGTCTGAGATTGACAGTTTACTTTCACTTTCAGCCAGCTTCATTTTGATTGGCTGTTTGCATTTTGTAAGCGCTCACTTATGGCAAAAGGTTGCCCAGAAGCAAAACTAGTTCGTGCGGAGCAATCGAAACGTTTTGTGGCGCATTTTTTTCTTAGACAACTCGATCACGTGACCTCGTTATTTATAGTGTGAAAGGTTCTTGGAGTAATCCCGCCAGTGGATTAAACCATAGTTTTTACAATTGTTTGTGCGCTTTCAAGGCAATAGGTTTGGGTAAGAGTGCAAGAATTTTGAGTTTTATTGAGAAATATGCCTAAATATTTCCATGCAATGACAGATTTGTTCAGAATCCGCAGGGAAATACCCCTATTACCGGCCTTGGTGCTTACAAAATGGCGGCAATGAGTGCAGTCTAAAGTTGATTTGGTTGAGTTTTTGGAAATTTGTTGTTATTGGAGAAAATCAGTCATATAAATTCGTAAACATTAGCATCTAACCACTCCAAAGAATCAGGTTTGAAAGTATGTACGTTTAGTGGTTAATTGATTTGTTATTGTTTGCAAAATACACGTGTATTTGCAATCGGCCTCAGTTATAAATAATATAAAATGTGTAAGTACTATTAATGTTATACTAGTATTACTACGCCTCTTGTTTATTGTTTTGATTCTATAGTTCATACAAATTTTATTACTTAGTCTCAGCTTGACATCACCGTGGTTTTAAAAAAAAATAAAGTGTTTACTGTTACAAATAAAACAAACTTGGTTAAAACCTGACAAGGCAAGCAGGAAACATTGTCAATGCCATTGCGATTTATTGGGTGCACGACGATACGCCTAACTCGCTGTCAATTCGCCTCAGTCAACTCGCCTGAACATTAAGTCAAGGGTTAGGGTTATAATATATAATATAATTCTCGCTATCATATATAATACTTGCTAACACAATACAACACAATTATTAAGTTGTGCATTCAAAAACACATGTAGGGCAATTGAATGGATATGTTGCGAATTGACTGAAAACAAGGTGAGGGGAATCGTCGTTAGGCGAATCGTCATACAACCGATTTATTTACAAAAAATGTATAACCCCTATCAATGCATTAATTTAATCTGTATGTATGGCCGACAGGCCTTCTGTTATCTCTGTACAAGTGTTTCTTACTGTTGTGATGCCATGAGGGAGGGATGAGCTGAAGTGATAAATCACCGTGCAGTGTCATGACTGTTTATAATGTTTTGGATAATGTTCAAAACAGATATTCCACTTTCAAATAAAAAGATATATAATAGAGCTCTATGTCATAAGACAGTATGAAAAGAAGCTCATAGAAAAAAAGCACAACAGAACATCTACTGACATTCTACTGATGTTCCCGATTACTATCCTGTCCTACCCTATTCCATAACTCAAAAGTTGTTGGGGTATCACAGATGATCATTTAACCAGCGGCAGCGTACTCCATCTTTGTATGTCCTCAGCAATCCCAATGGCTGTGCTCAAAGTCAAGCCAATCTATTGTTGAATGATGTCCTCCCACCTCTTTTTCCGTCTCCCTCTTCTTCTGCCTCCTTGCACCATGCCTTGCAGGATGGTCTTTGCAATGCCTGATGCTCTGGTGATGTTGCCATATATACCATCATAATTTTCGTTTTTTCACTAGTACTGTGACTCGTGTGAGCATGTCATCATGTTGTCCAATAGCGTGTGTGATGGTCTGTCGGACTTCGTCGTTGGTATTGTGTTGGGTATAGGAAATGCCCAGAAGTCTTCTGTAGCACCTCATCTCCATTTTTTGTATTCTTCGTTGTAGGTCTGCAGTGAGGGTCCATGTTTTGCAAGCATATATATAGGAAGATGGAGATGACTAGGGAGGGCAGCAGCCCTACCTTGGAGTGTAGATTGATGGTCCTATCTTTCCAAATGGGCTTCAGCCTTGTCAGGGCAGCAGTTGTTTGTGCAATCCTGGAGAGGACTTCCTGTCGGGACCCATTGTCTGATACAATGGCTCCTAAATATTTGAAGCTATGCACCTTGTTGTGGGATTGGGCTTTGATGTCCGTGTTGATGCCATTCAGAATCAGAATCAGAATCTTTATTGTCCCCATGAAAACACAAGGAAATGTGGTGTTGTTGGTCATCATTTTGGTCTTCTCTGCACTTATTTCCATTCCAAAGGCTCTGGAGGTGGTGTCAAGCCTCTGTACCAGTTGTTCAAGTTCGTGTTCCTCTGCAGCCAATCCATCATTGTCATCGGCAAAACGGAGGTTGGAGATTAATCTACCCCCTACGCTGACTGCCTTCGAGATCTGCTAGGGCTTTTCAAGACATGACTCGCACCAGGAAGATATTGAAGAGTATTGGAGAGAATAAGCATCCCTTGACGCATGCCAGATGTTGTTCTGAATCCGTTCCCGATTGTGCTGTTGTGGAGGACTACACTGTTAGCCTTTTCATACAGGCCTTTGATGACTTTAATAATGTTAGTGCTGATGTTGTACACTCTCAATGGTTGCCCACAAAGATGCATGCCAGACTCGTTCAAATGCTTTCTTGAAGCCTACAAATACATGATGTAGTGTTGGTGCTGTAGCAGTGTAGGTATTGTTGGTGCTGTAGGTATTTCTCGCAGATTATTCTGAGGTTGAAAATCTGTAGTGGTACTTCGCCTTGCCCTGAATCCTGCTTGTTCTTCAGCTATGATTTGTTCAGCTTGGGGTTTCAACCAGTTGAGTACTATTTTCAGGATGACTTTGCGGGATGGCTGATGGTGAGGTAGTTTCCACACTCCTGAAAGTTACCCATTTTGGGAAGAGTAATGATAAGTGTCTGGGTCCATGGTGTAGGTCCCTCTTCGCACTGCCAGATCTTGTTACAGATAATGGTGAGGGTGCCTCCTGCTTGAAGCAATTCTTTGGGTATGTTGTCCACTTCTGCTGACTTCCCCTTCTTTAGCGATTGACATGTTGCCTCAACTCCTTCTCGTAGAATTGGGAGTTCTGCTTCTCTGTTCTGGGGACATGCTAGAAGTAGAACTGATGGGCCTCCTTTTGGTGTGTGGTTGTAAAGGTCAGAGCAGTATTCTGTCCATCTATCCAAGAACTCTTGTTCTTCTGTAAGGCACAAGCAAGACTTGCTTTGGATTGTGGAGACCTTGGGCTGCTTAACACTTCCTCACAGTCTGGTAGGCCTTCTTTACTTGTTCAGACTGTTCTCTATTTCCTGACATTGATCTTTTATCCAGTTCTCTTTTGCTGTGCGCATGTTTTTTGGATGTCACTGTTGATTTTTTGTTATGCATCAGCTCCCTGTGAGGTCTTCTTTTTCTTTTTCATCTCTCTTCGTTTGTCACATAGGTAAAAAAAGTTCAGGTGTGATTCACTGTTTCTTCTTTGGGCGGTGCTTGCCAAGGATCTCAGTGGTGGCATCTGTCACAGCAGAGTTGAAGGTGGTCATGGTTTTGAAATCATGTACTTCACCAGCTCCCAAACTGAGCAGTGGTGCAAATTTCCCTCCAGTTGTGGCTTGGAATATTTCTGCCACCTCTGGGTCTTGCAGTTTGTCCAGGTCGAACTTCAGTCTGGTGCACTTTGCTGTGTTTACTTTCTTCAAGTGGAGCTGGAAAGACATCATCGTGGGATCGTGGTCACTTCCGAGGTCTGTTCCTGGAAAAGTGCGTGTCCTGCCAATGTTGATGCTTGATCTGAAGAGTTTCTTGACCATGATGTAGTCAATCTGGTTGTGATGCTCCCCGCTGGTATTGTGCCAGGTCCATCGTCTGGATTTTTTGTGGGGACCAAGCATGTTTGCCAGTACAGACTGTTGTATCTAGCAAACTCCAAGAGTCTCAGACCTCTATCATTTGTCTCGTTGTTGCAGTGGGGTTCACATGTGTCTCTCCAATTGTGGTATTCATCTTGTCCAGCCTTGGCATTCCAGTTGCCTTGCACTGACTATGATCATGTCCTTCCTTTACACTTGGTCAAGGACAGCCTGTAGATTTTCATAGAAATCCTCGACTTCGCTGTCATCATAGTCTGATATTGGGTCATAGGCCTGGATGAAGAGGCTGCTCTCAGAAGGATGATAATGAGTCTACGATTACAGACAGTTTTAATTGCGCAAAAAATATAAAAAAATTGTGTATAAAAGAGTATGTGAGTGTCTTGTGGAGAGACACATTTAAGTCGAAAGTATGACCAATGAGTGGCCAACTAATTAACATCATCTGCCCACTTTTTCCCTCCCCCTTACCACCCTCCTTCAATGAAGACTTCCATAACAGACGATTCAAAGGTATGTCTCCAGTTGTCCTTTACAATTGCATGCTCGCGCATTTTATACTTCTTTAATGCAAGCATGTTGCTGCTCACCAAATTGGGGACTCTCAAAATTGACTTAAATTTTGATAAATGAGAGGTTCATGGACTCCTATGTATTTTATTGGTGGTGGGGTGGGGTGGGGAGGGGACACTGTATATATATATATATCTTTGTATAAAATTGAAGGTGGAACATTAATTTGTTTTGAACATTATAAAATGGAACACAATTACACTGTTTTAGTATTAAAATAAATAGAACAGTTTTGTTATAAAACAGTGCAATTTGCACAATTGCACTTGCAGTGAAATTAAATTCCCCAATATTTTTCAAGTGTCTCCTTGCATTTAAATCAGTGTCTAGCCCAAAGTTGTTATTTTTTAAAATTAATTTTGTTTAAATGAAAGACCGAATTGAATAAAATTGTTAACTGTTTTGATTTGTCAGTGGAAACGATGCCAGCTGCTCGACGACGAAGTGCTAGGCAAGATGGAGCGGCTGCAGCAGAAAACAGCAATGATGGAGAACCGTCTTCAGAAATCTCTATGTAAGTGTGACTGTAGTTACTTCTTCTTTTGCACTTTGTTTCACTGATTTACAGAGCAATATCATCTAAATTGTAGGAGGTTGTCATTTTGCTTCTTAGGATAAAACTGAGTCACACTCACAACACCACCAACAGAACTCTTTTGAAAATGCCTCTTTTTAGGATAAATAGATCTGTTTGTTGATGTCTGGAAATATCTTTGAATGGCTTGCAATCGTGTTTTCTTTCAGTTTCAGAGCAGGCTGACTAGGAGAAAGAAAGGCAGACCATAAAAGTTCAAGCGAAATTTTCAAATATATGTGTAGGATGGAGCCTCACCAATCACCATAGTTTGAGACTGACTAGGGAGTAGCCTCATCACACTGACCTATGCAATGTGATAACTCATTTATAATGATGCTATACTACTTGCACTGGAAGAAAATACATAATTTATCAGAAATAAATGTTGAGATTTATTTTTCAGTCCTGAAACGATGGAATCGGACAGCGACTTTGAGGAAGCAAAGGGAGGCATGAAAAGGAAGAAGAAAGATGCTGGACCTGTAAGCGCTATATCTTATAGCTTTTTTACTTTTAAGTTGTATGGGTTTGTTTTTAAATCAGAGTTGCTGCTTATTGTAAAATTATTATTATTAATAGCAGTAGTAGTAGTAATAATATGATTATTATTATAATAATAGTTTTAGTATTATTGTTATTATTATTATTATTATTATTAATTTTTTTTTATTATTATTTGCATGTATGCGTATTATAGTTATGCTCTTCAACTCAGAATGTATCTACATAAAAGTCATCTACTGTCTGTGGGATAGACATTGTCACATGTTCAGAAATCTTAACAGCTTGATGCCCTGGGGAAAGAAAGAAAGACAAACAGAAAGAAATGTGTGCCTGCATGTGTTGTTTTTATCGATATGTTTGCTTTGCTGTGAAATTATGTTTGCTTTCATTATGGGATTTTTAGGTCAAAACTAATGGAGCTAATTTTCCATTGCATAGGCTGCTAAGAGAAAGAAGGTAGACCAGGGCGCAGGAACAGGAACAGTAACACGTAAGAAGGGACAGGATGATGGCAATGACAGCAACCTTTTTGAAGTTGTCAAGACAGGCAGAGCTTCTCTGCAGGTGACCATTGCTATTTTCTTTATCAGCTTTGCCCTCCATCTCCCGTCCCCCCCCCCTCACCCCCCCTCTCTCTCTCTCTCTCTCTCTCTCTCTTCCATTCTTCTCCCCAACCCAACCCAACCCTCTGTCTCTCTTTCTCTCTATTCCTATTGTGCCCCTACTGATACAATGCAATACAATTTTTGTCAAATAAAAAACTGAAATTTGCCTTTGGCAATGCTAAAATGCTATGCTGGGTGATAAAACAGACCCTCTCTGTCTGTGTTGATTCGTAACTGCAACGTGGGATTAAGTGTAAATCTACATAATACGTCATGCTAATTAATTTATGTTGTGAAGTTCTTACTTCCGAATTATTTTACGTCTCTGCTAAACTGAATGATATAAGACACATTGAGTTGGCAGTGTTTAAGATATATTATATGTATGCGTTACAAGATACATTATTGTGTTTTTCAGTCGGTGGTAGATGACTGGATCGAGGGTTACAAGGTGGATCGTAATGCAGCGTTGCTGGAGCTGATCCAGTTTTTTATCCAATGTGCTGGTTGTCGAGGTCAGATCACCCCTTACATGTACGCCAACATGGAACACGCAGAAATCATCCGTAAAATGACGGAAGAGTTTGACGAGGTGTGTACTTGTGCTTTTCACATGTACATATATTTCTCTTTCCGCTCTCAATAATAATTTTATTTCCATGCATGCACCAATGTGAGTAGGTCTTACTCTTTGACACATTCTCATGACATGTTTTTTAATTTCTGTACGATATATCCCCCATTGGCACACTTTTGTACAGCCCTGCATTTATTATGGTGTTTAGGGAAGTCTTTTTGTATGCAGGAAAGTGGTGACTATCCCCTCATCATGAGCGGACCCATGTGGAAGAAGTTCCGTGCCAGTTTCTGCGACTTTGTGCAAGTGCTGGTGCGACAGTGTCAGTACAGCATAATCTATGACCAATACATGATGGACAACGTCATCTCCTTGCTGACTGGTCTGACCGATTCCCAGGTGCGAGCATTTCGTCACACCAGCACGCTGGCGGCCATGAAGCTTATGACAGCTCTGGTGGACGTGGCCTTGAACTTGAGCATTAACCTTGACAACACGCAGCGTCAGTATGAGGCGGAGCGTGCCAAGCAGCAAAACAAGCGCGCTGGCGACCGCCTGGAACTCCTCATGACTAAACGGCAAGAAGTGAGTCTTTTTTTTAATGCGAGTCTTTGAACTCGCCCTCCATCCCCACCATTTTGGGAATCTGTGCAAGATGAGTCCTAAATAGACCAAAAATGACAACATTGTCTACCGTCCACTGGCTGTGCAAAATTTGCAAGTGGATAAATATCTCAGAACCTATTTAAACTATCACAACCAAACTTGGTAGGATGGTGTATATCCTTGTGACCTCATAAATGATTAGTTAATGAATGATTTCACGTCAAGGTCAGGGTCAACAAATTTTAGTTAAAAAATGACAAATTTTCACTAAATTTCACTTTAAAAAAAAAAGTTATTAATATTGACCTTATGATTCTTTAATGCATGGTATATATCGATGAGACACATACTTAGCAAATGTGGTTAACCTCACTCCAAGATCAAGGTCATTGGAGCTGTCCAAAGTCAGTTAGTATAGGTACTTTGAAGTGAACTTGACTCTAAACTATGTGAGATATAAAGTCCAAACTTGATGTATTTAGAGATGATAGATTGATCTTTCATATCAGCCCTGAAAATGAAAAAAAGGTCCCACTAGCCTTTGGCTAGTAACTTAAAAATTTTACTAGCCAAACTAAACATTTTACTAGCCAAACTAAAAAAAAGTTCATTTTAGCGCACTCGCATTTGGCGACTAAAGTTTTTTTTTTAGTCGCCAATTTTTTTTTTTCACGCCATTTTCAGGCCTGCATATATTTTCTGTTTTTGCTTTGATCTTGAAGGTCATTGTCATTTTAGGCCTTGCAAAAACCTTAAAAAAATGGGTGATCTTACAGTGGAATGGCTATTTATTGAACCCATAGTGTTCAACAACATTGGGTTATTTGATCATATATGAGCGTGAGAGGTCACATGAGGGTCAAGGTCATCCCAAGATCAAGGTCATCCCAAAATCACTGTTTTTGTCACTGTGTGTGTGTGTGTTGGCATTATACAACTTTTGCTGTAATTTATTTGATAGTACATGTGTGTATTTGGAGCCGGAGGACAAGGTCATCTCAGTGTCAAGAGCATAGTCGGTATTTGCATTGTAATGGCATAGTTCCCCCCTTTTTTTTTCTTCTTTTCTGGGCAGTCATTTCCATGTTAAATATTACAGGTTCCATAAGGAGCACATGTCACATGGGCTTTGCCCTTATAGTTATAGTTTGAAAAAATGATTTATTTTTGTACTTATTTTCTGTTTGTTTTGTGATAGAGGTCTGCCTTGTGATCTGTTTGTGTATTTTTGCCTTTCGAATTAAACAAACTATGAAAACACTTGAAGTAATAATAATAATGATTTTTTTTTTTTAAAGTAGACATATGACAGAAAGCTATGTGAGGCAAGTGAGTGATTATATTCAAAATTCTCTCAATTAGAACAGTGTTCCCGATTACGCACAGTAGTGCGTCCATTACGCACAAAATATGAAAAATGACGCAGAAAAATTTGCATGCGTGCGTCCTGTGGACGCACACATTTTTTTTCTAATCGCTGAAGTCAAAAATACGACCAACGAGTGGCGAACTAATTCACGGCATAATCAGAACCCGACTGAGACTGCCATTGCAGACGATTAAAGATTGTGTCGGGAGTTGTCGCCCTTAAAAATCGCATGCGCGCGCATTGTAAACTTCCTCCGAGCAATCCATTCACTGAACAGAAAAAATCTTCGTGAATCCATTCATGTTTTAATTTTTTGGTTTTATATGATTATGATAACTAATGTGACGCTTTAACACAGTAAAAAAAGAAAAAGAAAAAAGTGAGGCTTTGACTTGTTTTTTCATTTCTTTTTCCGATTTGGGGACTCTCAAAATGTGCACAAGGACTCTTAAAATTTTATACCTGGGAGTCCCAAGGACTCTCATTTTTTGTGTGTGGAGGGAACACTGATTAGAAGCTTTCTTTTCCATTTAAGCGAGATGACTACCTGTTGTTAACACAAACTGCTTATTTTGTGTATGTCCTGTGAACTGCAACCAGTCATTTTGGCTGAAAAGCACTTGCACACATGCACGTGAAATATCTGTCATACAGATGTATATATTATCTAATACAACTCTGACCTGCCACATTTATTGGTTCAGTTTGGCTGTACAATACAGTACAATAAAATACAATACAATACCATACTGCACTCTACCATACATTGTAATACAATATACAATACTATACAACGTTATTCAGCCCATATGGAGTAAGTACAATGTAATAGGATTCGGATGTCTAGGCGTATCTGTAAAGAATCGTACATTCATATTGATAAATTCGCTGCCTAGATTTTTTCCTGTTTGCTTTTTATATAGAAACTGCTTTTTGACTCGCATGAGCAGCAACGTATGTCCTCACCCTCAGATTTTTCTAGAATTTTATATATAAGCAGCTTTTGATAGCGAAGGTGTATTAAAGTGCTATGGTGTGTATTTATGTTTACTAGCTGGAGGAGAACCAGGCTGAAATCCGGAACATGCTGACCTACATCTTCAAGGGTGTGTTTGTCCACCGATACAGGTGACTCAAAAGACTACATTACTAAGTTTTTGATTGTTTGGTTTATTGATAAATTAATTGATTTTATTTATGTATTTATTTGCCACGAGGGTTGCTGAGAACAGAAAGATGGAGTACGCTGGTTAAATGATCAGGGGTCCAAATCTTCGCGGAAATCCACGTAAAATACAAACTTTCCACTGAAAAAAATTGTGCTTTCCGTGAAAATAAAAAAATCCTTGAGAAAGAACAAAATTCTCAGACTGTCACGATTCTTAAACAGTGTAGGTCTACAAGCAGTCAGATTCTCTATCTTCACTTCCTTTTCCAACATGGCGTCTCATTAGGCACCACGCTTTGTAGCTCGCGGTGAAGCATATGACGATTCAGGAGTAAAAAATAAGTGGCTTCCATTTGTTGAGTCCATGTTCAGTGTCATGGGAGAGGTGATTGACAAATCAAACACCAAGATAGACATTGACACTTATTCTGCCATGCAAACTGTCAAGCAATCGCTCAAGGCCAGGAGTAAGACTGCAGTGCAATACTTTAAGAAAATTGACCTTATCAAGGAACATGTCAGTCAACATCTTGTGCTTAACATGTTGTCTGCTGCCAGAAAAGATAAGGACAGAAGAGAGAGAGAAACAGTGAAGAAAGTGCCCAGAAGGCAGAGTCTCTTGGTGTCACCCTCATGAAATAGACCACCAAAACAAAGGCAACTGAGAAAATCCTGGAAGAGACCAATCAAGCCAGAGATGCTGCAGAGGACAATGACTGTAGGGACACAGCACCTCAGCATCCACAAACCGCATCAAGAAAATGAACAAACGGTCATCAATTGGGAGTTTCTTCAACCCATGTTGAAGAAATTTATCTATTCCTGGACCTTGTTTGTAACAAGTAAACTTTTGTGCTTTACACCTATTTTTAATGTCTCTTAATGCTCAGATTGCACAAGAATACATACATTTTTTCATGATTTTTTTTCAACAACATAAAACCTCCCTCTCCCCCCTTCCCTCCCTCCGCTCTTATACAAATTTTCCTCTTTTTTTTAAAAGTCATGTGTTTGGACCCCTGAGGATCATCTGTGTTGCCCCAAACAACCTTTGAGTTACGGGATAGGATAGGATAGGATTTATAGTCCTTTCTTTTATTTACTTGTTTGAGTGGAGTGGGGTGTGTGTGTGGGAAATTTAGGACAGTTTAGTGCCTTTGCAGTTTTCCCATTAATCAACATTATATATTTTATAGTTTATTTACCAATTAATCACTTTTTTTTCTTTCTCTTTTTCATTTTTATTTATTTTTGGAGTGGGTGGCAAGAGATTTAGACTATTCATTCGTTTGCAGTTTTTATTTTATTTAGAATACTTATTTATTGATTGCAGAGATACCCAGCCAGAGATTCGCTCCATCTGCATGGCGGAGATTGGCGTGTGGATGAAGAAATACCCCAATATGTTCCTGGATGACAGTTACCTCAAATATGTAGGTTGGACCCTGTATGACAAGGTGAGAAGGAGTTGTCTGCCATCAGTCAATCTGTTTGTGTAGTCAATTCGCCCATGAGTCATTTTAGACTAACATAGTTCATAAATTATTAATTCCCCTTTGCTTCTTCCCCTCCCCTCACTCTCTCCTGGAAGGAAGTATCAGTCAAGTGGTGCTTTAAAACTACTAAAGTATAAGCCAAGGGGTGTGCTAATGGCAAAATGATGCTTTAATCCATTCAGCAGTGTGTACACATATTTTTGAGCAGTGTGGATATAATTTTTCATGTGGTTTGTACAAGCCTGGAAGTGCTATCAGCATTCTTGTATATATTTATGTGGTCATTAATTAAATTGGAACGTATAATTTCCAAAATAAATATTTGATTTCATTTCTATCTTCTAATATGAAGTGGCCTTTACACCACATTGTTTAACAATAAATGTGTGTTTGTTGTTGTGTAATGTTTGTTTGGTGGTTACAGATCTCTGTTCTTTGAGTCTGATTTAGGGATTTGGCGTCAGGAATTAGAATAAAGCATTTGTTGTTCTTCTTATTGTTATTATGATGTATTTATTGATTTATTGTGGTGGTTTGCAGGTGTTCTTCTTCTTATTGTTATTATTATGTATTTATGGATTTATTGTGGTGGTTTGCAGGTGTTCTTCTTCTTATTGTTATTATGATGTATTTATTGATTTATTGTGGTGGTTTGCAGGTGTTCTTCTTCTTATTGTTATTATTATGTATTTATTGATTTATTGTGGTGGTTTGCAGGTGTTCTTCTTCTTATTGTTATTATTATGTATTTATGGATTTATTGTGGTGGTTTGCAGGTGTTCTTCTTCTTATTGTTATTATGATGTATTTATTGATTTATTGTGGTGGTTTGCAGGTGTTCTTCTTCTTATTGTTATTATGATGTATTTATTGATTTATTGTGGTGGTTTGCAGGTGTTCTTCTTCTTATTGTTATTATTATGTATTTATGGATTTATTGTGGTGGTTTGCAGGTGTTCTTCTTCTTATTGTTATTATGATGTATTTATTGATTTATTGTGGTGGTTTGCAGGTGTTCTTCTTCTTATTGTTATTATGATGTATTTATTGATTTATTGTGGTGGTTTGCAGGTGTTCTTCTTCTTATTGTTATTATTATGTATTTATTGATTTATTGTGGTGGTTTGCAGGTGTTCTTCTTCTTATTGTTATTATTATGTATTTATTGATTTATTGTGGTGGTTTGCAGGTGTTCTTCTTCTTATTGTTATTATGATGTATTTATTGATTTATTGTGGTGGTTTGCAGGTGTTCTTCTTCTTATTGTTATTATTATGTATTTATTGATTTATTGTGGTGGTTTGCAGGTGGGAGAAGTACGCAACTGTTGCCTGCGGACGTTGGCACCTCTTCACGAAACGCAAGACTTGTCCAACAAGCTGGAACTGTTCACCAACAGGTTCAAGGTCAGTGGTAACGGCAGTCATGAGATATTCTATGTTTAGACTAAGACAACGATACATTTATTTTAAAAAATGTGTAGGCTGATTAGTCTGTGATGAAGGGGTGGAATATGTGTGTGTAAATATATTGGTGAGGTTTAGTATAATACAGTAGTGAGGTTTAGTGCAGATTTGAGAGTGACATCCACATGTCATCTGGTAGTATGAATAATGGAATGTATGAGTTGCTGT
The DNA here is from genome assembly GCA_036898135.1 of Oncomelania hupensis. Taxonomy (NCBI): domain Eukaryota; kingdom Metazoa; phylum Mollusca; class Gastropoda; order Littorinimorpha; family Pomatiopsidae; genus Oncomelania; species Oncomelania hupensis. The sequence goes on along the minus strand of CM072523.1, from coordinate 13,265,434 downwards.
TGTAGAACTTATAACTTACAGATGTATCGGTCCAAACAATTTACTGTGGGAAGTTGTGTGTTTGTTAGGTTCTATTTGTTTGTTTTGGGTAGTGATTTCCTTCATTGTGGGATTGCATTTGTGTTGTAGGATCGTATTGTGGAGATGACTTTGGACAAGGAGTATGACGTAGCTGTCCAGGCTATCAAACTGGTTATTAACGTTCTCAAGTAAGAATTGAGCACACACCCCACACCTCCACCCCCACCCTCTCTCCCTCTCTTTCCTTCTGTTTTGAACTTCTTCTTCCTTGTTCGTACCTCCTCCCACCCCCTATCCCACTGCTCCCTCCTCTCTCCGTCTTTCTCTCATTGTTTCTCTCATTTTGTTTGTCTGTGTTTTACTTGTGTATGTTTTTTGCATGTCTCTGTTTCATCACTTAATATCTAGGTATTTGCTATAGACACTTTTTTGGGAGTGGAGGTGTGAGAGGTTGGGGAATAGAGGTGGAAGGGACGGAGGTAAGGGATATCAGTTTTATTTTATAATAATAATGACCATGATACATTGATTTATATAGCGCACATAGGTCACACACAAAAATGGTGATTCTACTGGAGGAGCATTTGATCAATAAAGGACACCCTCTTTCCCTCTCCATTTTTCCCTTGTTTCCAAGAATTTATGAGACCTAAAGTTTCTGTTGTTGGGTTCATAATATCAGTACATTCATTTAATCAATGAAATAAGTTTTAAAACTAGCAGGGTTCGCACGGTCTTTAAAGGTCTTTGAATATTTGGGAAAAATTGCACTGCCTTTTCAAGTCTTTGCAAGTCTTTAAAAACTGACTTGGGTCTTTAAAAGTTTGGGAAAACTGTCAAATCAAAGTAAAGTATTTATTTGCAACAATTCCATATTTGTGTTTGTTCAATCCAATCGTTAGAGTCGGAAAAAAAAGTTTTAAGTATATTAAAGATTTCTTAAAGGAAAGAAAAATAATAACAAAGGTAGGCAATTCTTACTCATTTTCATATAATATTAATATGGGCATACCACAAGAATCAATAATAATTAAAATGTCTGAGGGCCAAACAACACAGACTTCAATCTGACATCGACTCAGTGCGCAAGTCTGCAGACAAAGAAAGCACTGAATGAAGAGAAACATGGCTGCCTGGGACTATTGGCAAAGTCTAATGCCATCCGAAAGGGTGTCCAAGAAAAAGAAACATCACTGAAGGTGCTTAATGTGCTGTTATTGCAGGGTCAATCTAAATTTTAAGCTAGCATTTTTTATAGTGTTTTCTTACTTTCTGTTGCTAACCCACTCTCCAGATCAACATGAATGCTATCCAAATGGTTGAACACCTACAACAACACAAAGAGAAGGGGGAAAAGCACATGTTCAACCAATAGTGTTTGCGACTGACCATTTGTTTATTGACATTTGTATTACAAGTCTAAAACGTGCTTACCACCAGACAGTCATTAAGTAACTGTTTTGAATTTGATTAAATTGACTAACTCCAGAAGAAATTTTGCCATGTTCATGCTGTTACTCGATATTTGTAGTTTCATATTTTGCCCTTGATTTCTGTTAGAAGGTCTTTGAAAAGTCTTTGGAAAGTCTTTGAATTTTTAGGCTAAATGTCTGTACGAATCCTGAACTAGGTCATTTTCTTTATTTTTAAATATTTTAATTTAAATATTAATGTAATTAATACATTTTTATTCAAATTTAATTAAATTTGTTTTATAGGCACAGTGACTCGGTGCTGTCCGACAAGGACTGTGAGAATGTGTATGAGCTGGTCTACTCCTCGCACCGCCAGGTGGCGCAGGCGGCAGGTGAATTCCTCAACACCAAACTCTTCCAGCGGGACGACGAGGCCACCAAACATCTGAAATCAGCCAAGGGCAAGAAACGCAGCCCCAACACACCACTAATCAGAGACTTGGTGCAGTTCTTCATTGAGAGTGAGGTCAGTGTTTGGAGGCAATTTTTATGCAATCTTCAAAAGGTTGCACTACAGACACATAACTAGTGATCTAGCACAATTGCTATCCTTCAACAGCTTAAAAACTTTGTGCTAAAAATGTTGTCAGTTGATAACCACCTAGGATTGCGTTGATCAGTGGGGCAAGCCATGTGTGCTTTCATATGAAGAAGAATAACACATTATTAACTCTCTAAGCCCCACAGGAGTCTAAGACTTATCTGCTTCTATTTCCTAGGTCAAGGCAAGTAACTCCGTCAAAATGCTACACCATGCACATACAAAAATTAATTAAAAATGCACCACCCAAAATTATGTTCCACTTATCATTATTAATAAATCAACCACATATTTTTCTTCAAAATGAAATGTTACACATACATTTTTACAATGTTTTGCAACTGGAAAAAAAATCTGAATGTCAACATTGCATACTGCACAACATGCAGCAATACGATCACTGACTCAAATAATAAAGCACCGATTGTTCATCGTTTTTGTTATTCAAATCCGACAGAAAAAGATCGCCAAAGTGAAAGTCCAAATCACTATCCTCTCCATCATTAACCTGTACCAAATCGGCCTCCTAAAATCCTTCAAATGGGTCATTTTCTTCATCAGATTCTGCAAGAATCTGACGCCATAATTCTCCGCCTCTCAAACTTCAAACTTTAATCAAACTTTGAAAATTCACTGTGTGCGTTCTACACACTCTAAAAATGCCGTGAAAACACCGCCGGAAACAGCAGGAAGTCACGATCACGTGTGCGAGAATCTCGCACGTTTGCTATAAATAGATTTCCACATGGCAGGCTCTGATCAGACCACGTCATTACCGGTCGCTCCGCGAGTATGCACATAGCAAAAATATCGGTCGCTCTAGGTCGCTCCGCGTGTTAGAGGGTTAAGTACATTAAGTACAGTATTCTGAGCTAAGAAATGCGATCACATCACACCTCTACTACATTCCCTTCACTGGCTTCCTGTGCAAGCACGCATAGAGTACAAACTCTCTGTTCTCTGTCACAACTTCTTCACCGATTCTTGTCCCTCCTACCTTGCTGACCTGCTGTCTGTCTACTCCCCTTCACGCACCTTAAGATCTTCTGCTGAAACTCGCACACTCAAGGTTCCCGTCACCCGCACTAAGACATACGGCCAACGTGCATTCGCCTACGCCGCACCTAAGCAGTGGAATTCCCTTCCCTCCCATATCCGCAACATACAATCAACACAAGCATTCAAAAAGGCCCTCAAAACCCACCTCTTCAAACTGCATTATTCAGACTGATTTGTATCCCGCTGCCATTCTCTTTTCTTTTGTCTCTGTCTGATCTGTAAGTGTATACACGGCTGTACATATTTATACTGTTTTCCCTCTTGGGCCTAACCGGGCATATAAATAGCTGTGAATAGGTTTTTTGCTATTCTATTTCTGTCTTTTCTGTCATTTGTGTACATAGTTGTAAATAGTCTATTTCTGTCTTTTTTTTTTTTTTTTTTTTTTTTTGGTAATTTGTGTACATAGTTGTAAATAGTTGTACCCTTACTGTTCTGTCTTTTGGTGTATTGTAGCAAAAGCAATGTTTTATCGAGTGCATGTATTTATATGTAATGATTATGTAAAGCGTGGTGAGTCTGGTCATAGGCTTGAGTACCCGCTATATAAAAATCCGTTATTATTATTATTATTATTACATACAACCAACAATTTATCTTGCCATATTTTCTCAGGGCATACTCACAATCACTCTGACATGCTGCCTCTTGCCCTGTCCCAACCCAACCCTTTGCTGTCTTATTTTTCTGTCCTACTTTGTCTATACTGACATTTACACACAAAATGGTCATTATTAGCAACAGAAAACAGGTGATATTCATGTATAGTGTAATGAGATAAGACTGTTGACTTTGGTGTTACCAGTTGCATGAGCATGCAGCATACTTGGTGGACAGCCTGTGGGACATCAACGAGATGATGAAGGACTGGGAATGCATGACGGACCTTCTGCTGGAGGAACCTGGTCGAGGAGAGGAAGGTGAGTATGATATTCGTAGTACTGTGGAATGAGAAGCTAGATATTCATAGTACTGTGGAATGAGGAGCTTGATATTCATGGTACTGTGGAATGAGGAGCTTGATATTCATGTTACTGTGGAATGAGGAGCTCAATATTCATGGTACTGTGGAAGCAGAGGTGCCTACCGTACGCACCAGCGGGTATTTTTACGAATTTTCAACATAAAATACGACAATACGAGCAATGTCTTAAAAATACGCATATTCGTGGTGCACCAAAAACTTTTTTTTAAATTTTCGCGCTGATTTTATATCTGTTCCAATCTGCTATTTCCTTTACTTGCTGACCCTAGAGTGCCTGCGCGAAAGTTAAATCTCGTGCATGAGAGGTAATGCGCGACTTTGTATCGGCCAAGCTGCTAAACATGGCGTCGCGAACGCGTTTACACGAGAGTGACGATGAGAGTGTGTCTGAAGAAAAGTGGGATAAGGTTGCAAGTAAGCAAAAAGCGCGACATTTCTTACGCGAATACCGTGAACATTTTAGAGGAATAATCGAATCTTTGAAAGGAGTTCATTATGCTCATTGCAACACGTGCAACAGAGTTCAGCATTGCTCACAGCGGTACATACGACATTCAGCGACACTTGGTATTATGGACGAAAATTTTATTTTGGTTCAGGATTTTTTTTGTTGTTTTTATTATATAGTACTAAACTTTAGAAGATTAAAAAAAAATTTAAATTGATTGTTAAGATCGGTCAATATTAAGGCACTCATTTAACTGTTCAAAGTGGGTAACCCTCACATAAAAATGAAATGCGTTTTTCCCAAAAGTGGCTCAGGTGTCTAACATTAATACAAAGTGCATAAAAAGGAACTGTATGTGCACAACAAAATGCAGAATACTATACATGTATGTTCAGAAAACAAAAAGCTTTGCCAGTTTCAGCAGAATATACAAAAATAATGATTCATTTATATATCATAATTCATATTAATTGTTCGACAATATGATCTTTTTGGTGGTTATGGAGTAAAATACAACACAAAAAATAATATATTAGTGTGCATTTGTGACCATAACTTGTTGAGTTCTATATTATTTTGTTTCATGAGGATTAAAACATGGTGAGCTGGAATTAGTATTAATTAATGTTTTGTGAATGTGGCAGTTTTCGTGACAATAATTCTTTGATCAAATGTTTCGAGTTACACGAAATCTGACATTACACAAATTACACATTTTTCATGCAGCCAGTACACAAATGGTCAGACTAAGGGGTAGGCACCTCTTTAGGAAGTAGGAGCTTGATATTTATGGTACTGTGTAATGAGGAGCTAGATATTTATGGCACTGTGGAAGTAGGAGCTAGATATTTATGGTACTGTGGAATGAGGAGCTAGATATTTATGGTACTGTGGAATGATAAGCTAGATATTTATGGCACTGTGGAAGTAGGAGCTAGATATTCATGGTACTGTGGAATGAGGAGCTAGATATTTATGGTACTGTGGAATGAGGAGCTAGATATTCAGGGCACTGTGGAATGAGGAGCTAGATATTTATGGTAGTGTGGAATGAGGAGCTAGATATTTATGGTACTGTGGAAGTAGGAGCTAGATATTTATAGCACTGTGGAAGTAGGAGCTAGATATTTATGGTACTGTGGAATGAGGAGCTTGATATTTATGGTACTGTGGAATGAGGAGCTTGATATTCATGGTACTGTGGAAGTAGGAGCTTGATATTCATGGTACTGTGGAAGTAGGAGCTAGATATTCATGGTACTGTGGAAGTAGGAGCTTGATATTCATGGTACTGTGGAAGTAGGAGCTAGATATTCATGGTACTGTGGAAGTAGGAGCTAGATATTCATGGTACTGTGGAAGTAGGAGCTAGATATTCATGGTACTGTGGAAGTAGGAGCTAGATATTCATGGTACTGTGGAAGTAGGAGCTAGATATTCATGGTACTGTGGAAGTAGGAGCTAGATATTTATGGTACTGTGGAAGTAGGAGCTAGATATTCATGGTACTGTGGAAGTAGGAGCTAGATATTTATGGTACTGTGGAAGTAGGAGCTAGATATTTATGGTACTGTGGAAGTAGGAGGTAGATATTTATGGTACTGTGGAAGTAGGAGCTAGATATTCATGGTACTGTGGAAGTAGGAGCTAGATATTTATGGTACTGTGGAAGTAGGAGGTAGATATTTATGGTACTGTGGAAGTAGGAGCTAGATATTCGTGGTACTGTGGAAGTAGGAGACAAGTTTGTGTGGAACACAAGTAGATTGATGGGACTGGAGTTTAGTGATGGCCTCTTGAATTTCATCCTTATTAGATGTTATCATCTATGGAATTCCCTTTGTCAAATATTTATTTTCATCACTTTCAGCTAAGTAGTCTTTATTTAGAAGCATATTTTCTGAATAATCAAAGATTTCTCTAAATAATATATTTTCTCCATAAACAAGTTATTATTTATATAAACAAGATATTGTTTAGGTAAACAAATCATGATATAAGTAAATAAAGCACTGTTGCTAAATCAGGAATTATGTATCTATATAATGCATTATTTAGCAAATTATATTAAATGATGTATTTGAATTTGCGAAATAATGTATTTGTTTTAGAAGATGTTGCTAAATAATGCATTATTTACGTAAACAATTCATTGTTAAGGAATGCAATTTTCACTATTTAGGAGATTTGCCGGAACATGTCGTATTACTGTGAGATCATGTGGTAGTGATAAAGAAAATTGCAAAATCGTAATTTTACACTGTGCAATTTAAAATGCAAGGGAGTGAAAATTCGCAGTATTTTGGGAGGAGTTGTACCTTCATTTCAGCATTCTTGTGTTTCGCAGCTCTGGACGATCGGCAGGAGACTAGCCTGATAGAAATTATGGTATGCTGTGTCAAGCAGGCAGCCACAGGAGAGTCCCCTATTGGCCGAGGCCCCAACAGAAAGGTAAGGGACACTTCCATGTTGTTCGGAGCACACCAAATATGCTGGGGCAGCATGGTGTCTGGCGCTTTACAAGTGGACATCATCATCTTTGTCATTCTCTGTCCCCCTTCTTTAGCACAAAAAGCTGTTTGATATACACCTTTTTGCCAAGGATCCTGTAGTTAATTTGTTTTAATTTAAGTTATTTTTATAATTTTTTTTTTTTTAGACAAGCAGGAGCACACTAACATAGAGGGTTTACCTTACTTCAAAACATTTAGAGTTTTAAAAGTTTGCTGGGAGTAGGCAGAATCTGTTAGGAGGTGTTTACTATTGTACTTTATACAAACTTTGATCTTTTCAGCTGTCGGCGAGGGAGCAGAAACAGGTGGCGGAAGATAAAGCCAAGCTAACGGAACATTTCATCATTGCACTGCCACAGCTGCTCCTCAAGGTTAGCTTGCCTTAATACCTTGCTCATAGTGACTGAAACTAACAGGATTACACATCTCTTGATATCCAACTACCCTCAAACAAGAATGTGTTTGACAGAGTGATCAAAGTGAGCGGAAAAGTAGTGGGTGAGCAGCAGAAGAGTCTGAATGAGTTGTATGACTGTCGTGCTGTGCACAAGGCTAGGATGATTGCGGGAGACACTACACTGGCCAAACAGTATGACGTTCTCCCTTCTGGACGCTGTTTCCATGTACCCAAGTGTTCCACTGTACAAACCAGATCTAGCTTTGTCCCCAAATCCATCCAGCTATTAAACAAAGGTTAATATTGTGTCTCAGAATTCAACTATTCAACGAAATTTATTGGCCAAATTGACATAAAACATGCACATGGAATATGTTGCGATGTGGCAGTAACATTCATAAAACATACATGCAAACACACGTTTACCAGCTAATAAAATACCTATCAAGCGTGCACACATACAAATAATAAAATAAACAAGTAGGTGCCAGTGGATTATCACGTGACGTCAATTACAGCATTATGAATTTGACATTATGAGGAATTTAAAGCGAGAGCAGCCTCTGGAAAAAAAGAATATCTAAAACGGTTTGTTCTGGTTTTGAGGGCTCTGAAGCGCCTGTTGGACGGGAGGAGCTCGAATAGATGGCCAGCTGGGTGTGAGGGGTCAGCTGTGATGTTTCTAGCTCTACGGACTAAGCGCGTGTTGTAGATCGAGGCGACAGATGGAAGTTCGCACCCAATAACTCTGGACGCGTGTTTCACGATGCGCTCAAGTTGCACTTTTAGAATAGAATAGAAGTGTGTTATGGTGTGTTTAAGTGTGTGTTATGGTGTGTTTAAGTGTGTGTTGGATTGTCTTAATTTTGTTTCCATTCCAACTGTTTTTTTATTGGGGACTTTGTGTATTTTATTACTTTATTGTTGCCTGTTGCTTTGTTATTGTCTAAGTATTTTTTGACCTTTTAATGAGTGAATGTTTGTAATTGCATTTATTTTTTACACATTTATTGCAGTTTGTTGTCATTTCTCTGTTGGAGATAGTAAAATATTCTTTAATCTTGCATTTAGTGCATGCCACCGGAAATCCCACAGTGCAGCATATTCTTCTGCCTGTCAAAATTGGGTGCTAACAATACATCAAAGAAGAAGAATGGGGAAATATCATTCATGTTAAGAAATTCTGAATCACCTAATGAAATTCTGCTGGTTGCACGCTGTGTACAAATGTACCTGATGATGTTTAAAAAAAATCCAAACCATGGTATCAAAATAGGTGAAAGACTATTGACCACATTATGGGCAAATTAAAGGCTACGAAAGCCTTAATAAATAAAATTAAAACTTTACAGGAGGTGTTATCACAAAAACCTGCTCCTTCCCCCCCCCCCCTCACCTCCCACCCCTCACCCCACCACCCCCACCCCTACAGGGTAATACACTAATTAGTTTCTCTTTCATTTTCTTGTTGTTAACTTGTGATTTTATCTATCACTTTTATTTTTATTTGTTTATAAAAAAAGTTCTTTATATTTTGAGATGCAATGTGCTGTATGAATTGTCCATTGTGGATGTAGATTTGTTGACTTGACTTAACTTGGTATACCAATCAATCCATCAATTTTGGTACACACTCTATAAATAATGACTTAACTTGGTATACCAATCAATCCATCACTTTTGGTACACCTATCCTATCCTATCCTGTCCCATAACTCGGAGGTCGTAGGGGCACCACAAATGATCGTTTAATTAGCATACTCCATCTTTCTCTGTCCTCAGAAGCCCTGATGGCTTCGCTCAGTGTCAAACTTTGGTACACACTCTATAAATAATGACTTAACTTTGTTTACCAATCAATCCATCAATTTTGGTACACACTCTATAAATAATGACTTAACTTTGTTTACCAATCAATCCATCAATTTTGGTACACACCAGTGGTGTTCCTAGGATTAGAGGGCAATAGGACAAAATGTCCTAAATCATAAAACTAATCGGACATCATGTCCTGACGACATAAAAGCAATAGGACATTCAGATTGTGAAGCGAACCGATTAATGGTGCTTCTTTAGAAGACAGTGACTGAGAATAAATATGAATAAAGTAAAACAAAAACTCTGTTGTGTAAACAGTTTAAAAACGAGCTCAAAACAGACTGCCCTTTAGCAACACAAAGCTTTTTCTTCGGCGGCATTTTGAGCGTAGTAAGATCGTTGCAGAGGAAGTATGGTGTCGGTTATTTCCCTTTCAAAAGTGTCGAGAGTTGCGGCCCTTTTGTTGTTCGACGGAATGTACTAAAGAGTGATAATTGTCTAGCATTGTCCACTATTCAAACTCGTTTTAACGGCTTTGACACTCCAGTTTGTACAGATGTTTCTTGCAGTGACCGCTCTCTAGTCATAATACTATCGGACAATGACTGCTAATTTCGCAATAGAATTGGATATTTGACGGGACACAGGTGTTTGCATTCGGTCATTTTCCAAACGAATCGGACCATGACCGATGTCCGAGGCCTCGGGACATCACTGCACACTCTATAAATAATGACTTAACTTGGTATACCAATCAATCCACCAATTTTGGTACACACTCTATAAATAATGACTTAACTTGGTATACCAATCAATCCACCAATTTGGGTACACTATAAATAATGACTAACAAATTTTCACTTAACTTGGTATACCAATCAATCCATCAATGTTGGTACACTCTCTATAAATAATGACTAACACATCTTGACTTAACTTGGTATACCAATCAATCCACCAATGTTGGTACATACTCTATTAGTATAAATAATGAATAACACATTTTGACTTAACTTGGTATACCAATTAATCCAGCAATTTTGGTACACTTATATAAATAATGACTAACACATTTTGACTTAACTTGGTATACCAATCAATCCATCAATTTTGGTACAGACTATAAATAATGACTTAACAAATTTTGGTACTTTATATTGGTGCAGTTAAACTCTGAACACTCATAAAAACTGAATTAATATATATATATATATATTTTGTTTTAATGTGTTAATTTTGCAGTATCTGATGAAATGTAAAACTCTGAATACACCATAAAAATTGAACAAAATATAAAAAATAAAATAAATGTAAAACAATGGGTTAATTGTGCAGTATCTGATGGACCCGGAGAAAGTGGCCAACCTGCTGCAGATCCCTCAGTTCTTTGACCTTGACATCTACACCTCCAGTCGCCAAGAGAAGGTCAGCATGGTTTATTTGTATAATGAATTTTGGGACCCTAGTTCTGCTATCGATGTAATCATTATTTTATTTTTCTGAGAGTTGTATCAGAAACTGGTTACTGAAGTCTGAGAGTATTGCCTGTTTCACCTGCGGATTTGAGAAAGCTACACAATTGATACTTGCATGAGATATTTGTTGTAGATGTCTTGTTGTTCACTAAGCGATTTACAGTTCTCAAAACTTGTGACTAACAACAAGCTGAAAGAGTCATTTTGGTGCACAAAAACTGTAGAATTACCCTAAAATAATTTGCACGGCAGAATTTTTCTAAAAATTTCAGGAACATGGTTTTGTTTCTTTTCCAGAAATAATATTGTTTGTAGTGGAAGTGTCATCATTGTCATTTAACCTTTTGCCCATACAGTCACATGAGCTCAGTGCCTTTGTTTCCTCGCAAGACCCTTTCAGTCCCGCGAACTAATCTACCCGTCGCAACTGCCTAGCAACGGTGAACCACAATGCATCGCTTTAACATTTATACCGACAAACTTCTGTTTCCGGTTTACATGTTGGACATATTTCCACAGGGATACAGGCGATTGTCTTTTCATTCATGCTGATTTTTTTAAAATGGGACAGTGTTGGACCCAATTTTGGGTGTCACAAAGATGGAGGAGGAAGATATAGTGTTCCATTATCAGTGAAAGCAACAATGACAATCACTTTATGGGCTTTACACTAGAACAAATAGCGAAAGAAGAGGTGTCTGATGTTGACTTGAATTTCGCAGTAACCAAAAATCGCCTTGGTTTTGACAATTTTGACGATCAGCAGAACTCACGGAACTGATCGACAGATCATCTGACCGACAGACCATCTGTCACTCAGTTCTGTGAGCTTAGTAGAGAGTGACTCTGATCAGCAGTTGCCAACTATTGCTGTTCCCAGCAAAAGAAAGAAGAAAAGACAAACGAAGAAGACTGGTAGGCCTACTGATAGTCAAAAGAACCAGAAAGTAGAAATCAACCGTACAGTGTTAGCAACTTTGGTGTGTTCTTTACCCATTCAGAAGTTGACTTAGTTTCTTCAAAGTTTTATTATGCCATTTCTTCCTCATTTGTTTTCTTCCATTTTAGTAATTTTATTTCCTTTAAGATCAGCATACCTTGTGCTTTTAATATCAGCTTGTTTTGTGAACTTTGTGCTGAACATTAGCCATGGAAAAAAAGATTTGTGATCCAGACATAGGTAAAAACATGAAACTGTTTTCTTTGTATTTTTTATGTGCATTTTCTGTACCAACCTTACAGTCACACCTTTTAAACTCAAAGTGTGAAAATTGAACATCTTGTGGTATTTTTCATCACATTAAAACAGGTATAAATCCTCGTTTTTGTATTTTTAATTGTTTTTTGGTTGTGAGTGTGGTGTGAACATTTTGCGGAGTTGCTTCCCTTGCACTGAGAAGCGAATAAAGGGAAGACCCTGAGTGGCATTGGGTTAAATGGTGCTGCACTCTTGCATAGCGCCATTCTCTACAAACATGTATGCTTGATGCGGCCTTTTTTTTTAACAACAGTATCAATGTGTGTGCACGGTGTGTGCATTCTGTCACTTTGTTGTAGTGAGCTCATACTGATTTGGTTATGTTCCTGTTTTATTATTACTATTGTTGTTATTATTATAATAATTATTATTACTATTATTATTATTATTTGTGTGCAGAACTTGGAAGCTTTACTGCGCTATCTGCATGAGATTGTGGAAAAACACACAGATGCTGAAGTGAGTGATTTATATTTGTTTGTTTTATGTTTTATCACTTGTTTTGAAGTTTTGATGTATGTGTTGATTACATTTGTAAATTTAAACTAAAAGAAAATATATAGAAATAATTTATTTAAAAACAAACAATAAAATCTTGTATGTTATTATTGAGAATGGAAGTTAGGATCTCTAGCCATCCTCTTGAGCAGCACTTTGATCTGGTAAGTGGACTATATAAGAACCAGTAGTTTTACTTTTATTGCATGTTATAAATGTTCTCAGGTGCTGGAGGCTTGCTCCAAATGCATCGAATGCCTGTGTAGCGAGGAATACGCCATTGCTGGCAAATGCGACGTTGCTCGCAAGACCCTCATTGACAGTCTGGTTGTCAAGTTCCACGAATCTGTGCAGGACTTCTTTGCTGAGGTGAAGTTCAAAAAAGAATCACATTTGATAGTTTTATAATGAAATCCCCTTCTCCCCCTTCCCTCCCCCTTTCCCCCCCTTTGCTTGTCTTACTCCATCTAACCCCATTGTTAGCATAAATACTTTGTTGTTCACTGTTGGATCATGTTTAGGTTTTCAAGTTGGTTGGTCAATTTCCTTTACTCTTCTTTCCCACCATTCTATCCCTCCATAAGACACCCTTTCCCTCCGACCCTCCTTTTCCCCATTCCATGTCATCATAAATACTGATAAAACACTTGTCTAACGCATCATTCCCTGACATTGAAGTCAATTTTATACATTTTGTCATTGGGTAGTTTACTGTTTGTGTGTGTGACTGCAGGGCGAACAGCCAGACGATGAAGAAGTGTTTGCACTGCTGGCTAGTCTGAAACGCATTTATGCGTTTTACTGGTAAGTGGCAAATATTTCACCGTTGACGAGTGCTTGGTTTTGGTTGTGGTGGGCGGTCTTTTAGCACAGTTGTTCAGAGCGCAAGTTTCCATGCCCGAATGGGATGAGTCCAAGCCCTGCCACGGACGTATTTCTCTTCCGCTTAGGTATGGCACGTTTCAGGTTACATAGAGATTTTAGGTCACTGAGGGTTTTTTCTGGCTTCTTAGGTTTCCTCGATAATGGTATTGGATGCAATCTATATTTTCAAAACTAATACTTGAAATCCTGTTGTCTTTTGTCATAGTGATCAACTTAGATATTTCCACTTTGGTTGCTTGTTTACCATCCTGTATTGTCATTATTATTATTATCCTTGTAATAGACATACTAGGAAATAGGAGGGGAAACAACTTTGGCTGGCTTGTCCAGAGTTAGGTGCCGGTAAACATTCTTTGCATACGATCACAGTTTCTTGCCTATGAATTTCTGCTCTGTGCTCCATCATACCTTAAAAATCAAGCAAAAGGTTGATTTCAGTTGCAGTCCTGGCTAGCTCCGCTAGTTCAGCCTTGCACTGCCCAAAACAAGCTTGCAGCTCGGGGTAGTTTTGATAGTGTTCTGAGATGACATGCACTGATGCCAGCCTGGTTAACTCTAGGTAACAAAAAAACAACAAAAAGACAAGTTACCTCCCATTTCCGAATAAGGCCTATTATTTTTATTTTTAAATTATTTGCTGGTGTTGCAGCTGCCATGATCTGAGTAACTGGGATTTATGGGACGAGCTGTTCCACATCATCGAGAACACAAACAAGGGTGCCAACATAACGGAGGATGTAAGTACATGCACACTGATGTGAGATCCTGTCTGGGAGAAGGTTGCAGCAGCTTAGTCAAGAGGTTCTGTGTGGGTTATAAGTTGTGTGTCTGGATAATCAAAAGGGTTGGCTGAGCTTGAAAATAAGGGATGTTTGAATCTCTGAGGATTAAAATTATATGTACAATAAACAGGGTTCCCAGAGGTCAGTGAAGTTTAAAAGTTTGGGAAAACTGATGGGGTGTTTTCCAGTAAGTGAAAGTTTGTAAAAATCAACCAAACTTGATCGGGTCTGTGAAAGTTTGTAAAAACTTGATTATTACAGTTGGTCTGAGCCAACAGAAACAGTATAATCTTCTCTGGTTGGTGATCCAGCAGATCTTGCTGTTGTCCCATGGCCAGAATGCAGTTTCAGTGTCAACAAGAAAAAAACTGTTGTGAACCTCAAACAAGAGTCTTCAAGCTAGACAGCATGTAATCCAAGCAGTAAGTCAGGCTGGTGGAGTGCAATCAGTTAAGATCACTAAAGAACTACTGTCCTATGCTGGCAGTGCATACAGCAAGTGTCGGTGTCGTCTGGAAAAACTCAAGGAGGGCGAGGCAAAACAGGTGGCATCACAAAAGAGAAAGGCAGAAGAGGATGAGATTGCAGAAATGAAAATCAAAAGAACCCGTCTCCTTGCAGATGTTTCGGCTCTGGAAAAATCAGCTAACGAAAAGGCTGAAGGGGCAGAAAAGAATAGCAAGCTGACCTTAATTGCTGAGTCAAAAGCCTTCAAAAAGAGGAGCCAGGAGAAGAGGGCAGCTATGGATGAACTGGACAAAGCTCTTGCATTGAAACATAGCAAATCCTAAATTAAATAGCTGTAATGCACTGCGACGTGTAAATGTGTATATAATTTTTATAGCTGACATGTTATTAAAACAGTGACCATCAGTGCAGGTGAACCCTTAATTTTCAAGTTAGTGTATTGGTGTATTTGAGCATTCACAGACTGTGAACTGTCAGTGCTCACGACTTCTTGTAGTGTACATAGTCCAGAACGTAAGTACTCTTTTTTTCACTCCCACCATTAGAATACTCCCCCTCTCCCCTCCTCCTCCCCTTAGTTTGGGTTATACGGTCTTTGAAATTTGTAGCAAGCGATACTTGAAAGTTTGTGAATTTTGTAATGTTTTTGTGCTGGGAACCCTGAATAAAGTGTCCACATTTTCAGTGAATGAAGAGTTCAGTTGACAGGACTCTGTTTACATTGCAGGTTGTGTGCAAAGCAGTGTCATCATGCTCCATGGCTGTTCTGTGGTTCCTAAACAGAATCAACGAGGACAACCCTGACAAGGTGGGTTTGCCTTTATTATGAACCTAGTCAGGGAGATATGTACTAATAGAGAAACAGGTCCATATGATCCTATATTCTTTATTATGAAGCTAGTCAGGGAGATATGTACTAAGAGAGAAACAGGTCCATATGATCCTATATTCTTTATTATGAACCTAGTCATGGAGATATTTACTAAGAGAGAAACAGGTCCATATGATCCTGTATTCTTTATTATGAACCTAGTCATGGAGATATGTACTAAGAGAGAAACGGGTCCATATGATCCTATATTCTTTATTATGAAGCTAGTCAGGGAGATATGTACTAATAGAGAAACAGGTACATATGATCCTATATTCTTTATTATGAAGCTAGTCAGGGAGATATGTACTAAGAAACAGGTCCATATGATCCTATATTCTTTATTATGAAGCTAGTCAGGGAGATATGTACTAAGAGAGAAACAGGTCCATATGATCCTATATTCTTTATTATGAACCTAGTCATGGAGATATTTACTAAGAGAGAAACAGGTCCATATGATCCTGTATTCTTTATTATGAACCTAGTCATGGAGATATGTACTAAGAGAGAAACGGGTCCATATGATCCTATATTCTTTATTATGAAGCTAGTCAGGGAGATATGTACTAATAGAGAAACAGGTACATATGATCCTATATTCTTTATTATGAAGCTAGTCAGGGAGATATGTACTAAGAAACAGGTCCATATGATCCTATATTCTTTATTATGAAGCTAGTCAGGGAGATATGTACTAAGAGAGAAACAGGTCCATAGGATCCTATATTCTTTGACTACGAAAGTTCTCTACCTGTCGGGTTTATCCTTTTTATTTCCGGCGGACCGTCAGACAAATAGACGGCCAATCAAACAGCATTTATTCAAGATTCAAGATTCAAGATAATTTATTGCCAAGTGAATGATACACAAGGAATGCATTTGGTCAACGCTGCAGCACCACACAAAAGCACATATAAAAACATATAAAGCATAGTGAAAATGTGAACAAGCTGACAATAATCACAATATAAAAATAGAAGATAAAGTCATAAAACAGATGAACTGTACAAAATTGGCAAATATATATTTGCTAGTCAACACACACACACGCACGCACGCACATTGCTGAAACATCCATTCGACCTCGTGTTACTTTAACATTAACACGCCTATGCGCAGCGAGTAGGCCTACTTGTACGAAACGTGCTCTACGACAAATTGTTGGCTCTCACAATAAGCATGGCATCCGCATGTACTTGTTGAGGCCATGGTCAGGGACCTGGGTATTATACAATAATTTTGATAAACTGTGGTTCTGAGTAAAGACTACACTGTCGAGTGCACTGACACTGGATACACTGAAATTGGATACCGAGGAACAAGAAGAAGAGACGGCTTAGCATAGGAGGTAAGGGAATATTAGTTTCGGCATGCGGAAATCTGTGTTTAGCCTAGAGCAGAAATAGGGTCTGTCTGAAAAATACACGTGTCCAATGTGGCACAAGCCGCAGCATCCGTCGCCCGCACACACACGGAGCATGCACAGCAAGAAATAATAATAATAACAATAATAACAACAATAATAACAACAATAATAATACCAATAATATGTCATACTCACAAATTTAAAAACTACTGCAGTCACAGTAGCAGATATTGCCGAAAATCACAGTACACAAATAGCACAAGTACAGACACATCAGTTTTATCACCAACACTGCACCATCCACATCAAAAGGAGTAACATAGTGACTTTATAAAATGCATAAGAAGTACCACCGATAAAACAACAAGAATAATAACAATTAAAAAAAAACAAATACAACAGAAACAACTTCTAACAAGTCTTACATCCCAACAGATGAAGTTCAACATTAGTGATGGCTCTAATATTAATTAGCTGTCTGAGCACCATTGCAAACAGGGTAGGGTATTGCATCAAGGGTTTCCAAGGGTGACACCCTTGTATACAAATCTTTAAATCCATTCTTAGCTGCAGATTACCCAACAGTGGATAGTGTATGGGGGGGGGGGAGGGGGATGTAAGGGTAGAATATAGAAGTTATATACACACACAAACCACACACACACACACACGCACCTGTATTGTCTACATTGTGGGGTGATTAAGTATCAATGTGTGTGCATACACACACACTCGCCCAACACACTGGGGCAATCAGCCCATCTCAAGATTAAGCAGTTTAACTGCTTGTGGGAAAAAACTATTGAGAGATCTTGATGTGGTGCACCGAGGCATTCTTAATCTCCGCCCCGAGGGTAGCAGCTGGAAGAACTGGCTGGCTGGGTGGAGTTTGTCTTTATATATATTTTGAGCTCTGCGGTTGGCTCGGAGCAGAAACATTGATTCAATGGAAGGGAGAACGCTCCCAACGACTTTTGATGCTTGTCGTACAACACGTTCAAGTCTGTCCCTGTCCTGACTGCTCGCACTAGAGTGCCATACCACGACCGAGAAAGTGAGAACGCTCTCTACTATGGACCGGTAGAATAGTGATAGGATATTCTGACTGACTCTGAATGTTTTGAGCTGACGAAGAAAATACAACCTTTGGTGGGCTTTCTTAATGGCACCTGAGATATGTGCCTCCCACCGGAGGTCAGCTGAAATTGTAGTACCTAAGAACCGGAAACTATCAACTTGTTCGACCGCTTATCGAGTACAACCTCCTAAAATGACAACAGTTACGTTAGGTTCCTTGCTAATTCATCATTTTTCATGTACGATGATGATCTGTCCTGCGATACACTTCAATTGATTATCATTGATTTCTTCCCACAGCTTTATTGTATTTCCACAAGCTAGCCTTTCTTGTGATCCAGTCACATAAGGAAGTGCGTCATCAACGTTTTCTATGTCATAGTAGGTACTCCAAGCCCTTCATTGGCTCTTGTCCGCTCGGCAGTTTTGACCCAGTTTGACTTCACTTTCAACACTTATTATTAATGTAAAACTGCATTAAAATGAACAGTGGCTGTATTCAAATAAAAATTGAAAGCTTTATCTTTACATCTGTGTTGTTTTTAATGCATGTTTATGCGAAAGATTCCGAGAAAACAGCTTTTGAATACGCTTCTATCCGAGCGCTGAATGCCGGTGCGAAAAAGTTGTCAGCGTCGTTTGCTGAGAGGTGGCTCGTTTCAAACTCTAAGCGCTTTGAGATAGTTCATTGGATGGCCTAAAAATAAGAACCAATGAGAAGTTCGGATACTTAGCTTCATTTACATATCAAATATGGTGGGCTCTCATGTGTAAAAGTGTTGTTATGAGCCGAACAAAGTGGATAAAACGGTTTTGATGTAAGTTTGATTTTAACTAGAAGTTTAAAAATTAGCAAGAAATAAAGAGCAGACTTTCCTTTATAAAACTAGGGTATTTATTAATTTGTGCATTACTCTATCGCGGAGCGTTTTGCCGTAGAAAAGTGTACCCAAACGGTGTTCGGGTTTTCTTGCGGACATGGCCAACTCGTAGGCCTATTCAGCGACACGAGTGCTGAGCGTAGTAGCACACTAGTAGGCCTATAATTTGCCGGCACGCACTGCAAATTTGATGATTTCCCAACTTTGAAGCACCAAAACGGCTGAACATTACATGGGATAGGCCTGAAGAAAATTGGGCTTGGAGTATAACATATGAAGGGGTTACCTGTCAAAAATCAGCTTTCTGGTATCAATATTGGCTTCACTTTGAGACTCCAAAGTTGTCAATTTCTTCAATTCCAAAACGTTGCCAAAAAAACACCAACATTCGGCATTTTCAAACATTAATAACTTTTTACCTATGTGTCCTATGGTGAAAACAAATATACCACTGTGTTCAGAATGAAAAGCTCTTTAAATCTATGTCAGTTTTGTGATGAGGAAATCATTTTTTTGACTACCTAGTCATAGTGTTTTTTTCAGGATTCTTGTAAACTGCGTCTGTTTATGTGAACATTTCAGTAGATAAAATGAATGGTGATTGTGGTACATTGTTTTAGGCTGTTTCTGTTCCTGTATGCTATTGTTACTGACCGTTTTAGCCTTTCCAGATGACTACATATCATGAGAGGGTGAAGGGGTTTTGTGTGTGTGATAGTGCTGTTTTGTGTGTGTGATAGTGCTGTTTTGTGTGTGTGTGTGTGTGTGTGTGTGGGCATGTAGAAACGACGTTCTGATGACACACACCTGAAACTCCACATGGTTTCTTCTTACTTTTTTGGAAGGCTGTACTATTTTGACATCAAAATAGTGCTCCGTTGAGTTAGAGCTGTTTTAGCATTAGGGTTAGGTTAAGGGTTTGGGTTAGGTTTAGGGATAGCTTCAAAAATTTTAAAATGTCAAAATAATGTCAAAGAAATGGAAAATTTGTAAAAAAAAATCCCCGTTTTTTTCACAACAGTCATCAGAACGTCGTTTCTACAAAAATGTATGTGTGTGTGTGTGATGTTTTGTGTTTTTCCAGCAATAAAGTTGTATTGTCTGATCTACAGGAAGCCATGAAACTGCTGAAAAGACGTATGGAAGCCCTGATGAAGAACTGCCATGAAATGCTCTTCCACACCAAAGAAAAAGTTGGGGAAGAGGTATGTACCTTTTAAGAGGTTTTCTGGTTTTCTGTGAGAAACTCTGTATGTGTTGTTGTCTCTCGGTCTCTCTAAGCCACTATGGCAAGATGTGTAAAGGCGCACCCATAGTTTACTCCTTTACCTTCAACAATAATATTATCTTACTTTACTGGCCCTGTCTGTCTGTCTATGTCTGTCTGTCTGTCTCTCTCTCTCTTTCTCTCTCTCTCTCTATCTCTCTGATCATGTTGTCCCACTTTTAAATGAACTTTAGTGCAATGTTCATGTATGCATTCCTGATCTTTTTGTTCAAATTTATCTTGGCTTTTAATTTATTTATCTTTTACTGAAAAACTGTTTTTTTTTCAGGCCTAGGTGACCGTCATTGACTTGTTGATGGATGCGTACTCTTTTTATTTGAATTTATTTGATCGTTTAATTTATTTATATATTTGTTTTTTTAATAGTTTTTCTAAAAACAATGTCTTTACAGGCATACGTGACGATCTGTGACCTGCTGGTGGTCTTCAGCAAACACATGGGAGACAACCCTTTGTTGAAGCCCTTGTGTTATGAAGTGGACAAGAGCTTGCAGTCTCATCTCAGCAACTTCTTGACAGAGAAAGTCTTTGTGGAAGATGAGGATGGTATATTCAAATGATTTTTTTCTCAGCCTCTTCTCCCATCCTTTCTTTTAATAAAAAATATTAGGAAATACATAAAAATAAAATAAAATAAAAAAAAGAAGAAGGGAATGAAGTCTCATGTTATGTCCTTACACAGTTTTGGGGGCCACGTTAGTTGGGTGAAAAAAAGGAATGCTAACTATTGAAACGAAAGGTAAGCAAATAGGGAAAGAGAGAAAACGGCTACACAGGTTGACAGTGGCTCCTATCACAGCCTATACCGTACTGTCAACACAACTGATTCTTAGCAGCCCAGTGACCCTCTTTGAGCTGAGGAGGTGTAGTCTTTGGATATGAATTCTGTCATTCAGATTCTAAGATCCTGACGCTCATGTTCTGGAATTGTAAGTGCCAGATAGCAGAAAGATGTGCAAGCACTGGGTCCTTTGGCTTTGTTCTAGCTGGTGCTGCTGTGCAGCTGCCACACTTTCACTGAGAAGGCAACCTGGATTTCATCCTACGGGTGAGAAATAACATCTCAAATCCAGTCCAAAAATCAAGACACCTTGTAATTTGTGTGAGCTAGTAACTAGCAATGGCGGGTAGGATTGATTGGCTTGAATATGTCCCATCTTTCCATGCACAGATGAGGTGGATGAGAACGTGAAGATTGAGGAGCTGTGTGAGCTAGTAACTAGCAATGGCGGGTAGGATTGATTGGCTTGAATATGTCCCATCTTTCCATGCACAGATGAGGTGGATGAGAACGTGAAGATTGAGGAGCTGCACAAGAGGAGAAATTTCCTGGCCTGTTTCTGCAAGCTGGTAGTGTACAACGTGATCAGCATCAAGGTGGCTGCTGACATGTTTAAACACTACATGAAGGTAACAACACCGCTCATGGCCATTCTAACTCCCTACATTTTCACCTACCTTTTCCTTAGCTTTCATACAAAGGGCATTATTTTACCAAGATATGGGCGCATTTAGCACTGCCAGAATCAGGGATTTAAAAAAAAAAAAATTTATATACGTTCCAGCAGGCACAGTAGGAAAAAATTGGCAGTCTATGGACAGACAATTGATAGTAGTATTTACTATGAAAAAAGTTAATGACAACTTTTGGGACCTCAAATGCACTTATGCCAACATCTTCTTTTACCATCACAAAAGGTTTTTGTCACTTTGTATTTGTCCATTGGTGTGGTGGTGGTGTAATCCAGTGGTAGTGTTTGAATCTCCTTGCACCATGTTCTATCTTATTTCAGTTTTACAATGACTATGGTGACATTATCAAGGCGACATTGAGCAAGGCGCGTGAGATCAACAAGGTGAACACAGCCAAGACGTTGGCCATTAGTCTGACACAACTGTATAAAGAATTGCAGGCCGAACAGGGACAGATCGACCGCTCCTCCGACGCCTTCCAGTCCATCAAGGTCACTACAGCATTTAATGATATGATCAGATAATAATAATAATAATAATAATGTTAAAAGAAAAATATGGTGAAATTGTACAGGCATGTAAGTAATTATTGTTGAAATGTTTGCACCATCTATATTCATCAGTCAAGGATTTACTTATATATCGCACTCTATAACTATTTTGTATTACACCATTAGCCTTTCCAGATAATAATTTATATAGTTTCCTAATTGATTGATGATTTAAAATTTCTGTTCCATTTTTACCTGCTAAACATTTCTGTCCACCATTGTGCAGGAGTTGGCTCGCAGGTTCTCATTGTCCTTTGGCTTGGATGCTGTGAAGAACAGAGAGGCTGTTGCTGCCATGCACAGGTAAATTGACCACGTCCCGCAACAGTCCACCTTCCCCCTTGACTCACAGATCTGTCACTCATAGACTGTATAGGCGCTTGCCTCCCGCTATCAGTAGTGAACTGATAGGTGTGGCTGTGTACAGGGTGCTCCCTGCCACCATTCCTGCAGGCAGTCTTCCCAGGAGGTTCAAGTAATTCAGTAGTAAGATTGAAAACATCAAATGAAGTCTAGATTGTGATCCTCTCCTTGATAAACCTTCTGCCTCGCCGGGCTTCTCAGGAACACCTCTGAGTGCCTTCCAGCCAGTAACCGAAGATCAGATAAAAAAAAAAAGGTCATTCTGAGTATGCAAAAAAAAAATCTTATTTTCTGGACCCCCATCCCACTGTAGCAGATCTTTTCTTTGAATGCTTTAATGTAACTCTTTCTGTAATCACCACCATCATAAACACTTGTCTGTCATCTGGAATGGTACCTTCTACAGTCAAACATGCTCTTGTTATTCCGCTCTTTAAAAATCTAACCTTGATCCTGAAATTCTGAAGAACTACCATCCAGTCTCAAATCTTCCCTTTTTATCCAAAGTTCTCGAGCGTATTGTGTTCTCTCAGCTTCTGCCTCGCTTGCAAACTAACAACTTTCTGGAGCCGTTCCAGTCGGTACAAAACAGCCACAGCACTGAGAACGCCTTATTGCGTGTGAAGAATGACCTACTTCAGGCAGCAGATAGAGGTCGAGTGTCAATATTGGCACTTTTAGACTTATCAGCCGCGTTTGACACTATTGACCACGAGAGCTTTTACGAGTGTCTTGAAACGATTTTCAGATGCACTGGAACGGCTCTTGCTTGGTTCTGCTCATACTTATCCGATCTAACTCAGTCTGATCAACAGTAGCCAGTCCACTCCATCTCTCTTGAAGTACGGTGTTCTTCAGGGTTCTGTTCTTGGGCCTGTTCTCTTTACCATGTACACCCAACCTTTAAGCTCCATCATCAAGACCTTTGATCATATGTATCACTTTTTGCCGATGACACGCAGTTACAGAATTCCGCTGAACTGGTTGACATCCCGGGCCTTGCCTGTGACATGCAGAGCTGTATCAGTTTGGTTGCTGACTGGATGAGCACGAATAAGTTGAAAATGAATGATGATAAGATAGATTTTCAAAATAACAATTTAAATGAAAAACAAAATATGTTTTTAAAAAAAAGCAAGGATATAATGGTTGTATGTACAATTCATTAGAAGCATTTCATCTGAGATTGAGCATGCACCAGATGGTCTAAAGATGAAATCTATTGTGCAGGAGTTATGTTGAAATCTACTGCACAGAGGGACTGTTGGGAAAGGGAAGCAACAAGTTTAGGCAGTAGTTATCTCACCTATCCAAGATGCTGTTGCTTAACCTAAGTCCCCGATTTTAGGCAAGACTACCTACACTTTTTGTCTCTCAATGGTAAACTCCTATGTGGATCTTAAAATTTGAATATTCATCCCCTGGCGGTCCAGCACTGTAACCATTTTAAAGTGAATTGTGTAGTACAATGTAGTAGAGACATATCTTATATATCATGACTGGTTCCAGCATTGTCAGGGTGGCGCATAATTGACATTGTGTACGTTGTTGTGGGCAGGGAAGGCATCGTGTTCAGCATGACACTAGCAGAAAATATGCCGCCAAGCAGCATCCCGCCCAACCTCTCCTTCATGGAAGTTCTGTGTGAATTCACCAACAAGCTGATGAAGCAGGACAAGAAGACTGTGTAGGTGCTTTGCTTTGACTGACCACCAAGTTAATTTCACATAGTAGTAGTTGTTATGGTAGTTGATAGTAGTAATAGTTGCAGTGGTAGGTAGTAGTATTAGCAGTGTTAGTATTAGGTAAGGCATGTTATGACAATTCTGAACAAAATGATAAGATGGATAAACGATGGCATTAAAGACATCTTCATTATTACAGGGTTCGTACAGAGTCATGGAAGTCTGGAAAAGCTATGGAAAATAGAGAAAGTGATTTCCAGGGCTGGAAAAGCCATGGAAAAAATTTATTTGTCTAGATAGGTATGGAAAAGTCATGGAAAAAAACACAAGGCAATCTTTCAGTTTGACAAGCATTTTTCTTCAAAAGAAAGAAAAATGAAAATACCGTTTATTTGAGATGTTCTCCCGGCGATGTTGCGATTGAAACCGAAAGTAGCAAATTAATTTTTCTTTAGCGCGGTTATTTCCCTTGCTTACTCTTGCGGGTTAAAGACACAATAAACCTACTTTTTTCTTTCTCATCCCGCCGATGCAGAACAGAAGGCGCCAAAAATGTGCAAGATTGTGTAGTATAACAATGGGGAAGTGTGTCTTCGCCCAGGCCTGGCTCTATAATAAAGCGTACAAGGCGTGGATTGCTCCGTCTTCAGATGGGAATAAACACAAAGCACGATGTTTGTTGTGCGAAAAATGCTTTGACATTGGAAACATGGGTGAAGCAGCTCTGAAAAGCCATGCAGCCGGGAGTAAACACATACAGCTTTTGAAGTCTGCAGACAGTACAACGCCATCAATGTCAATGACAGACTTTTTTAAGCCAAGCAAATCATCCATGCAAACAATGAAATATATGGGACCCTGGTTTGGTTTGATAAACCAGCACTGGTTGGTTGTTTCAACAATCGAACACGACACTAAATTAAATGACTAATGTTGTGTCTGTCATCTGTGCTTAAAATTAAAATATTGTTCGTTAATTAGAATAATAGTGTACATGTTATGATTGTCAATAGTTTATGCAAAATACTAAATGGATACAAACAATACTTTTAAAAGAGCTTTCACAGCCTTCATTTTAGTGGCATAAGTGGCACTGTTAAAAATTACAATATTTTAGTACAACTACAAGACATTTGTGTTGTGTTCGATTGTTGGAACAGCCAACAAGTGCTGTGATATCATATAGTAGATTGCTCTTTTTTCCGCTAGTTGACTGTGACTTATATACATCATATTGAGGGGGGGGGGGGGGGGGGTGGCTTCAGTTTTAATTTATTAACCCATTTATGACCATAATCATAAAAACTCATGTTTTTCACATATAACATGTAAAATGGCGTGCAAATGAAGAAAGCAAAACAGATTTTTGGATTTTAACATTTTTATTGATTTTATTTGAAATTTTCAAAATGTCCTTTTTAAAGGACACTGGGCTCGACAGACCCCGGTGTTTTTCCCAGTGCTTAGAGAGAGAAGAAAGAGAAATTAGAAAAAAGAAAGTTAGTGTTAGATGAAATTGAAGAGCTGAAGTCAAAGAAGAAATGATTGGAACTGTGTGCAAAAGACCTGCTTAAATCTGCAAATGAGTTTGCAGATGAGATAGGGCAGAGCAGAGTGAGAGCCTATCACTTCTGTCCAAGGCCAATGCTTTGCGCGGGTCAGCGACAAAAAAAGAAGCAGAAGCCATTACTCTAGAGTGCCAAATTGACCAGAAGCTCAAAGAAATAAAACAGTAATTGTGAATTGTGTGTTCATTCTCAGGAAAGTTGAACTTAGTTAAACACATGAAAAAATGCAGGGCATATTTGTTTATTAAAATCATATGGACTGTCAGTATCACAGATCATGGGCTGTCTTGTATTTTGTAAGTACACGTCTCACAATTCCTTTTTTTATACCGGTGTTTTTATGTGTTAAGTATTCTATGTAGAATTGTTCGTTTCTTGTGTGTGTAAGATGGTCTTGAAATGTTTAGGAAGCCATGGAAAAAGTCTGGAAAAAGTATGGAATTTTGTTTTCCCAAACTTGTGGGAACCCTGTTATTAATTATGTATGTGTGGTGTGGGGAGGTTTGTATTGCTTAACATACTGGTGTTGTATTAGTCCTGACAAATGACAAAAAAGTTTCAAACAAAAGCAAAACCAAATGAAACAGAGGGTAAACATTCAAAATCACCTAAAATCTCAGTTTCCTGGTCTTCGCCCACAAAATGTAATTTTAAGAAAGTCTATTGTCTATAGTGATAGCCCATACCTTAACCCTATAAGCAAGCAAGACATGTGCAAAGAATAATTATGTATCGACTCCCGTGACCTAACTTTATCCAAAACACACTATTATGTCATTATTCATTGCACGCAGGGTTTGGAGTTTATTGACTGCTTCAGCCTATGGGTAAGCTTTTCACTATCGACTAAAGTCTATGGAGATTCTGTGACTTCAGTTTTCAGGTCGGGACCGGTGCACTGAGTGCTTTTGTTCCTTCTGAATTTTGTCCCTCTATCTATTCTACTCAGTTTTGTAGCAGTTGCATTTTGTTTAACCTTTCATAAAATTTCTTGTAATTTACCTTGACTATACGTGTGAATGGGTTTGAATTCTTTGATTGCATGAAGTATTGGTGTTCAGTTTGAACTACCTCAATTGCAGATTGAACTACCTTGACAAGCACCTGACCAACGGACTGCCAGCCAATCGCAGTGATGAGTGGCAGCCGCTGTTGACGTACCGCAACTCCTTGGTGCAGGGTGAAGAACAGATCAACCCCATCACCCTCAAACAGGCCTCCGCCAAACGCTACGGCAAGCGCTCCAAGGCTGACGGTAAGAAATAATTTTGAGTGAACTTTACGTTGGCTCTAGATCTGGGCGTAATAGGTTATGGGAACCAGTGCTGGCTACTTCATCACATTGACTTTAAAGATCCCGATGCTCATGTTGGATAGATGAGTGCCGGCTGCACATATACACCCAGCAAACACTAGAGCCATTGTCCCCCACTCCTGTGCTCAGTTGTCAGACAGTGGACCAAGGCCAGAGATAAGTTAGTGCAAGGGACACACAGCAAGGATAACTTTTCTGTGGAGTTTATTTAATCAGCTTAGCAACCACCTGTAAAGAATAATAGTTGTTGTTTTTTTGTTTGTTGTTTTTTTAAATAGGTATATTTATTGTAATTTCCAAGTCAACAAGATACAACTTAAAATGTGTCTTTTTTACTGAACTCATACCTCTGCACCTTATCAGCTGATGGCGCCGGAAATGAAGACCTAAGAAGGCATACGACATAGGAAATTTTATTCATCCGGAAGATTGCATGGGGAAAGTTATTTCCGGCCATGCAAAACCAAAAGAATAACAATGAAAAGATCATTGGTGTAATAGCCTAACTTGTGAATGAATATTAACGTTATTGGTTGTGTGCAGTGTCAGGAGATGTGTCAGCGGGCAGCTTCAGGGAAGTGCAGACTCCAGGCCCCATCACCACACCCCAGATGACCTCCACAGCTGTCAAAAACCGCAGGATGGAACCTGACTCTGCCTCTGAAGTTGGCTCTGAAGCTGATTTTGAGGACCAGTAAGAACATTGATGGAGCACATTTTAGTTTTATTTATTATTTGAACAATTTGTTTTACAGGAAAATGTCCTCATTTTGTTGAGTTTTTAGTTGTGTATTATTTCATGGTGCACATTTTATTCTATGTTCTTACCGCCACCACCCCACCCTATACTCTCCCCTCCCTCCCACTTCCTATCCGCCCCCTCCCCTACTTCTTTAAAAATTAAAGTCCAGATTATTTTGTAAAACTTTCCAGGATAAGTCCTAAATAGTCCAAAAATGACAGTTAATAAAAATGTCCATCCGTCCATATTTCTTTCCGACGTCTGTGCAAAATTTGAAAGTAGATTAATATCTCAGGACCTATTGCAACTATCACAACCGAACTTGGTAAGATGGTGTATACCCATGAGACTTCATAAATGATCAGTGAATGATTGACTTCACTTTAAGGTCAAGGTCTCAGGGTCAACAAATGTTAGGAAAAAAAACAATTTTTCAAAAAATGTCACTTTATCTAGGTTGGTAATACTGAATTTATCATTCCTTGGTGCACAATTGAAATTAATGAGACACACATACTATACAAATTTGGTCAACCTCACTCACTGGAGCTGTCCAAAGTCGGTTAGTATAGGTACTTTGAAGGGACCTTGACCCTAAACTATGAGAGATATATGGTCCAAGCTTGTGGTATTTAGAGATGGCAGATTGATTTTTCATATATGTTCGTTTTTGCATTGATCTTGAAAGTCAAGGTCATTTCATGTCTTGCAAAAGCATACAAAAAATAGGTCATCGTACAATGGAATGGCTGTTTATTGAATCCATAGTATGCAACAGCATTGGGTTATTTGATCTGATGTTCATGAGAGATCATGTGAAGGTCAAGGTCAAGGTCACTGAAGGTCAAGGTCATCCCAAGGTCACAATTTTGTTGTTATAATACAACTTTTGCTTTAGTTTATTTGATAGTACATGAGTGTATTTGGATCCGTAGATCATCTCAAGGTCAAAAGCATAGAAAAATCAAAGTCGGTATTACTTTGCATTTTAATGCCACTGTTTTTTTTTTTTTTTTTTTTTTTTTTTTTTTTTTTTTTTTGTTCTCAATTTGCAGGAAAATTTTCCTGCTTTTCTGTTTCATGTTTAGTTGTTAATTTGACCGCTTTTTGTGTTGAAGAAAATTTTGTTTTCTTTTGTTTGAGTTTGGAGTGGTTAATGCTACTCCCGTTTTGTTTTTAAAGAAGTAGTTGTTTGGTGCTCATATATGTTTAAATTATTTATTTTTGTCTTTGATCAACTTCACTCTATCCATGAACCCCCCTCAGATGTCAGTCTTACTTTTCAGTTCTTTGAAACGGATTTTTGTGTTTTTATGTATTTGCTTGGTATTTTGTTAAACCTGCCACTTTTGCACATTTGTATGCTATTGACAAGTTCATTTTGTTAAACGTTTATTTTGTAAATGGAATGGCAATGGCAGCTTGATATTTCTTTTGTTTATGGAGTTTCGTTTGAGTTCCTTTGAATTTTGTATTTTGTTGAGCTGTGCACCGAAACGGTTTAATGATTTCTTTTCTTTTGATGATTCCCTTTATGTTTATTTATTTTTTATTATTATGTTTCATCCTTGTTGCATGCTTTACGATGGGATAGA
Source organism: Oncomelania hupensis (assembly GCA_036898135.1). NCBI lineage: Eukaryota > Metazoa > Mollusca > Gastropoda > Littorinimorpha > Pomatiopsidae > Oncomelania > Oncomelania hupensis. Next base: position 13,236,033 of record CM072523.1, on the reverse strand, counting down.
AAACTTATTATTTTTATTAATATTATTATGAACATTTATTTGCCTAATCTAGTTATAGCTTTAGGCGCTTTCATGAATACAGAACAACTTTAGCCTTTAACCAAAACGAGAAAACTCATGAACTATTAACATATGCAGAAATGTCATCTGTGAGGTGATACCTCAGAATTGTAGCGGAGGTGCAAAAAGAATAAAATATTATTTCATAGCGTACCAGAAGGTAGAATGGCTATTTTGTGTGTGTTTATTTTGTGTGTAAGCAGAATGTATACAAACGTTTTATGTTACAATGTGGGGTCAAATTTCATGGTCATACTTTTTTTCCCCTCCACTTTCATAAAGAACAGTAGAGGGGAAAAAGTATGACCATGAAATTTGACCCTCCATTAAGGCTGGACAAAAACGGTCCATGTGTATAATATGTTTGTTGCGCTTGTTGTAGCGTATGTTTAGGAGATATTTCATGTTCACTGCCAGGAACAATGTTGATAACAAGTTGTGTTCAGATGAAAATGTTAATTATTTTCTTACGCAAAAAATAGAAAATATTTCATGTTCATTGCCAGGAACAATATTGATAACAAGTTGTGTTCAGGTGAAATTGTTAAATTATTTTCTTAGGCAAAATGTTTTGTTCCTTTAGATGCTTTTGCCCTAATAGCAGTCATACATTCTCATCTTGACGTTGTTTCTTTGTAAATTCTCCCCCTGCTCCACTTAGACATAAACATTCAAATGTGTGTATATACATCCTTGCTTTCTTAGTGTTGTTTTATTTTTGTACTTTGTTTTTAAGAGTAATTTGTCCCCCTCAGAGGCATGCTTGTAAATAGGTTATATGCTATAATTGTTTGCACTATCAATATTTGTGCCTGTCATTGAACCATATATATGTGTGTGTATGAACATGTTATTTTTTTATAATTTTTTGTGTGAGTGGGATTGCAAAAGAGAAGAGGAGTGTGCGTGTTTGAGGGTGTGTCTGAATGTTACCAAATTGGGGTGAAGTTCAGGGGATAATATGTCTGTGCAGCGATGTTATGTATATATCATTGTATGACCATCATTGTCTTGGCATTGCTTATTTTCAGTCGTCCTTTGAAACGGAACGTAAGATCTACTAAGAAGGGAAACATTAGGAAGAAAGTGGGAACAAAGGCGAAAGTTCTTCGGTAATGTGAAATCGGTTGCTTTTCCCTACGTTATGATGCTGCCAGTTGGACAGTGAAGAGTTGGTTTTGACTGTTAGCCTTTTGAAGTTTATGTTGAATGTGAGTTCTGTTTCATGTGTATGTTACACATGCACAACTGTTTTCTGTTGATTGCTGTTTGATATAAATACATTACAGCTGTATGCATCTCAATGAGAGTGATGACAGTGGCAGCACTAAAACAGTACAAAAAGCACTGTATGGCATAACCTTTACAATGACAATGAATGGGTGGTGGAATTTGTTGTTGTGGTATGTCTGTGCCTGTGTACATGTTAGTGTGTGTGTGCATGAGTGTACAGAAATGTGTGTGTTAGTGTGAGAGAATCTAAACACACAGAGGTTGGAATTTGTTGAAGCAAATAAATATTGAAGCTGGATATGAAATTTGGTTTGCTGTTGTTTTGGGTTTTATTTGTTGTGTTTCTTCAGATTTCTTTGCTTGCTTTTCTTCCCTGCAGTTTTTGCTTTGGTTTGGTTTTTACTCCTTTGGATGAGAGTAATCGGTTTGAACCAAAGCTTAATGTATGACCAATCAAAGATCCTGAAGCTCATGTCCTAGAAGAATGAGTGCCAGCTACATAAATACACACAGCAAACACTAGGTCTTTCCCCCAGTAATCCCCAGTGGGCCAGGAGTGTGCTCAGTGGTCAAACACTAGGTCTTTCCCCCAGTAATCCCCAGTGGGCCAGGAGTGTGCTCAGTGGTCAAAGGAGTCAAACAATGTGCCTGCCGCTGCTTGAGTTAGATCCTTCTCAGCCAGCTCCGAGAGCAGCTCTGGAGCTGGACTTATGCTATATAACTAAAAGAAAGAATGTACATGCCAATGCTTTGAGGAATACAAATTAATTAATGCTTAAATCAAAATATATGAGGTTTTTGACAAAAATAATGTCACTTTGTAGTGACACTATGCAAAAATGACCATAGTTGTATTTTCCATTCAAATCCATTACTCTATGCATACAGTTTGATTTCAAATATATTTAGATGTTTTCTGCAGCTGTCCACGGTAAATTTGCCAGAAAGGTAATTTTGTTATTGAAAAATAAACATTTTCTAAATACCTGCCACAAACATATCTACAAAGAGAGCCAACAAAACACATACAAGAAAAGGTTTAAAACAAAGAATGGACATCTGATTCCAAAATGATAAATATAAACTCGGGGAAAATAGTTAAGAATGGTATAGATGATCAGTCGCCTTAACAACTACAAAGGTAAAGGTCAAATGGAAGAGGTTTTCTGATCTGCTTGCATGCAACTTATTCCTTAACATTTTTCCTTATAATTTTATTATTACATTATGTGAAGAAATGTGTTATAATTTCGTGGAAATGTTATCACCTAATTTTGCATTATTTTTGCGGTACATTTGCTCATCCCAAAACCTTATTTTTGCTTGGGGTCCATCTTGTGACATTTAATTAAACACCAGTTGTTTTCATTTCACACTTTTTTTTTTTAAATGTGAATTTGTGGGTTGTGTATCTGAACAAGTCAGTATTTTCTATTTACATTTTCTCACAATTTTGCATTATCTCAGCAAAATTTATATTTTCTTTCTATTGTTTTCTCTTTTGCATCATCTAGAAAGACACTATTGGCTCAAACTACGGTATGTTTAATGATGATGGAGAAACGGTATGATCTAATGTTTAATCCTAATAATTATATTTAGGTCCCGTGCTGGCAGTAGCGGCAGCAACACGACTCAAACCAACCCTAATTGGAAGCAGCAGCAGGCTTCTACCTCTTCTGTGCCTCATACGTCAGTTGAATTTGCAATTTTATTAATAATTTTATAAATATGTGCTTAAATTAAAAAAGTGTATTTAAAAATGCATTTAGAAACATAGTTGGCTGATTGAAATTTGGGGTTGCTCAGGAAAAGGCCACAACATGAATGCTTTAAACTTTGTAGGTTATTAGAAGCGCATTGTATAATTTATTACAATCTTGGCCCTGCATATGTTTTATCTCACTGCTTTCAGCTTTGTAGGTTAAAAGAAGCGCATTATATAATTTATTACAATCTGGGCCCGGCATATGTTTTATCTTGCTGCTTTCAGCTTTGTAGATTATTGGAAGAGCATTATATAATTTATTACAATCTGGACCCTGCATATGTTTTATCTTGCTGCTTTCAGCTTATTAGGGTATTAGAAGCGCATTGTATAATTTATTACAATCTGGGTCCTTCATGTGTTTTATCTCGTTGCTTTCAGCCCGCAGTTGGGCCAGTTGTCAGACGGTAACATAAGTGAATTCGACACACCCTCCTCTGCAGGAAGTGCTGCGGGACAATCTGGGGCCCAGTACTTCCAGCCTTCACCTCACAGAGGTCAAGGTCAGGGACCTGTGACCCCTCAAGGTCCTGGCAGGGTGACCCCTCAGCCCCAGGGTCAGGGTCATTACTACACCAGGCATTCCGCCAGCTACGAGGAATCATCTCAGTACATTGAGGAGGCGTCTGTGAGTAGTTCAAAGACATAATATGCTGACACTGACAGACTTGCCTATATCAACACTTTTAGAGACCTACATATGGACACTACAATACTTAGCTAGTAGGAAACCTTACTGTGAGTATTTTTAAAGAACACAATTACAGACTTGCCTACTGCACGTTTGTTTGCCATATTCGTACGCAATTTAGCCTTGGAGTACAGTCATCTGGTCAGCTCACTTAAAATACGGTCAAGTTTTATTTATTTATTTTTCTTTTTTCTTTTTCCGATTAAAAGACATGCGCATATTTTTACGAATTTTCAACATAAAATATGACAATACGAGCCATTCCTTAAAAATACGCATTTTCGTGGTTTACCACCACCACCACCACCCACCCACCCTCCCCCCCCCCCCCAAACCTCCAAAAAAAAAAATTTTTTTGTTCGCAGCTAAATAAATACACCAAATATACCCAGCAAGTACTAGCTAAACAAATACACCCAGCAAGTACTAGCTAAACAAATACACCCAGCAAGTACTAGCTAAACAAATACACCCAGCAAGTACTAGCTAAACAAATACACCCAGCAAGTACTAGCTAAACAAATACACCCAGCAAGTACTAGCTAAACAAATACACCCAGCAAGTACTAGCTAAACAAATACACCCAGAAAGTACTAGCTAAACAAATACACCCAGCAAGTACTAGCTAAACAAATACACCCAGCAAGTGCCAGCTAAACAAATACACCCAGCAAGTACTAGCTAAACAAATACACCCAGCAAGTACCAGCTAAACAAATACACCAAATACACCCAGCAAGTACCAGCTAAACAAATACACCAAATACACCCAGCAAGTACTAGCTAAACAAATACACCCAGCAAGTGCCAGCTAAACAAATACACCCAGCAAGTACTAGCTAAACAAATACACCAAATACACCCAGCAAGTGCCAGCTAAACAAATACACCAAATACACCCAGCAAGTACTAGCTAAACAAATACACCAAATACACCCAGCAAGTACTAGCTAAACAAATACAACAAATACACCCAGCAAGTACTAGCTAAACAAATACACCAAATACACCCAGCAAGTACTAGCTAAACAAATACACCAAATACACCCAGCAAGTACTAGCTAAACAAATACAACAAATACACCCAGCAAGTGCTAGCTAAACAAATACACCAAATACACCCAGCAAGTACTAGCTAAACAAATACACCCAGCAAGTACTAGCTAAACAAATACACCCAGAAAGTACTAGCTAAACAAATACACCCAGCAAGTACTAGCTAAACAAATACACCCAGAAAGTACTAGCTAAACAAATACACCCAGAAAGTACTAGCTAAACAAATACACCCAGAAAGTACTAGCTAAACAAATACACCCAGCAAGTACTAGCTAAACAAATACACCCAGAAAGTACTAGCTAAACAAATACACCCAGAAAGTACTAGCTAAACAAATACACCCAGCAAGTACTAGCTAAACAAATACACCCAGCAAGTACTAGCTAAACAAATACACCCAGCAAGTACTAGCTAAACAAATACACCCAGCAAGTACTAGCTAAACAAATACACCCAGCAAGTACTAGCTAAACAAATACACCCAGCAAGTGCCAGCTAAACAAATACACCCAGCAAGTGCTAGCTAAACAAATACACCCAGCAAGTACTAGCTAAACAAATACACCCAGCACGTGCTAGCTAAACAAATATACCCAGCAAGTGCCAGCTAAACAAATATACCCAGCAAGTGCCAGCTAAACAAATACACCCAGCAAGTACCAGCTAAACAAATACACCAAATACACCCAGCAAGTACTAGCTAAACAAATACAACAAATACACCCAGCAAGTACCAGCTAAACAAATACAACAAATACACCCAGAAAGTACTAGCTAAACAAATACACCCAGCAAGTACTAGCTAAACAAATACACCCAGCAAGTACTAGCTAAACAAATACACCCAGAAAGTACTAGCTAAACAAATACAACAAATACACCCAGCAAGTACTAGCTAAACAAATACACCCAGCAAGTACTAGCTAAACAAATACACCCAGCAAGTGCCAGCTAAACAAATACACCCAGCAAGTGTCAGCTAAACAAATACACCCAGCAAGTGCCAGCTAAACAAATACACCAAGCAAGTGCCAGCTAAACAAATACACCCAGCAAGTACTAGCTAAACAAATACACCCAGCAAGTACTAGCTAAACAAATACACCCAGCAAGTACTAGCTAAACAAATACACCCAGCAAGTACTAGCTAAACAAATACACCCAGCAAGTACTAGCTAAACAAATACACCCAGCAAGTACTAGCTAAACAAATACACCCAGCAAGTACTAGCTAAACAAATACACCCAGCAAGTACTAGCTAAACAAATACACCCAGCAAGTACTAGCTAAACAAATACACCCAGCAAGTGCCAGCTAAACAAATACACCAAGCAAGTGCCAGCTAAACAAATACACCCAGCAAGTACTAGCTAAACAAATACACCCAGCAAGTACTAGCTAAACAAATACACCCAGCAAGTGCCAGCTAAACAAATACACCCAGCAAGTGTCAGCTAAACAAATACACCCAGCAAGTGCCAGCTAAACAAATACACCAAGCAAGTGCCAGCTAAACAAATACACCCAGCAAGTACTAGCTAAACAAATACACCCAGCAAGTACTAGCTAAACAAATACACCCAGCAAGTACTAGCTAAACAAATACACCCAGCAAGTACTAGCTAAACAAATACACCCAGCAAGTACTAGCTAAACAAATACACCCAGCAAGTACTAGCTAAACAAATACACCCAGCAAGTACTAGCTAAACAAATACACCCAGCAAGTACTAGCTAAACAAATACACCCAGCAAGTACTAGCTAAACAAATACACCCAGCAAGTACTAGCTAAACAAATACACCCAGCAAGTACCAGCTAAACAAATACACCCAGCAAGTACTAGCTAAACAAATACACCCAGCAAGTACTAGCTAAACAAATACACCCAGCAAGTACTAGCTAAACAAATACACCCAGCAAGTACTAGCTAAACAAATACACCCAGCAAGTACTAGCTAAACAAATACACCCAGCAAGTACTAGCTAAACAAATACACCCAGCAAGTGCCAGCTAAACAAATACACCCAGCAAGTGCTAGCTAAACAAATACACCCAGCAAGTACTAGCTAAACAAATACACCCAGCAAGTACTAGCTAAACAAATACACCCAGCAAGTACTAGCTAAACAAATACACCCAGCACGTGCTAGCTAAACAAATATACCCAGCAAGTGCCAGCTAAACAAATATACCCAGCAAGTGCCAGCTAAATACACCCAGCAAGTACCAGCTAAACAAATACACCAAATACACCCAGCAAGTACTAGCTAAACAAATACAACAAATACACCCAGCAAGTACCAGCTAAACAAATACAACAAATACACCCAGAAAGTACTAGCTAAACAAATACACCCAGCAAGTACTAGCTAAACAAATACACCCAGCAAGTACTAGCTAAACAAATACACCCAGAAAGTACTAGCTAAACAAATACAACAAATACACCCAGCAAGTACTAGCTAAACAAATACACCCAGCAAGTACTAGCTAAACAAATACACCCAGCAAGTACTAGCTAAACAAATACACCCAGCAAGTGCTAGCTAAATAAATACACCCAGCAAGTGCCAGCTAAACAAATACACCCAGCAAGTACTAGCTAAACAAATACACCCAGCAAGTGCCAGGTAAACAAATACACCCAGAAAGTACTAGCTAAACAAATACACCCAGCAAGTACTAGCTAAACAAATACACCCAGCAAGTGCCAGCTAAACAAATACACCAAGCAAGTGCCAGCTAAACAAATACACCCAGCAAGTACTAGCTAAACAAATACACCCAGCAAGTACTAGCTAAACAAATACACCCAGCAAGTGCCAGCTAAACAAATACACCCAGCAAGTGTCAGCTAAACAAATACACCCAGCAAGTGCCAGCTAAACAAATACACCAAGCAAGTGCCAGCTAAACAAATACACCCAGCAAGTACTAGCTAAACAAATACACCCAGCAAGTACTAGCTAAACAAATACACCCAGCAAGTACTAGCTAAACAAATACACCCAGCAAGTGCTAGCTAAATAAATACACCCAGCAAGTGCCAGCTAAACAAATACACCCAGCAAGTACTAGCTAAACAAATACACCCAGCAAGTACTAGCTAAACAAATACACCCAGCAAGTACTAGCTAAACAAATACACCCAGCAAGTACTAGCTAAACAAATACACCCAGAAAGTACCAGCTAAACAAATACACCCAGAAAGTACTAGCTAAACAAATACACCCAGAAAGTACTAGCTAAACAAATACACCCAGAAAGTACTAGCTAAACAAATACACCCAGAAAGTACTAGCTAAACAAATACACCCAGAAAGTACTAGCTAAACAAATACACCCAGAAAGTACTAGCTAAACAAATACACCCAGAAAGTACTAGCTAAACAAATACACCCAGAAAGTACTAGCTAAACAAATACACCCAGCAAGTGCCAGCTAAACAAATACACCCAGCAAGTACTAGCTAAACAAATACACCCAGCAAGTACTAGCTAAATAAATACACCCAGCAAGTACCAGCTAAACAAATACACCCAGCAAGTACTAGCTAAATAAATACACCCAGCAAGTGCCAGCTAAACAAATACACCCAGCAAGTGCCAGGTAAACAAATACACCCAGCAAGTGCCAGGTAAACAAATACACCCAGCAAGTACCAGCTAAACAAATACACCAAATACACCCAGCAAGTGCCAGCTAAACAAATATACCCAGCAAGTACTAGCTAAACAAATACACCCAGCAAGTGCCAGCTAAACAAATACACCAAATACACCCAGCAAGTACTAGCTAAACAAATACACCAAATACACCCAGCAAGTACCAGCTAAACAAATATACCCAGCAAGTACTAGCTAAACAAATACACCCAGCAAGTGCCAGGTAAATAAATACACCAAATACACCCAGCAAGTGCCAGCTAAACAAATATACCCAGCAAGTACTAGCTAAACAAATACACCCAGCAAGTGCCAGCTAAACAAATACACCAAATACACCCAGCAAGTACTAGCTAAACAAATACACCAAATACACCCAGCAAGTGCCAGCTAAACAAATATACCCAGCAAGTACTAGCTAAACAAATACACCCAGCAAGTGCCAGCTAAACAAATACACCAAATACACCCAGCAAGTACTAGCTAAACAAATACACCAAATACACCCAGCAAGTACCAGCTAAACAAATATACCCAGCAAGTACCAGCTAAACAAATATACCCAGCAAGTACTAGCTAAACAAATACACCCAGCAAGTGCCAGGTAAATAAATACACCCAGCAAGTACTAGCTAAACAAATACACCCAGCAAGTACTAGCTAAACAAATACACCCAGCAAGTACTAGCTAAACAAATATACCCAGCAAGTGCCAGGTAAACAAATATACCCAGCAAGTGCCAGGTAAATAAATACACCCAGCAAGTACTAGCTAAACAAATACACCCAGCAAGTGCCAGCTAAACAAATACACCCAGCAAGTGCCAGCTAAACAAATATACCCAGCAAGTGCCAGGTAAACAAATATACCCAGCAAGTGCCAGCTAAACAAATACACCCAGCAAGTGCCAGGTAAACAAATACACCCAGCAAGTACTAGCTAAACAAATATACCCAGCAAGTACTAGCTAAACAAATACACCCAGCAAGTGCCAGGTAAACAAATACACCCAGCAAGTACTAGCTAAACAAATATACCCAGCAAGTACTAGCTAAACAAATACACCCAGCAAGTACCAGCTAAACAAATACACCCAGCAAGTACTAGCTAAACAAATACACCCAGCAAGTACTAGCTAAACAAATACACCCAGCAAGTACTAGCTAAACAAATACACCCAGCAAGTACCAGCTAAACAAATACACCAAGCAAGTGTCAGCTAAACAAATACACCCAGCAAGTACTAGCTAAACAAATACACCCAGCAAGTACTAGCTAAACAAATATACCCAGCAAGTGCCAGCTAAACAAATACACCCAGCAAGTACTAGCTAAACAAATACACCCAGCAAGTACTAGCTAAACAAATATACCCAGCAAGTGCCAGCTAAACAAATACACCCAGCAAGTACTAGCTAAACAAATACACCCAGCAAGTGCCAGCTAAACAAATACACCAAATACACCCAGCAAGTACTAGCTAAACAAATACACCAAATACACCCAGCAAGTACTAGCTAAACAAATACACCCAGCAAGTGCCAGGTAAACAAATACACCCAGCAAGTGCCAGCTAAACAAATACACCCAGCAAGTGTCAGCTAAACAAATACACCCAGCAAGTACTAGCTAAACAAATACACCCAGCAAGTACTAGCTAAACAAATACAACAAATACACCCAGCAAGTACCAGCTAAACAAATACACCAAATACACCCAGCAAGTGCCAGCTAAACAAATATACCCAGCAAGTACTAGCTAAACAAATACACCCAGCAAGTGCCAGCTAAACAAATACACCAAATACACCCAGCAAGTACTAGCTAAACAAATACACCAAATACACCCAGCAAGTGCCAGCTAAACAAATATACCCAGCAAGTACTAGCTAAACAAATACACCCAGCAAGTGCCAGCTAAACAAATACACCAAATACACCCAGCAAGTACTAGCTAAACAAATACACCAAATACACCCAGCAAGTACCAGCTAAACAAATATACCCAGCAAGTACTAGCTAAACAAATACACCCAGCAAGTGCCAGCTAAACAAATACACCCAGCAAGTACCAGCTAAACAAATACACCCAGAAAGTACTAGCTAAACAAATACACCCAGCAAGTACCAGCTAAACAAATACAACAAATACACCCAGAAAGTACTAGCTAAACAAATACACCCAGCAAGTACTAGCTAAACAAATACACCCAGCAAGTACTAGCTAAACAAATATACCCAGCAAGTAGTAGCTAAACAAATACACCCAGCAAGTACTAGCTAAACAAATACACCCAGCAAGTACTAGCTAAACAAATACACCCAGCAAGTACTAGCTAAACAAATACACCCAGCAAGTACTAGCTAAACAAATACACCCAGCAAGTACTAGCTAAACAAATACACCCAGCAAGTGCCAGCTAAACAAATACACCCAGCAAGTACCAGCTAAACAAATACACCCAGCAAGTACTAGCTAAACAAATACACCCAGCAAGTACTAGCTAAACAAATACACCCAGCAAGTACTAGCTAAACAAATACACCCAGCAAGTACTAGGTCCCCTCTCCCCTATCGCCAGTGGATCATCCAGGATTGTGCTCAGTTATCTGGGTTTCCACAGTGTGCTTAAGGCCTGTGGAGGCTGGAGTTAGATCCTGTATCAGCCTGCATGGTGAGCAGCTCTTAAGCCGCTAATACACTATACAAGAATAGTTACAATTAACATCAATAAACTTTCACTTTTAGCAGCAGCAACATGCTCAGCGTCAGTCTGGCCAGAACCAGGGCTACGTGAGTGTCGGTGTTGTTCTATAGCCACAGACCCCACAGTCTACTTCTGCCCACACTGTAATCGGTACCTAGCACTGTGTCTATCCATATAACCACAGACCCTATGATCTACTTCTGCCCACACTGTAATCTGTACCTAGCACTGTGTCTATCCATATAACCACAGACCCCATGGTCTACTTCTGCCCACACTAATCTGTACCTAGCACTGTGTCTATCCATATAACCACAGACCCCACAGTCTACTTCTGCCCACACTGTAATATGTACCTAGCACTGTGTCTATCCATATAACCACAGACCCCACAGTCTACTTCTGCCCACACTGTAATATGTACCTAGCACTGTGTCTATCCATATAACCACAGACCCTATGGTCTATTTCTGCCCACACTGTAATCTGTACCTAGCACTGTGTCTATCCATATAACCACAGACCCCACAGTCTACTTCTGCCCACACTGTAATCTGTACCTAGCACTGTGTCTATCCATATAACCACAGACCCCATGGTCTACTTCTGCCCACACTAATCTGTACCTAGCACTGTGTCTATCCATATAACCACAGACCTCATGGTCTTGTTCTGCCCACACTGTAATCTGTACCTAGCATGGTGTCTATCCATATAACCACAGACCTCATGGTCTACTTCTGCCCACACTGTAATCTGTACCTAGCATGGTGTCTATCCATATAACCACAGACCCTATGGTCTACTTCTGCCCACACTGTAATATGTACCTAGCACTGTCTATCCATATAACCACAGACCCCACAGTCTACTTCTGCCCACACTGTAATATGTACCTAGCACTGTGTCTATCCATATAACCACAGACCCTATCTACTTCTGCCCACACTGTAATCTGTACCTAGCATGGTGTCTATACATATAACCACAGACCCTATGGTCTACTTCTGCCCACACTGTAATCTGTACCTAGCATGGTGTCTATACATATAACCACAGACCCTATGATCTACTTCTGCCCACACTGTAATATGTACCCAGCACTGTGTCTATCCATATAACCACAGACCCCACGGTCTACTTCTGCCCACACTGTAATCTGTACCTAGCATGGTGTCAATCCATATAACCACAGACCCCACAGTCTACTTCTGCCCACACTGTAATCTGTACCTAGCATGATGTCTATCCATATAACCACAGACCTCATGGTCTACTTCTGCCCACACTGTAATCTGTACCTAGCATGGTGTCTATCCATATAACCACAGACCATATGGTCTACTTCTGCCCACACTGTAATCTGTACCTAGCACTGTGTCTATCCATATAACCACAGACCCTATGGTCTACTTCTGCCCACACTGTAATCTGTACCTAGCATGGTGTCTATCCATATAACCACAGACCCTATGGTCTACTTCTGCCCACACTGTAATATGTACCTAGCACTGTGTCTATCCATATAACCACAGACCCTATGGTCTACTTCTGCCCACACTGTAATCTGTACCTAGCACTGTGTCTATCCATATAACCACAGACCCTATGGTCTACTTCTGCCCACACTGTAATCTGTACCTAGCACTGTGTCTATCCATATAATCACAGACCCTATGGTCTACTTCTGCCCACACTGTAATCTGTACCTAGCACTGTGTCTATCCATATAACCACAGACCTCATGGTCTACTTTTGCCCACACTGTAATCTGTACCTTGCACTGTGTCTATCCATATAACCACAGACCCCACGGTCTACTTCTGCCCACACTGTAATCTGTACCTAGCACTGTGTCTATCCATATAACCACAGACCCTATGGTCTACTTCTGCCCACACTGTAATCTGTACCTAGCACTGTGTCTATCCATATAACCACAGACCCTATGGTCTACTTTGCCCACACTGTAATCTGTACCTAGCACTGTGTCTATCCATATAACCACAGACCTCATGGTCTACTTCTGCCCACACTGTAATCTGTACCTAGCATGGTGTCTATCCATATAACCACAGACCCTATGGTCTACTTCTGCCCACACTGTAATATGTACCTAGCACTGTCTATCCATATAACCACAGACCCCACGGTCTACTTCTGCCCACACTGTAATCTGTACCTAGCACTGTGTCTATCCATATAACCACAGACCCTATGGACTACTTCTGCCCACACTGTAATCTGTACCTAGCATGGTGTCTATCCATATACCCACAGACCCCACGGTCTACTTCTGCCCACACTGTAATCTGTACCTAGCATGGTGTCTATCCATATACCCACAGACCCCACGGTCTACTTCTGCCCACACTGTAATCTGTACCTAGCATGGTGTCTATCCATATAACCACAGACCCTACAGTCTACCTCTGCCCACACTGTAATCTGTACCTAGCATGGTGTCTATCCATATAACCACAGACCCCACAGTCTACTTCTGCCCACACTGTAATCTGTACCTAGCACTGTGTCTATCCATATAACCACAGACCCCACAGTCTACTTCTGCCCACACTGTAATCTGTACCTAGCATGGTGTCTATCCATATAACCACAGACCCTACAGTCTACTTCTGCCCACACTGTAATCTGTACCTAGCACTGTGTCTATCCATATAACCACAGACCCTACAGTCTACTTCTGCCCACACTGTAATCTGTACCTAGCATGGTGTCTATCCATATAACCACAGACCCCACAGTCTACTTCTGCCCACACTGTAATCTGTACCTGCATGGTGTCTATCCATATAACCACAGACCCCACAGTCTACTTCTGCCCACACTGTAATCTGTACCTAGCATGGTGTCTATCCATATAACCATCTTTATTGTGCTCCTCACTCCTTTGCTATTCACAACTACTTCTCTATTTATTGTTTTATTTTATTTATTTATTTATTTATGTTTAGCTGAATGTGTGTTCCTTTAGCTCCTAAGAATTGAGGCTCCATTTGATTTTAACCGCTAACATTTTTGGGGGGCCAGTTTAACTTCTCGTACAATAATTTTTGTTAGGGTCAGTTTGGTACCCTGACCCCAAGTGATATTAGTAGACTCTTTATTGATTGATTTATTCCCGTTCACCATCAGTAACCAAAATGTTTTTCCAATTATTCAGAGTTCTTGGTTAAACTTTTCTAAACATAAACCTACATCATTAACTGAGAAATGTGTATTTCGTAACGTACCACCCCAAAAATTTATGTTTGTTTTTGTTGCTGTTTTTTGTTTTCCTTCAAAAACAAACGCTGTGTTTTATAATACTGTATACTCCTTTTGTAACAAGCACATTCCTTATCTGGAAGTACTTCACAATTATATGCTGTAGATCTCTGTTGGACTCAGAGATGCCAACCCTCACAGTTTAGCTGTATTATTTTCCGGTGGCAAATTTATGGATTTACGCTGAAGTCATTTTTCTTATGGTGAGAATAATTTTTACAAGAATATATATTTGCAGCTGATGATTATGGCAAAAGGACTGTTACACGTTTCAGACTGATTACACTTAGGCACTATCACAGTATCAAATAATGCAGCATATTATATAACGACCTTATAAGGTAATAAATCTATTTGATAGCTTCAATTATTGAAGCTTGCTTTAGTTTAACTTACTGCATATCGTATGGAAACTTCAAATTGAGGGTAGGCATGCCTGTGCCGGTCGACAAATACAGAACACGCTGTTTACGATGTCACAAAAAGTGTAACTGAAACCGCTAATCGTTACGTCATTCATCGTCAATTTAATATTCTTTGACATGGTTTATCGATCCGTCCTTGATGTCAAAATGAAGAACGATCTTTCACGATTGACTCCTTCAGGTATGGACTATATTTTTAATAAGAAATCTCAATCCTGGACTTTTGCTCCCTTTTGTCTACGGACAAAATTTTAAATCTACTGACAATTTATAAATTTCTTACAGACAGATTTGTCTGCAGGTTGGCATCTCTGTGGACTCAATTTACTTTTTCTTCTGTATCTCATCAGTGCACAAAACTGTTATTAGATTTCCTTTATTCACTGTAGTTTTCTGTTAACAACTTTTATTTTCTCCTTATGTTTTTTTCCATGTAGCTTCAGTGTGGTGCTTTCAGTTTCAGAAGTTTCCATTGCAGTCTTTTGGAAGTATTTGAAGTATTTTGTTTATCTTTGACTCTGTTCTTTCCCTTTTGGATATTTGATCCAAAACATTTGAGATTCAGATTATATTTTGGAATAGTAATAATAAACATAAGTTCAAACTGTTTGAATTAGTAAGAGTAAACATGGATTGACATTGTCATTGACATTAAGTAAGTTTAACCATCAATTAAATAATGGGGAAAATATCACATTGTTATAGTTGAATACGTTTAGTAAATATATTTTAAAAAATATTTTCATGTGCATCATTTTATTCGTTTACAAATACAAAATGAAAAATGATACACAACGTCAATAATTTCAAAAATAGGCAATCCTAGTTTGCATTTCACCATTGACAGAGTCTCATATGAGTTGACTTTCTGTAATCACTCTTTGTACAATTGGTTCACCACCCCCACAGCTTTCTGTCAAATGAAAAGTGACAGACTCAAATTAACATTAATTAGATTTAATAATTACAAATAAAATTAATTAAATTAAAAATAACAAAAAAAATTAAAGATAAAGATGTTAATTTAAAATAAAATTAATTATATACAGTTTACTTGTTCAGGGTGGCATGGCCCAGTTGTCTGGCTTGTGCAGAGTAGCATGGCCCAGTTTTTGGGGGCATTTGACAGTGAGCTTGATGCAGCCAGTTTACGTTTTAGGCTGCTTTGAGTTAGATCCTGTGTGGTTTGGCTAGCGCCTTAAGCAGCTCTTTGGGCTGAATGTGTGCTATGTAAGAATGTTATATTTTATTTATACTTGCATTTTCTCACTGTTCTATGTATATTTGTTACAGTCAGATGCATCCAGTGCCAGAGGAAATTACTGAGACTGGAGGATGCATTTTTCGATCCTTCAACAATATCCAGCTCTATGATGTCATGTCACCTGTATAAAAATGATCATGGCATTATTGTCAAACTCAGTGGTTTCCGTTATTTATTCTTGTCCTGTAAAGTGGATATATAACCAGATGTTACCCTGCTGTAATTGTGTATTAGGTAAAGGTTGATCAGTAGTGTTGTTAGATGATGTGATATGTTGTGAATAATCATGTTACACCTGTCACACTGATGTGTCGTATATGCAGGCAGTCTACAGCAGAAACACACAAAAACTCACACAACAACACTCGCTCACCATCACACACATACTTGCTGTAATCTATGGTTATTTGAATGTTTAAATTAAATGCCCAACTGCAGAATAGAATTTTGCAAATCCAGGACTTATTCTAGGAAAATCTTCCTATCGTATCCTATTCTATCCTGTAACTCGAAAGTCGTTGGGGCACCACAGATGATCGTTTAACGAGCGTACGCGATCTTTCTCTGTCCTCAGCAACCCTCATGGCTTCCCTGTGTCAAGCCAGTCCATTCTTGAATGATGTCTTCCCACCTCTTTAGGAAAATCTTGCATCAAGAATATCCCTTGTACAATGCATCCTGAATTGCACTGAATGCTAGTTTTGATGCTCGTAGTACAAAAGAATTATTCATTGTTTATCTGACAATTTATCGTGAACAGGTTCTCGAATTGCCATGAATAATAATAGTAACAATTATAATTTATGTTCTAAAGCACAAAGCCAAACTTAAAAGCCTGCTATAAGAGCTTTTGCGCGGGCCCACACACATGCACACACAAATTTTTAACCACTATTTAAACATTATGATATAAAACATGTTAAACACTGTTAGCAATAATAACGAACATTACATCTAATTATAAAGAAAGCATGTATAAAGAGAACTACACACACACACACACACACACACACACACACACACACACACACACCCACACCCACACCCACACACAAGCAGGCTCCCCCACACTCCCCCTCCCCACATAAATGAAGATATTAACATTAAGAATACATAAGAAAGCAATGATAAAAATAGCTAACAGTCAAGCGGACTACACAGTGACACAAAATACTATAAATATGTGTCAGTAGTAAAAACGGTATTAAAAACCATACATAAGAATTTGTTTGATAGAACGGTCACATATAACTAAAAACTATTAAAAGCCATTAAAAATGAATTCATTGTTTTGTTGATTGCTTTTGTAAAATTATTGATTAAATATGTTGATGTTTGAAATGAATTTTTGTGAGTTTTTTTTTTTCAAAATAAAGTACATTTTTTCAACATTTTTGATAACTTTTTTTGTTTTTTTTTTTGCTGATAAATGTGTTAGCAGAAAAAAATCGGACTTTTTCTTAATTTAAAGGTTGTTTTCGTAACATAGTAATGACTTACAACAGCAAATGAATCAGTGTATTGTTTGTGGCTGCTCAGCAAAAGAAGATTTGTTGAAAGCTGTTTTGCTGATGGAATTTAAATTTAGTTTCAAATTTGTTGTAATCAAAGTGGTAAACATCACTAGTCTTGGGGTTAAAGTGAAATTGGAAAGTTAATGAAGTTTTAGTAAGTGGATCAGTGTATTGTAAAATAGATTGTTCTTGAATAGTGCATTTGTCATCCTAAATAGCTACTTAATAATAATAATCCTATCCTATCCTATCCTATCTCGGAAGTCATTGGGGTACCACAGATGATCGTTTAGCCAGCGTACTCCATCTTTCTCTGTCCTCAACAACCCTTGTGGCTTTGCTCAGTGTCAAGCCAGTCCATTCTCGAATGTTGTCCTCCCACCTCTTTTTCTGTTTTCCTCTTCAATAATAATAATATTAGAAGATGCTATCACGCTGTTTTTCTGGAAGCGAACACAAGGTGCGGTGAACTGAAATGATGGCTATTACAGAAGACAGAAGAGAAAACAATGTTTATTTGTGTAACTGTAGATCGACTGCGTCCAATGCCATTATTGAAAGAGGAAAGAAACTGGTGTACTCTGGGGAAAAAACCTTTGGTGTCCTGAAAAGTCTCGTATCTAAGTCACATAAGTTCGTCTCATGCGGAGGTCAAACCCGCATAGGAAACCAGCCCCCTATTCACCTGCGCTACCAGGCCACCGCACCCCAAGATGCGGTGCCCTCAAATCCCGCAAGCATCAAATACATTGCTGAAGTCACATATGGAACCCAAGTCAACCAGGATGTAAACTACACAAACCTTGGTTTGTTGCCTGCCTGCCTACTCTGTGGTGTATGAAAAGGCCAGTGTTTGATTTACAACCTCATGGGTGCAGACGGCTATGTCAGAATCCAAATTTTGTTTTATGAGTTCCTGAATACAGTGTTGGAAGAAAGTACTTGTCTGATACAGACTAGGATTACGATTAGGAACAGACAATTGATATAGTAGTGTGTACTATAACAAAAAAAAATCAGCCAGACCTTTGGGTCCCCACCTGCACCCATGCACCATGTATTATTATTATTAGCAGTAGTAGTAGCATTACAATCATTATTGTTAGTATTATTGTTTCTAATACTAATTGATCAATCTGTTTCTCTGTGTTAATGAGTTCATTTTCCAGTGATTATTGATGTTATGAGTTCAATAAAGAAAGTCACTATTTGGATTTGTTTTAATTGCGTGTCAAACACTGACCATTCCATCTTTGAATTAGTACAAGGAATTGAAATACTTGAACATGCACAGTATGGACACACATTCAAACACTGACTTTTTGGAAGCGAGCGAAGCTTTACGTCCTATATTATACGTTGATAGTCGTCATCGGCTTCTGTGGCGCACCCGCCAATCAACATCCACAGGCGGGCTATCCAGATCCAGATTATTAAGTTAAGGACAATGAATCAGACAGTACTAGACTATTAAATATAAAAAGCAAAATTAAGTTTGGCATTGTCATGCCTGGAAGGAAAAGGCTGGCAAGGCCCGGAAAATGTTGATAAAAAGTTACAGCAAATGCCACGTGGTCAAGGTGACTACCTCCCCCTCTCCCCCACACCCATATAAAAGGGGTATAACTACAAACCAGGATTTATGTAAGACTAACAAGGTATAAAAGGGGCAGGGCAACCGGCATTGGTTGACCTCCCTCATCCATAGTTTAAAATTAGTTTTTTAATTTTTTTATTATCTTTAGTTATACATATAAAACCAATTTTATATGAGACAGGGCTGGCGCCTATAATGATGGTCGCAGTTCACACCCATCAAACTATAACATATCGTCTTAATACATTTATCTAATCACACAAAACATAAGGAATGAAAATAACTTTACCTAAAAATGGAAAAAAGATAAAATATACTTTAATGATATTTGACATTATTTTATCAGGTTAAAGTGGTTGATGACATGAGATCGTCACTCAGAAGAGCTATTGCTTTTTCCAATCTATCGACCTCGCAATTGGGCAGACGACCATAAAAACTGGACGTCATTTGAAAGAT
The DNA here is from genome assembly GCA_036898135.1 of Oncomelania hupensis. Taxonomy (NCBI): domain Eukaryota; kingdom Metazoa; phylum Mollusca; class Gastropoda; order Littorinimorpha; family Pomatiopsidae; genus Oncomelania; species Oncomelania hupensis. The sequence continues at coordinate 13,216,293 of CM072523.1, read as the reverse complement.
CCGATCCGGGATATCAGTACTCAAACTATCCACAGACGAGGCTGTGGAAACCTGGATGGAACGATTGTGTGTCTCAACCTTCACACAAGTCCCCACAGAACGGCCGCCAGCCGCAGGGTCCGACAAAGTCTGCTTATCAGTGGGCGGACGAGAAGAGCATGCATGTCTTGTCCGCCGCACCCTGTGGCTGTCCGCGCCCGGCATCCAGGACCCCAGCATCTGAACCAACCCGACCGGGAGTAACAGCCCCGTCGGCTCACTTATGCAGAAAAGGCTAGGTTGGGACCTGGTCCCACGAAAGCCAATCGGCCCGTTCGGCTCCCGACCTCTAGGGGAAGGGCCGATGTGGTCGACCACCCGGTGATATTGAGAGACCTGGGTGGAGGTCCTGCCACGTTCGCTGGGCTGGGACCCTTGCGACAACATCAGTTAATCAAAGACCTGTTTGGTGACTCAACTAATATTTGAAGAACGCCATCGGGGGATTGGTTGGTGGGCTGCACTTCAGCCGCACAGCAGGGAAAAATTTTCCGTACTAAAATCTTCAAAGGCATACCTATGTCTACCACTATTCCACAGGCCACCACGGTTGGGGTCGTTCGGGGCCTCCCGGGCGACGGCGAGGACGGCACAATGCTTACAGAAATTAAAGATGAAATCAACGGCCAGGGCATACGCGGCTGTGTCCATCACTCGGCTCCAGCGCTCGGGTGGTCACCCCTCGGCTGCCATCAAGGTGGTCTTTGGCTTAAAAGATCTCCCTACCTCCGTCCGTCTCGGCCGCACCTGGTTTGACGTGGACCCTTTTGTGGCCCCGGTCCTGCGCTGCACGCGCTGCCAGCTCCTTGGCCACGTCAAGACACAGTGTAAGCGCAGGACTGACAGGTGCGGCAAGGATCATAAAACTGCCGCCTGCGACAGTAAATCACTAATTTGTGTTAACTGTAACGGAACCATTCCGCCGCCTGGGGGGATGGGGGGTGTCCTGAGGTGGAGGTCCGCCGCAGGGCAAACAGGGGGGCTACGTACATGCCCTTCGCGACTGCCGTGGCAGAAGCGAGGGCCTGCTCTGACGCTACCCCCGTCTTCGTGCGCCCGCAGGCACCCCGACCCGCTGCGGGGCCCTCCGCTGTGGCCACTGCGATCTCCGTCCCGGGAGCCAAAGTTGGCTCCGGAACCAACAACATGCCTCACCGCAATATTATAACTCAAATCCATGTGGCGCATGCCGCAACGACTCTTGCGCCTCGTGATGGGGCCCCACGTGACCCCTGTAAGACACAACCCAAGCCCCCGGGGGCCAAACCCCCGGTCGCAGCTAAACCAACTATCATTCAAGGGAAAAAACCGACAGTGGTCAGCACGCCCTCCTCTACTCCGAACATTACTGCCCCCAGGGGGGTCGCAGCTTCCCCACCGGGCGTCCCGGTGCCCGCCCCTTCCGAGCGTGCTCGCCCTAACTTCCAGGACGTGTACGGACAGGTCGAACAATCCTTAGAGGAGGGGCTCCGGGGGCTCCCGCCGGAGTGCGCCCCCCTGGGGAACATGGTCCGCCTGCTTATGGCACTTTTCAAGATGCTTTGTAGAACACTTAATGGTAATAGCCACTAACTTCAATACTACCAGGCTTGCACGCCTCCTCCTCCTGCTCCTCTTGACCGCCGCCATGGCCAGAGCTCCAGATTCCATTTTTATCCTGCAGTTAAACTGCAGAACTGCCAACTCCTTCAACGACTCCGTCCCCCTGTTGGCCGACTCTATCTCTAGGGCAGACGTTTTATGCCTGCAGTCGTTATGCTGCGATAGATTCGGCCTACCTGTGGTCCCGGGTTTTCATTACCCCCCTGCCTTCACCACTGACGAACACGACAAAGTGTACGTGGCCACATACGTCAGGGTGGGGCTGCGGGCGGCGAACCTGGGTCCTGTGGATGAGGGGGAAGGAGGCGGTTTCACTTCCACCATTAGTATAGATCTGGGGGAGGATTCCCCCATGAACCCTCTCAAATGTCTAAATTACTATAACCCTACGGGCTGCAGGGACTTCGATTGGATCGCACCGGTGGTTGGGGCGGGATCTTGGCTAGTGCTGGGCGATTTTAATAGGCGTGATAGCATGTGGGATTCGAACCACTCAAGTAACTCTACCAGTATTAGCGATGCTCTGTACGAAGCTGGTCTCGTGGTTTTAAATGACGGAGCACCGACCCGTATCCCGGACCAAGCACGACAGAGCATGACAGCTATAGACCTTAGTTTAGCTACAGTTGACTTGGCTTCCCTAGCTGACTGGTCGGTCGCTGGGGATCCAGTCTTCTCTGACCACCTGCCCATTTTCATAAATTTACAAATTGCACCCTTTGTTAATAACTCGGCTGACCAACCTTGCCAAAGTTGACTGGGACAAATATCACGCCACTCTTTCTAAATTCACTCTCCCCACCACAACATCTGTGGATACATTAGAATTAGCACTCAGACAAATTATGACCAGCACTGTCTCTGATCTCGCCCCTCCCTGCGGCCGTAGGGCCGGGTTTTCGAAACCCTGGTGGATTGAAGATTGCAATAAGGCCACGCGCCTCAAAAAAGTTGCCTATAAAAAATATAAAGCTATAAACAACCCTAGTAACCACTTGGAAATGAAGGCACTAAACAGCATGCCAAAAAAGTTATCGCAACCACCAAGCGTGAATACTGACTGAAGGTCTTCTCAGAAAAACAAACAGTCACGCAGCTTTGGACCAACGTGCGGAAATTGCGTGGCAGATTCCGACCGATGAGCTCTGACCTTTCCGATGGCGACGGTCATACTTACCGGACCGATGAGGAGAAGGCGGGCGCCTTTCTTAAACATTTCGTGTCCGTCAGCGACGGCAGTCAGCTTTCGCCCGGTGAGGCTGAACGCCGGCGCGACTGTGAGGCCAACTTTGGCCATGCACCCCTAGGGGCACCCTCGGTGCCCATTAACATGCGCGAACTAGCCCGTGCTCTGCTCAGCTGCAAAACTAGTCAAGCCCCTGGTCCGGATGGAGTCCACTACACTATGATCAAGAGGGCTCCACTGGACTTTAAAAATCATATTCTCCATTTGTTCAACCTATGCTATTCCTCTGGCACCATCCCCGACTCTTGGAGGTTGGCGACCATCATTCCGATTCCTAAAGGTAATAAATCTAAATAATTCATACAAAACTACCGTCCCATCTCCTTAACTTCTCACCTCTGTAAAATCTATGAACGTATCATTAAACTCAGGCTCGAATTCTTCTCTGAGCAAAAAGCTATCATACCCAAGTCCCAGGCCGGATTCAGAAAGGGCCGTGGGATTACCGACCATCTGGTCCGTCTGAATGAGCACATCAGGCGGGCCAAGAACAGGAGGCGCACCGCACGGTCCTTGCTTGTTTCTTCGACGTCTCTAAAGCGTTCGACACGGTCTGGCACGCGGGGCTTATCAATAAACTCAAACTTCATGGCCTTGATTCAGCCACTCTTTCTTTCGTGGAGTCCTTCCTCAGGGAGATGATGGTGCTGATCAGGTGGGGCGGGACCCTGACAGGGTCGAGTAGGCTGACCATGGGTGTCCCCCAGGGGTCGGTGGTCGCGCCCCTCCTGTTCTCGATCGCTGTCTCTGGGGTGGGGACCCCCGCTACCTCTCCTACTATCTGCATTCTGTACGCCGACGATATTGCTCTATGGCGGACTACACGTGGGCGCCATTCGGGGCCAGGACGTCCACTCTTTGTTCAGGACGTCCGCGCCTTCCAGTCCGACATAGACCATGTCGCGGCCTCCTTAGACGAAATTGGTATGTCATTTGCTAGCTATCCGCTTCAACATCTCAAAACTATCAGTTTTTCTGTCAAAGGGACCCCTATCTTCCCGTCCACCCAGGTACGTTACCTGGGTGTGATCTTTCAACAAAACGGATCCTTCACACTTCATATAGAAAAAAATCATTTTGAGCGCTAGGAAAGCCGCCAATGTGGTCCGGGCCGTGGGGAGTGAGCCGTGGGGACAGGATCCTAGGAACCTTGTCACCCTGGTTCTCTCCCTGGTGCGGTCCCGGCTACTGGTCGGATCCGAGCTGCGCTATGACCTCTCTCCCTCGCAGCTGAGTAGGCTAGTCGCGACGGAGTGTATTGCTCTCCGACGTGCCCTTTCTCTTCCTAGATCCACTCCCAGCAATATAGTCTACCAAATAGCAGGCGTGCTGCCACTACCTCATCAAATCAAGCGGAACTGTGCCGCATATATCTGCAGGGCCCGGCGGGTCCAGAACTCCACAGGGGAAGAACTTTCCCCCAGGTTCCTTTGGCCCGTGGGACATAAACACATTAAAGGAATTGGTGAGAGTGCCTCTCCCCTTCTTGGGTGTGGGGACGGACCCATTGGGCCCGTGGAAATGGTCCCTCCTCTCCGTCCGCCGTGGGAGCCGCAGTGCTTCGATGTGCTTAACGCTCTTGCGGGTCTGACGAGGGGGGGGGGGGAGGAGGACCTTCCCCTGATCACCCAACTGGCGAGGGAGAGGATCGACAACTCCCCCAATAGCATTCATATCTTTACCGACGGTTCTGTGCTGGAGGACGGCAGGGCCGGATTCGGGTTTGTCATACCATCCGTAGGAACTAGGGCGTGTGGCGCCCCACCTGGCTCCAGCACTCTAACCGTAGAGTTGCTGGCCATTATCTATGCCATCAACACCTTCCTAGAGACAAACCCGCCGCCCGGCCTGGGAGTCACTCTGATTACGGACTCCCAGGCCGCCTTGACTTGCCTGGAGAGGGGCAGTTCCGACGCCAGACCTGGTCTGGTGGACGACGCCCTCAATTCGGCGGCCGCCCTGGCGGCTACCGGTAATGACCTTACTTTCTGCTGGGTTCCGTCCCACGTAGGCATTGCCGGAAACGAGAAAGCTGACAGGGCGGCCTCTTTGGCCTCGGCAGGCCGTGCGTTATCCTCCGCACCCGTCCTTCCATCCGTTACCGAGCTGGTGGGGGAGATCAGGCGCAAGCTTTAGAGCGACTGGTCCTCTGAGTTTGAGACTTGGAGTGCCGGCCGCTCCTCGCCGGTCTTTCCTACCAGCAACAAACCGGTTTTACTTCACGCTAATATTCCCATTCACATCAAAACTATTGCCCTCAATAATAATAATAATAATACAGTACATTTGTATCGCGCGGTACCTCGCAAACGGTAAGGAAAGCGAGCTCGCCGCGCTTGACTCTGCTCGGGCCACTGGAGGACGCGATTCACACCTGCGGTGTGTGTGTGCGGCCTTCCGGTTGGCTACGAGCATTGTCTCTTTGGGTGCACCGCTCTGGCCGACTGCTTTTCCCCCATCACTATGTCCTGTAGGGCTCTGGGCCACCCTCTTGACATGATGGGGTTCCGCCGCTCCGTTGAGGCGAAGGGAATGGGCTTCCTCATTCTAACTGCCCAGCTCATCTACCGATCCCCCGTTGGCAATTTACTTTAAATACTTGCTGTTAGGTGACTCCGGGGGCGGGCACACGCTCACAAGGCTTTTACCATCATCTTTATGTAACTTTTTACTTAAATTTTAGTACACTAGAAATTGTACAAATCTGGTTAAAAAATTAACCGACCTCGATTCACCCCCTCCCCACTTATTTTTCTCCCCTAACGAGGTTATGTACAATATTATTGAAATTGAGATTATCATGTAATCTTAACCAACTGACATACATTAAGTCGTACCTGTAAATTACCCCTCTCCCTTATGCCCTCCCTTGCCAGGGTGATGTATGTTATCAATCTATTATAAATTATATTACGACATTATATTTTCTAATGGCGTTTTTTATCATTCCCCATCCCATGTGCTTTTCTCCACTTAGGTCGCTGCACACTCGGTATGCACTAAGACCTCTTAATAATTTTATTATAAGATAATGTAAAATATTTAATTGAATGTAAGAATTTGTGATCGTGCGAATGTGAAAGGTTTTTTTCCCAGAACTCTCTGGAGGCATGAATGTGTATGGTAACCCGGCTTGACCAGAGGGTTGATTGCGGTCCGTCACATTCCCATTTGTTTTTTCTCCTCTGGTTGCCAATACTCCGGCCTTGCGGAGTTTTTTTTAAACTTTTTTAAGATATGTTATCTTAACATTACCTATTAATGCATTAATTGGTTGCCTGTAGATTTATACCCAATGGTTTTAACGTTTATTTTGCCAAATTCGTCTTAAATATACCATTTTAAACTTGGGGTGCAAGAAGATTTTTCTTTTTATTACCATCCCAACTTAACGTTTTAACCTCTGTACATATTATCATTGTACATTTTAAGGACCATTAGTGTCCAGTTAGTATTCATTTCCTTATACCTAAGTTTATCATTACATTGCTCTTTCTGATTTTGTGTGAATGAATTTGTAATATTTCCCCTAGATGATCTTAATCTGACTTTTAAATGGTCCTGAAAGGCCGGATAGCATATACTTCTAACTCATCTTAAATCCACTTTTAATTGTAATTTTTACGTCCCCTATATGCTTAAGGTGTCCGGGGACTTAATCTACTTAAGAAAGAAAGAAAGAAAGAAAGAACCGCGGCAAGAACTGAAGCCGCCAAAACGGCATCGGCATACATTGGGCCCTGGGTCGCAGCGAGCTTGAGCCGATCCTTTGGCCTTATGGAAGAAAGTCTCTAATTATATCTTTATTGTTACATACAGTGATTAATATTTATATACTTTATAAATGGCATGCCAGAGATCGAAAATGGAGTGTAACATAAAGATATTTGCTGATGACACAAAGGCATATGAAGAAGTTGATGAAAGGTAGGAGTCTAAAGAGAGAATGCAGCAATGCATTGACAAATTGGTCGAATGGACGGAAACATGGCTACTTAAATTTAATAGTGAAAAATGTAATGTGTTGCATCTGGGCAAAAATAATCCCGAGGATGAGTATTTTATGTGATATGGTAAAGAAAGGTGTAAGATTGAGACGACTTGGCTCGGAAGAGTCCGCTGGACCTAAAGCAATAATAATGTAATGTAATGTGCAGAGAGGGATTTTGGAGTGATTGTGGATACAGAGCTCAGCTTTGAGAATCACATTGAGAGTACTGTTAAGAAAGCCAACAAAATATCAGCCCTCCAAGGACATAATATTCCCCATTTTTAAGGCTCTTATACGTCCCATTTTGGAGTACGCTAACCCCATCTGGTGCCCATGCATATTGAGGAGGCATGTTGACTTGATCGAAGGTGTCCAGCGCAGATTCACCAGGAAGATATGTGGAATGTCAGGACTCTCCTATGAGGAGAGAATGAAGTCACTGAGGTTGCCCAGTATTTTTTAAAATTGTGCACAATTTGTATTTTTCTTTAACCACTTGTTCTCTTTTAAATTTTAATTATGTTGGTTTAACACGAGGTCATTAATTAAAACTTATTAAAACTTGTAACAATACTCGCAAATTTAAAAAGTATTTTACTAATAAAGTTGTAACCCCTTGGAATAACCTGACTGCCGAGGCTGTGGGTGCTAAATCACTCAATGTGTTCAAGAATAGTCTAGACAAGTTATTCAAGGACAGCATCTACTCAACCAATTTGGAGTCCAACAAATTCTAAATTGGTAGGCACTGAGGCCAAGGGTTGGGGTCTTCAGACCCTCATCAAGATTGATTATGAGGGCCAAATGCTTTTTAGTCTACATGCCGAACTATGCTATGCTATGCTAATATAGCTCCATCTTCTGTATTCAATTTTGTAAGGGACTGCTAAAGAAACTCGCACATGCAATACATTCTCATCTTGTTATGTCTCTAAACGGATATTTTGTAGTCTGTTTTAGGCAGCGGCATTTAGGTACATTATTGGTAGCTTGAGACTACTACCGCATAGGGCAGTGTCCGTGAAGAAGCCCGTTTTGAGGAGTGGGGAACCTCTTCGAAGGGTCGTAGTCGCTTGGAGAAGGTGCGACAGATTCGAATTGCAGGACCAGCTGACAAAACTGTCTCCGCCCATTCTCGGTTGCTCGAGACTGATGTTTATAAGTTTTTAGCTATTCAAAAACTAGTCTGTGTGCGGCAGTGAGCGGATGTTGCAAGATGGACGAATCAATCAGACATTTCAACCCGAACCCCATGCTGACAGCAAATATCTTCTCGAAAGGACTTTTCTGGTAAGTCAAATAACCGCATTCTTTGAGATTGTTTGCATGTTAGCATACAGAGCACCCTTCTTGAATATATTTAAGTTTTCGAAGCATCGATTTCGTATTCGTCTTATCACCGTACCAGTACCATGCCGAAAGTAGTGCATATTAATTATATATAATTTTTTTTAAAATCAATAATAATTGTATCTATTTCCGACTGAAAATAAAATTTATGTACAATTTAAATGTTAAATTATTATTGTTCATTTACTGCTGACTCACATTCTGTGATAACATGAGCACATTGTTAACTTATTACCTGCTGCATAAATCCTTAAATCAATAAATTATAATAGCAAATTTAGTTTTGACTATAGCTGAATAAATCACATAACTTTTGGACCTAAAAGCGAGGCAGGTACATGCTTGACAGTTGATAAGGTGTGTTTTTTTCTTTGTTTTAAATTTGTGGGATTTTCATACTAGGATCTGATTCTGAATATATTAAGTACAGAAGATTACTATGGCTGAAGAGGAAGATATTTTAATAACAAATTTAATTGTTGTAATGTTCATTTTTGTCGCTTTCGACGTTTCGTGAAACTAGTATTAGATTTTCTCATAACATTTTTGGGTAAATCAATTTGGACAAGTAATTTTTGCCTACTTTTTAATTTCTATACTGTTAAGGTAATGACTGTTATTATAATATTAGTATTATTTTTATTAATGATGTTGTTGACTATGAGGATGATGGTCATTATAATAATTTATATAGTGCTGATACTCCATATATTCTTATATTTATAATGCTTAAAACACGTAGAATGAGAGTTCTATAATAAAGACAGCGAAATATTTGTTAAAGAATATGAGAAGATAAAATCAGTTGAGTCATGCACTCATTGTCCTTGACGCTTGTTGTATTTTTTTCAAGTTAAGGTGTACATGACCCATGACCTGATAAACTAATTGGGTTCATTATGCAAAGTATAATCCTGGTTGAATTTATATAATATGTTTTACTCACAGTTATCACTATCAGAGTGGGAAGACTTAATTTAAACAGGATATATTATCTATCCAAATAATTGCAGAATTGGGAGTATCTGCATGATATGACAGCAACTGAAAAGTTAATTATGCCTACTAATGGCTCATAAGTATGGTAAGTTTAAGGAACTCTATGTCATTGATTGCACAATACAATGCAATGCATTACAATACAAAAAAATGCTATTCATCTCTTTCTTCTTTCTCTTCCTCTCTTTCTCTCTCTCTCTCTCTCTCTCTCTCTCTCTCTCTCTCTCTCTCTCTCTCTCTCTCTCTCTCTCTCTCTCTCTCTCTCTCTCTCTCTCTCTCTCTCACATTTTTGGGTAAATCAATTTGGACAAGTCAATCTCTCACACACACCCACGCATACACAAGCTGAGTGTTTGACTGGATAAACCATTTACACAAATCATTATGAACAAGTAAAATCATTGTAATCACAATCTTCAAGAGCAAGCATACACAGATTACACACACTCTTCTACTCTTATCTACCAAAAACATTTATTTCAGCTTAAATAGTGATTATGAAGTAAGCTAAAATACGAATATAAAAGGTTACTGTAATATATTTTAAAAACAAAACATCACACACCACTGAGATTATTGTCGGTGATCAAATACTGCTATTTATTTACAACAACTGTACTTTGTTCATTGTTGTGGGTGACAAAAGTCTATGTTATTTGTTAAGTATTTATTTAACGTTACACCAAGGGCTCAGTGGATGGGAATCACTTGCTGCCCACTCACATGACTAGCAACCTTCTTCTGACTTTTCTCACTCACCCCTTTCCTGTTTTTCCTGAGCTGACTAAACTTCATTGAATAGAGCAGTGTGTCTTGTGTGCTGAGGCACTTCAGTTTTTAACACAAATCTAAATAAACTTTAATTGGACAAGCAAATGAATAGCTTTTATTATTATTATTATTATTATTATTATTATTATTATTATTATTAGCTGTATTCATTGACAAAGCATACAAGGAACAGTATACTGGCTGTCTTCATATTCAGATTGAGGCAGACTTTGCTATTCCTAAAGGTAAGAGTAGACAGTCATGGAAGGGTAGGTAAGGTGGCAATATAGTTCATATTATTAGTAGGTGTACAATACATTGTGTCTCATCATGGCAAACAATGGCATGTCATGTTTGTCAGCTCACTACAATGTAATAGTGGGTTAGTAGTGCAAGTTGTACTGTAACACAAATAGCTTACAACTGTGACCTCAATTGCACCACATTCATACATACTTGACATTGTTGGAAAATGTCCAGATAACCTTTGTATTTTATTTCCAGATTTATCCTCAATTGAGAATGAGCCAAATGTCAGTCAATTGGTCTGCCAGACATGTATAGTGTACATACGAAAGTCAGTCAGTGTTAATTTTACTGTTTTGTTCAAACAAATTTTCTACCTTGCCTCAAGAATTACAACTGATAAAAAACAAAACAAAAATTGAAACACTTTAGCCACTATTCAACTTTTAGTGTTATTCACCTTTTACCCTTCCCGAAAGGTCAAGGTCATTGGAGTCAGTTATAATAAAGATGTGCTTCATCTCAAAATTAGCTCAATCGATTTTGATAATTTATTTTGCTTGCAGATAGTGGCCTGCACCTATCCTTCCATGTTTACATTTGTCGTCTTTCCTAGGATAAAGCAGAATCACATTGCCACGAAAATGATAACATGTTAAAATACTGATTTCCTGATATGTGTTTGTGTCTGGAAATACGTATGAATGGCTTGCAATTTTGTTTCTTTTGCTATCTGGCAGTTCATAAAGTTCAAAACCAAAGTCAAAATTCAGGACCTTGGAATTTTGAGTAGGACTTGCCAACTTGATTTGACAATGCAGGTGTGATAAATATATACATATATATTATTCTTGGCGTGACATTAGACAATAATTTGTCTTAGTTGCAACATATTTTAAATGTTAGTACTAGAACTATTTCCAGAAGGACTTATCTATATAAATTGCTTAGCCGGAAGTCCTTCTTCGCCTCTACTGTAAAGTTTGTCCGGTATGGACGCTGATCTGGGCAGGTGCTGGGCGCTGCAGATCGGCCTGCTGTGCGCTCAAAACCCGCGAAATCGTTATAGCCGACATTTCCTTACCGAACGTTTAACCGTTTCTGAGATAAATAAATAAACAAAATGTCCACAAACTGAAATAGCCTCATTCCGCGAGCTTCCGAATCAACCCGTGTCAAAAACGTGCCGTTCCGTAATACCGCAAATTTTGTTTTATTTCCATTCAAAACACTTTTGCACTCATGTCACCAATCTTACAAAATTTTGTGTTTAACTAATTAAATTTGATTAATTAAAAATCGAATCGAGGTTTCAGCATGTTTTCCCATATAGACCAAAAAATTGATGGTCTTTATACGAAGCCTTGATAGCTCACTTAGTAAGACATTCGCCTACCTTGCAGGCGACCCAAGTTCAAATCTCCCGCGAACCATATTTTTTTTAATGTAATTTTTTTTTTACCCTACAATATGGGTATTTTTCTTTTTAATTTAGGCTTTTTACTTTTAACTTATTTATTATTAATATTATTATCATTATTATTATTAATATTATTATTATTATTAACATTATTTATAAAATAATAATAATAATAATTATTATTATTATAATATCTTATATCAAATTTTATTTTAAAACCTTGGTGTTTTTTATGTTTTTTTTTCATTTGTATTATTCTATATTATTATTATTATTATTATCCATACCTGCGAAACGATCAACGGGGAAATATCAAGGAGGGTACAGGTAGGTATCAAGGGGGTATGGGGAGGTATCAAGTGGGTTCGGGGAGGTATCAAGAGGGTATGGTGAGGTATCAAGTGGGTATGGTGAGGCATCATGGGGGGGGGACGGGGAGATATCAGGGGGAGGGGGGGTGTATGGTGAGGTATCAAGGGGGATATGGGGAGGTATCATCGTCCAAATGAAACTCACAGACAACAATTGTCTCTCTGTCTACATTTTAAACAGCAACCTGTGTACCCTGACTTGCCAGGGTACAAAACCACTAGTTATAAAGGATTAAACATTACTTAAATCTGCAGTCTCGTAAACTATTCAACCACTTATTGATTATTCTTCAAGTATTTGGGATTCTGCTAGTAGCAATATCATGAAGCCTTTGTTTAGGATTCACAAACATGCAATTAAAATGGTTATTCTTAAAAACAAAATCTTTCTGAATAATTACAAACGGATCAACATACCAGGGTTCAGCCTGACACCAAAAAGCTATGGGCCATTGGTCCCCTCAGATCAAATTTCAATGGGCCATGATTTCAGCAGTAATGTACGTACATGTAAAAGATAACCTGGAGATATTATTACAGAAAATAAAACAAAATAGATTATTGTTAGTGTGCATGTGTTGTGAAGCATGTTTACCAACAAAACACTAACCAGAACAGGGATCAGTATTTTGACTTGACTCGGGGCTCACACAATCATCTTGCGTAAGATTAGCGGCGGTAGACTGTAGTTTAACAGCAGCAAACGACAGTCTAGACTGTCCTACCTCAAGTTTATTTTATTTTATTTATTTTTATTTTTATTTTTTTATATTATTGTATTTATTTTTTTTTGGGGGGGGGGGGGGGCATTTTCAAAGCGGCACAAAGAAAAACACAAAATTCTCCTTGCACGGACACAACATACGCGCAGACGATAGCAAGTTCTGATTTGGAAGAATCGTACAACGCTTCTTATTGGCTGAAAGATCAACATCGGGCCCTCATAGCCAATCGCTGAACTTACATTACATTACATAATTGTTGCTTTAGGTCCAGCGGACTCTTCCGAGCCAAATCAGGACCGGACAACCCCCAATCCGCATAAAAGATCTGCTGAAACAACCCTAGTGGGAAAACTGAATGCCCTCCACCAGCCAGTCACTTTACAATAAAGACATCCCACGCAGGGGACGGCTGAGGCTTTACCCCAACTAATCGAACCCCCGTTTACAAAAACAAAATAGAATACAAACTTCATTATAAATTATCAACAAAACACATACATATAAAATGCCTACATTGCTAAATAATAACATCATAGGAAGCCCTAGTGACCACTTGGCAGAAAGCGTCCAACATTCCCAAGCTGATCCAACAGACCTCATACACGAACAAGGAGTCCTGTCCCGGAAGAGTTTTCAAGAAAAAAGGTAGATGACTGGTATAGCGAAGAAGACGATAGTATAGCAGATTGATAGAACAGAGCAGGAATGAGAAAGAGCAAATGAGAAAGACAGCGACTGTGGGAATTTAAAGCACTAAATTTCCAGAAAGTGGGAATACTATTTATACTGAAACCCCCGGCACCCCAACGAGGGTACTGTTGCCGCAATGAATCGGTCATGCTCACAAAATCAAGACAGGTTTTCAACTGGGGCTTTCACTTTTCCCTTTATAGGTTAGAACAATCTACAGTGGCAAGATTGCTCATGACCCCAAGGGGTGAACTTGCCTTAGCAAAAGCACGTTTGTCGCCTCCAATACAGTGCACTGTTATTGTGGTGGCGCACTGGTACCAAAAATCGAAGCGACATTCGGCCCCTGGCAAGAATTGTAGATGGGTCATTTTTAATTTTTATGCGTCAATGGCGCAGGGCGCGTTAGTAAACTGATCCCTGACATACTACCTCTTGCCAACTGATTAAAATTTAATGAAGGAATTTTCATTCACAAGACCCTTTCTGGTAATACATCTTCCTATCTTTCTTCTCTTTTTTCTAGGAAAGCTGCCAGATTTTCTAACAAACTAAATACCCATTTCCAAGAATTGATCTGTTTAAAACCAGTCTGTCATGTTCAGGTTAAACTTTATGGAATAACTTTCCAGAAGTTCTCCTCACTAAATACACATCCTTTAGAAACCATCTTTTACAGCACATTAAAATTAGTTCATTAGCTACTTAGCAAGAATTTTACATTCATAACCTTAATTAGATTGTTTTTCATAAGATGTGCATGAGCACGTGCGCAGATCTTGATTAAATATTGTTACATTATGATGTTATTGTTATGAAGTTATTTTGTTATACTAATTGTTATTGTTAGGTGCCCCAAGGGCAAGATGTGAAAATGTACACCCAGTGCTTAATCTTTTACCCTTGTTAAATAAAATGATCATCTTATCTTATCTTATATCTCTCTCTGTTCCCTCTCTTCTTCTCACTTACTGTCCACCACACCCCACTCTTACCCTCCTATCACCCTCTCTATTGCTCCCACTCTTACCCTCCTATCACCCTCTCTATTGCTCCCATTCTTACCCTCCTATCACCCTCTCTATTGCTCCCACTCTTACCCTCCTATCACCCTCTCTATTGCTCCCATTCTTACCCTCCTATCACCCTCTCTATTGCTCCCATTCTTACCCTCCTATCACCCTCTCTATTGCTCCCACTCTTACCCTCCTATCACCCTCTCTATTGCTCCCATTCTTACCCTCCTATCACCCTCTCTATTGCTCCCATTCTTACCCTCCTATCACCCTCTCTATTGCTCCCACTCTTACCCTCCTATCACCCTCTCTATTGCTCCCACTCTTACCCTCCTATCACCCTCTCTATTGCTCCCATTCTTACCCTCCTATCACCCTCTCTATTGCTCCCATTCTTACCCTCCTATCACCCTCTCTATTGCTCCCACTCTTACCCTCCTATCACCCTCTCTATTGCTCCCATTCTTACCCTCCTATCACCCTCTCTATTGCTCCCATTCTTACCCTCCTATCACCCTCTCTATTGCTCCCACTCTTACCCTCCTATCACCCTCTCTATTGCTCCCACTCTTACCCTCCTATCACCCTCTCTATTGCTCCCATTCTTACCCTCCTATCATCCTCTCTATTGCTCCCATTCTTACCCTCCTATCACCCTCTCTATTGCTCCCATTCTTACCCTCCTATCACCCTCTCTATTGCTCCCATTCTTACCCTCCTATCACCCTCTCTATTGCTCCCATTCTTACCCTCCTATCACCCTCTCTATTGCTCCCACTCTTACCCTCCTATCACCCTCTCTATTGCTCCCATTCTTACCCTCCTATCACCCTCTCTATTGCTCCATCCCATCCTTCTCTCTCTAAAGTGACTTGTAAACAAATAACAACAAAAAGCACATCATTAATGTACCTGATCTAGCATTTTTTTTGCATTCCTGTTGCAAACACATTCCTTGTACAAAAACATTTATATATAATTTCAATTTTTTCCCTCTAACCTATTAAAAGTTACAGTGTTGAGTAGTTCATTTCACTGATACCTATTGCACGAGCATGATGAAACAGGATTTACAATAATAAGGGGGTGTATATTATTGCATCCAAATTTAAAAGTGATAAAATAGATAGGACATTTTTGTTTTCACAATTAGTATTGTTCATATTAAACTATTCTCTATATAGTGTGTATATCCTTTAAGCATCTGAAGGCCATTTCTCCTCTCCCCCCACCCTCCCTCCTTCGCAATCCCCCTTCCTACCAAAAACATCAAAAAAAAAGAAAGGTTGGGAGTGGAAAAGGCAAGGGGTGCATAATGAGCATTAACTGTTTTTGTGGAAACCACCATTGAAGACTACATCATCACAAGCTATTGCACAAGCACAATGAAAGAATTTATGTGTTATTATATCATCCTAATTACTAGCACTGTGTAGTATCGATAAGACAGGGACGATTTTTTTGTAGCATTTCGGGAAAACCCTATTTTGTTTACAACCCTGTTGGGGCACATCTCCTTGAATAAATGTCCTGTTTGAAATGACAGTATAGGCTTGACTAGTACAATGTAGTGTTGTCTTTCATGTTTTTCCTGTTGCACCTTTCAGATATTTCCTTTTTGACTTGTCAAGTATTATTGTAGCAAGAGCTAAGAACAGAAAGTTATTAAGACGTGTCTAGGATTTAGACAGCACAGACCAACCTCTAATTGTAACATGCCTTAATTGTACAGGGAAATAGATTTCAGGCTTATAAAATCTAATCTTCCAATGTGTCTGTTAACAAATAACATAATGCAGAGAGAGGGAGAGGTTATATAATGTTACCCTGAATGAGTACTGAATGATTGACCAGGGAGGTACATCACTGAATGGTACAAGCTTTTGACTCCCATGCTTAGCAGTGTGAGTTTGTGTACTCACTGCCTCCCTCACCCCCACCCACCCCAATTTTTTTTCCCAAGTTTTGCAAATATGTGCAAGCTTAACCCTAAATAGTCTTAAAATGACATTAAAAAAACAAAAGTCTGTTGCACGTCTGTCTGCCATCCGCCGTCTGTCTGTGCAAAATCTTTAAAGTGGCTAAGTACTCAGAACTTATTTGAGATATCACAACCAAACAAAGATGGTTTATACCCATGAGATCTCATAAACGATCAGTGAATGATTGACTTTACATCAAAGTCACAGGGTCAACAAATGTTAATTTAAAAAAATTAAAATTTTCTCACAATTTCATTTTTTTCCTAGGTTATTAATATTGAACTTATGATTCTTTGATTCATGATAGATATCCTTGAGACACATATACTATACAAATTTGGTCAACCTCACACCAAGGTCAAGGCCTCTGGAGCTGTCCAAAGTCAGTATAGGTGCTTTGAAGTGACCTTGACCCTAAACTATGATAGATGTAAAGTCCAAACTTGTTGAATTTAGAGATGATAGATTGATCTTTCACATGTGTTCCATTTTTGCATTGAACTTGAAGGTCAAGGTCATTTCAGGCCTCAGGATAATACATGAGTTATGGAGATGGAGGTCAAGGTAATCTCTAGGTCAAGAGATTAGAAAGATCAAAGTCAGTATTTACATTTTAGTGCCACCATTTCATAAGGAGTTCCATAAGGAGCATGTTAGTCATATATGCTTAGCCCTTATAGTTGTTTGTGTTAGTATTACTGTGTGTGGCTAAGTAAGGTGGTATGTGAAGAAAGAGAGGGTGGCGTGAAGAATAGAGGGAGATAAGAGAAAGCTAATTGATCTCAGCTCAGTTTGTAGTACTACTGAATAGTATTTTATTTTTGTCTAGATTGATCTAATAATAGCTAAGCGGTTCTCCTAACCTAATGACGTAGGACAGTGCATAGTTTCGGTGCTGAGTTTTATTTTGATTGGGTGTTGTTGCGTAATGCTGGAATGTTCTAACTTTTTCTCGACTGAAGAGAGGCTATATAAGTAATGCACCATCTGTTTGTAGAGTGATTTATGACGATTTTTGATGATAATCTTTGAAGTCATTTTTGGAAAGCAATTTTTGTATGCAGTTGTTTGCTGAATAAAGTTGGAAAACTTTATACGACAACTCCTGCCTTGTTGCTGAGTGAACAGGCTGCGTGGACGAATTCGAGTTACTTTCATCGCATCCTTCAATCAACTATTAATAAATAACCCACTTCATATATATTACAACAACTAATGATTCATTCTCTACAGACCTAAATAAGGTCAATCCGCCATCTCTTCTCTTGTTTCATCATCATGTTCAGCACATTGTTGTTGAGGCACTGAGGATATCTGAGAGCCCTGAGGCCTAGTCCAAGGTTGTGTTGTGTATTAAGCCTTGCTAGGTCACAACCAGTTTACCTTGGGCATCCGTACTCTAGTCTGTCAAGTAGCTGTTGGCCTGTCTTAATTTTTATTAAAATATCCTTTACAACTTATCAAACTCAAATTTGCTTGTCCCATGTGTATGTGTAATGCAATAACATCTGTGTAATGGTCAGGGCAATAACATTATTTGTCAGCTAACTAGCCTAGCCCTCAGTATTTCAGTCTTCAAGTGACCCTGTAGTCTGTGGTCGCCTCATCTAAAGGCCAGTTTTTACTTGATGCAAGCTGTGTCCTGCTAGTTAGTTTTATAGTCATAGTTAGTCATTGTATTCAACATTTTTTTTAGGTCCATATAAAGAAACTGACAGAACAAAAACAACCCTAAGGGAACACTGAGGGCACCGCAGCATCACTTAACACACTCCCCACTGGTCACTTGACACATTTTTCATGTCCTAATTGTTTTTAACAATTAAAATAGAATGTTTCATTTTATTAAACATTTAAATATAAAATGCCTGAATAAATAATACTACCATAGAAAGTCCTAGTGACCATTTAGGAAGCGTCCAATATCCCTAAACTGACCCAGGTAGGGGCCAGCCTCAGCAGCTCTAACATGTACTCAATCTGTGTTGCTTTCAGGCTGTTCTCTAAGCTTAATAGCAGCCCCATAGCAAAAGGTAACAACTAATAGCAAATAAATCAATGTACTGATTGTGGCTGCTCTCAAAGAAAATAGTTTTTTTTTTCCCCTCTTTCCCCCCCCCCCCCTCTATACCTCAAATATCACAAGAGCTTTTTTTATAAGAATAAAGAAAGAATGAAGTATACTTTGACTTTTAGTTTTCCTAGAAGTTTTAAGCACTTAACACACACATTCATATTTATATATATATATATATATATATATATATATATATATATATATATATATATATATATATATATATATATATATATATATATATATATATATATATATATATATTTGTTTTTTGTACCCTGGCACAGGTTGCTGTTTAAAATGTAGACAGAGACAACTGTTGTCTGCGAGTTTCATTTGGACGATGATACCTCCCCATATCCCCCTGGCCCTTGATACCTCACCATACCCCCCCCCCCCCTGATATCTCCCCGTCCCACCCCCATGATGACTCACCATACCCCCTTGATACCTCCCCGAACCCACTTGATACCTCCCCATACCCCCTTGATACCTTCCGTACCCCCCTTGTAACCTACCTGTACCCTCCTTGATACTTCCCGTTGATCGTTTCGCAGGTATGGATGAAAGGAATCGACCATCACCATACCCCCTTATATATACCCGTATCCCCGTTATGCCTACCCATGCCCCTTTAAACCTACCCGTAACCCCCTTTTACCTACACGTACCACCCCATCCCAATCCTTGGTAATAATAGTAATAATAATAATAATAATAATAATAATAATAATAATAATAATATTGAATATAGAATAATGCAAATAGAAATAATAAAAAACACCAGGGTTTTAGAATAAAATTTGATGTAAGATATTATAATAATAATAATAATAATAATAATAATAATAATAATAATAATAATAATAATAATAATAAAGTTAAAGGCAAAAAGCCTAAATTAAAAAGCAAAATATCCATATTGTAGTGTTAAAAAAAAAACATTAAAAAAAAATATGGCCCACCGGAGATTTGAACTCGGGTCCCCTGCACGGGAGGCAAAAGTCTTACCAACTGAGCTACCAAGCTTTCATGCAAAGAATATCAATTTTTTGGTCTATATGAGAAAACATGCTGAAACCTCGATTCGATTTTTAATTAATCAAATTTAATTAGTTAAACACAAAATTTTGTAAGATTGGTGACATGAGTGCAAAAGTGTTTTGAATGGAAATAAAACAAAATTTGCGGTATTACGGAACGGCAAGTTCTTGACACGGGTTGAATGGAAACCGCGCGCGGAATGAGGCTATTGCAGTTTGTGGACATTTTGTTTATTTATTTATCTCAGAAACGGTTAAACGTTCGGTAAGGAAATGTCGGCTATAACGATTTCGCAGGTTTTGAGCGCACAACAGGCCGAAACCCAGCACCCAGCACTTGCCCAGATCAGCGTCCATACCGGACAAACTTTACAGTAGTGTCGAAGAAGGACTTCCGGCTAAGCAATTTATATATATAGATATATATATATATATATGGAAGGTAATCACCAGTGACCTGGTTCCCTTGGCCACCCAAACTTGTCAATTCTACCTTAATAAAGATATAGGTCAAGTACTTTGAGAGAACAATAAACAGAGTTTAATATATAGGGAGAGAGAGAGATTTTGACTGTATTAACCTATGAAACCCATCCCTGTGCTATGATAAAAATAACGTATTTTGTAAAGTGCAAATGGAAATTAAAAGCTCCAAGTGCCAAAGCAAATTAACATTAGTTTTACTAGCATGACAGGCATTCTTGTTTCACAGTTTAATTTGCGTTATCTTTTTTTAAAACCAAAATTAATTGCATAATTTATTTATTTACTAGAAGAAAAAATTTTTTTGAATTGTGAATGTAAGTAAAGTGGCAACCCAAAGCAGCAAATGAATGGGCATAGTGACTGTTTGTTACACTTATTTATCAATAGTACATTCAGCCCCAAAGCTTGATTCTTTATATGTTTAACTCCAATTTGTTTATCCATGCAGGCTATTCACTCAGCAACAAGGCCGGAGTCATAATATAAAGTTTTCCAACTTTATTCAGCAAAACCCATTTAAAAAATGCATACAAGATTTCTTTCGGAAAATCACTATAGAAATCATCTTTACAAAGCAGGCAGTGCATTACTTATATAGTTTTTTTGCACTCCAGTAAAGCTTAGAACATTCCAGAATGACGCAAAAACACCCAAATAAAAAAAAAAACTTTTCACCGGAATACGCACTGTTTGACCTTTTAGAACATTCCTCGGTTTAGAAGAATCACTTAGTTATTGCGAGACAGATCTGGAAACTTTAATCGATAATAAGTCATTCCAGAAGATTCTCAACAATACTTCAACAATATTGATCAAAGAAAATTATCAACATGATACAAAGCTTCTTCAAGAAACAGCGCAAAATCAAATACACGCTGTCATTGCATGCTTTGCAAAATTAAATGATCAGAACTATCGTGCGCGTCTCAATTGTAGCACAGTGGTGTTCAGCTGTAGAAGAAGAACTTGTTAAGAGAACTTGCAACTAATGCAAGGCACAGGACAAGTCCCTTGTTCAAGTATAAAGCTGTACACTAAGGCCTCACAAATAAAGTTGTGCGCACAATAGCTGTTGGGCTTGCCTGGAAGTTGGAGACCAATTATAAGGCATGCAGCAAGAGTAGCAGTGTTTTTGTGGCCTGGAAGTCCTATTTTGCACTTTCTATAGCAGAGTGTGAGTTAGCTGTTGTTCCAGCGGACCGGTGAACCATTCCCTGAATATTCTATTTTGAGAAAAAAAGTTTGGGAGGGAGAGGTTTTAGAGAGAGGTGATAATTATAAAGAGAGAGGGAGGGGTTTTGTGCGAAGTTTGGAGGGAGAGGAAATTAAGGGGATGGGGTGGGGAGATACAAAGAGGGAGGGTGGATTTGGAGAGGAGGTTGGAGAAAGAGAGAGAGAGAGAGAGAGTTCACGTTAAGAGTTGACTGCTTGCTTATACATGTAATTATATTCTTTGGAATTTGTGTGTAATATTTGTAAAAATTGTATCTAAACTTTGCGTCCAAACTTTCAAAAGGTCATCTGCTTTAACAGGCGACCAACAGATTAACGCAATGGGGCGTATCCAACATGCCCAAAAGGGAGTATGACGCGCATGTGGTATTGAGGGACGGGGTAATGCTGTGGTGTTACCGATGACACCAGTATCTTTGTTTGCTCTTTACACTCCCATCTGAGAACTTTCACCTCCTTAATGTTGATTAATAAACTTTATGTAGTGTAAAAGTTTGTAAAAATGACCTCAGGCTGTGGTGACCTGTTTATTGAGGTCAGTGACCAGTGGGAAAAAGAGGAACATGGTGGTGTGTGGGTTGGGATTATCTGAGTACTCATAGTTCAGTGATGCTAGGTTGAAGTATTATTTAATTTTCAATAATATAATTTTGGGAAGAGGGGGTGATTTGGTGGGTGTTTCGTGTGTTGGTAGCCAGGAATGCCACATTGAACATTAATTGAAAAATGAAACTTTGCTGATGTGAAGTTTTACAGTAAATTGGCTACTGGGTTGAAAGGTTCTTTTTGTTGACAATAATAATAATAATACAGGATGATATGTACGCGCCTTTCCCCAAGGCTCAAAGCGCTGCGATCTATACCAACATACAAAAGCAAATTGAGATTGAATAGTGCAAATACAATGATTGTTAAGACAGAAACGAAGTAAACTGATCAAATCTCTTGACTCTTATTTTTCTTTTCACCGGCGGTCTGTTTTTATTTATTTTATTTATTTAATCGTTTTTATATAGCGCTTTTCCAGCTCAAGAGCTGCTCAAGGCGCTGGCCGATACAGGATCTAACTCAAGCCGCCCGAGACGCCCACCCGCAGCCTGTTCTGGGAAACGGCACTTAGATTTATTACTGTGCCTCTTTGTTTTAAGTGATTATCCTTGATTTTCATTTTAACACTATAATGTTTAATTATATTCCCTCTTCTCCCCTCCACCAGTTGCTGTTTGATGTTTACTAGTGTGCGTGAATGAGCGCTCGGAGCAAACAAGAAGTTTGGTTGTGCGCTATACAACTTTTTTTTTACAAGTTAAACTCTTATTATTGTTATCATCATTGTCTCTGATTGTTTCTGTCTGTCGTCTGTCTCTGTCTGACTATAGTAATTAATATAATAATAATAATAGCTATTGGCATTGTAATAATATTATTATTATTTATGATGTATATTTATGTGTTCCCCAGCTGGCTGAACCCCCTGTTTAAGAAAGGGCGGGAAAAAACTTTGGAGATAGATGATATGTACAATGTCACCGATGAGGATAAATCGGAGAGGCTGGGCACTGACTTGGAAAGGTGAGACAATTAATAATATTTAGGATGAGAATGAGGGTTAGTAGTTCTGTTCCACCTCTCTTCTGTGTAAAATCTGTGAGAAATAATAGAATCTACATTTTTCCTGTATGCTTGGGAAATTGCGTTGCTCTCCCATTAAAGACGATATAGGACCCAACGTTGCTCAAACCAACTGCTAAGCTTTGAGTTTTAGGCATTTCTACTTTGCTGTGTAAACAAACATCTGTGCCTACTATATACTCTTTCGCTGTTAAATCAACCTTGACGCACATAAACAATTGAATGTATCAATTTATTATCACAACCTTGCTTTTAAAAGTTGTCATTTTGGGTCTTTTTCTTCTTTTTGTTTGGGGTGGGGCAACACTTATTGTGAATTTGAAAAGGATCTGTGATGTTGGAGCCAGAAGAGCAGCAGACCACCAAGGAAAACATGCTTTGAGGGCATACAAGAGACTTTTTGAGAACACTTAAGACCTACACTTATCATTAGGCCTGTTGGCTTGTAGCTGATCATCGGCTACACCTCTGGCTAAAAGTGAACAGATAAAGTTAGTGTTCATCTTCTATTTTTCATGTATACCTTATAATTTTGTGTTGTTGGTTTCCAGAGAATGGCTGAAGGAAGTGAAGAAGAAGGAAGACAGTGACGGCGCAGTCAAACCTAGTCTGTTAAAAGCACTGATCCGCATGTTTGGGTTCCGCTACATGCTGCTCGGCATTGTAGTCTTTATTGAGGTAACTGTACTGTCAGTGCTTTAATTATGAGTGGAGATTGGGGTGGAGAAGTTGAATGGGGAGCCAGGAAGAAAAGTGTGGGTGTTGGGAGGGGGTGGTGAAGGGAGGAATACAGTATGAAAGGATTCTTGCCCAGTGGTAATATATACTGCTATCATTAGTCACGGGAATGTAAGGAGAGCTGCTTAGCAAGTGGTTATATACTGCTATCATTAGTCACAGGAATGTAAGGAGGGCTGCTTAGCAAGTGGTTATATACTGCTATCATTAGTCACAGGAATGTTAGGAGGGCTGCTTAGCAAGTGGTTATATACTGCTATCATTAGTCACAGGAATGTTAGGAGGGCTGCTTAGCAAGTGGTTATATACTGCTATCATTAGTCACAGGAATGTTAGGAGGGCTGCTTAGCAAGTGGTTATATACTGCTATCATTAGTCACGGGAATGTTAGGAGGGCTGCTTAGCAAGTGGTTATATACTGCTATCATTAGTCACAGGAATGTTAGGAGGGCTGCTTAGCAAGTGGTTATATACTGCTATCATTAGTCACGGGAATGTTAGGAGGGCTGCTTAGCAAGTGGTTATATACTGCTATCATTAGTCACAGGAATGTTAGGAGGGCTGCTTAGCAAGTGGTTATATACTGCTATCATTAGTCACGGGAATGTTAGGAGGGCTGCTTAGCAAGTGGTTATATACTGCTATCATTAGTCACAGGAATGTTAGGAGGGCTGCTTAGCAAGTGGTTATATACTGCTATCATTAGTCACGGGAATGTTAGGAGGGCTGCTTAGCAAGTGGTTATATACTGCTATCATTATATTATTTGACACTGTTGTTGATTTTTACTTGTAATGATGTTTTAAATGATACTTTCACCGTTTTCTATCAGGAAAGTGTCAGAGTTGTCCAGCCGTTGCTGCTGGGTGGCCTGATTCGTTTCTTCACCCCCAACAGCCAGGTGACGGTGATGGAGGCCTACGTGTATGCCATGGCCGTTTCACTATGTGCCATCATCATAGCCATCGCCCATCACCCTTACTTCTTTGGCGTCACGCGCATGGGAATGCAGATGAGGGTTGCCTGCTGCTCCCTCATGTATAAAAAGGTCAAAGGTTTTACATTAACTCCAGTTTCATTTCTTGTGACGAGATTACCCTTGTGTTTTGCACAAGCTTTTTTTGTCTCTGGTGTTGTTACTGGTGCATAGTGAGTGAGACTAGGCCATCAACATTAAGTCAGAAGGAACTGTTGGGTCATGGGTCCTTACATGTGCACACAAAAACGCCCTTTGCACCGTTATGTTCTCGAAGACCCCAATGTCTTTTTAAGCTGCTTACCTGCCCCATCTGAGAGCTTTCAGTATTGTGAATTAATACACTTTTCTATGATCAAACTATTTAGTGTAAAAGTTTGAGAAAATGACCTCAAATTTGTCTTTAAGGTAACACGAAACTAACTGTTAGCCCCAATGAATTTGTTGCTGATTTTTAAAGTTAGTTTTGTTCTTTTAAAATAATTTTTTTTTTAAATAGGATTGTGATTTGATTATGTTTAAGCTTTTTGTTGTGTGCAGGCTTTGCGTTTAAGCAATTCCGCAATGGGAGAGACAACAACGGGTCAAATTGTGAACCTCATGTCAAACGATGTCAATCGTTTTGATCAGGTATACCTTTGTATAGTGGCTGTAGATGTAGGTTTTAAAGGTAGAAGTTGGACGTAGACTATCGGCCATAGGGGAGAGGAAACACAGTGTAGCTCAAGCTAATGAAAAGATTGCTGGTTTTCTGGAAGTGGTGCATCATTGCATCGACATCGCACGTCTCCGGCACTGAAAAGTAGGAGGAAACTTCCATTGTTATGTTGCCCAGCATAATAGGTAGGCCTGCTTCATAGCGGCTGAGACGTGAGAGGTGCTTGGCAAGTCTGTGGTAGGCTTTGAGGGGAGAGGCATGTTATGTACCCTCCTTTACTCCCAGTCAGTTTTATTGGCGTTATGTTCATCTCCTCTCCCTTGGTGCTTTCCCATCCATGGTTGTAGGGGGCTCCTGGTACCCACTTACTGCTGGATTGGGCTGAGTATGCAATGTTTCATGTCTCAAACCAGGTTGATGACGACGATGCTTGTTGCTTAATGGTTGAGAACAAGAGCAAGCATCCTAAAACTCTTACAATGTCGCACCACCCAGATTGGTTACAAATCTGTGAAAAAAGATTGCAAGGATTTGTACCATCATGCAAGGTTTTGGTATTCACATAAACTTGCAAGATAGTCACGTTCATTTGTTTATTGATTTAAAGTGCCGGAGGCTTGGCCTATCTACTACGTCCTCATCTGATTTCTTTCGTTTTGCATGATATTTCTTCTGTGGATAGTGTGTTAGTGTTTTTGAATGTTCTGACATCCTTCATTTTGCTTGCAGGCGGTGATATTCTTGCATTTCCTGTGGATTGGTCCCTTACAAGCGATAGCTGTGCTAGTCATTCTGTGGTACGAACTCGGTCCGTCCGTCCTGGCCGGATTTGCTGTTCTGTTGCTTCTGATTCCTGTGCAGGGAACTATGGGAAAACTGTTCTCTAAACTGAGGTAGGCCTACACTACTACTAATGCATGAAAACACGGGCCGCATAAGTTTCTGTCTATGTTGTAACATTTTAGCCTGAGGAAGCCTTTTTTTTTTTAATGAGGGCAAAAATTGTGGAAATTTTATACAACTTGTTTGTCTTTGATTTTCTCATTCTTTCGTAAGTTTGTGTCTATTACAGTGCTACCTCCCTACTACAACTCCCTCTGACTTAGGGCCGAGATTTCTTTGACCAACATGTTTTGCTATATAAATATCCTCTGTATTGCGACTACTTCCATAACCTGAGACTTACCACCTGACAGTAGTCTCCAATTACGACTTTTTTGTGAAAATAAATTTGTCCATAACTAAAATAATTGATCACTGACAAATTGATCAACTACCAGAATGCGTTAAGTTTACCAAAGCATTTGGAGTGAAAATTAAGTTGCAGTTACTTCCCTTTAACTTTTGTAACCCTTTGAGTTTCAACAAAGAAGAGTTTTCTCTCGGCAAAGATGGCTACTGCAGGAGTTAGAAAAAGAAAAGCACTAAAGTTGGAGGAGCGTGTTGATGTCATTCATCGTAATGCGAAAGGCGAGGCTGCAATACCAATTGCATAATCACTCGGCGTTGGGAAAACCCAGACTCAGAGCATAATTAAAGAAAACAACGCCATTCTAGAGAGATGGAACAGCGGTGAGAGTGTGGACCGAAAGTTAGGTAAGATTTTACGTATGATATACACTGACATTGATGAAAGAGTGTGACAGTAGTTCTGCGAAGCTCAGAGTAAGAACGTGACAGGAAAACTCTTTCAGGAAAAGGCTTTGATGCTTTCTGTTACATGTTTATTATTTAATAGGACCACATTACATATTTCCAAACAAAGCCAATTTTGTTCCATTTTATTTCTGTAATCATGTTATTTTATTTAAAATTAAATATAAGTACCGTAACTTGTTGAACTCTTTGTTGATGATTTTAGAAGGTGGTAATAAAAATGATGAATAAAAATTGATACAACAACAACAACGAAGGTGGTAATAGGGAGGGAGCACTATATAATGTTCTCCACCGAGTTAGGTGGACATTCCCAAACCCCACCACTCTAGGTGGACCTTCCCTATGACACACTCCAGTGGAATAGGTATTACAGAATAGCCATTTCCATGTGCTCTATTTAGAACAGGGGAATCTCTGCTACGGTGCCTGCTTCATAACCCACAAAGCACAGTGCCACTACCATAAAAGCGAAGTGTTATGAGAAGAGAACTTGTGTATTTAAAATGAATTACTGACCCTTCCCTGATATTGATTTTAATGTGATACTGATAAAATTTACGTCCCTTATATGCTCACATTTCTGGGGACATTAATTTATTTAACTAACGAACAAACTTGTAGTTGCAAAAATAAGTGCAGATTCATGACTTGTATGTCTTGAATCTGAGTTGGTGGTACAGTTCCACATCAGATTTTTCAAAGGAGTGATTTCGATCATGAAAAGTGTGATTTCTGGCGTATTGTCTGCGATTTTGCTGATGCACAATAACGGCCATTTTGTTTCAGCGTTGGAAATAGGAATAAGATTTATCCCGACAGAAAGGACTGTATAACTCTATAGCGGAATAAGAAAAGAGAATACGCAATTACGTTTTCATGCATAAGAAATAGTGGTCTGCAATTCTGGAATAGTTGCATATTCCGGAATAACTACTCTATTCCTTTTGCAAGCATACGGCCCCTGTAGTGTGATGTACTATAATGTACTATAATTATTGTACTATAATATGCTGTACTGTATAGTATTGTACTATGCTAGATGCCATACCATCCATACTACATCACTGTACTAAATCTTGCTTGTTTTCTTCACTCATGGCAAAGATAGATGTTAATTATAGTAAATTAACTCAGTAAATAACGTGAACAGAATAAAAACATGGGATCACCCAAATAGATTTATAAATGCCAGAACTTTGGTTTATTTTAAAACCTTGAACGTATGCACTTTCACAACAGCTGACTGACTGACTGACTGACTGACTGATACGAATTGTTGAGTCATGATCATTTTGAGGTCGCATTAATTTTGCGTAACAGCTGTGTTTTATCTTTGCAAATGGTGAAATCTTAACCAGAGTTTTTGTCACAAAAGGAGTTCTAATTTTTAAAATTTTGGGATATTTGAAATGTATTCATGGCCCATGTGGACGATATTCAGTTCTGCCTTAGTGAAAGCACAGCAGCTGCAAGTGCAACGCCACTCAGGACAGATAGGGAATAATAATAATAATACTGGATGCCATATACGCGCCTTTCCCCAAATCAATCAGGCTCAAAGCGCGGCGATCTGTACCAACATACATGATCACCTGTCTCATCCACCCTCACACACACAATAAATACACACCCATCACTCAAACAGGTGGTGTAAAGGCAGGGAGATCGCTATTGGAAGACGGAAAGAAAATCAAATTTTTATGGAATGGGACCGTACATACTGGCTGTATTGCTGCTTCTGACACTCACTTGTCTAGAACATGAGTGTCAGGATCTTTAAAATGCATGAATACACAGGCAGGACCTCAATTTATACTCTTAGTCTTATCGAAAGGAGTTTAGTACATGTTGTGTCTGCTTGCGCTGTGCATTAAGGCCAGACATAATAAATGTTGAGTGTTCAGTTTTGGCGTGGGTGATGCTAAATATAATACAGTATCCAAATTGTTCAGCTAGTTGTGTAGTGGAAATGGATTTTTGTTGGAGAAAATGGCGTATGTCGGTAAAGGAGTTACAAGCATGCACAAAGGTGAATAATTAATTACATGCCTTCATTCTTTTGTTGCAGACGCAAAACTGCTGTTCATACGGACGAGAGGGTGAAAGTAATGAACGAGATTATTGCTGGAATGCGAGTGATCAAAATGTACTGCTGGGAAAAGCCCTTCGGCGAATTGGTGGAGAAAATAAGAAGGTAAGTGGTGTTTGTGTGTTCCCTGTCTGTTCAAGATTTGCTTTGTCAGTTGAAGAACCAACTTCCAGACTTATCATTTAGAAATCAGAAACAAAATACACAAAAACACCAAGAAAAATATAAAAGCAAAGACTTTTGGGCTACGCCCTTCTTCAGTGATGAAAAATAAATAAAACATAAATAAATAAGACTTATCATTTAGAACAGAATTTGAAGGAAGAGTTTTCCTGCCCTGATTGATCATTTCAAGCATGCCCACCCATACGCAATTTCCATATTTTTTCCTGAAATTTTGAAAACTCTGCAAGTGCTACGAAAAATACGGATACTTGTTTCACGGTCCGGAAATAAATAAAAACAGTATCTGGAAAAAAATTTGAACTCGTTGGCCTTAGGTGATGCACCGCGTGACGTTTGTCCGAAGATAGCCGAACCCGATTTAATTCCGCAATGCGCAGTCGCAGTAGAGAAACGTGGCATCAAGTTTCCGGTAGAGGCACCGAAGTTTGACGAATCAGTTTTTGCGCAGTCGCAGTGAAGATCGGTGCTTGTGAGACAGAATTCAAACATGGCGTCCAAAGGAATGGCTAAGCAAAGTGATTGTGAATCTGAATCTTCAAAGAAACGGCGCAAGGGGCAGACATATCTTGCCTCGTATTCGGAAAAGTGTCCTTTCATTATTCGCGGCAGCACTGACTCAAAAGTACGATTTGAGCAAACCAGTTTGGCATCTCCGCCGGTGATATGAACGACATGTGGAAGGCCCATAGCATATCAAGAATTACGAAAGAAGATTGTGGCAGCAAATCAATCTATCACTGGATTATTCGCATAATATCAAAAAGGATGAGTGCAAAAACAATAGGTAGTAAAAGTAAATACAGAAATCGTAATAGTAATACTGAAATTTGAAAAAGCTAATACTGAAACTTGAAATTGAGGGTAGGCATGCCTGTCATTTTGGAATGTGATAGCATTGGTTAGTACAGTATAACATAGGTAACCAGAATTTTAATTTCTGGCTGTATCTTGAGACAGTGTTGGCAGATTAAAGGAAAAAGCGTTTTATTACTATTTTTATTGATATAGCAGTCTTATTGATTGGTTAGGCATTTGTAGCGCCTGTAGTCCATTTTTTCCATATCTCATCCTTTGTTCACAAACTGGCCAAGCCAGGCCTATTAATGTCCATTAATAATATTTGAAGTATGAAAAACCTGTCAAATATGAATGAAGTGCATTTGATACAGATTCAGTCACTCCAAAGCCTATGTGCATTACGTGGTAAACCATCAGTCACACTCAAGGCGCGATTATTGCTTTTATAGGAGAAAGAGAAGAAATCAATGCTTTTGCAGAGACTTACGAGCTGAAAATTGGTTCTTTTGCTGATGTTCATTCTGTTTTTGAAACATATTTTCATATGATTGTTGTTTAATACACAAATGCGTTTAAACTATGCTTTTCAATGCAAAAGTTTCTTGTCGAATTTTAAAATTGATGAATACCCTTTTTCACAAAACTCCAGTTTTTGTTGAAAATTTCATGGCAGTTTTGTTTTTAGTTGTAATAAATATAGAGGTGAAATTTTTTTTTTTTAATTCCACATTTTTTCTGAGCAGAGTATTTTTTTTTAATTCTGCGGTATCAGTTTTCTAACTAAAATTTTAATTTGCTATAAGACAACTTAATTTGTTTGTAAGCAATAAATATTGTTAATTATTTGTGCGGTTTTTGATCCTCTGACTACCTTTGGCAGTAAATTGACTGTTGATAAGTTTAGACCAGTTGCATTTTTTTCCTTTTTTAAATATCTCCTCATGACTTTGCTAACTGTCAGCAAGGGTTGATTTTTCATACTGAGCTTTTCTTCATTGTTAATTCATGCTATACAACTTGTATAACAAAACTGTATTCTGTTGATAATAAAACTTGTTGCGTTTGTCCCTTCTGTTTTTCATCTTCCTTCCTTTTGAAATGGCCTCATGGTTTTTTGACTGACATGCGTAGTCTATGTACTAACCACCCGCTTCCCCCATCTCCATTCCAACATTTTTCCAGATTTTTGCAAATCTGTGCCAGATAAGTCCTAAATGGTCCAAAAATGACATTAAAAGAAAAAAATTATCGCACCGCTGTCCGATGTCTGGATGTGCGAAACTTGCGAAAATCTTAGGACCTATTTCAACTGTCAAAACCAAACTTAGTAAGATGGTGTATATCTATTAGACCTCATAAATGATCAGTGAAAGAATGACTTCACTTCAAGGTCAAGGTCACAGGGTTAACAAATGTTAGTCAAAAAATTAAAATTTTAAAGAAAATTAAATTTTTATTTTCTAAGTTATTAGTATTGAATTTATGATTCTTTGATGCATGATAGTGAGACACACATCCTATGCACATTTGGTCAATCTCCAAGGTCAAGGTAACTGGCACTGTCGAAAGTCGGTAACTATGAGAGATATAACGTTCAAACCTGTTGTATTTAGAGATGATAGTTTGATATTTGTTCTGTTTTTGCATTGATCTTTGAAGATAAAAGTCATTTTAGGCCTTTTAAAAATTGGAAAAAAATAATAGGTCATTGTTTAGTGGAATGGCTCTATTTAACCCATAGTAAGCAAAACAAAAACATTGGGTTATTTGACCATGCATGAGAGGTCTCATGATTATCAAGGTCATCCCAAGGTCAAGGTCACTGAAGGTCACTGTTTTTTGGCATAATACAATTGTGGCTGTACTTTATTTGATTTTACTTGAGTGTATTTGGAGCTGGAGGTCAAGGTCATCTCAAGATCAAGAGCATCGAAAGATCAAAGTCAATATTGCTTTCCATTTTAATGTCACTGTTTCATTTTGGTGTGGTTTTTTTTCTGGACAGTATTTTTATATTTTTATATGTTAAATATTGCAAGTTCCATAAAGAGCATGTGAGTCATATGGGCTTTGCTCTTCTAGTTCCATGTGTTGGTCACTGATGTTGCCATGCCTTTGGGTTATGTATTTGTCACCAATCGTTGAGTTTTCATACTAATCTCTTCTGTTCTTTTGAAATCTACTCATGATTTGAGTTGTTTTTGGAGTACCCCATTGTTGACTTCCCATGCTTTAAATTCAGTTTTTGTTACCAATTTTTAGATTTACCATGCCTTTAATTCAGTTTTGGTCACCAATTGTAGATTAATCACACCTTTAGTTCATTGTTTGGCTTCAATTGTACATTTACCATGCCTTTAATTCTTCTTTTTTTTTTCTTTTTTCCCAGTCACCGATTGTATATTTCTTATGCCTTTAATTCATGTACTAGCAACCAATGGCTGAATTTTCATGCTAAGCTTTTCTTCACATCCTGCTTATTTGGGTGATTTCAGGTTATTTTATGCCCCTTCTCAATTATATAGTTTTAGGTTCACTTCAAGCTAAAGCATCTAACGAACCTAAACTATTCACTATTTGTTCTTGAATTTGAAATGTTGAAAACTTGATATTATTACACTAAAGCATCTAACCAACCTATTCACTATTTGTTCTTAAATTTGAAATGTTGAAAACTTGATAGTATCACACTAAAGTATCTAACCAACCTAAACTATTCACTATTTGTTCTGGAATTTGAAATGTTGAAAACTTAATAGTTTTAGTTTTACACTAAAGTATCTAACCAACCTAAACTATTCACTATTTGTTCTAGAATTTGAAATGTTGAAAATTTGATAAAGCATCTAACCAACCTAAACTATTCACTATTTGTTCTTGAATTTGAAATGTTGAAAACTTGATAGTATCATACTAAAGCATCTAACCAACCTAAACTATTCACTGTTTGTTCTTGAATTTGAAATGTTGAAAACTTGATAGTATCATACTAAAGCATCTAACCAACCTAAACTATTCACTGTTTGTTCTTGAATTTGAAATGTTGAAAACTTGATAGTATCACACTAAAGCATTTAACCAACCTAAACTATTCACTATTCTTGAATTTGAAATGTTGAAAACTTGATAGTATCACACTAAAGCATCTAACCTACCTAAACTGTTCACTATTCTTGAATTTGAAATGTTGAAAACTTTATAGTATCACACTAAAGCATCTAACCAACCTAAACTATGCATTATTCTTGAATTTGAAATGTTGAAAACTTGATAGTATCTTACTAAAGCATCTAACCAACCTAAACGATTCACTATTTTTTCTTGAATTTGAAATGTTGAAAACTTGATAAAATCACACTAAAGCATCTAACCAACCTAAACTGTAACCAACCTAAACTATTCACTATTTGTTCTTGTATTTGACTGGTTCAAAACTTGATAGTGTCACACTAAAGCATCTATCCAACTTAAACAATTCACAATTTGTTCTTGAATTTGACATGTTGAAAACTTGATTGTTTCACTCTAAAGCATCTAACCAACCTAAACTATTCACTATTTGTTTTTGAATTTGAAATGTTGAAAACTTGATACTATAGGATTTAACCAACCTATTAAAAAGTCACTTAACTCCAATCTCCACAAATGTTGAAAACATGATAGTAAAACTGTACAACGCTTATTATTCATCGCAATTTGTGACTTTTTGTCTTGTACAAAAAATAATTAATAGCAGTAAACAGATTACATTCACAAACCACTGCAGGAAGTGTTCATTTTTGGTTTCCTTTTGTAAGCAAAGTTTTGCTTTGAACTAATTGAATCCAGCTCAAACTGTCATTAACTAGTAATGCTTCAATTTAGTTTATTTGATAGGTTATTCACGTTTCCATCTAGAAAGCTTCCCTATAAAAATAATAATAATTTTAAAAAAAAAATAATATCTATATAATATATATAGATATATTTTTTAAATTTATTTTTGTGTGTGTGTTAGAAAATCAATTAATGTTACCATCTGATGTTTTGCTTTTCATTTAGTAGTTTGTTTATGGTACCATCTACTATCTACTAGATCCAGGAATAGTTTTCACTTTAGTGGGAGCAAACTAATAAAGCTTTTTGTTTTAGCAATAATGGTAGGACATCTTTTTTAGTGGCAGAAAATCAATTAAAGTAATTATTCATTTAGGTTTTTTCCTTGTAGTGTAGTCTGTCTCATTTTATTGATAGAAATATCAATAAATGTTATCATATAGCAACATTTTTTATTTGTTTAAATGTTGAAAATCATGTTGTGAGCTTCACTTGGGTTTTGCTTTTCCCTGTAAGCTTCATCTGCTTTGGGTTTTGCTTTTTCATGCATGGTTTTCATCTGCTTTTCTATCCTGCTGTAATGAAAGTCACTAGACCTGAAACGTATCACCATCCAGAATTTATGCTGCCTTAAACCAGTTATGATTATGGTTATTA
Source organism: Oncomelania hupensis (assembly GCA_036898135.1). Taxonomy (NCBI): domain Eukaryota; kingdom Metazoa; phylum Mollusca; class Gastropoda; order Littorinimorpha; family Pomatiopsidae; genus Oncomelania; species Oncomelania hupensis. The sequence goes on along the minus strand of CM072523.1, from coordinate 13,181,797 downwards.
TGCATGATTTTATGAACTCATTGACTTTGTCCGAGTTGCCAGAACATCAGTTGCTGGATGCACGTTGGTGTAATTTGAGAAGAAAGATCATAGTTATCCATATGTGAGGATTTCTAAAAACATCTGTTTCATTAATGTACTAGCACCTGCGCGAGTCAAATTATAGTAGAAAGATCATGATAGTCATCAATTTGGATGGGGTATTTTAGTACTTGGATGCCACAACAGAATGACGTAAAGAATTCCGGAGCACAGTATTATGCGCCCCAGTCCACCCAACAGAGAATGGGTTTGTGGCTTTGGTTTAAAAGCAGGGAAGATTAGGTAGCGAGGGAGAGGAGATGAATGGGCACCATCCTCTTGAATCTGGCCCTGAGAAAATGGAGGTTCCATATGCCTTTCTATCACATACACCCTTGCTAGTCTACTGTCAACACTTTCTATCACATACACCCTTGCTAGTCTACTGTCAACAGTATAAACACCTTGAGAGTCCATTCATTCAGTGGCTTAGCTCAAGAAAAAAAGAACGACATGTTTTGGCAAATAAGTGTCGATCAAAACTGTAAACGTCTGTGAATAAATACTTTGAAAGGGGGGCTTGGAACTCTGAAACAGATTTGTGAGGCATTCTGGGGCTGAAATTGTATGAAGACATCTTAGAAAAGGCTTCCATTGTCAGTGACAATCAATTAGCTCTTATATACTTGTTGAAGTTGTTGGTGTCACATGATCGTTTCTTACTGTTACGCTTACAATAGTTTAAGGACAAAGTTGACGTTGTTTACCCAATGTGACAATTGGGCTAAACATCTCCAATGATTGGTTGCAAACCCAAGTCATCAGGCAGTGGATAGAACTTAGAAGAAAAAAGTGAAAGCTAGAACCACTACCAATGGTTTTCTACTACTGCATTTGTAACACACTCATTGACCATAGTGATGACTAGCTGAAATTGTAGATCCTAGATAATTATTTGTTATTATAAGTTGTTTTTCCATTTGGTAACATATTTGGTAACAGATTGATTTGTAAGAGTGCTGGAAAGATAGTTGTTCTCTTATACAGTTTTATTTTGCATTTGACAAATGTTATACTGAAAGCAAATGTAGAAACTGATGTAAAGGTTCTGTGTGTGTGTGTGCCTATCATGAGTACTGTTATTCAGTTCTCAACTGGTGGGCTTGTTTTTAGTTGTATGGAATGTTTTTATTGCAATATTAATGATGGCTGATAGTGCTGATATAGAGATGGAGAATATTTTGGGTTCATGGAAATACTACTTGAGTTTGCAGTAGATGTCTTACACATTTTAGTTTTACAATGGAATATCTGTCATTTCTGTTTTGATGTGTTTTCATTGGATCTTTGACAGTTGTCAATCTTACAAAACTACTTTATGGAAATCTAATTGTGGTTTTCAGGAATTTGTTTCCATGGATCAGTGCCTATGTTTAGGTCATCATCTTGCATATTGAAGATTTTGGGTATTTGATGCAGAGTATGGCTTTTATCTTTCCTTGAGCGCCCACAATCATAATGTTTATCCTTCTGGCTGTGCACGATTAAACTGCATAGATAATAACTCATGGTTATTATTATAATCATCAACACCGCAATTAATTTACTGTATTAAGACATAAGCAATGTATTTAAGCCAAATGTATTCCATATAATTTCTTACATATTAACAAAATTTCATTTTGCAATACTATGTCTTGACTGTTGATTTTTTTGTTACCTTGTTCTCAATCACAAAAATCAGTTGTTGCATAAAATTGCGAGTCTTAATTTCTGCTTTGTTCTCGGTCACAAAATTGATTATAATTCTGGCTATGAGGTAGTTTTACATGGAGTTGAATTAAGTGGAGTCACAGCAGTAACTACATATCGCTTCTTGAAAAGTTGACATACCTTCTCAATGGTAACTCCAGCACTGTTGGGGTAGTTGTCCCCATCTGCCATGTAGCCCATGGTGGGTGTAGAGGTTACACTTCAATGTTCATTCTTCACTCCAGCAAATAAATGGCAAAACAGTTGATGTAACCTTACTCATCTTAAAATCTCTCGCACAGTACATGGATTGCAAAACAGTTGACGTAACCTTACTCATCTTAAAATCTCTCGCACAGTACATGGATTGCAAAACAGTTGATGTAACCTTACTCATCTTAAAATCTCGCGCACAGTACATGGATTGCAAAACAGTTGACGTAACCTTACTCATCTTAAAATCTCTCGCACAGTACATGGATTGCAAAACAGTTGATGTAATCTTTTTCATCTTAAAATCTCTCGCACAGTACAAGGATTGCAAAACAGTTAACATCACATTTTGGAGTTTTGGGTGGAGTGGAGGGGGGTGAGAGAGGATGGGACTGGGATCTTTAAGTGTTAATAATGTTCGTCATTTGTAAGGCGCCTTAGTCTAAGGATCAAGGCGTGCAAGGGGTTGGGGGAATGGGAAGACAAGACAGACAAAACTGGACAAAAAATTCATAATATACATATGTACAAAATACAGTTAAACAACTATGAAAAACACAAGCACGCACACCTGCTTACACTCTCTTGTAAATGATTAATTGAAATATTCCATAAAAAGGTATGTTTTAACTGTGATTTAAAAGAGGAAATGGAGGAAGAATGTTTGTTATTATAATGCGCTTTTAATATTCCAAACTTGGCACTGTGGGATTAGGAGTATTTGCTCTGTAACAATGGCCTAGCACTGTATTTTAGAACAAGTCATGTGCAAGTATTATTTCATTGACAGCAATTCAAATACCATTGTATGTGTTACGCGTAATTCTTAAAATTGCGTTTTCATTAAATATGCACGATTTTGCTTTATTTCATGAATTACGCAGCAACATTGCGCATTTCATGAAACAGCCAAATTTATTGCCCATTTCATGAAATGAGCACAGTTTTGTTGCCCATTTCATGAAACATGCTGTGGAGAATTTGAGTAAAACGTTTGAATGCAAGATTGCTCATTTTATGAAATGGACATTTGAAAGTGATAAATTGATCGGTAAACATCATCATTGTTTGTTATCATATACAGTACATCAGAAACTTCATAGATGACAGGCACTACATCAGTATTATAGAGCCCATATGCAGATTTTTGATGCTCTGTGGGTTCGGGCAAATAGAATAGACCCAACGTTTCCCGGCGTGTCGTAAGAGGCGACTAACAGGGGTGATGTTAGCACGGCATCACTGGGCGAAAGTCTTCTACACAGAAGTCACCGGCCAGGGCGGAGGAACCTCACGTTACTACAGGTTCAACGACCACGTGCTCAGGGCCAAGGCGAGCCACACTGTATTCGTGGATTTCGGCTGTGGCCAACAGCCTGGAGAGGATTGGGCCCTGCCAGGTCTTTTTTTGCCCAAGACACACTACATGATGACACAATCCACTAATTCCATACCGGATCGGTCGTCGCCCGGGCCGTCACCCGGCACAAGGACCGCGCCTTCCGTTGGCCACCAGGACGGAGGTGTTAAGTATGCTACTGATGGACAATATAGCAAGATCCGCACGAGAAACAACATCGTCATAGGAACCTGGAACGTCAGGACCCTAACTGCGGAAGGAAAATTAGAAGAACTGGCCCACGAGCTGGACCACTATCGATGGAACGTTCTAGGTATCAGCGAACTGCGCTGGAAAGGCCTAGGTGAAACAACGACTGACAAAGGCCACAAGCTCTATTTCAGCGGTAGAGATGACAGGCACGAACACGGCGTTGGATTCTTGGTCCACAAGAACATTCTAGCCACTGTCATGGGTTGCCGCCCAGTCTCCAGTAGACTCATTACCATCCGTCTGAGAGCAACCCCTTTCAACATTACCATCATCCAGGCCTATGCCCCAACATCAGACTATGAAGACAGCGAAGTGGAGGATTTTTATGAAAATATACAGGCGGTCCTTGACCAAGTGCCGAAGAAGGACATAGTCATAGTGCAAGGCGACTGGAATGCCAAGGTTGGCCAAGATGCGCACCGCAACTGGGGAGACACATGCGGACCCCACTGCAACAACGAGACAAATGACAGGGGTCTGAGGCTATTGGAGTTTGCCAGATACAACAATCTGGTACTGGCAAACACGCTTGGTCTCCACAAAAAATCCAGACGATGGACATGGCACAGTCCCGGCGGGGAACATCACAACCAGATCGACTACATCATGGTCAAGAAACGCTTCAGATCAAGCATCAACATTGGCAGGACACGCACTTTTCCAGGAGCAGACATTGGAAGTGACCACGATCTCGTGATGATGTCTTTCCGGCTCCATTTGAAGAGAGTAAATACAGCAAAGTGCACTAGGCTGAAGTTCGACCTGGACAAACTGCAAGACCCGGAGGTGGCAAAAATATTTCAGGCCACAATTGGAGGAAAATTTGCACCACTGCTTATTTTGGGGGCAGGCGAAGTAGATGCCAACACCATGACCAATACCTTCAACTCAGCTGTAACAGATGCCGCCACTGAGATCCTTGGCAAGCACCGACCAAAGAAGAAGCCGTGGATCACACCTGAACTTTTGGATCTGTGTGATAAACGAAGAGAGTTAAAAAAGAAAAAGAACACCTCACAGGGAGCTGATGTCTACCGAAAAATCAACAATGACATCCGAAAAGGCATGCGCACAGCAAAGGAGAACTGGATAGAAGATCAATGCCAGGAAATAGAGAACAATCTGAACAAGAACAACAGCAAGAAGGCCTACCAGACTGTGAAGCGGCTGACAAGTGTTAAACAGCCCAAAGTCTCCACTATCCAAAGCAAGTCTGGCATTTGCCTTACAGAAGAACAAGAAGTCTTGGACAGATGGACAGAGTACTGCTCTGACCTTTACAACCATACACCAAATGGAGACCCATCAGTTCTAGCATGTCCCGAGAGCAGAGAAGAAGAAGAAATCCTCCCAATTCTCCGGGAAGAAGTTGAGGCAGCAGTGCAATCGCTGAAGAAAGGGAAGTCAGCGGGAGTGGACAACATACCAGCGGAACTGCTACAAGCAGGAGGAGAAGCGATGACTGATGCTCTCACCACTATCTGTAACAAGATCTGGCAGAGTGGGGAATGGCCTACACCATGGACCCAGTCGCTTGTCATCACTCTTCCTAAAAAAGGTAACCTTCAGGAGTGTGAAAACTACCGCACCATCAGCCTCATCAGCCATCCCAGCAAGGTCCTCCTGAAAATAATACTCAACAGGTTGAAACCACAAGCTGAACAAATCATAGCTGAAGAACAAGCAGGATTCATGGCAGGGCGAAGTACCACTGAACAGATTTTCAACCTCAGAATAATCTGTGAGAAATACCTACAGCACCAACAACATCTATATCATGTGTTCATAGACTTCAAGAAGGCATTTGACCGAGTCTGGCATGCAGCTCTATGGGCAACCATGAAAGTGTACAACATCAGCCCTAAAATCATAGAAGTCATCAAAAGCCTGTATGACAAGGCTACCAGTGCAGTCCTCCATAACAGCGTCATCGGGAACTGGTTCAGAACAACAATCGGTGTGCGTCAAGGATGCCTACTCTCTCCAACACTCTTCAACATCTTCCTAGAGCGCATCATGTCAGATGCTCTTGCAGATCACGAAGGCACAGTCAGCATAGGGGGCAGAGCAATCTCCAATCTTCGTTTTGCGGATGATATTGATGGATTGGCTGGAGAGGAACAAGAACTTGAACAGCTTGTACAGAGGCTTGACACCACCTCCAGAGCTTATGGAATGGAAATAAGTGCAGAGAAGACCAAAATGATGACCAACAACACCAATGGCATCAACACGGACATCAAAGTACAAGGCCAATCCCTCAACACAGTGCACAGCTTCAAATATTTAGGAGCCATTGTGTCAGACAATGGGTCTCGACAGGAAGTCCTCTCCAGGATCGCACAAACAACTGCTGCCCTGACAAGGTTGAAGCCCATTTGGAAAGACAGAACCATCAGTCTACATTCCAAAGTAAGACTGCTGCGATCTCTGGTCATCTCCATCTTCCTATATGCTTGCGAAGCATGGACCCTCACAGCAGATCTCCAACGAAGAATACAAAGCATGGAGATGAGGTGTTACAGAAGACTTCTGTGCATTTCCTATACCCAACACATCACCAACGTTGAAGTCCGACAGACCATCACACAAGCCATTGGACAACACGATGACCTGCTCACAGTGGTGAAGAAACGGAAACTCCGATGGTATGGCCACGTCACCAGATCATCAGGCCTTGCAAAGACCATTCTGCAAGGCACAGTGCAAGGAGGTAGAAGAAGGGGGAGACCGAAAAAGAGGTGGGAGGACAACATTCGAGAATGGACTGGTTTGACACTGAGCGAAGCCATGAGGGCTGCTGAGGACAGAGAAAGATGGAGTATGCTGGTTAAGCGATCATCTGTGGTGCCCCTACGACCTTCGGGTTATGGGACAGGATAGATGCAGATTTTACTCAGTGTTGTTTGTTTTGCTGTTACTTCATGTGTCGCAAATCTGGTGTTACTGGGTGATCACTACTGATGAAGGACTTCCTTGACTTTCATGACTTACCCCAGAACGTGGTTTTATTTCAATAAAAAAAACCTAAGGTACACCATTTCCTTTTAACACTTCACAAACACATAACACGTTTTCCAAGTTCGATTATTTTATTATATTCCGTTCATTTTTTTCCTTCAAAATCGGAACGATAATTTGGCGATACTTTCCGTCGTGGTTACCGAAAAATAGTTATTTTCTTTAAACTTAGCTTTTGATTTTCGTCCTCGTCGTAGATGTTGACAGATGAAGAAATCCGGGTTAAGATGAATAGGAGGAAAAGTTCATCAGAGCTGGAACTTGACGTCGATGTCGCCGTTAGATCTAATGGCTGTCCGTGACCCACCAGTGACTTCTGTAGCCCTCGTTGACGTACAGTTCCATCGTAGAGTCAGTCACCCAGATCATGAACAAGACGTCAGAGAAGAATCCAGAGCAGTCTCGAAGATGACATCGTCACGGAAATCCAAGACGAATAATACCACAAAAATACACCTGCCGAACAAAACTAGTCTTAGATATTTGCATGAAAATTATTTTCATACAAACTTAAACTCCTCCAGGTCCGGCTCTGCTTGGAAAAACATGTTACGATTAATCAACACATCAGTCCCCTGAAAACCAACTGCATTCAGATGAACCAACTATCTTTCTCTGGAAAACAAATGGGAGGGGGGGGGGGGGGGTCATCGTCCACTCCAAGCCTATCAACACTATCAAAAGTAAACTTGTCGCTCCCAAAGACAAGTCCGACAAAATGGAAAAATCTGGGGTGGTGTACAAGCTAAAATGCAGCGATTGTGACGAGGACTATGTGGGTGAGTCAGAGAGAAAACTACAGAAACGTGTAAAGGAGCACCACAAGCACTCATCTCCGTTCGGGGAACACCTCCTCAAACATGACCACCACCTAGAGGACGACAACATCAGAGTGCTGGACATGGAGCAGAGATGGTTCCAGAGGGGGTGTCAAAGAGGCTATCTACATCGCAGCCAACACCCCCACGCTGAACCGTGACCGGGGCCGACACCAACTGCCAGCGACCTACTCACGGTGACGTGAACTGAATCCCAGTTCTCACCTTCAATCTGTGCTGATGAAGGCGACAGGATAGTCGCTGAAAGCTACACGAGTAAGTAGCCATTTACGCATGTGTGACTTAACTCTGTAGCCGATATAACATATTATCCTCCACCTAAAGAGACTGAAATTTACGACTTGTTCTTGACAGCATTCTGCCCGCTTGTTTCCTCGATCAACTGACAATCTGCTTTGTTTCCAAAGATTGTAAAGTGGTCCTGTTCTTGTTGTTCATACTGGTCTGGTGGCTGTTCATCTGGCTGCAGCTGAGAGAGAGAAAGAAAATGCTAGAGATAAAAATTACATCTATTTATTAATCTCTTTATATCTCTTTTTGTTTTTTAAGATTTTAATAGTTTTATAACGTTTTAAATCTACTACTATCAGGGGTCCAAATGTTCCGCGGATCCGCAAAAATCCATGTAAAATAAACTTTCCGCTGAAAAAAAGTTGTGCTTTCAACAAAAATGAAAATCCTTGAGAAAGAAAAAACAAATTCTCAAACTGTCGCGATTCCCAAACAGTGTTTGTCTGCAAGCAGTCAGATTCTCTATATTCACTTTCTTTTCCAACATGGCGTCTCATTAGGCACCATGCGTTGTAGCTCGCGGCGAAGTGTATGACGTTTTAGGAGTAAATCTAAGTGGCATCCACATGTTCAGTGTCATCTCAAGGTATAGACTTTGCGGTAATTTTTTCTTACCTTAGGGTCGGAGAAAACTGTCGGTAAACTTAGCTCGGTATTCAAAAAGGCCTACCTGACGAATGGTCCCCATCTCAAGCTAAATTTGAAACTCCCTCTATTACGCATGCGTTCTTTGATGACAATGACACAACAGCTTCCATGGCAGATGACGGATTACACGAAGGAAAACCAATTTTTCCATTAAAAATATTTAGTTTAATTAGAATTGAAAGAGGAAACCCAAAACATTTTACCTTTGTACTTTGCTTTGGTAATAAATCTTCCATCAAAAAGAAAGTATTTTATGTCAATTTTACTGGCACAAGGATAAACGGAACTGGAAACCTAGTGCTAGACACAGTTGCAGTGAAGAAAGAAATGACAATGCCAGTTCACATGTTGCAACTCCTCTTCCGCTTCATCCACAATTCGCACGATGTTGATTCTTCGAAATTTGAATTTCCTGTAATGTTCTACATCATGAAGTATATTTAGAGGATTTCATCTGTTCCGAAAAACTCTGTTCCTTCGTCTTCGAAGCAGAATCATTGCGAAAACAATTGTATTCGCTATTTTAATTTCGGCAAGGGTACAAGTTTCAGGAGGGGGGTAGTATCGGTTAAATTATCGGCCGTTTGGCCGAATGGCATGGCAGTTTCAACTTCTCAACAAGTCCAAACCAACAAAAGGTAGAGATTTTCCCTCTTCACATGGTAAATTACCAGGGGGTATTGCCTTTTCTGAATACAGACCCTGGCTGTGACTGTGGCTGTCCATCTGGCCACGGCTGTGGCTGTTCATCTGGCTGTGATTGCAGCTATGGGTCTGGCTGTGGTTGCGGCTGGCTGTGGCTGTTCGTCTAGCTGTGACTTGGGCTGTTTGTTCAGTCTGCTCCTGTTTCTGCTCCCAAAGCATTTCTTCTAGATCTACCTCCAAAACCCCACCACCCCGTTTTTTAAGGAACTGATGTAAAAGAGCAGAGTTTAAACCTTGTCACGCACTTTGTCCAAATGTGGCCTTGAATGGCTCCATCCCAATGGCCTCGCTATACAAAGTAGTCATTTGCCACTGTTGATCTTAATACCAATGGACCACTTAGAACAGTTGTTGTCTCGCATACATGCTCTCACGCTATCTTTGATGGTTGCTTGCGATTGGGGATGTCTTGGTCCGTTCACAAGGACTAGGCCATTCCACACAGAAGCCAGTTCCGATATCACAGAAGCTGTCAATCAATCACTCTATAATGTAATGTCTGTTCATACATTTAGCTGATATTAGACATTGAAAATGTAATTTTTAAAACATTTGAACTATTTCAAAACATAATTTCAAAACGAACAGTCTATAAAAGTCTACCAACAGGAGATTTAGCAATAACTTTCACAACGTCTGTAACATTTGGATATAGGAACTACGTCTACAAAATGTCCATATTCAGTTATGCTATGTCCAGAAGCGGTGAATTCACGTCCATTGTCTGACTGCAGAACTTTGAGAGCCCCAAACTCCAAAAAGATTGTCAAAAGTCCATTGTTGACTTCCTCTGCTCACTTTGATACTGCATATCTACTAGGTCACCTTGCCCTCCATCATTTACATTTGTCACGGTGTTAAGACTAACCACAATCTCTGCAACAGTTTCTTTGCATCGCCTTTTTTCCAGGCATCTTTGGCACTTGGAGACTACATTTCTCACATCTGACTGGGTGACCTTGTCATAATGAGTCTGCAATTTCTGTAGTGTTTTCTTCTCATCACCGTGGACTAAATGGCATAAATAGAAATGAAATTGGGTAATTGAGAGAGAGAGAGAGAGGAGAGAGAGAGAGAGAGAGAGAGAGAGAGAGAGAGAGAGAGAGAGAGAGAGAGAGAGAGAGAGAGAGAGAGAGAGATCATCAGTCATCCAACCAAACTAAACCCACCTACTTAAATCAATATATATCAATCTATCTATCAAATGTATATATATATACTTACCTATTTCAAAATGCTTAGCTGATATAATGAATAATTCAACCCATCAACAAACCAATTAACCTCTATTCTATCTATTTGTCTATCTGTCTGTCTATCAACAGAGATAACAACTCCTACCTGTTTTAAGATGCATAGCTGATAAAATGTCAATAATCCATCCAACCGACAAAACTATTTATCTATTTTTCTGTCTGTCTATCTATCTATCTATCTGTCTATCTATCTATCTGTCTGTCGAAAATCTCACCGTGGGGGTTTCAGTATAAATAATATCCCCTTTTTCTGTTGCGGTCTTTCTCCTTTGTTCTTTCTCATTCCTATTCTGTTCTATCAATCTACTATACCATCTTCTTCTTCTTCGCTAGACCAGTCTGAGTCACCTACCTTTTTTCTTGAAAACTCTTCCGGGCAAAACTCCTTATTTGTGTGTGAGGTCTGTTGGATCAGCTTGGGAATATTGGGCACTTTCTGCCAAATGGTCACTGGGGCTTCCTATGATGTTATTATTTGGCAATGTAGGCATTTTATATGTATATGTTTGGTTGATATTTTATAATGATGTTTGTATTTCATTTTGATTTTGTAAACAGGGGTTCGATAAAGTATAGCCTCAATGTCCCCTGCGTGGGATGTCTTTATTGTAAAGTGACCGGCTGGTAGATTGCCTTCAATGTTACCACTAGGGTTGTTTCGGCAGATCTTTTATGCAGATTAGGGGTGAATCCTCTTTCAGCGAAGTTGTGGTCTTGATTTTGTGGTCTTGATTCGGCTCTTTGCAGTCCGCTTGACCCTGAAAGCAATGAATAACTATCTGTCAAAAATAACATCACATACCTGTTTCCAGATGCATAGCTGAAATAATATCCTCTTTCCGTTCCTCAGGCACCATAATCTTGCCAGACTTAATTAAGTTGAATAACTGGTTGCAATCCACCAAACTCTGAGATGCCAAAGGTTTTTATAATGTGATAGTTATGTCTTGGTTGTTTCTCTCCAGTTAAGTGCTTTTGAAGAATATCTTTGGCCCTTTGGTCATATTCAATGTTCCACTCACATATAGACATACTGCTACTACTTCTGGGTGATCGATCCATAACTGTAATGTGGTTCTGGCTTATCAGGATTATGTTGATAATTATAATTACTTTACTTTTGAAGCTTTATGCAATGACTAGTCTCGCTGTGACCAAAGAAGACAACGTTGTTACAATTACATGTTACAACTCAATGCAGAAAGAAAATAATGATTGAAAATTCCACAGAAGCAGTACATGAGTGAAAACTCATCAAGACTCAGAGTGCGAGTGAACACGCATCAAGATTTTCAACATAACATTTTCAAATTTTCGATTGCGTATTTCATGAAATTAGCAATTAATTTGCATTCAGACATTTGACTATAAAATTCTCGACAGCATGTTTCATGAAATGGGCAATAAATTTGGCTGTTTCATGAAATGAGCAATTTTGCTGCGCATTTCCTGAAATGAACAAAATCGTGCATATTTAATTAAATACTTTGTTTCAAGAATTATTCGTAAAATACGCATGTAATAATATTGTAGGGTAGTAGTACCATTGTATGCAAGTAAATGTCATTGACAATAGCAGCTAGCTGTCAGATAGGTATAGATTATGCCCTTATAGCCATACTTCTAAGAGTCCTTTACTTATTAACCTTAATTCCCTATGTACTGATGTCTTGAACCTTGCAAACACAGGACCTTGCTCTTGTTCATCTATGAATGACTCATTGAATCATTGCCTGTGAGAATGAGAGATGATAAAAGGCCAAAGTAAGGTATCTAGTTTTTGTTTTGCACTTGGACTTTAAAAAACAGTTTCAGCGTGCAGCAGAATGCTACTAGCTACAATGACACCAAGAACAAACATGGACTTTATTTCATGAAGAATATTTTAAATTTTGGGATCCAACATTTTTGGCCCATTTGAGTTTATGATTTATTCTGTGTGTCCATGTTTTTTTTGCTGCTGTATTGTATGTCCTATTTTGCATTTAAGTGTATTTGGAAACAAATTTTTTATATATTTTTTTAAAATATTTGTTTTACCAGTTGATGTTTATAAAGATGATGTAGATCATGGGAAACTTGTTTGGTTAGCACATGACAATGATGCACCCATTCTCCAGGACCGAAATTCTGAAATTAATTTTGAAGTCTGTGTTATACATGACCTGAACAACCTGTTATGCTCATTACTGAAACGTGTTATCTGGTGTTTTAAAATATGGTGGTGTTTAATTGACCTAGCTACAAAATAGAAAGTTTTTTTCTTTGTATTCTCTTATTATAGTGTAGAAGTTCTTAATGCAGCTGAGGGAGTGGACTAGGTTTAGTTTGCATTAGAACGGTGCCTAACTATGACTAATATGCTGCAATTTTAGTCACTTTTCATAGTTAACCGAATTGCCTTTTTGATGGAGGGTTGTTTGATTTTGTAGTTGAGGATTGATGGCTTGGCACCATAATATAACAAGTACTAACCCCCACACTTTCCCCCTTTGTATGTTCCTGGTTTCTGCCTGTATGGATTTCAGTTAGGACCTTATTTCATGACTTATTAGATAATAGTATAGTGTTGTTCTTCTTTAGAATTGGTTATGTGCAATGATTTATTTTTCATGCTTAGTTAGTGGCTGGTGTTGATGGTTTTGACAGTTTGTAATAGATGATGCCTTTTGAAATGAATGACAGTGGATCCAAATGGTCTCTGAACATTACAGTGTCACAAATGTTTCATTGAACGTTTGTCTGGTTTGTCGTTCCCCATGCATTGTTCTGAACATTGTGATCAGGCCAGCAAAATGTAATGGAACATTATTCCGTTTTCTCTTTTCCCAATGTCAGGTTATAAAATATGTCATTGAACTTGATCCTATTTCTCTTTCCCCAATTTGTTTCCTTATCTAGCTCGGAGGCATTTGAGATCTGCAAGGCGAGGTACATCCAGGCATTGATCTTGGCACCCAACTTTTTCTCGGTGAAGCTGATCCTTTTGCTGACCTTTGTGGCACACGTGCTGCTTGGGGGTGTGATGCGCGCAGAGCTGGTCTTTGTGACCATAGCCATGTACCAGTCCATCAGGGTCCCGCTCACTGTCTTCGTCCCTTTTGCTGTTCAAACCATCGCTGAGATCCGCATTTCCTTTTTTCGTTTGGAGGTATGTGGGTCAAGTTGGCCTTCACAATCTTGTTGGCCAGATGCATCGTGCCCTTTGCCACCTACTAACAAGTAACTTAGAAAACATGCTTGCTGCTTTTTGTCATTGTCAGTAATGAACGTTGTAGTTTGTTCGCTATTATTTGTGTTATTTCTACTGTTCTACATCTCAATCTTTTTTTCAATTATTATTATTATTATTACTGAGGTAATTTGGGATATTTTTTTTTTAAAATTTGCTTGGTACTATTATTGGATGTCAGTGTAACATATTATTTTTTTATTTGTAAGTTTTCATTATTATTCTGCACTGCACTTGGTTCTTTGTGCTTAATTTGATGTCCATTTGTAGCCAATTCTTCTGTTTCTGTTGATTTTGTCATTTATGGCTTTACAAGTTTTATTTGAAGCCAAACTTGTAGATGGAGGGAATAGATGTTAAGTAAGCTGAAAACTTGGAAGATGTAATAATGTAATTTTACAATATGGAGTATCTGCTTGCAGCTTCTTGTGTGTCCCTTTGCTGCTCCAAACCTTGTTCATTATGTTGCTTTCAATGGACTGTTACTTAAATTACTATCATTATTGACTTTCCATAAAAGCCGTGGTTATTATAGGGGCTTTTAAATCTGTCACCTTTCCAGTTTTACTGTTGTGTATGCTTTGGTCAGTGTAATATTATTGCAGATAACTGGTATAATGAGAGCTTAAATTCTTCCGTACTTTTTTTTTTTCTATCACCCTAGTGTATTTCATACAATTAATTTTATATTTATGATGTGTGTGTGTGTGTGTGTGTGTTTTGGTGGGGGGTAAGATAAGGGGATGCAAGTTGTTCTCTTCCTGAGTATTGGCTGCCAAAGTGTATTCCATTGACCTATAAGTTTGGATTGGAATGTGTTGGCAAAATTTCTGATGGTTGATGCCTGATGCTCGGATGAAATAATGAGTGTGCTCTTAGCACGAGACTAGGCTTGATACTAATATGAGTATAGTTCCAGTGTTTGCCGTTTGCTTGGATTTAGGCGTTGATTGTGTTGCATGTGCTGGAACGTCGTGAACGTTTGTAGACATTTCTTTTCAAATATAATGAATTTGTTATGTGCATATTTCTTGAGTATTATACACGTTTAAAAAAAAAAATTATTTTTGATTTTTGATCTGGGGTTGTGAATTAGGTGCCTAGTCAAAGCATAAATATATTAGTAAATATAAAAGTGCACATTATTATTATTATTATTATTATTAGTATTAGTATTTTGGTAGCAGTTTTTCTGTTTTGGATACAGTGAATTTCTTATTTACATATATTTTGTTGTCGCTTTATGCATGTATTTTGTACTTTTTGAGAAGGGAGGTATTATATTTTAGCGTGGAAGGAATGGTGCTGTGAAGTGAATCCCAATGTCTGACATTGTGTGAATGTAAATCCTGAATGTAAACAAATGAAAGTTTTGGGCCATTTTTGTGTCGTTACACAATCATTGTAGTTGCATTGATCACCAGTTTTGTGTTATTACACAATCATTGTAGTTGCATTGATCACAATTTTTGTGTTGGGGAAAAAAGTGTGCCCATTTTGTTATCATTTGTTCATAGGTTTGTTGTTGTGTTTCTTGGCATTATTGATAAAGATCAGTGTTGGCCATCATACTGACTGCTCATATTTGTTTAAATTGAAGTGTTTGTGTGTAGATACATGTGTAAAACTTTCTGGGATAACAATGTAGTTCATTGTGTGTTGGTCTTTGTAATGGGATTTGTTTTGGACAATTTGTTTATCTTAGGACTCTTCATATGTCAGGGATTTTCCTTTGCACGAATAATTATTTTCACGTTTCAAAAATTTTAATGCTGACGAATGATGCCAAATTGTCAACTATGACTGTACAAATGCAGTTTTAATTTTAAAAAAAATTATATTATATATTTTTTAAATATTTTTGTTTGGTTGTGTTTTGTTGTTGTATTTTTTGTTATGTTTGTTTTGTTGTATGGACCTTGTTTATATTTTATTTTATTTACTTTTTATTTTATTTTATTGTTTTGTTTTATGGACCTTGTTTTGATTTCCTGTCAGGAAGTACCTGCATGAATTGCCTTGTGTATAAATACATACATACATACATATTGATTGGTTAGTCGTAAAAATGGTTTACATCATTGTGATTCCCTTTGGCTTTTCAACTCCAGCTGAAACAGCTGTGTGTATATGAAGTTGACATTCACTGAATGTGTGCTTCTGGATCATCTGAAGAAGCTTGTTCAATTCATTTGTTGTGGAATGCTTGAAGTAATTTATTATTGGCAAGGTGTCTTGTAAACATTTGCCTCGAGACTTGTTACTTGCCAGTGATTGCAGGTCAGAAATAAAAGCCATTAACAAGCGCTGTGGGGCGGGAAGTCTGCTCTCCATTGTATAGGGCATGGAGTCGCTGGTTTACCTCTACAGGCTATGGTGATGGGTTTGCTTAGTTTTGACCTCTCCCTCCACCCATCCACCCTTTATATGTACGTTCTTGGCTTCACGGCTGCCAGTCAAAATATCGGCCAATCTATGGCTAAAGGGATTAGGTTTATTGGAGAACTGCAGCCTGCCTTTTCATAGGTTGGAGGTGAGAATGCACAGGGTTCCTTCCAGGCTCGCTCTCATCTATGTATTCAAATGCTCGATCGGTGAGGGGAATTTTGTTGATATGCCGAGATGATACCCCGTTTTCTTTGCTCACTATGCCTATCCCATCCTATCCTATCCCGTAACTTGAAGGTCGTTGGGGAACCACAAATGTTTGTTTAACCAGCGTACTCCATATTTTTCTGTCCTCAGCAACCCTCATGGCTTCGCTCAGTGTCAAGCCAGTCCATTCTCGAATGTTGTCCTCCCACCTCTTTTTCTGCTTCTGCCTCCTTGCACTGTGCCTGGCAGTATGTTCTTTGCAAGGCCTGATGCTCTGGTGACGTGGCTGCCCTGAATCCTGCTTGTTCTTCAGTTATGATTTGTTCAGCTCCCAAAATGAGCAATGGTGCAAATTTCCCTCTAATTGTGGCTTGGAATATTTCTGCAAACTCCGGGTCTTGCAGTTTGTCCAAGTCGAACTTCAGTCTGGTGCACTTTGCTGTGTTTTACTCTCTTCAAATGGAGCCGGAAGGACATCATCACGAGATCGTGGTCACTTCCGATGTCTGCTCCTGGAAAAGTGCTTGTCCTGCCAATGTTGATGGTTGATCTGAAGCGTGCCTTGACCATGATGTAGTTGATCTGGTTGTGATGCTCCCCGCTGGTACTGTGCCATTTCCATCGTCCGGATTTTTTGTGGAGACCAAGCGTGTTTGCCAGTATCAGATTGTTGTATCTTGGACCTAAAGCAATAATCATGTAATGTAATGTAATTGTTGTATCTGGCAAACTCCAAGTCTCAGACCCCTGTCATTCGTCTTATTGTTGCAGTGGGGTCCACATGTGTCTCTTCAGTTGTGGTGCGCATCTTGGCCAACTTTGGCATTCCAGTCGCCTTGCACTATGACTATATCCTTCTTCGGCACTTGGTCAAGGACAGCCTGTAGATGTTCTTAGAAATCCTCGACCACTGTTGTCATAGGCTGATGTTGGGGCATAGGCCTGGGTGATGGTGATGTGGAAAGGGGCTGCTCTCAGGCTGATGGTAATTAGTTTACTGGAGACTGGGCGGCAACCCATGACAGTGGCTAGAATGATCAAGAACCCAACGCTGTGTTCGTGCCTGTCGTCTCTCTCGCTGAAATAAAGCTTGTGGCCCTTGTTGGTCGTTGTTTCACCTAGGCTTTTCCAGTGCAATTCGCTGATATCTAAAATGTTCCATCGATAGTGGTCCAGCTCATGAGCCAGTTCTTCTGATTTTCCATCTGCTGTTAGGGTTGTGTAATTCCTGGTTCCTATGACGATGTTTTATCTCGTGAGGATCCTAAATTGTCTATCAGTAGCAAACTTATCATCTCGGTCCTGGTGGCCAACGGAAGGCACGGTCCTTGGTGACCCAGGCAATGACCAATCCGGTATGCCATACCGTATGGAGTGAGTGGTTCTTTTTATCATACAGTGTGTCTTATGCAAGAAAGACCTGGCAGGGCCCAATCCTCTCCAGGCTGTTGGCCACAGCCGAAATCCACCAGTACAGTGTGGCTCGCCTTGGCCCCAAGCACGTGGTTGTTGAAACTGTAGTAACATGAGGTTCCTCCGTCCTGGCTGTTGACTTCTGTGTAAAGGACTTTCGCCCAGTGATGTTGTGCTGACATCACCCCTGTTAGTTGCTTCTTAGGACACGCCGGGAATTGTTATGCAGAGATACACTATTGTGTGTTGTTGGTTGTTTAATTAACATCTATACACTATTGTACTATGATGTACTGTCACATACGTTTGTGCTTGTGCAATATTCATTTCCACTATGGTCTTTTTCTTTGGCTGAGTATTGTTCTAGTTGAATAAGAGCGTTGTACATGACTTTACCAGGCAGTGCTGAACAGGCATTGTTGTTCTTGATATAAATGTTTTTGTTGGGGTTTGGGAGACAGAATGTATCACTACCCACAATACATACAGCAGTATGTCCGATCCAACAGTGTTATTTCCCACTGGCAAAATGTTGTGGGCCTAAAGGGTCAGGGTCTCCAGGATGTTTGGGTGAGTTGACTTGGGACATTGGATTGTAGTCCCATGAAAACATAATGTAATGAATATCATTGCTCCAGCCAAGCTTTGATTGTATGTGTATGTTCTGTGTTCAACAAACAACTGTGTCAAGTATATATGAAGGGTTGCATGACAAAACGCGCTATACGCCAAAAGTAACAAAATCGAGTTATATCCCTTGACACACTCAGCTCCTATAGCTGCAACTGCCTGTAAAAATATTTCTTCACAAAACGCGCTATAACCGTTACTAACGGCCAGCGAAACGTGACAGTTCTTTACAAAACGCGCTATGAGCCACGGCCTCTTTTTGACAAAACGCTTTATATCCGTTCAGCCAATCAGATCGCCCGAAAGTGTTATATCCGGCCACACCTCCAGTCTTGTTGATAAGTGTAAACAAAGCGATTTATTTAGCACATTTGATTTATAATCTTAATAAAACGGAGCCATCCATCAAAATTTATGATGGATAACTTTGATGACAGTTTGGAAGAAGTTAATTTGACAATTGGAGGGAGGAGAAAACGGAAGGATAAGACTACACACAAAAAAGAAATAGTGAAGCGAGCACGTCATTCCAGTGGTGGCAAAATCCCAGCCATTGCCTACTCACACAATGACAATGCAGAGTGCAAAGGCTGCTTGGCAGCAAACCTGACACCCACAGACCTTGCTCTAAATCAAGAGAAGTTTTATGATTCCTTAAACAAGGCGAGATAAGCTTTTTGTTTGTTGAACATCATTATTACGGGTTGTTCACAAATTGTGTAACACCTAGGCTAGGAAAGAGGGCGGGGAGGCGACCAATACGATGTGACAAAGATGGGGAGGGGAGTAGGACATGCACTACATAAAGTGTGACCGAGTTTATTTTAACTGCAGATAATGTTTCTGTTAACACAAAAGTGCGGTTAACTATTAAAGTCATATCAGGACCACTCGCATTCTTATTCATATTGATTGCTCAAGTCTTGTTAATAATAATATTATCATCCCTATCATTAATATCAATAGCCTATTATTATATTTAGTAAATTAATATCAGTGGTGAAAATAATTGATTAATAGTCAGGTGTATTACCTTTAGTTATTATGGTTAGCATTGTGTTATTATTGTCTATAAACTTATAATCTTTGCACTTTACATAATTATTCCAATCCTATCCTATCCTGTCCCGTAACCCGAAGGTCGTAGGGGCACCACAGATGATCGTTTAACCAGCATACTCCATCTTTCTCTGCCCTCAGCAGCCCTGATCGCTTCGCTCAGTGTCAAACCAGTCCATTCTCGAATGTTGTCCTCCCACCTCTTTTTCGGTCTCACTCTTCTTCTACCTCCTTGCACTGTGCCTTGCAGAATAGTCTTTGCAAGGCCTGATGATCTGGTGACGTGGCCATACCATCGGAGTTTCCGTTTCTTCACCTCTGTGAGCAGGCCATCGTGTTGTCCAATGGCTTGTGTGATGGTCTGTCGGACTTCGTCGTTGGTGATGTGTTGGGTATAGGAAATGCCCAGAAGTCTTCTGTAGCACCTCATCTCCATGCTTTGTATTCTTCGTTGGAGATCTGCTGTGAATCCAGTGAATTTTAAATAGTATTGAGACAACTTTAAATAGTTTTTTTGCTAGGTAACGGATATAGTGCGTTTTGTGAAATAGCCTTTCGCTGGATATAATGCGTTTTGTCAAAACAGTCAATATAAAAAATGGTCCAGTAAATATGATATCAAACATTGATTTGGTGATTTGTGTTTTTAAGAAAGCTTTAATGTTCTCATTTTTTTTAGTATAAGTACAAATAAGGAATATCTGCTACAAGGGCTGCCTTTAAAAACTGCCAAATATCTCAACTTGACAAATTTGGATATAGTGCGTTTTGTCATGCAACCCTTCATATGCTTTTGCTGCAGTGCTATTTATAGAATCAAAGCTTAGTGCTATAAATAGGCACATAAAAGAGGTTTGTTTTTGCTTAATCTTATTATTTTTCTTATGGGGCAACTCTCACTATGAACTTCAAAAGGATCTGGGACACTGAAATGTGTGATCTTGAGGCCATTTGATGGAAAACAAATGCATATTGTTGGCTTTGGGAATATGGTACCAACTGTACAGCCAGACATTGACGTTTGATGCTGGAATTGAAGTGTTCGTTTTTTTCACTTTGGCATGAATAATTGATTTTGAAGTTCCTAGAAAGCAGTTATGGTTGGTTTTTTTTTCTTCTAGGGACTCCTGCTTCCTCTCACTTACACTTCTCTTCTCCCCACATGCACACGCACACACATACATTTTCATAATTTTCCAGTCATTTTAGTTATCATAGTTGGTCCTGCTTTTGGACATTGAAGTTGGAAGGTTGAGGTTGGAAGATACCTAATAGTACGATGTTGGACTTTTAGTACTGTTATGTTGTTTTGTGGTTTTTTTTGCTGGTGTTGCATTGAGCAATTTGACTTTTTGTTTTATAAATCTGTTCCAACAGTATCAATCTCGAATACTGTCATCCATGAACTCTAATCCTGCCAGTTCATATGTAACAGAAATACCTGGTTCATTAGGTTTTATAGTATGTTACTGCAAGTTAAAAAAATTAAAAGGCTGTGTTTTTGTTTTTCTATGGTATGGCACATGAATGAGAGGTATGATGATGAACTGGGTCCTGTGGTCTGGATGTTTCTCTGAGCAAATTCTTTGTGTAGTGTCACTTGGTGGAATAAATTCTATACTCTGGTTTCTTTTCAGCGAAGAAATACAGTACATGCATCAGACAAGTGTGGTCCAAAGCCTGCACTTTAACATAACTCAGTCAGGGTCTAAGTTCATGTACGCGGCGATACTGTTTGCTGCAGTGCAATCTGACGTACAGTTGAGGGCGAAGGCAATTTATGTTGGTATGCTCTGCTTTATGAACCTTCGGCGCACCATTTTTGCCTTTGCCATGAACTCTGTACGCATCCTGGGTCAGATGAGGGTAGATGCCGAGCGTTTGGAGGTGTGTGTTGATAGGTAATTGTTACTACTTTCAGTTAATTCCATCAGTTTCTTCAGATGACTTGTTTGCTTTTTCAGTGTTCTATATCCATTGATGCCTTCAGTTCTTTTTTTTTGAGTTAATTTGTTCAGTTGATCGTTCATTTGAACACTTTCTTCCGTTTTGAAACCTGTTTCTATATCATTATGTTCTTGATTTTGTGAACTCTTTAAGGACAGCATCCATTGGCAGAAGTTTTAGTGTCTACAGCTCACATTTTGGGCAGTGTTTTATAACAAATACTGAAATAGCATTTGAGAGACATTATTTAGTTTGATGGCAAATGTTTGGGAATGATGGCTTGAGCTAGGATAAAAACGGTCCCTGTAACAGATTGTGATGATGTAAACAGAGTGGATCAAACCCAGCAATCAGGGAATCCTTGGCATCAATCAGGGAACTTTCCTCAATCTTGGTGCTGGTGCCCCATGCCAAAGTTGGCACCTCGGGCGGCTTGAGTTAGATCCTGTATCGGCCAGCGCCTTGAGTCACCAAGAACGGTGAAATATGTGTGCTATACAAATACCCAATAATAATAAATAATAATAAAAACTAAAGTCATCTGCATCATAGGCATACACTGCCATCATAGAGCTAAGGCTTCAGGTTTAGTTGCCTCATGTTCTGTTTCACCTTCTTTTGATTTATATTTTTAAAATATTTTTATCAAATCAAACCATTTTGCTGCTAACCCATTCATTTTGCTGCTAACCCATTCATTTTGCTGCTAACCCATTCATTTTGCTATTAACCAGTTTCATTTACTTAAGTTGCTGTTGCTGCTTTTGGTCTCCTTGCTAGGCTGTCACATGCATTTGGAAAATAATAGCGTATATGTCTGCTTTGAAGGTTGCAGTTGGGGTCCATTCTTTATTTTTTTTAATATAAAAAAGTGCTGGATAATGTCTAGAAATACTTTAAAATATTCGGGAATCAGAACGAGCCAAATGTTGGTCTGTCCATCAGTGAGCCTTTTGCACGCTTATTGTTTTTGGCTTGGTTTCTTTGATTCAGACTTTTATTTTTCTATATAATGTAATAAAGCTACCGCCCCAATGACAATTGCAAATCATTCGAGTATTCATTTGTGATTAGAATTTGAAAACAGTTTCCATGGCAGTAGCAGTATATATAGTACAAGGTTTGTTTTCAAAGTCAATGGGGTTGGGTGTCAGAGGATTTGGCCTGGATTTTTGACTCTCATGCATGGCAATGTGAATCTATGTATTCACACACTCCTTCCCCTCCCCCCCCCACTGTAGATTGTTCTAACCTATAAAGGGTACAGTGAAAGCCCCAGTTGAAAACCTGTCTTGCCTTTGTAGGCATGACAAATTAACTGCGGCAACAGTTCCCCCCGTTGGAGTGCCGGGGGTTTCAGTATAAATAGTATCCCCACTTTCTGGAAATTTAGTGCTTTAAATTCCCACTGTCGCTGTCTTCCTCATTTGCTCTTTCCCATTCCCGATCTGTCCTACCACTCTGCTATACTATCTTCTTCTTCGCTAGATCAATGACCTACCTTTTTTCTTGAAAACTCTTCCTGGACAAGACTCCTTGTTTGTGTATGAGGTCTGTTGGATCAGCTTGGGAATGTTGGACGCTTTCTGCCGGGTGGTCACTAGGGCTTCCTATGAATGTACTATTTTGCACTATAGGCATTTTATATGTATGTTTTTTGTTGATGATTTATAATGATGTTTGTATTCTATTTTGTTTTTGTAATCGGGGAGTTCGCGTAGTTGAGGTCAACCCTCAGGCGTCCCTCGCGTGGGATGTCTTTATTGTAAAGTGACTGGCCGGTGGAGGGCATTCAATTTTCCCACTGGGGTTGTTTCAACAGATCTTTTATGCGGATCGGGGGTTGTCCGGTCCTGATTTGGCTCGGAAGAGTCCGCTGGACCTAAAGCAATAATAAATCAATCAATCCCCTCCCCCCATATTTCCCTCTTAGAAAACAACAAAAAAACATTCAAGATTTTTATAAATCCATGCAAGATGAGTCCTATGTAGTCCAAAAATGACATTTAAACAAAAACTTTTTTGGGGGTCTGTGCGCCGTCTGCAGTCTATCCAGCTCTGCAAAACTTGCATGTGGATTATTTTAAGACCTAGTACAACTATCACAACCAAACTTGATAAGATGGTGTATATCTGTGGGACCTCATAAATGATCAGTGAATGAATGACTTCATTTCAAGGTCAAGGTCACAGGGTCAACAAATGTTAGTCAAAAAATGACAATGTTCCACAAAATTTGACTTTTTCCCAAAGTTATTATTATTAAACAAGATTCTTTGATGCATGATAGATATCAATGAGACACACATTGCAAATTTGGTCAACCTTACTCCAAGGTTAAGGTCACTGGAGCTGTCCAAAGTCAGTTGGTATTGGAACCTTGACCCTAAATTATGAGAGAGAATAAGTCCAAACTTGTTTCATTTACTGAGAAAAGTTTTGGAAAAAGCCATGTTTGCTGGTTCTTTTTTTGTTTGGTTGTCTTTTTCTTTATGCATGAAAATTACAGCAAAAATTTACTTGTGTTTATTTTCTCCCACAGGGCGGAGATGAGTTTTATTAGGACAATCATCTTGACCAAGATTGCATTTGAAGTTCTTTGGGATCTCTATGCACTGCCTTATTTAATTCCCATCGTGTTTGTGTTTACATATACTGGTAAACCTTTGCTTCCACCAGCTCTTTACACAGCCATGATCTGCTTTAAAATAGTCAATGGCAGTATTATTGGCTTTCTGCTAAAAGGAATCGCTTATGCAGCCGAGGCATCTCCAGGGTTAAATAGACTGGAGGTGAGAGTTGGCAAGGCAATTCTAAATGAATGCACCCTTTTTATTCTACATGCCTAATTTTTATATAAGTGGATTCATATATTTTGAAGTTTGTTACATGCACGCATTATTATAGAAGATCACCCTAGAAATTGTTGCTTTCCACTGCCTGCCTTCAGCATGACTGCATTACACACTCTTTGTTCCCGTGCAGAAGTTTGTAGCTGGGTCCTTGATGCTGCCCCTCTCGTCAATATGCTTGACCTTATATGGTCTTCTAAATTGGGAAATAGCTTGTACAAGCAATACTAAGACTGTAAACCTGTAATTACAATTAAATCATCTTATGTTACTTAATTAGCTCGGCAATTTGTATATTCATCTGTGTATTGTGTATGTGGGTGTGTATTGTTTTGTCCAAGCTTATGCCTTTCATATTGCTTGCATTGAGCCCTTGGGAGAGGAGAGGCACAGATGCGGGTTTATTTAGATATCGTTCTTGCCTAAAGTTCTGTTTTAAATGCTTTGGATTGTGTTTGGACTGCTGTACATCATTCCCATTGTTTTTGTGTTCACAGCAAACATTTGTTTCCACCAGCCCTTTATACAATAGTCGAAGGAAATGTAGTATTGTAGCCTTCATGATAAGAGGGGCAAGAAGCGAGCTTACGTGGGTAAGACACTATTAGAATCACCAAGTGGTTTCTCTGGGTACTCTGGTTTTCTCCCTTCCTTCAATAATGGTATTGGATGCAGTTGATCTAATTTTTCAAAAATAAAATTTAAGTTTCCTTTTCGTCTTCTAATAGCGATCTCATTTTTACATCACATGTTTGAGTGATAGATGTGTGTGTGTTGTGTGTGTGACAGTGGGTGAACATGTGAGCATGTTTGTTGGTACAGAATGCCACGTTTGGTGCCTGAGTGGTAATTTGGGGAAAAGTGCCTATACAGCATCCAGTATTGTTATAAAAGGGATTGCAAAGGCAGTGGATTCATTTCCAGTTTTTAGGAGACTGGAGGTAATTTATTGAGATCCTTGGCAAACATCAGCCAACGAAGAAGCCGTGGATCACACCTGAACTTTTGGACCTGTGTGATAAATAAAGAGAGATGAAAAAGAAAAAGAACACCTCACAGGGAGCTGATGCCTACCGAAAAATCAACAATGGTATCCAAAAAGGCATGCTCTCTGCAAAGGAGAACTGGATAGAAGATAATGCCAGGAAATAGAAAACAGCCTGAACAAGAACAACAGCAAGAAGGCCTACCAGACTGTAAAGCGGCTGGCAAGTGTTAAACAGCCCAAAATTTCCACGATCCAAAGCAAGTCTGGCATATGCCTTACAGAAGAACAAGAAGTCTTGGATAGATGCACAGAGTACTGTGCTGACCTTTACAACCACATGCCAAAAGGAGACCATCAGTTCTATCATGTCCAGAGAAGACGAAGAAATACTTCCAATTCTCCGAGAAGTTAAGGCAGCAGTGCAGTCGCTGAAGAAGGGGAAGTCAGAGAGAGTGGACAACATCCCCGCGGAACTGCTTCAAGCAGGAGGAGAAGCGATAATTGACGCACTCACCATTATCTGTAACAAGATCTGGCAGAGTGGTGAGTGGCCTACACCATGGACCCAGTTGCTTGTCAAAAAAAAAACACTAGTTAGCGCATGCATTCTGTCTAGATTGGATTATTGTAATTCACTCCTTGTAGGTTGCACACAGAAAGTCCTTAGACCTCTTCAGCAAGTCCAAAACTCTGCAGATAAACTCATCTTCAAAGCACGGAAATCACAGCATTGCACGCCTCTCTTTCAAGAGCTACACTGGCTCCCAATTGAACAACGAATTAAATATAAAACCTCATGTCTCTGCTACCACATCATCTCTGGAACTGCTCCTAGCTATCTTTCTGAACTTTTGACTGTCTATGTTCCTTCTCGGTCTCTCCGCTCCTCTGCAGATGAAAGGATGTTCCGTGTACCAGAATACCACAGGGTGAGACACGGTGGTAGAGCTTTCAGTTTCTTCTCCGTTGGAACTCGCTACCTCGGTCCGTCCGTCACAGTCCTTCACTAGCGTCTTTTAAAACGAACTTGAAGACGCATCTTTTTAGAGAGGCCTTTTCTTAGGCGCCATGAGTGAGTGTTGCTAGTTATTTTTGGTGTTGAGATGTATATGTGGTTGCGTGTTATTGGCCAATGTACGCATGTTGTGTTTACATTTGTTTGTGTAAAGCGCTTTGTGATTTTGGAAAGCGCTGTATAAATTGCCTGTTATTATTATTATTATTTATATTGTCATCACTCTCCCCCAAAAAGGTACCCTTCAGGAGTGTGAAAATTACCGCACCATCAGCCTCATCAGCCATCCCAGCAAGATCCTCCTGAAAATAATACTCAACAGGTTGACACCCCAAGCTGAACACATCATAGCTGAAGAACAAGCAGGATTCAGGAGGCGTTTGATCGAGTCTGGCATGAAGCTCTGTGGGCAACCATGAGAGTGAGTGTACAACATCAGCCCTAAAATTATTGAAGTCATCAAAAGCCTGTATGACAAGGCTACCAGTGCAGTCCTCCACAATAGCGCCATCAGGAACTGTTCAGAACAACAATCGGCGTGCATCAAGGATGCCTACTCTCTCCAACATTCTTCAACATCTTCCTAGAGCTCATCATGTCAGATGCCCTTGCAGATCACGAAGGCACAGTCAGCATAGGGGGAAGAGCAATCTCCAACCTTCGTTTTGCGGATGACATTGATGGATTGGCTGGAGAAGAACAAGAACTTGAAAGCTGATACAGAGGCTTGACACCACCTCCAGAGCTTATGGAATGGAAATAAGTGCAGAGAAATTTCTGGAAATGTAGTGTGTTAAATTCCCATTATCGCTGTCTTTCTCATTTGTTCTTTCACATTTTTACTCTGTTCTATCAAATTTCTTTTATCAGGTATATATGTATATAAGCGAGCGTTGTGGCCAAGTGGGCTAACGCGGGACTAACTTGCCTTGTCCACAGGCCAGAAACCAATGGCGCCTGACAGGTGTGGGTTCGATCCATCATCGGGGCGTTATGTTTCTCCGAATATTATTTACTTTCGACTCGGGCAACGTCTCGGGGGTTTTCTCCGGGTACTCCGGTTTGCTCCCCCAGCAAAATTTCAAAAATCACAACTAATGTTAGGTAGGTTGGGTTTGGGCGCGCCACAGGCTGCGACTACACTTTCCCCAGGGGAGGCGGCCCAGAATTTCCCTATAAAAAAGGGACAATAAGGTAAATAAAATAAAAAAATAAAATAAAATAAATCTTCTTCCCTAGACCAGTCACCTACCTTTTATCTTGAAAACTGTCAAAACTCCTCATCTGTGAGGTCTGTTTTATCAGCTTGGGATTATTGGACGTTTTCTGCCAAATGGACACTAGAGCTTCCTGTGGTATTATTATTTAGAAATGTAGGCAATTTAAATGTATGTGTTTTGTTGATATTTTATAATTTTGTTTGTATTCTATTTTGTTTTTGTAAACGGGAGTTCAATAAATTAGAGTTTAGCCTCAGCATCCCCTGCGTGGGATGTCTTTATTGTAAAGTGACAGGCTAGTGGAGTGCCTTCAGTGTTGTATGGTTGTTTCAGCAGATCTTTTATACGCATCAAGAGTGAGTAATTCTTCTTGTCCTGATTTTGTGGTCCTGATTCGGCTCTTTGCAGTCCACTGGACCCTGTTAGCAATGAATAACTAACAGATTGAGTAGTTTTTTCATTATGGATCAGATGTTACCCTTGGTTTGCCATTTACCCCTCTCTTTGAGGAACACCCTGTACTGCCGTTATATTTAGGAACATGCCATTCCCCTCTGATTTTGGAGAACACGCTGGCTGTTAACGCCTACAGCTAATCTGCACCTTTGCCTTTTATTGTTGATGTTGGATCTTGGTTTTGACAGTTTTAAGTAAATACGCCACACCCAGTCTGTTCCAACTTTGAAGGCCAAACTTAAGACACAGTTGTTCCAACTTGTAGCTGGGTCTGTTGATGAAGATGAGTGGAAAAGACACAGTTGTTCCAACTTGTAGCTGGGTCTGTGGATGAAGATGAGTGGACAAGGGATTGGTGTTGGAACATGTTCACTGGATCCCACCCCCACCCCCACCCCCTCCTCTTTCCCTCCAATGGAAATGGCAGTTTGTGTGTGTTGTTTCTTTTTAATCAACTTTTGTCTTTTAGCCATTGGTCTGAGCCAATGCATGTCAAAATCACTGTCAGCAAACATTTAGTCTCATTTTGTGCTATACAATAATAATAATAATAATAATAATAATAATAATTATTATTATTATTATTATTATTATTACTTTCTGAAGGAAAATAATCGCGATTTTCTTGACGTGATATTTTACTCACTTCTAACAGAGGGGGGAGGTAGGCTTTTCCTGCTGTTATTTCCAATTTGCACTAGCTGGCTTTCAGATGATGATTTTGAAACTGCATGCCACAATTATTATGCATTATTAGGTTTTTCACACTTACAAGGAAGGAGTCAGTAACTAATTAAGGTTATATAACTTGCTAAAAATAAAACAACTTAACCAGGTGCAGCTTATGTCCTGCAAGCAAGTGTTATTTTGAAACCTATTTACTGCTTACTGTATTTTCCAGTTGGCTTTTAATCAGGATAAACACTAGTTCAACATCCTTTATTCTTGCACTTTAGAGACCTTTCCTTTAATTATTTATGCAACATGATGGACTTGGCACACTTTTGTCTGTCACATGGTTAATAAGAGATAATAATTCTAAAAGCTGCTTAAGCCTACACATGCTGCTTACATGCGCTATCAGATGCTGGTGGTGTACACAAAGGTATGAGGTGTATGATGTGATGACAATGGTCTTTAACTGATCATTATAAATTATAATCTGAGGTTGCCTATTCAAGTAGTACAACTGGTCAATCATAAAACTGCCTAGCCTACATTCAAACCAGTGAATGTTTAAGCTTTATGATTAACACTATAGGAGACCCATCATCTTTTTCAGACAGGTTGTTCCAGCTGTTGACAACCCTCCTGTAGAAAGCTATTGCCTGCACCACCCACGCACCATCTTTACTAAATGTGCTCACAAGTGTCAATTTAAGTCAATGTCTGAGCCAACGATGCATTGTCATCACAACCACCCAAGCTGCTATTTCTGTCACAGGTGGGAAGCAAGGCACATCTTGAAGATCCAACACATAAGGACCTTCCGAATGGTGCTGAACAGTTTTCGAGCCAACTTGTTTCTGTTTCCAATTCTTTGGCTGTTCATCCTGTTAGGCTCAGGGTCTATGGTGATCAGGGCATCCTTTCTCTTCCCCGCCATGATGGGGTTCAACATTGTCCGTGAAGCTATAATGAATCGAATGTTCATGATGGGGCTTTTGTACGCCGAGTTTAAGGTGTCACTGAGTAGGATGGAGGTATAATGATCCACACATGTTTTATATTCTCACACTTTCTTAAGTCTTTTATACAAAAATTCAAGTTATAGTTTGTAGTTTTTTTTTAAAGTGTAACTCGTGGGGATTTATAATAATTTTGACTCAAGTGGGCTAACATGTTTTGCTCTTTAATAGATTTTTGTACATAAGAGCTTAGCTTAGTCTTAGCTTACTAAGCTTTGATTCTAGTTGGGACTAACGTAAACTTAAATTGAAAAAAAGAAGTAATTGTTTGGAGGTTTCTAGTATAATTCATTATTTGTACATATAATCAATTTTCTAGTTTTTACGAGTTCTTCAGTCTTTACTTTCATTGGACTTGCAGAGAAGATTAGATCAGTGCATACTAGTTAATGTTCTAGTTCATCTAGTACCAAGTCTTGACTCTTACTGAGACTAGCATGTTTAGGCTCTTTTACTAATCTCTGTACTATCACCGGTATGTTCAAAGATAGGAACACAGTCTTCATTGACTCCTAGTGGGATTTAATTTAGTATAGTGGTTGATTAATAGCCAGGACTCCTTTAAATCTCAAGTTTTAGTTATGAAGGTATTTTGTTGAAGCATTTCAGTTTTATTTAAATATTGTTGGTTCCTGGCCTTCACTTAAATCTAACAGGGGTCTTTAGTTCACAATGTGCTTGGTGAAATGATTATTTTCTTAATGAAATAAAGTATAGCATGAAGACAAGCTGGTAATGCTTATTCAGTATACATTTGTGGATACGTTGTCTGAATTGCATGGAATGTGTATACAAGATGATGGCTGGAGGTGATTGTATAAACAGCTACTCCCAGTTACCTTTATTCCTTAATCCTTGATCTTAACAAAATTACCCTTGCATACCCTTGGACATCTGTGACTTTCATACTAATGCCAATATGAAATTATTTTGCTCATTATAGTGAACATATCTACGTGTTAAGTGGTAATCAAGTCATAAATATTTCAGTGGTAAGTGAAGAGAAAGTGGAAGAGGCTTAGGGACCTAGGGCCACCCTTATGAAACCCTGCTCCTTTCTGGCTGCTTCATTTTCATTTTCACAGGGCCAGGCTTGTGAAGATGGTTACCCACTCACCCTCCCTGCTTTACCTTCCCTGGCTTTTAAGAAGCTTAGGTCCCCCCGCCCCCCCCCCCCCCACACACACACACCTGCCCACCCCTATCCACTGCTGAACAAAGCCATACTCAGCTTTTTATAGTTTTATGGTAATTCTGCATTAAAATGGATGGATAGAGAGGGACCTCTCTTTTCACATGGCCAGTTTTTTTAAACACTGCCCATCGTCCTCAACAGTATCTAGAGATCTTTATGCGCCCATTCACAGTATGAATCTGAGCTATACTCAGATTATAACATGTTTTATTGTGAACCCGAAAATAAATGGATGGATCAATAGAGATGGAGGGAGAAAGAGATTAAATTAGATGAGGGGTTTGAATGGACTATATACATCAGACATAGTTATGGTCTTTAAGTTTACAATATTTTATTAGCTGGAATTGGATTCTCCCTATATCAAGAAATTGTGGGAGAAGTTGTTGTTTAAGAACAAAAAAACCTTTTAAAGATCAGTTTGAGGTGACTATTCTATATTACATCATGAGTGCATTTTTCATTTACACCCTTGCTTGAATGGACGCTGTTGCTGCAAACTTACAGTCATGCTGTTGCTGCAAACTTACACTACAGTCATGCTGTTGCTGCAAACTTACAGTCATGCTGTTGCTGCAAACTTACAATGCTGTTGCTGCAAGTTTACATGACAGTCATGCTGTTGCTGCAAATTTACCGTCATGCTCACACTGCGTAGTGGCGAGAGGTGAACGTAAGCTGTAGCCAATCTCGGCTACGCTGTGTGAGTCCTGCCAGCGGTGGCTTTGCCTTTGTGTTTGAACATGGCTTTGTGTTTTTGCTGCAGTTTGGTTTGTGCTTCAGCCAAAGCATCATTGCGAGCAGCTTTCATTTTTCATCATTTCCTCTGCCGATGATTGTGCATCTCTCTTACTTTACACACTGCTTGTGTTTGAGATCACCCCACAATCAGAAGAGAACGAAACTAAAATTGTAACATATGGGTGGGGAGAAAGTGAAAAGGGTTGTTACAGAAAGCCACTTCCTGCGAGAAAGATCGGCTGTCACAATCTGGATGCAAACCCGGCTGTCCTACAGGCCGAACCAGCATATTCTACCAAAGAAAATAAAGGTGTACAGTCTTAGCTTCAGCAGTTCATTCATCCTTCCATCCATCCATCCATCCATCCATCTAGTTGTTGTCCTACATCTTTTCTCCTGTGGAGATTTCAGTTTATTCACTAGCCTGTACTGATTTCTTCTGATGTGCAGGGATGAGTTGGACTGCGTTCGTCAGAATGCCCATTTGAGTTCCATTCGATTCGCCCTGCATTTCCTAGAAGCTAACAGTTTGATGCTTCCGTTATTATACGTCACCGCTTTCCAGGATATTCCTCTGCGAGCCAGAACTCTGTTTTTCTCTATATTGGGCTTTAGAATGGTGAAGAATTATGCTGTGTGGATCTTGTCGCTCAACTTTACAATCGGAGCAGAAACGTTAGTCTCGATCTCACGGTTGCAGGTACTGCTAGTGGCAAATTAACTACTGGTATTATTTAAAGTTGATTTTTGGCTACTTTGGTTTTTGTTCTTGGGAGAGGGGGAGTAGAGAGGGGACTGATATTTATTAAGATTTGCGACAGGTACCATTGTTACTACTGCTGTTACTTTCAGTTTCCTAATGTTCTTGTCTCATATGATAGGTACCTATTTACAGTAGGTCGCCACGGGTACTTTTGTTACTACTATTTGCATTTTCACTTCAGATATGGGATTCTTGGATATTGTATTGACTGATCCAAGAAATATATATTTTGCACTCCATGGGTCTCACAAATTGCAAACGTATATATGTATGTGCACATATGACAGTGATCACACATTTTAGAAGCAGTTTTCGACACAACTTTCACTTATTACTGAGCATAGGACATTTTATAATTATTTTATACATTAAGGATATAGGACTAAGTACCATCCATTCTAGGTTCTCCCTAGGAAATCCTGCATCTTTGGCACTTTATTATTAGAGTTGCCCATTTTTCTCTGGTCAATAGTGTGTACATTTTGCTGTGTTGCAAACACATCTTAGTGTCAATGCAAGGGACAGAAAGCACTCTATATTGTTACATGAATCAATGATGGATTCAGCCCCAGTGCTGGAGTCTTGTGTCAATCCAATTTGTTATCCATGCAGCACGTTTAACCAACAAAAAGGCAAGAGTCGTTGTATAATAAAGTTTTCCCGCTTTATTCAACAAACATCAACAACTGCCTCCAAATTGCTTTCTAAAAAAGCATTCTTGCAAGCACACAGTGCATTACTTACATAGCCTCTCATCAATGTAGAATAGTTCAGAACATTCCAGAATGACGAAATCGAAATAAAACTTGTCACTGGAACTACGCACTGTCCTAAGAACATTCCACAGTTTACAAGATTCGACAGCTGTTGCAAGATCGATCTCGACCATTTTTACAGCTATTGCCAGATGGCTCTCGAACATTTAATCAATAATAAACAAATAATTCCAGAAAGTTCTCGGCGCTGCTACAATAATAGTGACTGACGAAAACTGTCAACATTATACAAAGCTTTTTCTAGCAACAGCGCAGAATCAATTCAAAGTAAATATAAGCTATCATTGTATGCTTTACAAAACAAAGTGTTTGTAACTATTGAACAGATCTCAATCATAATATACAAATACTCGTATTCAGTAAACTTTGTAACACAATCTGAAAAAAAAAATCATAATGAGACCTCTTTAAAAATTGACATTCTTTATCTATCAGTATCAGCATGGTTAAGAGTTGGATTTCACAGGAAAAGTTGCCATTCTGATTATCTCTAGGATTTAATACCAAATGCCAGATTTTCTTAGGAATTGCTGTATGTTCCCTTCAGAAATATTCTATTTTGATAGTAATTCCAGTTTTTAGTGAATGCTGCTTTGCTTCTTGTTACATATTTTCAAGTTTCATTTTTTTATATTTACTTTTATTTTTCTGTCATGTGTATTTGCATTGGTATATTAATCTGTTGTTTTGAAAATGCTGCTTGAATGGCATCCTTTCTGCAGGATTGGCTGTTTGCTTGTGATGCTTGTTTTAATGGATGTCTGGAATGATTGCTTAAACACGCAAACTTTTTTAGATATCTTTATTGGGTATTGTTTGTTTATCTTTCATCCACTCTCTCCTCCTTATTTTCTGTTTACTGAATAGTGAATAGGGTTTTTTCCTCCCCCTCCTCCAACACCCCTTCTCTCTCTCTCTCTCTCTCTCTCTCTCTCTCTCTCTCTCTCTCTCTCTCTCTCTCTCTCTCTCTCTCTCTCTCTCTCTCTCTCACGCTTTGAATTGTGTGTTCATATTTTCGGTTATTATTATGCTTGCAGAGAAAGATGTATTGTGTTTGAAAGTCAGTTGTTAGTAGTCGTTAGCAATCTCAGGTACTGTTAGTATATGCATACAATTATGACAGGGTTGTCTGTGTTTTAGATCAAGTGTGTTAGCTAAAGTTTGCTTTTTGTTGCATTATTGGTTGCTGCTGTGTTGTTACATTGTCTGACATTGTGTATACACTCTTAGCTGTCATGTTTAGCAATTTTGCACATTTTCCCCAACCTCCATCCAATCCATCTCAAATCTTTACACCATGATGTAGTTGCTGTTAATGTTATCACTTTTTAAAAGTAGTTTTGTGGTTTTCCTTTTATTCCACCCATCTCAGTGTGATTATCATCCCCTTTTTGTCATGTTATCATTCTTACTGATTGATATTTATTTCTTCCTTTATTCCAGATTCAAGCAAACAAAATGTTTCTATAACATTGATTATTTCAGGAGATGGAGTGTTGCAATGTCCAGATATGGTTGGATTGTGATATCTGGGGGCTGGTGCACCACGCTGCACGTTGGTGCTGGTTGTACATTGACTGAAAAATGTGACATCACAGTGTTACTTTTGTGGGTGGCCATGTTGGGTTCATAGACCTTTTGGATCATTGCAGGAGACAAGACAATCCTTGCTTTTGTGATGTGTTATTTCGTTTGGTTGTGCCCGTATTTTGTTGACTTGCCTTATGTACCGTGCTGTATATATTTGCAGGAGACACATTTGTCTTAATGTTTGGTCATGTGGGAAAATAACTATGCACACATTGTCATCATCACCGATTCAGTGAGGGATTAATTTATTTAGATATTACGTTATGCCTCCTCCAATATTTTACCTTTTTATATTTTTCAAGTCATTGTTCTTTTTTATAATATATTCTTAAGTTTATTCTTGATCAATATCTCTCCTTCAATGAATTACTTTTCTCCTTCCATTCATTCATGCCGCATATTTTTTCCCTCTGTAGAGTATAATTCACTCCCTCACCTTCTGTTTTCCTTGTCATTGGAAATTATTGGGATTGAAATGTGCCTATGGATGGAAATAGTCTGGCATTTCTGGCTCTTTTGTCTGTTTGCAGGGGCGAAATGCACCACGTTCGGCGCTTCAATTACTTGAGCAGTGTTCGATTTGTTCTTGAAATTATCAGCGGCATGCCATTCATGCTGGCCACTCTGATTCCTATGGTCTATTTGGGCATTCCTCTGCGCCCGCAGGTTCTCTATATCTGTATGATGGGCTTTCGAAACCTCAAAGAGTTTGTGGTCTGGACTCTCTCCTTGGGCGTAGCGTTCGGGTTGGAAGGATTAGTCACTGTTAATAGGGTTACGGTAAGGACTAGTCACTGTTAAAATGGTTACGGTAAGCACAGAGCGTGTGTATATAGTCTTTGGTAAAGAGAGCTGTTGTAAGAAAATGAAATTTGTGGTTATAGGGTAAGAGTATCGATGTTAACCAAAGTTTAGTTTTTATTATCTTGTGCTGATTGTACGATATCGTGTAGTAAGTGGTTAGAACAGAAGTGTTTAAGAAGTAATTTTCATTATCGTGCTGCACGTGTTATATCGGGTCAGTGCATGGTAAGATGATCGGTGGTTAAATAAAAAGTTCAGTCTTAATTCTCCTGCTGTGTGTATAGTATAATCGTTTGTGGTATTTTAGCCGAATTTGCATGATAATTTTTATGGTGGTATTTTAGATAAAATTTAGTTGTATTTTAAAAAAAAATATTTTGTGGGTATTTTGGCTCAATTTCTATTTCTTTTACAAGCTTTGGGTTATTGTTGCTTTTATTTTGTTTTATTATTCTTTACATTTTGTATTTAGTTATATTTTAGTTGTCTTTTCTTCCCTCAGTGTTTGCCTTGCTGAAAGTGTATTTCTATTCTTATATTATTATTCTGTCTCATCCTTTATTTTGTATTTATTTTATCATCTTTTCTATTCACTCTGCTTGTTGTACGTCCAGTAAGTGTATTTTTGTGTTTAGTCCTAGTGATTGTGCTCAATCATTATTGCTACAATCCCTCTTGAAGTACAAGAGCAATATATTGCTGGTAGGTGCCAGAATAATTGATTGCCGGCTATCAGCTGAAAGAAGTATATGTATGGTATTTACTTAGAACAAGAGATATTTCTCTACAAACCTGCATGTATGTTATTGAGAACTGGAAGGGGCTATTAAATATAAAACATTTGAGTTAGTTTGGGTTTGAAGGCGCAGCAATACTAACTGTAGAAGCTTTATGCAGTTTTCACATTTTCTCTAATTTTTCTTTTACCTAGTGCATTAAACTATTTCATTGCTGAAGGAGGGTTGGAAATATTAGAGTTTTGGTTTTGAATGTACCCATTTTTCATATATCTGTGTATAAAGCATTTTTCTGCACTGCAGCTTTGTTTCTTCAAGCATAATACACTATTGTAATTTGCTTTACATCTGTCTGCTTATTTATCAACCTTATGCATATTAATAAATTTCATTTCAAAAGTATGCTTTATGTATTGTGAGTAATTTTACTGTATCATTTTCTTGTTTGTTTGTGTGTGTGTATATATGTAGCCGAGTGGAGTATTTGACTCCTGTCTCTCGGCCACCACCTTGGGAACATGGGCCCAACCCAAACTGTTATTTTTCCACTATCCCTCATGAGAGAGACATTAAAATATTTGCCCTGCAAGGCAGTGAAGCATGTTGATAGTAAACCGGTTTGCCTGCTACTAGTGCCATGACACTCGCTGCAAAGTCACTGCCACTGACTTGCATAAAATGCCTGCCGACAATGTAGTCCTGCTCACCACCAAAAGCAGAAGACGAATGGTCATCGGGAAAAACAAATTTCATGTCGCCTTGTCCAGCATAACCCAATGGCCACTCCAAAGGATTCTGCACAGCAGGAGCTATCCAAGGCTGATCTAACCAGCAAATGGAAGGTAGACAACCTATCTCGCAAGCTTGAATTAGTCGCCTCATAGTCCGCCATATATATATATATAGTTAGATAGATAGATATAGGTATATGCATGTGTATATATATCCTATCCTATCCCGTAAGTCGAAAGTTGTTGGGGCGCCACAGATGATCGTTTAACCAGTGTACTCCATCTTTCTCTGTCCTCAGCAACCCTCATGGATTCGCTCAGAGTCAAGCCAGTCCATTCTTGAATGTTGTTCTCCCAATTCTTTTCTGTCTCCCTCTTCTTCTGCAAGATGGGTTTTGCAAGGCCTGATGCTCTGGTGACGTAGCTATACCATCGGGCGTTTCTGTTCCTTCACCACTGTGAGCATGTCATCGTGTTGTCCAATGGCTTTTGTGATGGTCTTTCAGACTTTGTCGTTGGTGATGTGCTGGGTATAGGAAATGCCCAGGAGTCTTCTGTAGCACCTCATCTCCTTGCTTTGTATTCTTTGTTGTAGGTCTGCAGTGAGGATCCACGTTTCACAAGCGTATAGGAAGATGGAGATGACAAGGCAGCGCAGCAGCCTTACCTTGGAATGTAGACTGATGGTCATGTCTTTCCAAATGGGCTTTAACCTTGTCAGAGCAGCATTTCTTTGTGCGATCCTGGAGACTTCCTGTCAGGACTCATTGTCTGAACTTTGTCCTTTTATTAAACAAACAAACGATGAAACAGCAAATATCAAAGTAGGCTCCCATACCATGCGGGGAGGGAGGGGGGGCCATATAGCCAGACAAGGGGAAAGATGGGTGGATAGGGATACACAATATATTCATAATTACAGCAAGAACACAATTACATGACACAGCAGCATCTAACTGCAAACAGTAACATATACACTGAATGAAAAAGCAGCAACAATGTTCAAACATTTGTGACACCTTTAAAAATAAAAAATTAAATAATAATAAATTAAAATAAAAATGAAAAAAAATTATTAAAAAAAATCATTTTAAAAAATGCACTCAAAAGCACAATCACATAAAGATGAAGATAAAACGAAATCATAGAAGTGAAAGAACAAGGTAACGAATTCAAGAACAGTGAAGCACAAATGCATGATCACCAAACAGTATTGAAACATTTGAACAGAAAATAAAAAAGAAGCAATGCGGGGAGAGAGGGGCAGTCTTTGTGCGATTATTTTGCACAGTTTGTATTGTATGGTCGCCACAATTTGCCATCACAACATACTTGTATTTGTTTAATGAGGCACAATATTGAACTAAAACAACATAGCTCATAGCACTCATACTCCTGCATAATATGTACAATATTATTATTAGTACAGTGGAACTTCTCACAACGACCCCCCTCTATAACGACTCCCCCGCTACAACGACCCATTTTATTTTAACCGATGTATTTCCTTATATTGCTGTCATCAGTATAGCGACTCCCTCGCTATAACGTCTAACGACCGATCTTTGCAGACCGTATAGCGACTTTCTCAGCATGGCTGCACAATAAAAACTGTCTACGATCTTGTTCAGCACAGTCAGACAGGTACTGCCATTGCGATCGCAAAGAGTCTTAAAGTTGGAAAAACACAAATTCAAGGAATTATCCGAGACAAAGATGACATTCTTAAAAGGTGGGAAAGTGGTGATAATGCCGATCGTACGCGATCAAAACGGAGGAAGACAACATACTCGGAAGTAAATGAGAAAGTTTGGGATTGGTTTCTGGATGCTAGAAGAAAGAATATTCCGATCACTGGCAAATTGATTCAAGAAAAGGCCATTATGCTCTCTGTAAAGACCCCTCTCTATAAAGACCCCTCTCTATAAAGACCGATTTTTGTCAACATTTTCAAGGTCGTTGTAGAGAGGTTCCACTGTAGTAGTAGTATATGATCTTAATAATAATGTTATCGTGTTTAAGTATTATTAGCTGTTATTAACTGCCCCGGTGGGGATACCGTAAATTTTTTTTAGTATAGATAGTTCCCCCCACTTTCTGGAAATTTAGGGCTTCAAATTTCCTCTTCTGTGTCACTCTTTTATTTATGCCTTAGCTTTTCTTTTCTGTTGTCTACATGTACAGTATTCACTCTTCAAATATGTCAGTCACCTACCTTTTTTTTTTAAAACTCTCCCAAAACTCCTCATTTGTGTATTGGGTCTGTTGGGTCAGCTTGGGGAGATTGAATGCTTGCTGCCAAATGGTCACTAGGACTTTCTATGGTATTATTATTTAACAATGTAGGCATTTTATATGTCTGTGTTTTGTTAATATTTTATAATTATATTTATTTTCTATTTTGTTTTTGTAAACAGGGATTCGATAAATTAGAGTATCCCCTGCATGGGATGGCTTTATTGTAAAGTGGCCGGCTGGTGGAGTGCCTTCAGTGTTACCGTTGGTTGTTTCAGAGGATGAAGGGTGAATCCTCTTTCAACCAAGTTGTGGTCCTGATTCAGCTCTTTGCAGTCTGCTGGACCCTATAAACAATGACTAACTAACAGACTGTTAACTGATTAACAGTTATTGATGTATTGTGTATTTAGCATATTTGTGTGCATGTGTATGTATGTGGTGTGTGTGAAGATCTAATTATTGATTTTGAAAAAAAATTGAATTTGTACTCTTTATCTGTGACATATGAACTTGGAGGCATGGTGGTCTTATGGTAGTGCTTTGGCTTGCGGATCTGAAGGTCCCGGGTTCAAACCCTGGCCGGGCCATTGTGTTGTGTCCCTGGGAAAGACACTTTACTCCAGTTTCCTACTCCTTGGGATGAGAGTATAAACCGAGGTCTAGTCTGTGTGTCGCATACATTCCATCATAACGGACTTTAAAGATCCTGACGCTCATGTCTTAGACGGGTGAGTGCCGGTAACAAGAACACATCCAGCATGCACTTGGTCCTTCTCCCCCATCCCTGGCTGCCCAGGAATGTGCTCAGTTGTCCGTGCGTCAGACCATGCGCCCAAAGGCTGCGGGTGGGTGTCTCGGGCGGTTTGAGTTAGATCCTGTATCGGCCAGAGCTTTGAACTCGTTGGGAAAAAGCGCTATATAAATATCCTTATCTATCTATCTTATCTATGAACTGTCGAAGATGATGTTCCTATCTTGGTTTTCCATTATAAATCTTTTTATGTCTTACGTCAGTCGTAGAAGTGTATTATTTTATTTTTTAAATTCCTATATATCTTTGGAAAACGCTACTGTCTGGAAATCCATTTGAATGGCTTGCCATCTTGTTCTGTTTTCTTAGAATGTTTAGATTCAAAGTGGGCGAGTAGGCAAAATGTGAGTTTTTAAAACGTGTAGGCGAAACGAGAGTAGGTGAAATAAGAGTCGGCAAAATGTGGCACACCACTTTAAAAGTGTGTACTTTGCCAAGCATTATCTATGTAGTGTTCGTGAATGTAATAAGGGCCATACATTGATCAGGGGAGTGAAGCATGCTTGTGATGGCTGACTGTGAATATTTTATGTTGGAGTTCAAAGAGGCATAGAATCTACATCATGTGTTCTGTTTCTGTTTAAAGATTTAGACAATTATTTCCATTTGCTTTAGAGAAGCTTGTTTATGTGACTGACATCTAGATCTGCCGGTTTGTATTTCTTTCTTTCTATAAATACACCTTGGGGTAATCAACTAAAATATTAATAGCACAAAAGTGTAGACTATTCAGTTCAAAAGCTCAACTTTGAATAAGACACAAAACAAGGAAGCAAAGAAGTAGAGAATGTTAATGTCGCTTACAATACAATACAATACAACTTTATTCATCCCAAAGGGCAATTACATTATAAGTTTATGAGGCAGCATAAAGAAACTCAAAAAATGTATCATAAACCAATTTTAAAAAAAAAAACAAAAAACAAAACAAAAAAAAAAAAAAAACAAAACAAGAAATACATAAATTTAAAAAACATCACACAAGCACACACACGCGAATCAAGATCACAAGTGATATCACAAAAGTCAACAAAATTCAACAAGTTGATTAAAAAGTTCAGCCAGTACACATAGACACTAAAGGGAGACTCTCACTATATAACAAATAAGATCCAAAAAGTGCAGAAAACTAAAAGCGGTTAGTAATATTAAGCAGTCGGATTGCACTGGGAATAAAAGATTTAGAACGCCGATTTCCCTTACAGATGGGCATAGCATATCGGCGTCTGGATGGCAACAGTGTGAACTCGGGTTTCAAACAATGTTCCTGATGACTATGAAGGATGCTCCCGGTTTTCCGTAAGATCTGCTGATCACAGAAAGAAGAAAGATCTCTCTGCCTAACTCCAATAATCTTTGAGCAGACATTGACTATGCTATTCAGGCTGTTCCTATCCTTCACAGTCAGACTGTGAAACCAACAGATAAAAGAAAAAGTCAGCAAACTTTCTATAAAAGACTGGTAAAACAAACTGAGGATCTTTGTGTTTACAGAGAAGGATTTTAGTTTCCTAAGAAGATACATTCTTTGCTGACCACGTTTGACAAGACTGTGGGTGTTGACATCAAATTTCAGCTGACTATCAAAAACTGTACCCAAATAATTATATGTGTCAACAACTTCCACATCTTCACCATGAATAACACATGGACGGACATCATCCTTCACTGTCCTAAAATCAAAAAGCATTTCTTTTGTTTTAGACACGTTCATTTCCAAAAAATTATTATCGCACCAGTTAACAAAATCAGAAAGGGCAAGACCATGATCGTTTTCCGGGCCCTGAAAAAGAGACAACAAGGCAGAGTCATCTGAAAATTTAACTAAAAACCTACACTCTTGGGTACTTCTACAGCTGTCAGTGTACAAAATAAAAAGCAGGGGAGATAACACACATCCCTGAGGACTCCCTGTATATGTAACAGCAATATCAGAAAAACAACCATTAACACAAACTCTCTGCTGTCTATCAACCAGAAAATCCAAGATCCACAAAACAAGTTGGTCAGAAAGCCTAAAATCCTCAATCAATCTTTTCGCCAGAATATGTGGTTGCATGGTATTAAATGCAGAAGAAAAATCTGCAAAAACGAGGCGTGCGTGTGCCTTTGGTTTTTCTAGATGCTTGTACAGAGTATTTAAGATGAACAGCTTGGCGTCCTCCACCCCCCTACCAGCCCGGTAAGCAAACTGCAGCGGGTCAAGAAACTTTTCAGTCGCACTCAAAACCAGAGCCTTGATAATTTTTTCAAGAGTTTTCATCACAAGAGATGTGAGAGCAACAGGCCTAAAGTCGTTGGGTTGTTTAGGGTTAGACCTTTTGGGTAATGGGACAACATTAGAAAATTTCCAAAGAGATGGTATTTTCCCAGAATCGACAGACTGTTGGAAGAGAGGCTGGAAGACGGCGCCAAGCTGATCAGCACAATAACGCAGTGTTTTACCGCAAATCCCATCAGGGCCAGGTGCTTTGTTAACATTCATAGACTTAAACATTTTGGTCACAGTCTCCTCTGAAATAATAATATTATGGTCAGGTACAAGTGAAGTCCTAATATCAGAGATGTTGGCAGAAAAGTCATGCTTTTCAAAGCGAGAATAAAAATGGTTTAAAACGTTGGGCACATCAGCATCAACAACACCTTCAAGTTTTACAGACTTCTTAGGACAATCCGTTTTCTGATTGACAGATACCATGGACATAATCCCCTTCCAGGCACCCCTAAGGTTGCCACCACTGTACTGGGATTCTACTTTTTCTTTGTAAACCCTTTTGGCTTTCTTGATAGCATCACGGACTTCCCTGTTGATCATCTTTTTGTCATGGTCACTTCCATTGAAAAACACACGTTTCTTTTTATTTAAAACTGATTTTAAATCTTTGTCACAATAACCAACTTTTTAATGGCTGAATTTATAATATATATTATAATAATTTTATTCAGGTCATCATAGTGTCATCATGATCTGTCATCGGTTCTCAGCAATAAAGACAAGATTGATTTGTTTCTTTTCTTTTCGTTTTCTTAGAAATGTGCAAATAGTAGTTCTAATTCAGTTCATCCACCAGCTGAACTCATCTGTTCTCTGACCTGCTAACCAGCTCAAGCTACCATAATTATGTAATATGGTCATGATTCCTCCTCCTAGTTTTTGTCCAGCACCCTGAGCAATATAACTTCACGTCTTTCACAAAGGGGTTGATGATACTCGTACCGCTAATATATCCGTCCAAAAACAAATGCTTGCTGTTCGGGATGTAAACACACCTCTTGAATTCGGACATTCTAATACAAGATCTTTCGTACTCTTCCTGCGTTTTACAAGATGGCCATTGTCATCATCATCATCATCATCCTCATCCTCATCATCATCCTCATCATCATCATTAAACTTTATTTGACACCAGCATTATTCAGGTTAGCATCAGCATCAGCATCACTGTCCTTATTCCTACAGCTGTTAACCCTATAAACCCTGTATTAACTTTGACTTCAGCAATAGAGTTTGCTTATGCCCTTGATGTCTGTACAGTGGACGATGTCTTTGTCTCTTGTAACAGTCAGTCAATTCCCATCTCTCCATGATGTGGTTGTTGTTGTTCTGTTCAGATCAGAGATGAAATTCATCCACCGGATGATGACTGTGCACACTGCACGCTATACTCTGGCGAACATCAGAGAACAGATCTTTATTCTCCCCATGGCTTGGGTAATGGTGTTTGTCTTACTCGCCCCTCTCCGTGTGGAAATTTTATACCTCATGTTGCTGGGCTTCCGGATCGTGCGTAGCTTTATGACATGGCAGCTGACCGCAGCTGTGGCTGACATTTCCAATGTGCTAGTCACTGGGCAGAGAATTGAGGTGAGAAGTTGTATGGTTGTATATCTTATGAGATGAGGAGGAGGGGAGAGGGGGGGGAGTAGGGTCAGTGGAATATATTACCTGAAATGATCGTCATTGATATATTTATGAAGTAAGAAGTCATTATGAGGTCAGAGGTCATAGAGGCATACTATGGAGTGGAAATTCGTTGGTGTGTATTATGAGGTGAGAATATTTTAGAAAATGAGAATTCTGTATAAATTGTGAAGTGAGAAATTGGTTTACATTATGAAGTGAGAATTTGTTGTTATTATGACGTGAGACCATATTTTGAAGTGAAAATACATTGGTATACATATTATGAAGTAAGAAGTTGGCATATATTTTGAAGTAAGAATTTGTTGGTATTATGAAGTGAGAATTTATTGGTATATATTAGAAGTGAAAATTATATCTGTATATGTAGTGAGGTAAGATATGAATATGACTTTATAAGAAGGAATACTATTAATTGATTGAGATACTATATATGAACAGTGATGAGATAAGGGATGAATATGTGATTGCAATGAGCCCCTTTGCCCTTGTGTTTTATGATAGTCCCATAGCCTGCTGCCATTTTAACGCCTCTTGTTTTGTTTACTTTGCTGCAGTGTGTGTGCACTTAGTGTTTTGGGTGCTGAGGGTTGTCAATAGCTGTATGCTCTCTCTTAAAATAAGTGCTGGCAAATTTGCTCCTCGCATTGGTGTCTATGGATTTGTAGCTTACAGTTACAAGCGCTTTTTCTTTCTAATGTTGGCTTCACAATCCTACATAATACATCATCTGCTTTCATTGCAAATCTGATGGCTGTGCTGGTTAAGGTTATAATTATAGACAGGTTT
This sequence comes from Oncomelania hupensis, assembly GCA_036898135.1. NCBI lineage: Eukaryota > Metazoa > Mollusca > Gastropoda > Littorinimorpha > Pomatiopsidae > Oncomelania > Oncomelania hupensis. The sequence goes on along the minus strand of CM072523.1, from coordinate 13,137,247 downwards.
CCTGGAAGACTAAGAGTTGGTCATTAGATTTCATGAAAATGTCGGTCAAACATGATGAGCATTACTATTTTACACCTAATCACTGGAGAAGTTGAACCATTAATATGATGAGCATTATTACTATTTTACACCTAATCACTGGAGAAGTTGAACCATTAATATGATGAGCATTATTACTATTTTACACCTAATCACTGGAGAAGTTGAACCATTAATATGATGAGCATTATTACTATTTTACACCTAATCACTGGAGAAGTTGAACCATTAATATGATGAGCATTATTACTATTTTACACCTAATCACTGGAGAAGTTGAACCATTAATATGATGAGCATTATTACTATTTTACACCTAATCACTGGAGAAGTTGAACCATTAATATGATGAGCATTATTACTATTTTACACCTAATCACTGGAGAAGTTGAACCATTAATATGATGAGCATTATTACTATTTTACACCTAATCACTGGAGAAGTTGAACCATTAATATGATGAGCATTATTACTATTTTACACCTAATCACTGGAGAAGTTGAACCATTAATATGATGAGCATTATTACTATTTTACACCTAATCACTGGAGAAGTTGAACCATTAATATGATGAGCATTATTACTATTTTACACCTAATCACTGGAGAAGTTGAACCATTAATATGATGAGCATTATTACTATTTTACACCTAATCACTGGAGAAGTTGAACCATTAATATGATGAGCATTATTACTATTTTACACCTAATCACTGGAGAAGTTGAACCATTAATATGATGAGCATTATTACTATTTTACACCTAATCACTGGAGAAGTTGAACCATTAATATGATGAGCATTATTACTATTTTACACCTAATCACTGGAGAAGTTGAACCATTAATATGATGAGCATTATTACTATTTTACACCTAATCACTGGAGAAGTTGAACCATTAATATGATGAGCATTATTACTATTTTACACCTAATCACTGGAGAAGTTGAACCATTAATATGATGAGCATTATTACTATTTTACACCTAATCACTGGAGAAGTTGAACCATTAATATGATGAGCATTATTACTATTTTACACCTAATCACTGGAGAAGTTGAACCATTAATATGATGAGCATTATTACTATTTTACACCTAATCACTGGAGAAGTTGAACCATTAATATGATGAGCATTATTACTATTTTACACCTAATCACTGGAGAAGTTGAACCATTAATATGATGAGCATTATTACTATTTTACACCTAATCACTGGAGAAGTTGAACCATTAATATGATGAGCATTATTACTATTTTACACCTAATCACTGGAGAAGTTGAACCATTAATATGATGAGCATTATTACTATTTTACACCTAATCACTGGAGAAGTTGAACCATTAATATGATGAGCATTATTACTATTTTACACCTAATCACTGGAGAAGTTGAACCATTAATATGATGAGCATTATTACTATTTTACACCTAATCACCGGAGAAGTTGAACCATTCATATTTTTTGCTAAGTCTGAAGCAAGCTCAACTATGTTTTCCAGTGAAATAATACGAGCACTAGCAATCATTGCAACAGTTCATGAACTGTACTAAACATTGTGCATGATATCTTTTTATCAGTACAATACCCGATTCCAAATTCATCTCTTTATTCATATATTTCCTTGTATATATCGCAGATGTACTTACAGCATAAACAAATTGTATATTTCTAGCTGTTTATCCATTTTGTTCAAGACCATTATGAATCAATTTTCCATGCATATTTGTGAAATATTTCAAACACACAAAACACCACTTTAAGTTTTTGATTTGTGCACGTGTATGCTCATTTTATTTATCTCCCCACATACCTCAATCCACTTTCTACATACAGTGGAGTCCACCTATAACGAACCTTGGAATAACGAACACCCGCGATTAGCGTACTACCATCCATTTCCCGACACACTCCCTTCTTTGTCTTACTATTTAATCCCTTCCTATAACGAACAAATCCAGCTAGGCAAATAACGAATCTCCGCTTGTAACGAACACTTTGTGTATTCCCTTGGCCTACTTTGCCTCAATTGGCTCATCGCCAATAACGAACAGCAGCAGAAGCATGCCAGTTCGTACATAGGTCAACCAGGCCTTGAAGTCATAACTGTCATTGGCTGCTATAAATAGCCTGGAATGAAGTCAATGTTGATAAACTTCGTAGGCCTAGATCGATCTACGTACTGTATGCTGTGATGTGTACTCATCACCGGTGTGTACTTCCGTTTACAGTACAAATCTCTACAGCGAATCCCGCTTGTAACGAACCCGAAATTCCCTCCCTTGAGATTCGTTATACCCGGACTCCACTGTACCTATTTGACATTTATGAGATATTAAGCCATACTGAACTGTATTATTTTAAAAATCCTTTCCCCACTCCCTTGCCATGTCCACAAATCTTATTTGGTATGTATTAGATGTGAATTAGCATAGCATACTCTGTCTCCACTACCTGTCCTTGATTTGTTTGACCTATTTGATATATATTTATTAATAATTGTACATTGATTTATAACATACATCTTTTACCCTTACATGGATTCAAGATGCCAATTATTTATTAGATATTAAATCATACAGAAAAGTATACCTTGTTTTTCAACTGTCATTGGTTTGGTTTCCTTATACTCCAGCGGGGAAATATGGTGGGTTTGGAAGACACTACAGGCAGAGTCCGTGCGCATGGTGCTTTCGCTCCAGGGGATGAAAATATTTTCCTCCACTGTGCTGATCCCCTACTTGATATGGTCGGACAAAATTGAGTCATACCATGTCTTCATGGCTCTAATGTACACCTCCCATCTCTACTTCATATGCGGCATGTTGGGTTTTGAGGCTGCTGAGGTGATGGCCCACGTCAGAGTGTCTACAGAAAGGACACAGGTAAAAGCCTGCACGTCATTTATAGAGTGGGTCACTTTCTTTTGGTAAACTTGTCCCAGTCTTACCTGGCGTCTTCTGCTTGCATGGGTAGTTTCATTATTTACTATGACCCCAACCAGCACACCTATACAAATGTTTGATGTTACATCGAGCAGGGGTAGTTTTAGGATGGGTGGCCATACTTGGAAGACAATCACCAAGCAACACAGAATGAAACAAGGGCATGGCACACCCCAGTCCTCCCAGCTGTGAATAGGTATCTAGATCTGGATAGAACTGGGGAAGGTGAAGCAGCAAGGGAGAGGAGGTAGGTACACCCCTCATTAAGCTGGCTGAGAGAAAAGGGAGGTCCCAAACGCCTATCTCCCCAATGACTGAAAGGCTATGTCAACACCTTTACCTTATGAGCTCACTGAAAGGCAATGTCAACACATTTACCTTATGAGCTCACTGAAAGGCTAACAACTTTACCTTATGAGCTCACTGAAAGGCAATGTCAACACATTTACCTTATGAGCTCACTTAAAGGCAATGTCAACACCTTTACCTTATATGCTCACTGAAAGGCTATGTCAACACCTTTACCTTATGAGCTCACTGAAAGGCTATGTCAACACCTTTACCTTATATGCTCACTGAAAGGCTATGTCAACAACTTTACCTTATATGCTCACTGAAAGGCTATGTCAACACCTTTACCTTATGAGCTCACTGAAAGGCAATGTCAACACATTTACCTTATGAGCTCACTGAAAGGCTATGTCAACACCTTTACCTTATGAGCTCACTGAAAGGCTATGTCAACAACTTTACCTTATGAGCTCACTGAAGGCTATGTGAACACCTTTACCTTATGAGCTCACTGAAAGGCTATGTGAACACCTTTACCTTGTGAGCTCACTGAAAGGCTATGTCAACAACTTTACCTTATGAGCTCACTGAAGGCTATGTGAACACCTTTACCTTGTGAGCTCACTGAAAGGCTATGTGAACACCTTTACCTTATGAGCTCACTGAAAGGCTATGTCAACAACTTTACCTTATGAGCTCACTGAAAGGCTATGTCAACAACTTTACCTTATGAGCTCACTGAAGGCTATGTGAACACCTTTACCTTGTGAGCTCACTGAAAGGCTATGTCAACAACTTTACCTTATGAGCTCACTGAAAGGCTATGTCAACACCTTTACCTTATGAGCTCACTGAAAGGCTTTGTGAACACCTTTACCTTATGAGCTCACTGAAAGGCTATGTCAACACCTTTACCTTATGAGCTCACTGAAAGGCTTTGTGAACACCTTTACCTTATGAGCTCACTGAAAGGCTATGTCAACACCTTTACCTTATGAGCTCACTGAAAGGCTTTGTGAACACCTTTACCTTATGAGCTCACTGAAAGGCTTTGTGAACACCTTTACTTTATGAGCTCACTGAAAGGCTATGTCAACACCTTTACCTTATGAGCTCACTGAAAGGCTATGTCAACACCTTTACCTTATGAGCTCAGTTTATTTAAAATCATACTCTTTGTTTAAACCTCCCTCTGCTTCTCATCTTCTCAGCGATTGCTCTAACAGGGTCATGGCAAAAGCCAGCTTGGTTAACTTGGTCATATATACCAATGTCTGCATGTCCGCTTGGTTAACTTTGTTCTGTATTCCAAATTTGGCTTGTCAGCTTGGTTAACTTAATTCTGTATTCTAACATCTGCTTGTCAGCTTGGTTAACTTAGTTCTGTATTCCAACTTCGGCTTGTCAGCTTGGTTAACTTAGTTCTGTATTCTAACATCTACTTATCAGTTTGGTTAAATTCATTATATAGTCCATCTGCTTGCTGCAGTTATATAGGAAAATGTCATTGTTAGATTTTCTCCGTTTTTATCTCCGTTAAAATCGTTTTTCAGAAAACATGTCAAATGAAACAAACGTACACTTTTATACTAACAAATGAAACAAACGTATACTTCTATACTAACAAATGAAGATTTCGGATGAGACCTTGTGAGTTTCAAAGGCAGACCTGTTGCTGCTCACTAGTGGTAGCTATTTATCATTGCCTGCCGCAGCAGCATTTTTAATGACCTACCACAGCCACATTAAAAAAAACAACAAATTAATTCACAGTAATCAACTTATCAAACTGTTTATATATTTTTTTTAATTTATGCAAAAAAAAATCTAATTTTTACAAATGATTTCAGATATTATTTACTAATATTATTTACTATCTAATGCACAGTCAGTACAGAAGTCTTGTCACACACGCACACACACACACACACATGTATGATCTGCACCTATTTTACGTTCTTAACTGTAGTTTTTAGCAGTTTTGGATGTCATCTTAAATGTTTTTGTTTTTATATTTTTACATTGTATTAAATCTTTTATATATATATAGCGTATATTCTCGCTGTTGTATTAGATGTGTGTGCTAGTCCAGTATTATTCTGTAAAGCAAGTAACAGTTTGGCTTGAAATAATTTGTATAATCTGGCATGATGCATTGAGCAAGTCCATATTTTGCATTGCAGTGTTTGTATTTAAATGAACCCAAGTTGTATAAATTGATTGTGAAATATCCTGAATTTTCCTGGAGATTTTGGAGTTCTTCACTACTGATAGTTTACACCATAATAAACCTCAGCTGATACAGACTGCAAATTGCAGTGCAATACAGTTCGGTTCATTGTCCTTTAGGTTTCTTTCTGTCCACACCTTAGGGTTGTGCACTTCCCTATGACTTAAGGAGGTCACATTTTTATCATATTATTCCCCTGTGGGGGTGCCGATAGTTTCTGCATAAATAGTATCCATACTTTCTGGAAGTTTAGTGCTTTAAATTCCCACTGTTGCTGTCTTTCTCCTTTCTACTCTGTTCTACCAATCTCCTGTACTATCTTCTTCTTCGCTAGTCTACATTATTTCTTGAAAACTCTTCCAAAACTCCTCATTTGTGTATGAGTTCTGTTGGGTCAGCCTTGGAATATTGGACGTTTTCTGCCAAATGGTCACTAAGGGATTCCTATGATATTATTATTTGGCAATGTAGGCATTTTATATGTATGTGTTTTGTTGGTATTTTATAATGATGTCTGTATTTTATTTTGTTTTTGTAAACCGGGTTTCGATAAATTAGAGTATAGCCTCAGCGTTTCCTGCATGGGATACCTTTATTGTAAAGAGACCGGCTGGTGGAGTGCCTTCAGTGTTACCACTAGGGTTGTTTCGGCAGATCTTTTATATGGATCAGGGGTGAGTCCTCTTTCGACCTTGTTGTGGTCCGGATTTTGTGGTCCTGATTTGGCTCTTTGCAGTCCGCTGGACCCTGTAAGCAATGAATAAATATCATGTTATTAACATTTCAACCCAACAACCGATTGATAAAATATTGCACAGGAAGGCATCAGAAGATAAATGTTTTTTCTTGTCGAGGATTTTTTTTGGGGGGAGGGGAGGGGGGATGGGGGAATGTGGTTGTGGGGGAGGAGAGGGGGGTTGTGTGATCTTTCCCTTCATTGTTGACTGGATAATGCTTCCACTTCCCCATTTTTTTCCCATGGTAATGATTGTGACTTTTCCTAGCTTACTGTGTACTGTATATTTGTGGTCCACTTCCCTATTTTATTTCCTGGGTAATAGTAAGTTGTGACTTTTCCTAGTTTACTGTATACTCTATATTTGTGGTCAACTTCCCTTCTTTTTTTGTGGGGTGGCGGTGTCCAAGGCTGTTCAGTTCTTTGTGTCGATGTCATCGATAAATATTTTGCCATCTTTATTTTCTGTCTTTTGGGTGCAGCAAGCATGTTTGTGAAGCCTGGAGAGAACGCTGTGATACCAGTGTGCAACATCATCCTCATCATAATCATTTAGAGTACCTCACACAAACATCAGTTGTCAGTTTTCTTTACAGTAGATGTAAAGAAGGCCTTTGATAGTATTTTTTGTCAATTTTGAAATCCAATTTTTTTTGGTGTTGTATGTTTCTTTTTGTTTTGTTTGTTGCTTTTCTTCATCATAATTGTATTTCATGAAACATCAGTTGTCTTTATTTCCTTTGTAGTAGATGGAGAAAAGCTCTTGTGTATTTCAGATCATCTTGTCCCTTGGCTTTTCATCTATTTTTTCTTGTATGTTCGGTCTTGTCTTTATTTGTAGCCTCACTGGGTATCTGGTCAAACATCAGTGACTTTGCAGTAGATGGAAAGGTCTTTGATTGTATTTCACAATGTTCTGTCGGCAGTGTTTGCTCTTTATGCCTTGGGTCTTTCTCCAGTGTAGGGCAGCATCTGATGAGTTTCCACAAGACTTCCTCTGCCACTGAGAAGGACCTGGTTTTTTTTCTCTCCCACAGGGTTGAACTGCAGTGTCGTTGGGGGTACGCCAAGGTTCAGGTTTTCCGCGCCACTGTTTTCTACTTGGGAAATCGAATCCTGCTGGCATGTGTACTGTTCCCCTATCTCCTGTCTGGCCCTGTCCCGGACAAAATATTTCTGGCCATGATGCTGGTGATGAGTATTAACCGGGTTGTCAATCTAGTAACGATGGAAGTTGTGGAAGAGATAGCGAAAGTCTCTGTCAGTTTTGAGCGAATTCAGGTAAGAAGTAACTGATCAGTCTGTAAGTGTCCGTGGTGGGAAAGACGGAGAAGAGAGATTAGTGAATGTGTCAATTACTTTACAATATTATCAAACCATATATGTAGGTAGTGGTAGTTTGTTGTGTTATGTCTAGTTTCTTCCTTTTTTTCCTTCTTAATTTTAATCTTATGGTTGTCAAGTCATGGAAAAGCAGCTGTAGCACATTTGGCTCAGTTTGTCATGGTTGTACAACTAGAAGTAGTTGATGTAGTTTGTGGTTCAGTTTGATTTTTTCAGGTTTACTTTAATTTTTGAAATTTTCTTCTGTGTTTTTGATGTTGTATTGAATATTTCTTCTTCTTCTGTTTTAATAGTACTTTTGCTTTCATTGACTGTAACCAATCTAATATTTATTTATTTTTGGATTATCTTGTGATCAAAACTAGCATGACTACATAGTACAGAAGACTATTTGCAAACGTCCTAGTATCTGAAGTAGACCTAGGTTGTTAGGGTAGGAAATATCAAAATCTGAGTAATTATATTTTCTGCTTTAACATGTTTTTGCAACAGAACATAAAAAAAAAAAATTTTTATTATTGTATGCCCGCTGACTTGCATATACTCGTACTAAAACAAAGCATGTATATTTGAATTATCCTCTGTTGATTTATTTATTCTGTGTATATATGTGTGCATCACACCCGTTTTGTGTGTGTGTGTGTTGTGCCTGCATTCGTGAGGATGCACGTTGGAATGGGAATCTGTTGGTTACAAGCACTTATATTCAGCAGATTAAGCAAGCTTGTTTTGTAACTGATGATGTTTTGATTACTGAGAGCAGTTTGCTGTATGCGTAATCTTGCAGGAAGGAGCTGAAATATACACACACAGTAGGCAAGCTTGAAGCAGTATGCTGCTATATTGACTTTCCCCTGTTGGCTTTCATGGTGCCACTGGTGCAGTTGAATCGTTTTCGGGTGTATCAAGTGTTCTTGTTTGCTGCCTATGTTAATAATAATAATAATACAGTACATTTGTATCGCTCGGTACTTCGCAAACGGTAAAAAAAGCTAGCTTGCCGCATTTGACAACACACGTGCAATCACACACACCCACACCCACACCCACACACACACCCACACCCACACACCATCAGAACTATCAGTTTGATTTTAATATCCAGTGGGGCAGATGACATGGAGACTCAAACAAACTTTTATTACTAATGAATAGATAGTGAGATGTTGGCTGTTGATTCATTATGAATAAATATTCTGCTAATCCAAAACCTCAGTTTAAACCACCTTTGTTTTCTTTCAAACACATTGCATGGTGTTTCAAATTTTCCTGGCATTTTTATATAGTTTTTTGGTTTCTGACTCTTTGGAAGTTGAAAGTTGGTTCTAAATGTATGGCTATGTGATGGTTGAGTTCATGTCGGTTTTGAAAAAACAACAGCTACAGGTTGTTGTTTTTTGTGTTTACTTTTGTTCCATGGTTTGTGAGATTGTGTCGCCTGTCATGGTACATTGGTAGGTCTGTATGTTGAAGTATGCGGAAGATATCTTTAGTTTTGTTCCATGGTTTGTGAGATTGTGTCGCCTGTTGTGGTACACTGGTAGGTCTTTATGTTGAAGTATGTGGAAAATAGCTTTAGTTTTGTTGCATGGTTTGTGAGATTGTGTTACCTGTTGTGATACATTGGTAGGTCTGTATGTTGAAGTATGCGAAGATATCTTTACAGTGGATGTTTTTGAACACGTTTTACGCTAGTCACGTTTGTGAGGTAGTACTGGATACAAGATGGGTTGAACGAATGCTGTCTGTGGGTGCAGAATTTCACAAGAGCTGGTATTAGCAATTATACATGGCAATGGATCGCACTGTGCAATCTCCACAAACACTGAACTTTGATAGGGGTATATTGTGGCCACAGTGTGGTTGTCAAGAAAAGAGATCGGCGTTTTGATTGTAGTTTTGCTATACTCTGGAACCCGCAAAACAATATCTATTTTGTAATGTATTTCCCAAACTTGCCCCAGTTTTTCATATTGTGGTTAGCTTGTACAAAATCTATAGCTTAATGCTACTTGTACCTGATTTTTGTTCAACAAGCCTGTGAGTAGTTTTTGTTCTTCCAGATTTTATCTGGAATGCTCTAAAATAGTTGAGAATCGGATCAAGCCCATTGGTCTTGCCTGTCATTGGCATTGGTCTTGTCTGCACACACTATCTCAAGAACTACTGAACGCATTTTGACCAAACTTCATAAGCACATTATCTAGGTTAGTGTTTTTGTCATCAAATTTGCCCTACCAAAAAGGTCAAGCTTGTTGGAGTTGTTTTTAAACATGTTTTCCTCAAAAATCAAGGATGAACCGATTATGTTGATGTTTAGTATTAAGGTACTTCCAATAGTGGCCAATCATTCAGTAGCAGTTCAGTTGTGGGTCGGTTCATTGCTCAAAAAAAAAAATCTGTTCAAAACACTTTTTTTTTTTTTGGAGGGGAGGGGGGGTAGAGAGAGACTTATCTCAATAATGACTTAACCCATTTTGATTATTATTTTGATGAAAATTGTTTGAACCGAATTTTAATATATTTATCCTATGAGGCAGTTCAGACAGTGATTTTAATACATTTATCCTATGAGGCAGTTCAGACAGTGATTTTAATACATTTATCCTATGAGGCAGTTCAGACAGTGATTTTAATACATTTATCCTATGAGGCAGTTCAGACAGTGATTTTAATACATTTATCCTATGAGGCAGTTCAGACAGTGATTTTAATACATTTATCCTATGAGGCAGTTCAGACAGTGATTTTAATACATTTATCCTATGAGGCAGTTCAGACAGTGATTTTAATACATTTATCCTATGAGGCAGTTCAGACAATGATTTTAATACATTTATCCTATAAGGCAGTTCAGACAGTGATTTTAATACATTTATCCTATGAGTATGAGGCAGTTCAGACAGTGATTTTAATACATTTATCCTATGAGTATGAGGCAGTTCAGACAGTGATTTTAATACATTTATCCTATGAGTATGAGGCAGTTCAGACAGTGATTTTAATACATTTATCCTATGAGTATGAGGCAGTTCAGACAGTGATTTTAATACATTTATCCTATGAGTATGAGGCAGTTCAGACAGTGATTTTAATACATTTATCCTATGAGTATGAGGCAGTTCAGACAGTGATTTTAATACATTTATCCTATGAGTATGAGGCAGTTCAGACAGTGATTTTAATACATTTATCCTATGAGTATGAGGCAGTTCAGACAGTGGCCCATCATTCTGTTTTTAATTTTTGCTTCTTTAGGATAAAAAATGCCAAGTGACAACACCGCCAAGACAATTAACACTTTTGAAAATGCTGATTGTCAGCAATGTGTCCATGTCTGGAAATACATTTAAATGGCTTACCATCTTGTTAAATTCTAATTTATTAATTCTCTCTCTCTCTCTCTCTCTCTCTCTCTCTCTCTCTCTCTCTCTCTCTCTCTCTCTCTCTCTCTCTCTCTCTCTCTCTCTCTCTCGCTGGTGTGTTTTCACTGTCTAATAACGTATTAATCCGTTATCCTGTTGCCATCACAATTGTGAATATATATATATATAGATATAGATATAGATATATAGATTTAGATATATCTATATATATATTTTTATATATCTATATATATATATATATAGATATATAGATATATATATAGATATAGATATATATATATTCTTCATTGTTGCTGAAACCTTCCAACATACCATTTGGCTTTGTATTCCCAGAGTTAGCAGGATGAGCTGGACAAGGACAGTGCCACATTATGTGTTGTCAGCTCAGACAGTTTTGATATTTTTACACCCATAGGCCATCTCATGCCAATACACTTCCACTGTTGATTTCCAAATACTCAGACATACCTCCCCCACACCCTTTCTCTGTGGTGAGCAAGTTGCTCATCTCAGCTCATGTCATCTCTGTGGTGAGCAAGTTGCTCATCTCATGTCATCTCTGTGGTGAGGAAGTTGCTCATCTCATGTCATCTCTGTGGTGAGCAAGTTGCTCATCTCATGTCATCTCTGTGGTGAGCAAGTTGCTCATCTCATGTCATCTCTGTGGTGAGGAAGTTGCTCATCTCATGTCATCTTTGTGGTGAGGAAGTTGCTCATCTCAGCTCATGTCATCTCTGTGGTGAGCAAGTTGCTCATCTCATGTCATGTCATCTCTGTGGTGAGGAAGTTGCTCATCTCATCTCATGTCATCTCTGTGGTGAGGAAGTTGCTCATCTCATGTCATCTCTGTTGTGAGGAAGTTGCTCATCTCATGTCATCTCTGTTGTGAGGAAGTTGCTCATCTCATGTCATCTCTGTGGTGAGGAAGTTGCTATGTCATCTCTGTTGTGAGGAAGTTGCTCATCTCATGTCATCTCTGTTGTGAGGAAGTTGCTCATCTCATGTCATCTCTGTGGTGAGGAAGTTGCTCATCTCATGTCATCTCTGTTGTGAGGAAGTTGCTCATCTCATGTCATCTCTGTTGTGAGGAAGTTGCTCATCTCATGCCATCTCTGTGGTGAGCAAGTTGCTCATGTCATGTCATCTCTGTGGTGAGGAAGTTGCTCATTTCATGTCATCTCTGTTGAAAGACTTTAAAGGCCTGATCATTGAGACATGTGTGGATGGAAAAGTTCACTGGTCTTGTTGGGTATTTTGACAAACAGCCATTGTTTTCTAGTTAAATGAAAAGACTTGTGTTTGGAGTGACATGCCATCTTCTTGACTTGTCCGCTCTTGCAGGCAGGAGATGAATATGGTGCGGAAAACGGCCAGGCTGGAAGCCATTGACTGCTATATGGATTATTTGGGGGATCGCATTCTCCTGTTCGCCTTCATCTTCCCCATGATGCTGTCAGATACTTTTCGGGCGTACCAGGTGTTCATGGTCCTGGGTTATGTTGAGTTCCTTCATTTTGTCTGTGTAAGCGTGTATTCTGAAGCGGTGCAGGGGACAGCTGATGTGGTGGTGGCTTTAGAACGGATAAAGGTGAGGGGAGAATGTTCACTGTTGGTTTTGTTTGACCAGCTTGTTTTGCTGGAGGGTATTGCATTCAAGTCACAAGCCAATCGTCATTTCGCTGCCTGGGTGTAATACAGATGTTTGCTTGTCCTCAAGCATTACAAGGAAAATTGTGTGCACATTGGAACACAGTACTGAGGTTATTTCTCTATCATTTATACACTGCAACATTTTTTCCAAGCAGCAATTTGAACTCGGCTGGTTTTTCTTTTTAGAGAACGTTGTTTGATGTTGGTTGTGTTTCGTTGAGGACAGGAAGCTTAGTTTTGTTGCATGGTTTGTGGGTTGGTGTTGATTCTTGGTCTGTTGTTGTGTACAGTTTTGATTAGGGCAGTTTTAGACTCCCATTCAAAAGTTTTCTTGGTCTGTTGGTTGTGTACTGTTTTGATTAGGGCAGTTTTAGACTCCCATTCAAAAGTTTTCTTGCATCATGATTTTGGGAATATTGTGCCTGTTGGTTTGGTGATACTTTGGCCATGTCTGGATTTTTAAAAACAAAAAACAACAAAGCAATCAGTTTATGGTTTAATAGAGAATTTGGTTCATAAAACCCTTCAGTTTTCTCCAGCAAAAGAAAGGAATGTAATGGTTGTGTTTCAATATTCATGTTTGGTAAACGTTTACAGCATAAGGAGTACTTTTATTTCAAAGATGATTTTGAGGAGGAAGGATTTTTGGAGAAGGTATGGGGATGACTATGTTGATGTGCAAAATAAACGGGTGTCGTACCGGCAGTAAACCAACTGATAGCACTGTCAGTGATGTTGGTGGTCTGTTGAGTACTGATCTGACATATGCAACAGTACAGATAACTGGAGAGAGAACAGATGTGAGATTATTATTTTATTCTGAGGCGCAATCTTTCTCTTTACTGTACCAAAATCCCCATTCCAGTAGATTTACTTACGTTTTATTCCCTTACAATACCCCTAGGATCTCGACAGTATTCCTCAAACCCACACGCATCTCTTGACCTCTGTGTCCCCCCTACAAGACCCTTTCTTGGCAGAATTTCATTCAGTTAAGCTAGTTGTCTCCCTTTAAATTGACAGCTCCCAAGTAATCTGTATACTTGAAATCTGATTTTTCTAAAGCAAGTCAAGTTTTTAAAAAATCTTGTAGTTTTTTTAACCCCCTTCTGGCACGTTCTCTTCTTTTTAGCTGTTTTGCTTCCAACATTTGGTAACTCTTTATTGTCCCTATTGGGAAATTGTGGGCCGCCCCCTCTAGGGAAGGAGTAGTCGCAGCCTGTGGCGCGCCCAAACCCAACCTACCTAATATTAGTTGTGTTTCTTGAATTTTTGCTGGGGAAGCAAACCAGAGTACCTGGAGAAAACCCCCAAGACGTTGTCCAAGTTGAAAGTAAATAATATTCGGAGAAACAATGCCAAAATGCTGGATCGATCCCACACCTGTCAGGCGCCATTGGTTTCTGGCCTGTGGACAAGGCAAGTTAATCTTGCCTTAGATCATTTGGCCACAACGCTCGCTCACTAGATTCCTCATTGCTTCAACTATATCATCATTATTTCCTGTCAGGGTGAGGTTGCCAGCATTCTGTAACAACTGTTATTATAGCAAGGGGGTAGAGAGAGAGAGAGAGAGAGAGAGAGGGAGAGGGAGAGAGAGAGAGAGAGAGAGAGATCTTTTTTCCACTTTATCATGCAGTCTTACTAATGATCAAACATCCTGGGTCATTGGGCAGAGAAATCTATTGACAAACCTTTGTACATAATTTTTGGCCAGCGGTTTATCAAGGGCTTTCATGCTTGCATGCATTATATAATTGCCATTTTCCCATGTGTGTGCCAGGTTTTACAACTTCTGAAATTATAAGGGAGAGGACTCGTTTGGTTGGTTTTTACATTCAAGTTTTAAGGCGTTATTTTTCAGAAATTTTAATGTTTAACTGCCGTTGAAACTGGCAATTAAATCTTGCTTCTTTTTTCCAACAGGGGTTATAATGTGATCCATGGCTACGGATATGTGTAGAAAAGCTTTGTACATTTTTCCACAGGACCTATAGTGTGCCCCATAGATGTGTGTAGGAGGACAATGATGCTACCTTGATGGTCATTTTCAGATCAGAGCTGAGAGCTGTGTGGCAGAAAAAGCGACTCGCCTCGTTCACATCATCTGTGTGGTTGTTTGCTCATCGCAGCTTGACTTTCACTGTAGTGGTAGTGCACATAGCAAGAGGCAGCTTCCTGCGAGCAGTGCCTCTCTACATGACTGTGTCCTACATGTTTTTAATCGCTTATAACAGCATCGGCTGTGTCTTTGAGGCTGTTGTTCACATTTCCGAATTTCGGGTGACTAGTGGCCGAAGCGAGGTAAGGTCATGGTCATGCTTATGAAAGCTTTGTGGGATTGTGCCTGGATACTGTCAAATTCCTCAATAGCACTAGAACTTTAACGGTCTTACGCTATAACCTCTCTCAGCATTACCTTCAACGTAGTAGCATTTCAGCTTTAAGCAGTGTGCATTTATATCATGAGTGTGCTTTCAGTACCTCATTCTCATTATTAATCGGAACTGCATGTGAATCTGGCTTGTTCACTGTATATAGCTGATAATAAGGGGGTGACCCTGGGCAGTTGTGATTCTGTGAGAAAACTTTGCATTGCTGGAAGTTGTAGTTTTAGTTCAAAGTTGTGTGAAGGAAAAGTAAGTGATGTGTGGTCAACATGCAGTCCCCCTCCCACCCAGCCCACCCTCTCCTTCTCTCCTTCCTCATGTAATCACAGGATTTTATTGGGGACTTTTTTGAAGTAACTACCATGCATATGCATCTCATGTTTGACTGACATGCTTGTAGCAATGTGAGTCTATGTACTCAACTCCCACCCTGCCATCCTGCCACTAAAATGTTGGCAGATGTTCACCAATGCTGATAAGGAGAACTAAATCCTATGTCTGCATCACCCATTGCCCCCTCCATCACTCTGTTCACACACTGATCAGATGACTGGCCTTGCTTTGGGAGCCTGTTCTGAGGTACTAGCACCTGCATCTAATTTGTCCCATCTTTGAAGATTGAGGTGTGACTGTTGTGCTAACAATGTCATTTCCTGACAGTGTCATTTACTGACAATGTCATTTACTGACAGTGTCATTTGCTTACAATGGCATATACTGACAATGTCATGTACTAACAATGTCATTTACTAAAATGTCATGATAATGTCATTTACTGACAATGTCATTGTTATCTTTAGTTACTATCACTCATTAAGTAACACTGGAAAACACATAGTATGATTTCGTTTCTTCTTTTTTTTTCTTTTTCTCAAGGGTCTGGGAATGGTTTTGGTTCTTGTATGGAAGAGCTGGACTTCGTTTACTGATCACAACTTTTTGTCACACTCACAGATGACAGGCTACTACACTCAGTCTCAAAGATGACAGATGACAGGCTACTACACTCAATCTCAAAGATGACGGGCTACTACACTCAGTCTCAAAGATGACATGCTACTACATTCACATTACAAAATCTTTCCCTTTTTGCCATTTCTGCTTTGTAAGAGCTTGCTTACCTTGGTTTAGAACCACCACATTTACAAAAATTATTTATGCTCTTTCAATCATGGTAATATTTAATACAATGAGCGTAAAGATTTTGAGTAAGAGCATTTTGAGCTTGTGATCATCGCACATCAGCACCGAGCCTCTTAAGATTGTCTTTTGTGTGTTTTGACACAGCGATGCCTTTTAGTTGCTCATTTCAGTGAGAGGTGGAGAGAGGTTTGGAGTATCATCTATAGTACCCCTCTTTGCTTCTGTCACAAAAGAGGGTTATGACATGTGGGATATATTAGGTTACCGTCCTTCAGCTGTTGATGGAGTAAATTTATTTATGTAATCTGTTCACTTCTGTCACAATGAAGGGGTATAATGTTTGTAGAAGACATGAAAGTTTGCCATGCTCAGCTGTCCATACCATAAGTTGTCAATAATTATCTGCATTATAATCAGATATCTCATGGTATCTAATGGTATATATATCTGTCCATGTGTTTCACTCTCCTCTATCTTTCAGTTGGGGATTATTTTGTTTAATTTTTTTTATAGTAAATAATTTGAATTTTGTTCTTTCTCTCCCTTTTCAGCATAGATAATGTCAGTATTAATCAGTTCGGATAACTGATGAATATATGATAAAAATAGATGTACAACTTGCTTGACAGCTTGATTGAACGATTTGATTTTATTTGATGTGGTTGTACATTTGTTTTTGTTGTTTGTGTGTTTTAAGCATGTTTTGATTTGATCAGTTGTCTTGTACATGAAAATTGGAAATAATAGAAATTGTATTTACCTTCGTGTCAGCAGATTATAGAGGCTTTATTTTGTTCTCAGTGAAGTATTTTAATGTAAAGATAAAGATAACATGTGGCGAATCGTGTGTGTAATACAACTAACACTGTCTTACACCGTTTTCTTATTTATGTAATGATGATGACGATGATGCTGATGTCATATGTTGTATTGAATGTATTTTATGAAAAATACAAAAATCATATTGTAATAATCCATTGTTTTTGTTGGTACAAGTAATTTGGCTTATGCAGTTGTGAAATAGATACATTTTAGGAACATGACATCAGACTGCCTGGGCCGAGTGGATTGTGTGAATGTGTTTTAGCCATTCAAAAACCAAGCTATAATACTTAGAAATTAAATGACGAAACTAACATTTATATTTTAGGAAGTAGAAATGTTGTCCATGATGCTGGAAACAACATTTATATTTAATAAGTTAGAGAGTAAATGTGTAGAAGATGTTTTTGTTCTTGATATACACAGTGGTTGTCTTTATTTTGCATTATCACCTTGCTTCCCTTTGCCTTGTTTGTGACACTGGATGCACATTTCAACTTTAGTTTAGTTTGGGAAATTGTTCACGCTGCTGTTTTGTGTTGTGTTGCATTGTTGCTTTGAGTTTTCTAAATATGCACACCATGTATTACAGACTTACAGTTTGTTTGTGTATATATGTTAGTTTGTTCAAGAGCAGGGATAGCTCCTGTATAGTTTGTAAGTAAATGGTTTATAATTAAGAAACAAATGGCTTATAATTAGTAGTTTGTGTATTAAATTTGGGCAGGAAATTTAGAGAAAATTGCTTTCATTTTTTTCAGTCATAAGTATGGGTAGCAAAATTAGAATTTAACTATGTCTTAATTTCATATAATTATGTTTACATCAGTAGTTTATTTAATTCAATATTTTGGGGCAACTTTGTTTTCTTTGGTTATTACAAGATTTATTTGGACTTCCACTAATGGATATTATCGTTTTAATAATAATACAATTATTATTAAATCTAAGGGGTTATAATTTGGTAATGATAAAAATTAATTATAATAAAAGTTAAATTGTCTTTAATTTATAATTGGTTTCCCAATAAATAATTACATAATTTATTTGTAATTTACTATTTTAGATTTTAAAAAGTTTTTTTTTTTTTAGCTTTTTTTGTTTTTGATGATAATGTAATGGATTTGTATTATACATTAGAATAATGGAGTGTTGGGTTGAAAAATTAGGGATAGAAGTGGTTTAAGTGGAAATGGGGTATTTGTAATTACAGTTATAAATGTATAGTATTGTTAAATGTGGAGGGGAATTGAGTGAGATTTATGTGAAGAATATATTATTAAATAATGCTGTTGAATAGAGAATATGCCATGACTAAGATGTTAAAGAAATTGTCTTTGAGTTTAGTTTAGTTAGTCTCAATAATTGTGCTGGATAATAGTGACTATTATGAACAGTTAACAATTTATATTCAATACTATATGCTAATTTTCATTAATATATATTATTTAAATTATGTCAGTTGTGTACAAATATACCTGTAAATTGTCATATAATATGTATTGTTATTGCTGGATATCAATTTCATATATTGTAACATTAATATTGAAAATTGTCTTTTATAAATGACTTTAAACCATTCGTAAGTTTTAGTTTTAATAATTTGAGTGCATCTTATAGTATCTCTTTTGTAAATAGTCTTCAAACTGTATTTCTCAGTAGTTGGAATAAATATAAATCCAATGTTATACAGTATATATTTTGGACGTTATTTTAAAAAGACTGTTCGTAGATAATTTATCTTGAGGTTTTTCCAATGTTACAAAGTATATATTTTGACATGATTATAAAACAACTGTACATAGATAATTTATCTTGAGGTTTTTCCTACAGCGCTTTTTGTTACTGGATGAACTTGACAAAGACCGTTCCAACATTTCACGAACTGACCTACGACCTAAGCCAGAAGACTGTGGGGTGAGCATAGAGCATCTTACGGCCAAATGGAACCCTGTGAGTATAAAATTTAGTTATCAGCATACTAAAAATAAAAATTGGTTGAGTCATTTTTGAGATAATACTACAAATGTGTTTTGACCAGAAAAGTAACATTCAGACTGGTACTGGTGGAGGAATGGACCAACAGGCTGGCTGACCACTGGACCGACACAATATACTAAAAAAATCATCAAAATCGGTTTGAGATGTAGAGGAAAACGTGTGTAGCAAGGAATTCACCCCAGCGGCCTTGACCTTTGAAGTAGAGCAAATATGTTGGCACAGGAGGTTGTCAATGAACCTATTGAATGTTTATAATGAAGTTTGGTCACAATCCATTCAGTGGTTCTTGAGACATGTCAAGCCACTGCCAGGCAGACAGACAGACGGCTGATACTGCTTCCCAACTACAAAATACAACTAATGAAAGAGACGGAGTTAAGAGGAAAAGGTGAGGGCTGGGGATTGACAGTTGGGGGAGAAGAGACAGGGAGTGTGTGGGAGGAGGGAGATGTAGGAGAGTGGTGAGGGGTGGTAGGCAGAGAAGTAAGTTGTACAGTGTTAACAATCAATGTCATCTGTTATGTTACAGGACTATGAGCAGAATACCTTACAGGATGTGTGTGCCACAGTCAAGTGTTAACAATCAATGTCATCTGTTATGTTACAGGACTATGAGCAGAATACCTTACAGGATGTGTGTGCCACAGTCAAAGCTGGCCAGTTGCTGGCTGTTATTGGGCCTGTGGGATCTGGAAAGGTAACATAATTACCTTTACACTTACTTTTACTACAAAATAACATAAAATAAAGTAGGGTGTGTAAATTGTTCCAATAGAAAATGGACACCAATTTTATAAACTTAATGAAATGTTCACTTCAGTATGTCTCTATGGAACTTTGTCCTTTTATTTCACATAACATGATGTAAATATACAAGATGACAAAAGGCTCATAGCCCTGGGGGCTGTATAGCCAAAAAGGGGAGGACTGAGGGAGGGATTGGGTTACACATAGCATTCGTACCATAAACGGCATTGTATAACACTACAGCTACATTTATAATATATTCAGCAACTGGACTGCTGTAGATAGCATAATACACTAAGACAAACACTAAGTAATATACAACACAAAAATAAATGTGGCAACAAAATAAGTACACAGAAAGATACTAATTCAACATCATAACAGTACAACACAATAAGACCAGTAACATGTAAATCACAGAAAATATAAAGTAAAGGAATCAGAGTATTGCACTTTTAAATTCAAGAAAAATAACTGATTATAATCAAGAAGAAAGCAATCTAGAGGCAAATTTTATTTTATTTCAGTGTAATGATCTATTTAGTGCTCTGTGGGTTTGGGCACTGAATAGAATAGACCCAACATTTCCTGACGTGTCATAGGAAGTGACTAACAGGGGGGATGTCAGCACGGCATCTATGGGCGAAAGTCTTCGACACAGAAGTTACCAGGATGGAGGAACCTTGCCTTACTATAGGTTTAATGACCACGTGCTCAAAGCCAAGGCGAGCCACACTGTACCCATGGATTTTGGCTGTGGCCAACAGCCTGGAGAGGATTGGGCCCCACCAGGTCTTTCTTGCACAAGACACACCACATGATGAAAAGAACCACTCACTCCATATCCGATCAGTCGTCGCCTGGGTCATAAAGGGCCGCGCATTCCTTTGGCCACCAGGATGGAGGTGATAAGTGTGTTACTGATTGACAACTTAGCACGAGAGACAACATCATCATAGGAACCTGGAATGTCAGGACCCTAACTGCGGATGGAAAATTAGAAGTGGAAAGGCCTAGGTGAAACAACTACCGACCACAAACTTTATTTCAGCGGTAGAGATGACAGGCACGAACACGGCATTGGATTCTTGGTCCACAAAGAAATTCTAGCCACTGTCATGAGTTGCCAACTAATCTCAATGTAGACTCATTACCATCAGTCTGAGAGCAGCCCCTTTCAACATCACCATCATCCAGGTCTATGCCCCAACATTTGTGACGACAGAGAAGTCAAGGATTTCTATGAACATCTGCAGGATGTCCTTGATTAAGTGCCGATGATGGACATAGTCATAGTACAAAGCGACTGGAATGCCAAGGTTGGCCAGGATGCGTACCACAACTGAGGAGACATTTGTGAACCCTGCTGCAACAATGAGAAAAAAGATAGAGGTCTGAAACTCCTGGAATTTGCCAGATACAACAATCTGATTTTGGCAAACACGCTTGGTTTCCACAAAAAAATCCCAACGATGGACCTGGCACAATCCTAGCATGGAGTATCACAACCAGATTAACTAAATCATGGTCAAGAAACGCTTCATTCAGATCAAGTGTCAATATTGGCAGGACACACACTTTTCCAGGAGCGGACATCGGAAGTGACCACGATCTCGTGATGTCTTTCCAGCTCCATTGAAGAGAGTAAACACTGCAAAGTGTATCAGACTGAAGTTCAATCTGGACAATCTGCAAGACTCGGAGGTTGCAGAAATATTCCAAGCCACAATTAAAGGGAAATTTGCACCACTGCTCCATTTGGAGCTGGTGAAGTAGATGTCGACACCATGACAACCACCTTCAACTCAGCTGTGACAGATGCTGCGACTGAGAACCTTGGCAAGCACCGCCCAAAGAAGAAACCATGGATCACACCTGAACTTTTAGACCTGTGTGACAAACGAAGAGGGATGAGAAAGAAAAAGAACACCTCAGAGGGGGCTGATGCCTACAGAAAACTCAACAATGACATCCAAAAAGGCATTCGCACAGCAAAATAAAACTGGATAGAATGTGAGTGCCAAGAAATTGAGAACAGTTTGAACAAGAACAACAGCAAGAAGGCTTACCAGATTGTGAAGCGGATGACAAGTGTTAACAGCCCAAAGGTCTTCATGATCCAAAGCAAGTCTGGCATATGCCTTTTAGAAGAACAAGAAGTCTTGGATAGATGGTCAGAGTACTACCCTGACCTTTACAACCACACACCAAAAGGAGGCACATCAGTTCTAGCATGTCCAGAGAACAGAGAAGAAGAAGAAGAAATCCTCCCAATCCTCCGAGAAGAAGTTGAGACAGCAGTGCAATCACTGAAGAAAGGGAAGTCAGCGGGAGTGGACAACATACCCGCAGAATTGCTTCAAGCAGGAGGAGAAGTGATGATTGACGCCCTCAACATTATCTGTAACAAGATCTGGCAGAGTGGGGAATGGCCTACACCATGGAACCAGTCACTTGTCATCATTCTTCCCCAAAACGATAACCTTCAGGAGTGTGAAAATTACCGCACCATCAGCCATCCCAGGAAGGTCCTACTGAAAATAATACTCAACCCCAAGCTGAACAAATCATAGCTGAAGAACAAGTAGGATTCAGGGCAGGACAAAGATTTTCAACCTCAGAATAATCTGCGAGAAATACCTACAGCACTAACATCTACGAGTATATCATGTGTTTGTAGACTTCAAGAAAGCGTTTGACAGAATCTGGCATGCAGCTATGTGGGCAACCATGAGAGTTTACAACATCAGCCCTAAAATTATTGAAGTCATCAAAAGCCTGTATGACAAGGTTATCAGTGCAGTCCTCCACAACAGCGCCATCAGGAACTGTTCAGAACAACAATCGGTGTGCATCAAGGATGCCTACTCTCTCCAACACTCAACATCTTCCTAGAGAGCATCATGTCAGATGCCCTTGCAGATCATGAAGGCATATTCAGCATAAGGGTTAGAGCCATCTCCAACCTCCGTTTTGCGAATGACATTGATGGATTGGCTGGAGAAGAACAAGAACTTGAACAGCTGGTACAGAGGCTTGACACCACCTCCAGAGCCTTTGGATTGGAATAAGTGCAGAGAAGACCAAAATGATGACAAACAATACCAATGGCATCAACACGGATATCAAAGTCCAAGGCCAGTCCCTCAACACGGTGCATAGCTTCAAATATTTAGAGCCATTGTATCAGACCTTTACAAAGTCCAAGGCCAGTCCCTCAACACGGTGCATAGCTTCAAATATTTAGGAGCCATTGTTTCAGACAAAAGGGTCCTGACAGGAAGTCCTTTCCATCGAGGATCGCACAAACAACTGCTGCCCTGAAAAGATTGAAACCCATTTGGAAAGACAGGGCCATCAGTCTACACTCCAAAGTAAGGCTATTGCGCTCCATTGTCATCTCCATCTTCTTATACACTTGCGAAACAAAGGATCCTCACAGCAGACCTACAACGAAGAATACAAAGCATGGAGATGATGTGCTACGGAAGACTTCTGGGCATTTCCTATACCCAGCACATCACCAACGACGAAGTCCAACAGACCATCACACAAGCCATTGGACAACACGATGATATGCTCACAGTGATGATAAAACGGAAACTCCAATGGTAGGGCCACGTCACCAGAGCATCAGGCCTTGCAAAGACCATTTTGCAAGGAACGGTGCAATGAGGCAGAAGAAGAGGGGGACAGAAAAAGAGATGGGAGGACAACATTTGAGAATGGACTGGCTTGTAACTGAATGAAGCCATGAGGGTTGCTGAGAACAGAGAAAGATGGAGTACACTGGTTAAACGATCATCTGTGGTGCCCCAATGACTTTGGTTTCAATAACCTAGTTTTAAATTTTGAATTAATCAGTTGGTGCATTTATAGACATTTGGATAATGTCTGTAATATAGGTATAGAGTAGACCTTCTGTCAATAAGTAAGCGACTAGTACATACAAACATAAAATAGAATTCATCACCTGTTTCACCTAGATCAGAGTGCACAATCTCTATTCTCTAGCGATATTTTGGAGACAGAATAGGTAAATTGTGACAACTTAGTCTAAATTTTAATAAATTTCTCTTTTGTAGGGGTGACAAAAAAAAAACTAGATAATTTTCAAAACCAACATTATTTTTTAAAATTCGGTACATGATGCAAGTGTTATGATTATGAATTTGTTGATGCCAGTTTTGCAAGAACTGATCCCTCGAGCGCTGCTTAACTAAGTTCTTAAAACAATTCAAAGACAAATTACAACTATGTGTCCATATAATGGTCAGACCAAGATCATTCAAAAGAGTGTGAACAGAAACCAGCCAAGAAAGCTTATAGTCTGTGCTAAAAAAAAATAGATGAGAACACAAGCGAAACACAAGTACTGATATTTTGGAGAAATTCTTTGCACAATCAATACATAATTTGTACCAAAGGCAAACAATCTACATTTTGCATCCAGGGAAACTGGAAAACTACCTACTTCGCCCAGAATCATGTATGTCAGAGTGCTGGTTTTACATTCAAAATCATTTTAAAAAACTTTAATTGCAGTCTGTCACATATGACATGTCTATTCTACACAGTTATATTATTATATGTGAGGACAGCAAACATTGTATTGTAAGTTTAGAGCCTTGCCTCTGGATTAGACGTTAAAACATTTATTAAAATCCTGTTCTCATGAGAAATTCAGTGCAGTGCTGACAGCAGTATGTTTTAAGGGGAAATTAGTGCAAAACTGACAACAGGATATTTCTATGAGAAATTCAGTACAATAGTTAAAGCAGTATGAAAATTTCACTGCAATAGTTATAGCAGTATGAGAAATTCATTGCACTTTTGACAGCAGTATGTGCCAAGGAGAAATTCAGCGTAATCCTATCCTATCATATCCTATCCCGTAATTCGAAGGTCGTAGGGCACCACAGATGATCGTTTAACCAGCATACTCCATCTTTCTCTGTCCTCAGCAACCCTCATGGCTTCCTTCGCTCAGTGTCAAGCCAGTCCATTCTCGAATGTTGTCCTCCCACCCCCTTTTGTGTCTCCCTCTTCTTCTGCCTACTTGTACCGTGCCTTGCAGGATGGCTTTTGCAAGGCCTGATGCTCTGGTGATGGCCACTCTGAACACTGTCAGCACAATACTGACCACAATTTGTTTTTATGAGAAACACAGTGCACTACTGACAGCAGTATGTCTGTATGAGAAATTCATTGCACTGGTGCAGTTAGCCATATTGTAAGGTTAGAAAGTCATAGAAAATTCAGTGCCGTTGGCTATATTGTAAGGTTAGAAAGTCATAGAACAATTTATTGCAGTGGTGTAGTTGGCTATATTGTAAGGTTAGAAAGTCCTAGAACAATTCAGTGGAAACCCATACTGATGAGAGTATACATGGTCTATTGTCCTCAGTCCTCTTTGCTTATGTCCATCCTGGGAGAGCTGCAAGGTTCATCGGGCAAGGTGGAAGTGAAGGGCAAGGTGGCCTACGTTTCACAGCAGGCCTGGATCTTCTCAGGCAGCCTGCGTCAGAACATCCTCTTTGGAGCTACTTACGACAAGTCCAGGTTTGACAAAGTGATCAAGGCCAGTGCTTTGTATAAGGTAAGCATGATTCAACCAACTAACAATGGGTAGGCATAGGGGTTTGAGTTTTGCTAGTTTTAGAGTTTCATATTGTATTCAAGCGTCTTGCTAGCATTAGTCTAGATTCCAATTAGGACAAATTTTACAGGGCTTGTAATTTTCCGCGGTTCAGCGGATTTCTGCTTTGTAAAAAATATTTCCGCCGAGAACTGTATGGTTTTCTGCGGAACAAAAAAGTTTGACCAAGATGTTCCTCCAATTAAAAAGTGTTTCGTTCACGTCCTGAAGTCAAATTGAAATACGGAACTGCGCATGCGCGTGTCTGAATCATAGCCGGTAAAATGGATGCAACACATTGTTCAGCATGGCGAGGCAATTGATGATAAAAGCTTGGAAAAAGCATGGAGGTGGGACTGGATGGAAAAAGAAGTGGGTGATTAACCACTAGAATAACGTTTGAGGAAGACCTGAAGAAATGAAGCAGCTTTTGTATATTGTGCTAGTCGGGAATCAAATACAAGCAATAGAGAACGTACTGTCTGAGGCTAAAAATAAAAAAAAGCACTCTCATGCAACTGTGAGGCAAGTGTGCAGCACTCGACCTTCAGTCAATGTTGTTGATACACACAGTCTGTGAAGTCAGTGTGCATCTTTCAACCTTCAGTCAATGTTGTTGATACACACAGTCTGTGAAGTCAGTGTGCATCTTTCAACCTTCAGTCAATGTTGTTGATACACACAGTCTGTGAAGTCAGTGTGCATCTTTCAACCTTCAGTCAATGTTGTTGATACACACAGTCTGTGAAGTCAGTGTGCATCTTTCAACCTTCAGTCAATGTTGTTGATACACACAGTCTGTGAAGTCAGTGTGCATCTTTCAACCTTCAGTCAATGTTGTTGATACACACAGTCTGTGAAGCCAGTGTGCTGCACCGAACATTCAGTCATTGTTGGTAAAGCACCTCAAAAACCTGTTTAGGGAAACTGCAGTCATTAACAAACCAATCTCTCTAAATTCTTCAAACATACCAACTAAACCATTGCCAGTGAAAACGCCGTTTCAAGATTTGGGTTGTGCATCTGAATATATGAACCTTTTTTAACTAAATTTGGACTTTATTGGTAAATATGGACTGTTAGCTGGGCACCAGTGTGTGTTTGAACTTGCATTTGTAGTTGGACATTGTTGGAGAATAATAACTGTAAGCTATTCATTGATAAAGACTACTTCAAGAGTTCAGCTGTGTGTAAGTAAGCAAGTCTTTCCTTTACCATGTTATGGTTTTTGGTCATAAAAAAATGCATCATTAAAATGCAACAGTTCGTATTTGGCGGAGAGTGGGGTGAGAGGGGGCATTCTCCTGCACTCTCTACCAGCGCCTAGGCAGGCCCTGGACCCTGGCCAATTTCCTCTTTTTTTAACTGCAGACCATTACAAGCCCTGGTTTTAGGATCTAGCATCCTCCTGTTCCAAAGGGATGCTGCTCTGCAAAGGCCATGCTTTCCCTGAGAAAGTGACCCAAACTTCACCTGCATGGATGACTAATATGCTAATAAAAACCCCAAATCCAGGACACACTGGAAATACAAATTTAGCTCTCTTCATCAATATTTATTCTTTGATTTTGCTCATTGTTTCATGATCCATGTTTGGAAGTAAATTTTTGTGTTAATAATCCTTGATGTCAAATCATTTATTATTATTATTATTATTATTATTATTATTATTATTATTATTATTATTATTATTATTATTTATTATTATTACTTATTATATCCTGATCCTTGTAAAAGACTTTGTGATTTTTTTTTCTGATTCTTGATCCACAATACTCCTTTGCAAGGATTTGGAGATCATGCCACATGGAGACAGTACCCTGATCGGCGATCGCGGGGTCAGTTTAAGCGGAGGTCAAAAGGCGCGAGTGAGCTTGGCGCGAGCACTGTACATGGAAGCCGACATCTATTTACTGGATGACCCGCTCAGTGCTGTGGACGCAGCTGTGGGCCGACACATCTTTGACAAGTAAGGCTGTTACTCTTCTATAGTGCGCTCACCAGCTCAAAGGGTTGCTCAAAGCATGGGCTTATGAGCAAGGGTGCTGAACGCAACAATCTTTTGCTTCCCACTTGTTAACCTGTTAAAGTCGACAGGCCGCCAACATCTTCCAAATGCTAGCACTTTTCACACAAAATCCACAGTATAGCAAGCTGTTACTTTACTATAACAATCGCTAGTACTTTACTATAAGAGTGCAGTTAGCTCAGTGATGTATGCCATTTACTATAACAATTGCTAGTACTTTACTATAAGAGTGCAGTTAGCTCAGTGATGTACGCCATTTACTATAACAATTTCTAGTACTTTACTATAAGAGTGCAGTTAGCTCAGTGATGTACGCCATTTACTATAACAATTTCTAGTACTTTACTATAAGAGTACAGTTAGCTCAGTGATGTATGCCATTTACTATAACAATTTCTAGTACTTTACTATAAGAGTGCAGTTAGCTCAGTGATGTACGCCATTTACTATAACAATTTCTAGTACTTTACTATAAGAGTACAGTTAGCTCAGTGATGTATGCCATTTACTATAACAATTTCTAGTACTTTACTATAAGAGTGCAGTTAGCTCAGTGATGTACGCCATTTACTATAACAATTTCTAGTACTTTACTATAAGAGTACAGTTAGCTCAGTGATGTACGCCATTTACTATAACAATTGCTAGTACTTTACTATAAGAGTGCAGTTAGCTCAGTGATGTACGCCATTTACTATAACAATTTCTAGTACTTTACTATAAGAGTGCAGTTAGCTCAGTGATGTACGCCATTTACTATAACAATTCCTAGTACTTAGTACAGTTAGCTCAGTGATGTACGCCATTTACTATAACAATTGCTAGTACTTTACTATAAGAGTGCAGTTAGCTCAGTGATGTGCGCCATTTACTATAACAATTTCTAGTACTTTACTATAAGAGTACAGTTAGCTCAGTGATGTATGCCATTTACTACAACAATTTCTAGTACTTTACTATAAGAGTGCAGTTAGCTCAGTGATGTATGCCATTTACTATAACAATTGCTAGTACTTTACTATAAGAGTGCAGTTAGCTCAGTGATGTACGCCATTTACTATAACAATTTCTAGTACTTTACTATAAGAGTGCAGTTAGCTCAGTGATGTACGCCATTTACTATAACAATTTCTAGTACTTTACTATAAGAGTACAGTTAGCTCAGTGATGTATGCCATTTACTATAACAATTTCTAGTACTTTACTATAAGAGTGCAGTTAGCTCAGTGATGTACGCCATTTACTATAACAATTTCTAGTACTTTACTATAAGAGTACAGTTAGCTCAGTGATGTATGCCATTTACTATAACAATTTCTAGTACTTTACTATAAGAGTGCAGTTAGCTCAGTGATGTACGCCATTTACTATAACAATTTCTAGTACTTTACTATAAGAGTGCAGTTAGCTCAGTGATGTACGCCATTTACTATAACAATTTCTAGTACTTTACTATAAGAGTGCAGTTAGCTCAGTGATGTACGCCATTTACTATAACAATTTCTAGTACTTTACTATAAGAGTGCAGTTAGCTCAGTGATGTACGCCATTTATAATAACAATTTCTAGTACTTTACTATAAGAGTGCAGTTAGCTCAGTGATGTACGCCATTTACTTTAACAATTTTTAGTACTTTACTATAAGAGTGCAGTTAGCTCAGTGATGTACGCCATTTACTATAACAATTCCTAGTACTTAGTGCAGTTAGCTCAGTGATGTACGCCATTTACTATAACAATTGCTAGTACTTTACTATAAGAGTGCAATTAGCTCAGTGATGTACGCCATTTACTATAACAATTTCTAGTACTTTACTATAAGAGTGCAGTTAGCTCAGTGATGTACGCCATTTACTATAACAATTGCTAGTACTTTACTATAAGAGTGCAGTTAGCTCAGTGATGTACGCCATTTACTATAACAATTGCTAGTACTTAGTGCAGTTAGCTCAGTGATGTACGCCATTTACTATAACAATTGCTAGTACTTTACTATAAGAGTGCAGTTAGCTCAGTGATGTACGCCATTTACTATAACAATTCCTAGTACTTAGTACAGTTAGCTCAGTGATGTACGCCATTTACTGTAACAATTGCTAGTACTTTACTATAAGAGTGCAGTTAGCTCAGTGATGTGCGCCATTTACTATAACAATTTCTAGTACTTAGTACAGTTAGCTCAGTGATGTGCGCCATTTACTATAACAATTGCTAGTACTTTACTATAAGAGTGCAGTTAGCTCAGTGATGTACGCCATTTACTATAACAATTTCTAGTACTTTACTATAAGAGTGCAGTTAGCTCAGTGATGTACGCCATTTACTATAACAATTGCTAGTACTTTACTATAAGAGTACAGTTAGCTCAGTGTTGTACGCCATTTACTATAACAATTCCTAGTACTTAGTGCAGTTAGCTCAGTGATGTACGCCATTTACTGTAACAATTGCTAGTACTTTACTATAAGAGTGCAGTTAGCTCAGTGATGTACGCCATTTACTATAACAATTCCTAGTACTTAGTGCAGTTAGCTCAGTGATGTACGCCATTTACTATAACAATTTCTAGTACTTTACTATAAGAGTGCAGTTAGCTCAGTGATGTACGCCATTTACTGTAACAATTTCTAGTACTTTACTATAAGAGTGCAGTTAGCTCAGTGATGTACGCCATTTACTATAACAATTTCTAGTACTTTACTATAAGAGTGCAGTTAGCTCAGTGATGTACGCCATTTACTATAACAATTTCTAGTACTTTACTAAAAGAGTGCAGTTAGCTCAGTGATGTACGCCATTTACTATAACAATTTCTAGTACTTTACTATAAGAGTGCAGTTAGCTCAGTGATGTACGCCATTTACTATAACAATTTCTAGTACTTTACTATAAGAGTACAGTTAGCTCAGTGATGTGCGCCATTTACTATAACAATTCCTAGTACTTAGTGCAGTTAGCTCAGTGATGTACGCCATTTACTATAACAATTGCTAGTACTTTACTATAAGAGTGCAGTTAGCTCAGTGATGTACGCCATTTACTATAACAATTTCTAGTACTTTACTATAAGAGTGCAGTTAGCTCAGTGATGTACGCCATTTACTATAACAATTGCTAGTACTTTACTATAAGAGTGCAGTTAGCTCAGTGATGTACGCCATTTACTATAACAATTGCTAGTACTTTACTATAAGAGTGCAGTTAGCTCAGTGATGTATGCCATTTACTATAACAATTGCTAGTACTTTACTATAAGAGTACAGTTAGCTCAGTGATGTATGCCATTTACTACAACAATTTCTAGTACTTTACTATAAGAGTGCAGTTAGCTCAGTGATGTACGCCATTTACTATAACAATTTCTAGTACTTTACTATAAGAGTGCAGTTAGCTCAGTGATGTACGCCATTTACTATAACAATTGCTAGTACTTTACTATAAGAGTGCAGTTAGCTCAGTGATGTACGCCATTTACTATAACAATTTCTAGTACTTTACTATAAGAGTGCAGTTAGCTCAGTGATGTACGCCATTTACTGTAACAATTGCTAGTACTTTACTATAAGAGTGCAGTTAGCTCAGTGATGTACGCCATTTACTATAACAATTGCTAGTACTTTACTATAAGAGTGCAGTTAGCTCAGTGATGTACGCCATTTACTATAACAATTTCTAGTACTTACTTTAAGAGTGCAGTTAGCTCAGTGATGTACGCCATTTACTGTAACAATTGCTAGTACTTTACTATAAGAGTGCAGTTAGCTCAGTGATGTACGCCATTTACTATAACAAT
Organism: Oncomelania hupensis; assembly: GCA_036898135.1. NCBI lineage: Eukaryota > Metazoa > Mollusca > Gastropoda > Littorinimorpha > Pomatiopsidae > Oncomelania > Oncomelania hupensis. Next base: position 13,106,057 of record CM072523.1, on the reverse strand, counting down.
TTCTAGTACTTTACTTTAAGAGTGCAGTTAGCTCAGTGATGTACGCCATTTACTATAACAATTTCTAGTACTTTACTATAAGAGTACAGTTAGCTCAGTGATGTACGCCATTTACTATAACAACTCCTAGTACTTTACTATAAGAGTGCAGTTAGCTCAGTGATGTACGCCATTTACTATAACAACTCTTAGTACTTTACTATAAGAGTGCAGTTAGCTCAGTGATGTACGCCATTTACTATAACAATTGCTAGTACTTTACTAAAAGAGTGCAGTTAGCTCAGTGATGTACGCCATTATTTGTTTTTTTGGGTGTTTTAGTTTTCTTTTCTCTTTGACCATAGTTGTCAGTTTGAGAAAAGGTGGGGTGTGACTGATAGACCATTGCAGTGACTGATAGACCATTACAGTGACTGATAGACCGTTACAGTGACTGAAAGACCATTACAGTGACTGATAGACCATTACAGCGTGTGTATGGTGGGGTGTGACTGATAGACCATTACAGTGACTTATAGACCATTACAGCTTGTGTATGGTGGGGTGTGACTGATAGACCATTACAGCTTGTGTGTGACTGATAGACCATTACAGCTTGTGTGTGTTGCATTTCCTCAATTTCTGTACAGTTTGGAAAATGGGTTGATGTGTAGGGGTGGGGGTGAGAATGAGGCGTATAGGTAATATACCGCTGTGTTTTACATCCCAAAAAGTGTTGTATGCCATTGAAGTGAAGTACAAAATGGATTATTGTGCAACAGTAGTGAAAAGTGATTGTGACTTGTTGTTGACCCAGATGTATCTGCGGTGTGCTAAAAAAGAAGCCCAGGATTTTGGTGACACACCAGCTTCAGTACCTCACTGCTGCCAACTGCATCCTCATCTTGAATGAGGTGGGTTCATACACGTGTGGTTTCTTTAGTTTTTCCCTCAAAGGGCAAACTGATTCTTTGTTGTGGAGTTTTATTGTAAGTTTGTTTGTTTGTTTGTTTTTTGTTTTTTTTTTGGGTGGGTGGGGTGGGAGAAGTGGGGAAAGGGGGGGGGGGATATTTTTTTTCCCACATCTTTAAAGAATGTTGGCTTATTGTCAATCACAATTTGTTTGGTCAAGGAGTGAACTCCCTTGTAGCCAAATGGACTATTTCTCTCTTGACCCCCACCTGCACAGTCATTGTTATGTAGCCCTCATCAGATGGGGCTTTAAACATAGGCCTGGTAAGGCCAGGAATGTGCTGAGAGCACACAAGATTGACGGCTCTAGTATCTGATTCCCACTCTGTAGGTCACTGCCACACACTTACATAGAACACCAGCTGACAACTTGGCCCCATGCACCCTCAAAAGATGAATGGAGTTAGTTAGTTAGTCATTGTTTAGAGGGTCCAGCGGAAAGCAAAGAGCCAAATCAGGGCCACAAAAGATTAAGGGAGAAAATTTGTCGTGTTGCCTTGTCATAATCCAAGGGTTCAAGCACTCGCCTAAGGATTCCCCATAGCAGGAACCACCTAAGGCCGCAGTGGCAAAAAGGGAGCAATCTCTCTCGCATGGTAAGACAATCTCTCCCAAGCATGACCAATGGCCTCCCACTCTACCACACTGTATTGTATGATGCCTAGTTGTGGAGATCTCAAAATTGTGACAACAGAACACGAAAAGCAGTATTGTTGCAGCAAAGACCGCCTGTATAGAATCACATTTTTAACCACATTTCAAGTTATTATTAAAATTGGCTTTACTCTTCAATGAAACAGTAATGGATTTGGGGTAACTATATTGAATGCAAGGTTGTATTAACAAGTTTTTGATGATGGTGATGATGATGACACTTTTTCTTTACGGTCGCATGTTGCCACAATGTCAGTCCAGATGATGACTAATATAGTTAAGACCACGTTTTCATTTTGAGTAAGTCTATATGTGTTTGTTATGTAAATGCTTTTTTTTTTAAATTGTATCAGGGCCAAGCTGTAGGCATGGGGACATATGAGTCATTGTCCAGATCTGGTGTAGACTTTGCAGCACTGTTGAAACCCAATAAGGAGGAAGAAGGATCAGTAGTTGACCTCATTGCTGTACCAAAATCCACCACCTCGGACTACGGACCTCCACAGTTCCCCAGTACCGCTGCTATGGCAACTGTCTCAACGATGTCGCTGGACTCTTCTGGATCTGAATTTCAGGTGATAATGATAACGTTGATGGTGCCGGTGATGATGGTGATTGTGGTGATGTGATGTTCGATGATAGTGATGAAGGTGGTGGTATTCCTGTATTCATTATGATTTTTTAATTTGATTTTTAACACTTTATTGTCCCTTTTTATTGGAAGAGTTTGGAGTGCCTCCACTGGGGAAGGTGTAGTCCAAGCCTACCTAATATTAGTTGTATTTTTCACATTGTTGCTGGGGGAGTAAATACCCAGAGAAAAAAAACCCGAGTAGAAAGTAAATAATATTCGGAGAAACGTAACGCCCAGAGACGGGTATGATCGCACACCTGTTAGATGCAATTGGTTTGTAGCCTGTGGACAAGGCAAATCAGTCCCGCCTTAGACCACGCGGCCACTACGCCGGTCATTATTGGTATCTCCTGTGTTGCAGCCGGAGGCAGTGCAGCTACCAGAGGAAGAAGAGAGGCAGGCGGGCACGGTGGGCCTGAAAGTGTATGTGGAGTACTTCAAGGCTGGGGCAGGCATTTTCAAGATTTTTCTTCTGGTCGTCTTCAACCTTGTGGCCCAGGGTACCTACATCATGAGTGACTGGTGGCTTTCAAGATGGTAGGAAATGCCAATATTTAATTTTTGTTATTTATTTATTCAGTCATTTATTTAATTTGCGCTATTTTGGCCCTGTCACTTCGGTCCCACAACCAGTCTGGTCATCGGGGAGGATATGATTGCTGACGATAGTAGTCCTGACTGAGTCTCTGTGACCAGCGCTGACACATCAACTATAGATACTCAGTCTATTCCGATGATCTCCGCTTCTCCAAGGAGATAACTCTAGCTACCTTGAAAATAGAAGTAAATATACAAAAAGAGAAACTCCATTGACAGGTTGGGTATTAAGCTCTGCATGAATGATGATTTGCCCCATTTGCATTTGTTATTGTATCATGTCGGTGATTGTTCTGATGCACAGTGGCTTGAAGACAGCATTGTTTTTCCAGCTGAATAGAGTGTTATTAGGTAGTCAAAAGCCATTTTTAAAAAATGATTTCCTCATCACAAAACTGACATAGATTTAAAGAGCTTTTCATTCTGAACACAGTGGTATATTTTTTTTCCCCCATAGGACAAATAGGTAAAAAGTTATTAATGTTTGAAAATGCCGAATGTTGGTGTTTTTTTGGCAACGTTTTGGAATTGAAGAAATTGACAACTTTGGAGTCTCAAAGTGAAGCCAATATTGATACCAGAAAGCTGATTTTTGACAGGTAACCCCTTCATATGTTATACTCCAAGCCCAATTTTCTTCAGGCCTATCCCATGTAATGTTCAGCCGTTTTGGTGCTTCATAGTTGGGAAATCATCAAATTCGCAGTGCGTGCCGGCAAATTATAGGCCTACTAGTGTGCTACTACGCTCAGCACTCGTGTCGCTGAATAGGCCTACGAGTTGGCCATGGCCGCAACAAAACCCGAACACCGTTTGGGTACACTTTTCTACGGCAAAGCGCTCCGCGATAGAGTAATGCACAAATTAATAAATACCCTAGTTTTATAAAGGAAAGTCTGCTCTTTATTTCTTGCTAATTTTTAAACTTCTAGTTAAAATCAAACTTACATCAAAACCGCTTTATCCACTTTGTTCGGCTCGTAACAAAACTTTTACACGTTCGTTGCCCACCATATTTATATGTAAATGAAGCTAAGTATCCGAACTTCTCATTGGTTCTTATTTTTAGGCCATCCAATGAAGTATCGCAAAGCGCTTAGACTTTGAAACTAGTCACCTCTCAGCAAACGACGGTGACAACTTTTTCGCAGCGGCATTCAGCGCTCGGATAGGGGCGTATTCAAAAGCTGTTTTCTCGGAATCTTTCGCATAAACATGCATTAAAAACAACACAGATGTAAAGATAAAGCTTTCAATTTTTATTTGCATACAGCCACTGTTCGTTTTGATGCAGTTTTACATTAATAATAAGTGTTGAAAGTGAAGTGAAAACTGAGTCAAAACTGCCGAGCGGACAAGAGCCAATGAAGGGCTTGGAGTACCTAGTGTTATGAGCATTGATCCTGCAGTACAACATACATGATTTATTATCCTCAGTTACAAAAGGAAATGTGACCACATGTTTGAGTGGTTTCTGTATCTTTGTTGCCTATGTAGGTGTGTGTGTATCATGGAGCACGTACGTATATCGTTGGTCTTGTCAGGGCTCTGCTCTTCTTCAAGGTAAAGGTGTGTGTATATCATGGAGCACGTATGTATAGCGTCCTGCTTTGAGCCAACGGTGATTTTGGGAAAAGCGAGGAAATACCATCTGTTATTGTTAACATGAGGATGATGATGATGATGATGATGATGATGATGATTTCTGTTTTTGTTGCGAGGTCTAACTCTGAAGAGGACAGGATCGCAGCTTTGGACATGCACCAGAAGCTTTTGTCTGCAGGTTACAACCAAACCAACATCACCATTCCAGTCGTTGACTCCCACCAAAACATCTACATCTTCACTGGCATAATCATTGCAGTTTTCATCTTTGGTCTTGTCAGGGCTCTGCTCTTCTTCAAGGTAAATTCTACACATAAATTCATGAAATTATCCTCAGATAAATTCATAAACTGTTCAGGCCATCATGCAAATGAAGCCAGAGTGTATCTGCAGCTACATGCATTATCTATCGGTTAAAGTACTATTAAGGTACTTGTGGCTAAGTTTGGTTGTGATTGGTAATATTTTATGTGGTTTTGTCACCAGGTTGCAGTGGATGCCTCACAGAAGCTTCACAATGTTATGTTTGCCAAAATTCTGCGTGCGCCCATCGGGTTCTTTGACACCAACCCAGTCGGTCAGTACCAGATTTAGTGACATTTTTAATGGATGAATGAATTAAAATTTATTAACAATAAATATTTGCACACGTACCCTGTGGGTTTGGGCACTAAATAGAATAGACCCAATGTTTCCCGGCGTGTCGTAAGAGGCGACTAACAGGGGTGATGTTAGCACGGCATCACTAGGCAAAAGTCTTCTACACAGAAGTCACCTGCCAGGGTGGAGGATCCTCACGTTACTCCAGGTTCAACGACCACATGCTTGGGGCCAAGGCGAGCCACATTGTATTCGTGGATTTTGGCTGTGGTCAACAGCCTGGAGAGGATTGGGCCCTGCCAGGTCTTTTTTTGCCCAAGATGAAAAGAACCAACTCATTCTATACCGAATCGGTCGTCGTCCGGATCACCAAGGACCGCGCCTTCCGTTAGCCACCAGGACCGAGATGGTAAGTGTACTACTGATGGACAACTTAGCAAGATCCGCATGAGAGACAACATTGTCATAGGAACCTGGAATGTCAGAACTGCGGAGGGAAAATTAGAAGAACTGGTCCATGAGCTGGACCACCATCGTTGGAACATTTTAGGTATCAGCGAACTGTGCTGGAAAGGCCTAGGTGAAACAACTATCGACATAGGCTTTATTTCAGAGGTAGAGTTGACAGGCACGAACACAGCGTTGGATTCTTGGTCCACAGAGACATTCTAGCCACTGTCATGGGTTGCCTCGAGTGCATGATCGAGTGCATGTATTTTTATGTAATGACTATGTAAAGCGCGGTGAGTCTGGTCGTAAGGCTGGAGTACCTGCTATATAAAAATCCGTTATTATTATTATATTATTATTATTGCCGCCCAATCTCCAGTAGACTCGTTACCATCCGTCTGAGAGCAGCCCCTTTCAACATAACCATCATCCAGGCCTATGCCTCAGCAGTAGACTATGACGACAGCGAAGTGGAGGATTTCTATGAACATCTACAGGATGTCCTTTACCAAGTGTCAAAGAAGGACATCGTCATAGTGCAAGGTGACTGGAATGCCAAGGTTGGCCAAGATGTGCACCACAACTGAGGACACACATTTGGACCCCACTGCAACAAGGAGACAAATGACAGGGATTTGAGACTGTTGGAGTTTGCCAGATACAACAAGGAGACAAATGACAGGGATTTGAGACTGTTGGAGTTTGCCAGATACAACAATCTGATACTGGCAGAGGTGCCAACTCCTACGGTTTTCCCCTAGTAATTTACGGAAAAAATTAAAAAACTACAAAATTAAGGATTTGCCTAAATAATTACGGAAAACAATTGGGCATTTGAAATTTTTTAAAAATTTATCTTTTACACCTAGTGCAATGCGCAACGGTCGAGGCACTGACAGTGCGGAACCGATCGCGGATGCACAAGCCATGTCACATGACTTAAGTTAATCAGCCAATCAGAAAATTTATATTGTTCACTTCCGCTGCTTAAATAAAGTCTGATGAAAGTTTATGTTGTGTGGGATTTCTCTGCCTCTATTTTACTTTCTTTACAAGAATCATGAGTGCTAGGGACGCAGGACGGCCAAGAAAACGGCCAAGCAGTAGTGATCCATCAGCATCTACACCTGGGGCCAAGTCATGTTGTCAGCGTTTTAAATCGACATATACAGATGAATTTCCCTGCATTAAGCCTTCTAGCGTTTTAAATTCTTACGCAAGATGTACAATATGTGAGTCAGAATTTTTGGTCGGCCATGCAATGGGTGGGTATGATGATGTTTTCCGGCATACAAAGTCGCTGAAACATATTCGTGCAGGATCAGCCCTAAAAGGAGCAACAGAGTTGACGAGTTATTTTAGTGCAAAGAAAGATGACGACAGTGTCAGTGACAATGTCATTCGAGCAGAGACACTGTTCTGTATGTTCCTCGTCGAAAATAACATACCGATAAGTGCTGCTAACCATGGCTCTCAACTATTTAAGATGATGTTCCCTGGAAACAGTATTGCAAAGGAGTTTGCATGTGGCAGAACAAAAGCCACTGCCATCATCAAAGCCTGCAGCAATGACTTGAAGGAACAGTTGATTCAGCGAATTGGAACAGATGGAAGCCAAGAGGGTGGGGTAAAGTACTTTCCTATTGTAGTACGTCCACCGAACAATGATGGAATCCAGAATGAGCTGCTTTCATTACCTTCTTGTAGCGAGTCTGCAGCTGGGGAGGCAATTTTTTATCTCCTTGACAATGAGCTTAAAAATCATGACATTGCATGGGAGAATTGCTTGTCACTAGTTTCTGATAATGCCAACGTAATGGTAGGCCACAACAAAGGTGTTATTTCTTTCGTCAAATCGTCGATCGTTTAGGTTTTTTTTTGTTATGTAAACTCTTCTTGATATTTGTTTGTATAACATGGGTATTAAAGGTCAACATCATTGAAATATAAAATTGAGCACAAAATATCTACATAATAAAAGAAGTCACATGCCAAACAACTTTTTTCCGAAAAATGCTGCCTTTTTTTAATATTTAATAAAATCTACTTCGAATAAACTTTTGCACCTTCGAAAAGCCCGCTCACGTGACCACATGGCTCGTGACGTCAACTGCTGGAGACAATATAGAGTCCGATAGTGCCCCTTCTCTACCAGGGGCCGGGTAGCTCAGTTGGTAAGAGCGTCTTGCTAGTAACCGAAAGGTCGGTGGTTCGAATCCCGTATTGGTCAACGTGTGATCATATTATTTTTCCCTTTACCAACAACTGGTGTCAGTATAAATCGGTCCAGTAGTCACCTATATGCGAAAGTGTCGTGTGACTATAATCTACATACAAACAAAAAACTTCTCTACCAAAACGCAGGAAAACGAAGAGCAGTGGCCTATATTGTGCCGTTGGAGGTTGTACAAACAAACAAGCGGATGGGATAACATTGCATAGGTTTCCAAAAAACGAAGAAGTGCGAAATAAGTGGGTGAGATTTGTGCGTCGTCAGCAATTTGCGCAAAACACTTCGCTGAAGACTGCTACCCGCCAAGTGCCACTTTTATGCGGAGCTTTGGGATGAAAACAATACAGACATTAAAGCCTATCTCTGTTCCAACGATCCAAAGCCTCAACAACAGCAACAGTGATTCAAGTTACTAGTAGTAGGCCTACTAGTACTGCTTCAACTTCAACTACAGTCACAGTGGCTACTACACATCCATCGTTTGCTATCACTTGCCGGGTGTGAGGAAAGTCAGAGGAGCTTTTCAGAAAAGGGAACGCAGGGGCGGACGAGGGGGGGGGTTTCCGGCCCCCCCCAAAAAAAGGAAAAGAAAGAAGAAGAAGAAGGAGAGAAAGAGAGAGAGATAATACAATTATAAAAAAAAAAAAAAAACATAAAATAAATACTAATATATATATATATATATATATATATATATATATATATATATATATATATATATATATATATATATATATAGTATTTATTTTATGTTTATATATATATATTTTATTTTATTTTATTTTATTTTATTTATTTATTTTTTTATACGAATTTTAGAAACCCCCCCCAAAAAAACTAACTGATCCGCCCCTGAAGAGGTTATGTATTCACGGGTCTAGCTCGTATAATTATTTGTTTATTATTACAATTAGTACTCGGGGGGGTCGAATTCGTTTCTAACAGAAGAGAGCACTGCTGTAACACGACAGATCGAGTGAAGAAACACTGCTTGTCTCGCTTGTAACTTCTTCGCAATCGGCCATTGTCTACAGCCGCTGACGTCACTGCGAGGGGAAGATCAGCGATAGCTGCGTTTTAGAGTATTACTTCCCTTACCCTTAATTACAGGTAGGAAATCCCACTTTCAGTGATCGATATCTATTAAACGATAGAGCTTTGCTTACCGAATTTTTCGCATCTGGTATTATTTAGTAAAGTTCTTTAAGCAGAAACTTTTTGACCGAGCACTGTGGTTGACCTTTAAATGCCATCGGCTTCTCGTTTTAAGCGATGTATACTAATGAAATATTTTGAAAACTATTGAAAATTTGTGTAATTACTACTGAAAAATCACAACAGAGGGGGTTGGCACCTCTGTACTTGCAAACCTGTTTGGTCTCCACAAAAAATCCAGGTGATGGACATGGCACAGTCCCGGCGGGTGCATCACAACCAGATCGACTATATCATGGTCATGAAACGCTTCAGATCAGGCATCAACATTAACAGGACACTCACTTTTCCAGGAGCAGACATCAGAAGGGACATGATCTTGTGATGATGTCCTTCCGGCTCCACTTGACAAGAGTAAACACAGCAAAGTGCACTAGACTGAAGTTCGACCTGGACAAACTGCAAGACCCGGAGGTGGCAGAAATATTTCAAGCCATAATTGGGGGGAAATTTGCACCACTGCTCATTTTGGGAGCTGGTGAAGTAGATGTCCACAACATGACTACCACCTTCAACTCAGCTCACAGATGCCTCCACTGAGATCCTTGGCAAGCACTGCCCAAAGAAAAAAGCCATGGATCACATCTGAACTTTTGTATCTGTGTGATAAATGAAGAGAGATGAAAAAAGAAACCTCACAGGGAGCTGATGCCTACCGAAAAATCAACAATGACATCCAATAAGGCATGAGCACAGCAAAGGAGAACTGGATAGAAGATCAATGCCAGGAAATAGAGAATAGTCTGAACAAGAACAACAGCAAGAAGGTCTACCACATTGTGAAGCGGCTGACAAGTGTTAAACAGCCCAAGGTCTTCACGATCCAAAGCAAGTCTGGCATATACCTTACAGAAGAACGAGAAGTCTGGTTTAGATGGACAGAGTACTGCTTTGACCTTTACAACCACACACCAAACAGAGACCCATTAGTTCTAGAACAGAGAAGAAGAAATTCTTGAAATTCTCCAAGAAGTTGAGGCAGCAGTACATTCGCTGAAGAAAGGGAAGTCAGCAGGAGTGGACAACATACCTGTGGAATTGCTTCAAGCAGGAGGAGAAGCGATGATTGATGCCCTCACCATTATTTGTAACAAGATCTGGCAGAATGGGGAGTGGCCTTCAGCATGGACCCAGTCACTTGTCATCACTCTTCCACAAAAAGATAACCCTCTAAAGTGTGAAAATTACCGCACCATCAGCCATCCCAGCCGGTCCTCCTAAAAATAATACTCAACAGGTTGAAACCCCAAGCTGAACAAATCATAGCTGAAGAACAAGCAGGATTCAGGGCAGGGCGAAGTACCACTGAACAGATTTTCAACCTCAGTGCAAGGAGGCAGAAGGAAAAGAAAGACAGGAAAAGAGGTGGGAGGACAACATTCGAGAATGCTTGACACTGAGCGAAGCCATCAGGGTTGCTGAGGACAGAGAAGGATGGAGTATGATGTTTAAACGATCATCTGTGGTGCCCCTATGACTTTTGAGTTACGGGATAGGATAGGATTTGCACACAAGAAGTATGGTCACAGGATAGGATAGGATTTGCACACAAGAAGTATGGTCACAGGATAGGATAGGATTTGCACACAAGAAGTATGGTCACAGGGTAGGATAGGATTTGCACACAAGAAGTATGGTCACAGGATAGGATAGGATTTGCACACAATAAGTATGGTCATAGGATAGGATTTGCACACAATAAGTATGGTCACAGGATAGGATAGGATTTGCACACAATAAGTATGGTCACAGGGTAGGATAGGATTTGCACACAATAAGTATGGTCACAGGGTAGGATAGGATTTGCACACAATAAGTATGGTCACAGGGTAGGATAGGATTTGCACACAATAAGTATGGTCACAGGGTAGGATAGGATTTGCACACAATAAGTATGGTCACAGGGTAGGATAGGATTTGCACACAATAAGTATGGTCACAGGGTAGGATAGGATTTGCACACAAGAAGTATGGTCACAGGGTAGGATAGGATTTGCACACAAGAAGTATGGTCACAGGGTAGGATAGGATTTGCACACAAGAAGTATGGTCACAGGATAGGATAGGATTTGCACACAAGAAGTATGGTCACAGGATAGGATAGGATTTGCACACAAGAAGTATGGTCACAGGGTAGGATAGGATTTGCACACAAGAAGTATGGTCACAGGGTAGGATAGGATTTGCACACAAGAAGTATGGTCACAGGGTAGGATAGGATTTGCACACAAGAAGTATGGTCACAGGGTAGGATAGGATTTGCACACAAGAAGTATGGTCACAGGGTAGGATAGGATTTGCACACAAGAAGTATGGTCACAGGGTAGGATAGGATTTGCACACAAGAAGTATGGTCACAGGGTAGGATAGGATTTGCACACAATAAGTATGGTCACAGGGTAGGATAGGATTTGCACACAAGAAGTATGGTCACAGGGTAGGATAGGATTTGCACACAAGAAGTATGGTCACAGGGTAGGATAGGATTTGCACACAAGAAGTATGGTCACAGGGTAGGATAGGATTTGCACACAAGAAGTATGGTCACAGGGTAGGATAGGATTTGCACACAAGAAGTATGGTCACAGGGTAGGATAGGATTTGCACACAAGAAGTATGGTCACAGGGTAGGATAGGATTTGCACACAATAAGTATGGTCACAGGGTAGGATAGGATTTGCACACAAGAAGTATGGTCACAGGGTAGGATAGGATTTGCACACAAGAAGTATGGTCACAGGGTAGGATAGGATTTGCACACAAGAAGTATGGTCACAGGGTAGGATAGGATTTGCACACAAGAAGTATGGTCACAGGGTAGGATAGGATTTGCACACAAGAAGTATGGTCACAGGATAGGATAGGATTTGCACACAATAAGTATGGTCACAGGGCTGGACACTAATGGGGTTTGTTTTTCCACTGTAGTTATCTCCCTTCCCAGTTGTATTTCTTGGTATTTTGTGTACTTGGCTATTGACTTTGTGTAGTAATCTAGTTTGACTTGGCTATTGACTTTGTGTAGTAATCTAGTTTGACTTGGCTATTGTCTTTATTTAGTTAGCTAGTTTGACTTGGATTCTGACTTATATTATACATGCAGTTGTGTGTCATCACAAAATGTCATTTTATTGGATTGGTTCATGTACTGGGAAGTGATGCAACAAAGTTCACTGCATGAATATAACTGTTCTTGTATAGGGATATTTGTGTTCATTAAGCCTGGTAATTTCTTTACTTTCTCTATCACATCAACATTACAGTGTTCTCTTGCAAAGCAAATAAGGTGTGGGGCTATGCCACAAAGGTTGACAAAATCCTTGATCCACTGGGAAGAAAGTCATCTAAGGTAAATAATGAGTCTTGTAGAAAATTTCTGAGTGACAAAAGCATTTACATTGTCTCAGGAGATGGCCACTCTTGTTTATAGACATTGTGTGTGTGTTTGTTGATTTGCGCTACAGGTCGAATCCTGAACCGCTTTGCCAAAGATGTGGGGCATATGGATGACATGCTTCCCATCACATTCTTTGACTTCATTCAGGTATGCAGGGATTCCTAACGCTTAACCGCATTGTTTTGTGGTTGGATAGATGACATTCTAGATTGGAAATATACAAAATGGTGTACGCCACCCCACCCCTTCATCCCCACCCTCCCCAGCTGTCACCGCCACCTGCTTCACTTTTAGACCCATGGAAGGAGAACAAAGGGAGATTACAACCATGATCCTGAGAGAAGGGAGGTCCCCAATGGCTCCCCTTTAACATAATTATATATATTGTGAGGAAACCTTGACCTTTTATAACATAGTAGTAGTACCGTTGTTGTTATTATTATTGTTATTATTGTTATGACTATTATTGCTATTGTTGTAATTATTGTTATTATTTCAGTGTTTCTTGTTGATCCTGGGCATTGTGCTGGTGGCAGGAGTGGTCAACCCATGGGTGTTCATCCCCACACTACCCCTCATCATCGCCTTCTTCCTCATCCGCGCTTACTACCTCTCCACCTCCAGAAGCATCAAGCGTCTGGAGGGCACATGTAAGTCCCACCTTTGTTCATCATCATCATCATCATCATCATTATCATCATCATCATCCTCACCACCACCAAGAAAACGGCACAGATTTCGTTCGCCTGGGTGATGTATGCATTTTTTTTTTTTTTTAGAGCGTCCCAAATGCAAACGTATACATAAAACCATATTGTGTTTAAAAAATAACAAGAAAAGTAATAATATTAGCGTGATATATAAAAAAAAAATTCCATGTCGTTGTTTAGTGTGCTGTATGCGCCACTACCTCAAGCGGAATGTGGCAGATCCTGTTTGGGCCAGTGACTTGAGCAGCTGTTGAACTGGAAAGCGTTATATAACAACAATAATCATAATAATCTGCGCTTTGAATTGTATGGAGCGCTAAACACTGATCTAAGGAGACCAAAAGTATATGTAAACAGAGGTCATGGTTGACTGGCCTAAAGCATAGGACTGGAGTTTAATGATAATCTTTATTACAGGCTACCTTCCACTGATCTAAGGAGATGGCTGTTATACAAAACTGAAAACAAATGGGATTTTGTGTTTGAACCTTTGATTGACTGCTTGTAATGCCATCCTACTGTTTGCTGCTTTAGGTCGCAGCCCGGTGTTCTCCTACCTCAGTGCGTCACTGCAAGGCCTGCACACCATACGAGCCTTCAACATGGAGGACCAATGTCACCAGGAGTTTGATGCCCATCAGGATTTGCACAGCGAAGCTTGGTTCCTCTTTCTGACCACTAGTCGCTGGCTGGCCGTACGTCTGGACTGGCTCTGCGCTCTGTTTGTCAGCGCTGTCACTTTCTGTGCTGTCCTGGCCGCTGGAAGTGAGTGGGGTGCTAACCCTTATACCTTAGCCTGGGAAATTAGGATATGTTGTCATTATCCGTACACTACTACCAACCTTATTACCTTAACCTGGGGAATTAGGATTTATTCTTTGGGAGTATGTTGTCATTATCCGTACACTACTACCAACCTTATTACCTTAGCCTGGAAGATTATGATGAATTCATTGGGAGTATGTTGTCATTATCCATGCTGAACCTACCAACCCTAATACCTTACCCTGGAACATTATTATATTATTGTTGTAGGTAAAAAAAAGGTAAAGGTGGTCCCATAGCCTTGTGGCCGTAGGGGAGCGTGATGCTGGAGATCACACTTATCTTGGGCCAGCGTAATGAGGGTGATGCCCATCTATCTCCCTCGCTGCTTTACCTTCCCCACCCTTAAGAGAGTAGGTACTCGGTCACAGTTGAGTCAACTGGGGGCATTGTTATTTGTCGCTTCACGGTTTGCGGTCACCTATCCAAGTGCTAACCGCACTGGACAGTGCTTAACTTGTGACACAGTAGCGAGTGCTCCAACCACTGCGCTATCTGACCCCTCATTATTATTGTATTATATATATATTATTATATTATTATTGTATGATATATAATGTATTATATTATTATTGTATTATATTATATATATGAGGCAGCAGTACATTCGCTGAAGAAAGGGAAGTCAGCAGTATATATATTGTATTATTATATATATTATTGTATTATATTTATATTTATATTATTTCAGCGTTGGATGCAGGCCTGGTAGGGTTGTCTATTACGTACTCCATGACATTGATGGGGATGTTCCAGTGGGGCGTACGACAAAGTGCGGAAGTGGAAAACCAGGTAACTCTTATTCACAACACAACACAACACAGGCTACAGAAATTGAACATCTCAAACCCAAGAAGAATCGCACTGTTGCTGATGCTGAAGCTCTGGAGAGGTCGGCTGATCTGAAAGCAGAAGAGGCTGAGAAAAAAGCTAAGCTCACACTCATTGCAGAGTCCAATGCTTTCAGGAAGCGTTCACAGGAAAAGCGCAAGCAGGCCCAAGAACTGGATATACTTATCCAAGAAAATATCAGTGGACTCAAAAACCAGTAGAACTCTCTTCTGGTCACCATCTCACAATCTTCAAAATTCATTCAACAACAAAGGATAAATAATATTTGCAAATAATTTCAGCACTGTACTTATGATTCAACAATTTAAAGTGTTTTTTACACTCTAATTCAAAACAAAGTAATCACCAAATCTGACATTTTCGTTGAATTGAGAAGAATTGAAACTGAACTGTAATATAATAAAGCTTGCAGAACACCTTTGGTAAATTTGTGTAGTTATACCATGTGGTCCGTGCTCTAGAGGGAAAACTAAACTGTTTTGTCATTGAATATCAAATATTAAATAGGTAAGTTTGTATGGTCGAGAAAAGTTTGGGAATTTTGTAGTGCTTTTTGGGTAAGAACCCTGTCGGGGTCTCTCCGTTTTCCCTGCACTCCCCTTGACAAAGTTCAGGGTCATTTTGACCACGCTCGCTCTTCTCGCGGCAGACGGGGTGGTGCTTCCTCTTCCCGTGACAGGGGTAGGATAGGCGTCAGTCCTCAGCATAAAGGGGTTTCTCCCCCAATGACTGGCCCCGCCTGTCCACCCCCCAGCTTTTCGAACCTGTCTTGTGAGAGGCTGGGCTCACCAGTCTCACTCATGGCCCGGTCTCGCATCCACAAGCAGCTGGGTGCAAGAGGTGGTACAGTCGGGGTTCAAACTTCGGTGGGGTCCTGCTCGACCCCCCTTTTGTCGCTTCCCCCCTTCTGGGAGTTGGGCAACTTCAATAGTTCTTTCTCGCAGTCCGTGGGCATTCACATTGACTGTCCAAGGACTCACTGCCATGGTGCGCGGACTCCGGGTACGATTCTCCGCTTACCTCGACATCTGGTTAGTCAGGGCGAGTTCTCATGTTCTCTGCCTCGGGCATACCAGTCCGGTTCTTCCTTGGACTCGGTTTTTGGGGTTCTGTGTGAACCTTTGCAAGTCCAAGATGTTTCCACCCCAGGGTTTTCCGGAATGGGCCCTGTCCCACTCAGTTCTTCAGCCTGTTTGTTTGGAGTGGTTCAAACTGTCGATAGTTCTCTTCAACTTGTTTCAGCACCAGGGTTCCCCCTGTTTGGGTCTCCAGTCCCGGGCGGCCTGGCTTGGACTGTGGGCAATCTGTCCTTTACTCAGGAGGGGGTGAAGGCTTACGTTCTCCCTCCTTTTGCCACTCTCCCACAAGTATTCAGGGAAACTGGGGAGGGGTTCCCGAATCTCTTTTTCCTGCCCCCCTTTTGGGCAGTGCAAACATGGTACCCGGACCTACTTCGTCTCTCCCGGGGGTGTTGCGTTCCTCCCGATCTCGGGAAGGGAGTGCTTTTGCAACCTCGGTCCGGGTTTCTGCTCGGCAACCCAAGCGTTCTCTGTCTTCGCGCTTG
This sequence comes from Oncomelania hupensis, assembly GCA_036898135.1. Taxonomy (NCBI): domain Eukaryota; kingdom Metazoa; phylum Mollusca; class Gastropoda; order Littorinimorpha; family Pomatiopsidae; genus Oncomelania; species Oncomelania hupensis. The sequence goes on along the minus strand of CM072523.1, from coordinate 13,089,770 downwards.
GCTGTTGTCCAGAGGGCTTTAAGGGTTTCCGGGGTGTCTAAAGAGGTTCTTTCTCTCCTGGAAGAGGCGCACAGGCCTTCTACCAAGGGAGTCTATTCCACTCATTGGAAGCGTTGGGTTGAGTGGTGCACTGGGGCCAAAGTGCACCCTTGTGCTCCTTTGGAGGTGCAGATAGCAAACCATCTGGGTTTTTTGGCCTCCATGTTTTCGCTGTCAGCCTCTTCGCTTCGAGTGCGTCGTTCTGCTATTCAGACTACCCTTGCTCAGCTCGGGTTTACTCCTCGAGGTTTTTCCCGTATTGTCAGGGATGTCATCAGAGGGGGGTGGCTCTCAGGCAAGCTCGTATACCGCGTCGGTATATTAAAATGTTTTTTCTAAATATATTATTCATACTTACCATGACTCACTTCTAATTTCCCTCCCTCCTCCCTGCAGTACCAAATAAGGCCTGAAGTGTGCAGCTGTTGCCGTGAGCGCTTTTATGCGGGGTCTGTACTACGCAGGGTGGACAATTTTCCTCGTATTTCTGCGGAAGGCATTTGCATTTCCGAGAAAAAATATTGAGTTCTGAGATTTTTATTTTTCGTCTTTTTTGAAAGGCATGTGCATAAAATATTTTTGTTGTTGTTGTTGTTTCTATTCATGTTTACTTTGTGCTTTTTGCTTTCAGGAGAGGCCCTAAACTACTTTCAAAATTGCATAAATTCATTTTCTTCAGGGGGGCTTTGCACCCATGGATCCCCTACCGGGGCTTAGCCCCTGGACCCCACCGGGGCCTAAGCGGCCCTTGGGCCCCGGCCGTATTTAAGAGATTTCTTGAATCAGTTGTTCTCCACCCTGACTACGTGACGCAAGGGGTTTGATGGTGCAAGGGAAGCAACTCTATGGTGTTTTTGTTTTTTTTTTAATCAACTTCCATTTTGATGGGCATTTACCTAGCAACACCAATAACATTGTATTTGTGAGTCATGGTAAGTATGCTTATTAATAATAAATTTAGAAAAAAATTATAATTTTCTTCTGCTTCTTCTTTCGTCTTCTGCTGGTTGTGCATTCATTACCTTCTTTATTCCTTCTCCTTTTTTCTGCCATTCTTCTTATTTTTGTTCTGTTTCTCCTCTACTTCTTCTTTCTTTTCCTTTTTCTCTTCCTTTGCCCTCTTCTCTTTTTTGTTTCTGCTTTTGCTCGTTTTTCTCTTTTCATCCTCCATCGTCCTCTGTTCTCATCCTCTGTTATCTTCATCATCAGGACCAAATAACACTGACTGCTAAATTGTGCAGATGATCTCCGTGGAGAGGGTACTGCAGTACTCCAATCTGCCAGAGGAGGCACCGCTGGAGTCAGATGCCAAGCACAAGCCGCCGCGTGATTGGCCCACAGGGGGAGCTATCCAGGCTGACAACGTTAGTCTCCAGTATTATCCTAACTCGCCCGTCGTCCTCAATCACCTCACCTTCCGAATCCGAGAGAAAGAAAAGGTCAGAACAAATGGCCCGGCATGTAATTATGGTCACCCAGAAATGCTATCATTATAACTCAGTATTTCATCACATTGGCTTTTGACCGTAGTAGTTCCTGGTGGCAATACTTTGGATTAACTCTTTCCCTGCCAATTGACGATATATCGTCGATCTGAGCCGCCATGTTTGTGCCAATCGACGATATATCGTCGATTTCAGTATTCCGTTTCGTTCCGTTTTTTTGCGCAGTCCAATCCAAGTTTTATTTTAACCAAAGAGAGATAACTCTTTCTACTTTCGTTCTCGATCGACACGCGCGTGGTTTCTTCAAATTGATTCGTTTTTAGAGTGTTTTTGTGCATTTTACTAAGCATTGTGATGGGCACAATCGACAGTGTGTCAAACTCTGCTAATAATCAATATAATTTCAAACTGTAAAGTGTATTTTGATCCTAAATAAATTTTCTTTCTGGTGTGTGAAGCTGATTCAGTGATTGGAATTATTCCTCCAGATTTTTTTTATCACTGTGGTATGTAGAAATATTTTTATTTTATTTTATCATTTCAAAAAGATCAACATGCTTTCAAAACACATATTTCAATAACATAATCAAATTAACATTTTTGTGGTTTTTTTTTTCTTATTCTTCACTCTTTTACCTTTAATTTGATATGAAATATGTCTATTTAACAACTATTATTGAAAGAACAGTAGCTTAAATGCCTAAGGTACTGAACTTTCTTTCCGGTGCCAGAGAAATGTCTGGCACAAACGTGGAAACATGCCTGGCAGGGAAAGAGTTAATTCAAAAGTTGGATATTTAATATAATACTTAAAAAGCCAGCTATGGTCTGCTTTCCTGGTTTAGGATATTGTGAAGGGCGATTGTTGTTGAGCCAGCCCACAGTGGTTAAAGCGTTTTGGTATAGCTTGCTGTATGTAGACTAAGAGATCTAGGCCAGTCACAAGTACTGCAGCCACTGTTTGGATGGTGATCTCAGAAGTAGTGACACAGTACACAAAGATGCAGTCATTTTGTCCAAGGCTGAGGACACATTTGATTTCATAGTTAGCCTTTTTTCCAATGCCCTAAGCATGTTTGGTTGATATGGAGTTGAGGCCTTCCTCAATGGCCAGTGAAGATGTTAAAAGTTCAGTGTTCATTCCATACAGTTGTATTGCTCTTGCCATAAAGATTATTGAGGAAATGTCCTTGTATTTATTCCATGATGATAATGTTGTTGTCTTCATTTGGTAAACTGATGACCATTTTGTCTTGATTTCATGATGTGATGTGTTGTGGCCTGCAGATTGGGATAGTTGGACGTACAGGGGCAGGCAAAAGCTCGCTCATCACTTGTCTGTTCCGTCTTGTGGAGCCTACAGGCAAACTGTCCATCGACGGTGTTGACATCCTCAACCTTGGCCTGCATGACCTTAGGACAAAAATCGCAATCATTCCACAGGTTAGTCTTATTTCTCTGTCTCTGTTTCTTTCTCTGTCTCTGTATGTGTGTGTTGGTGGTGTGTGTGGGTGGGTGCGTGGGTGGGTGCGTGTCTGTATGTTTTGTTCTTTCCATCTTGACTTCATTCAGAATTACTCTGGCGTTGGCCCCCTCCCCTCCTCCATCCCCCACCCTCCACCCCTCATTAGGGTGCCATTTAAAAAATAAAAATGCATCCCCACTTTCTAAAAATTTAGTGCTTTAAATTCCCACTTTCGATGTCTTTCTTATTTGTTCTCTTTCCTACTCTGTTCTATTAATCAACTATATCTACTTCTTATTTGCTAGACCAGTCACCTACCTTTTTTCTAGGAGGCTCTTCTGGGACAGAACTCCTCATTTGTGTGTGAGGTCTTCTGTATCAGCTTGGGAATATTGTATGCTTTCTGCCAAATGGTCACTAGTGCTTTCTATGGTATTATTATTTAGTAATGTAGGCATTTTATATTTATGTGTTTTGTTATTTTATAATGATGTTTGTATTCTATTTTGTTTTTGTAAATGGGAGTTCGATAAACTAGAGTATAACCTCAGCGTCCACTGCGTGGGATGCCTTTATTGTAAAGTGACCGGCTGGTAGAGTACCTTCAGTGTTACCACTGGAGTCATTTCGGCAGATCTTTTATACGGATTAGGGATGAGTCCTCTTTCATCCAAGTTGTGGTCTCGATTTTGTGGTCCTGATTTGGCTCTTTGCAGTCCGCTGGACCCTGTAAGCAATGAATAACTAACTAACTATCTGGCGTTGGCATTGTCAGCCTTGGTTTGCCTGACAGCATTTACAGTGAAAAGGTGTATGGGTGTTTTGTTTTGCATATGTGTGTGTGTGTTTGGCAAATGGAGAGGGTTGAAGAGGGGGTTGTGGTGTACATGTCCATATATGTGTGAGGGGGGTTGTGGTGTACGTGTCCATTTATTTGTGTGAGGGGGTTGTGGTGTACTTGTCCATATATTTGTGTGAGGGGGGTTGTGGTGTACATGTCCATATATTTGTGTGAGGGGGGTTGTGGTGTACGTGTCGATATATTTGTGTGAGGGGGTTAATAATAATAATAATTGTGATGATATTCTGGGGAAGATACGTTTATCTTACTAGGGGGTAAGACTTATTGATAGATGGGCGATGTGCTACCACTATCGATCGTTCTTTTACCAGAATTCCAAAAGTTGTGTGAGAGACAGATCACGGCACTTTGGTCACATAAAATTTATATTTGTTCTCGGGAATTTTAGTATCATTTGGCTCACCTTGAGAACCGGTGATGACTAATCAAAAGACTAGATTATTAGGTCTCGAGAGAAGAAAACTAATAGCTACACAACAATACAAATAGAATGACACCAGTCGTATGTATGTAATTTCACTTTTTATATATTCAACACAAACTTTAACATTTCTGCATTAATCGGTAAATTAATAAGTAGTATAGTTCAACGTGCTGGGAAAGTTCTTTAGCAGGTTTCCTTCATCATTTGCTAACTGCAGTTACGATTTTCACTGTTCGTAGTTTTCTAAATGTTCGAGTGGTTTTCTAATTTCTCGAGGGTAGGACTCAGTTCATTTGTGGGTGACTTATCTACTCTGGTGGTGAGTCGGGTCGCCCTTGTAGCTGCGGGGTTCGGACGTGTCCAGGTAGACTCTTGATTGTTCTCCTTTGGTGCCAAGGGAGCGACGGTCAGGCGTTCGTCTCCACAAACCTTATGATGATCCCAGGGCCGACCTGTAAAAGTCGGAGCTCTGGCTACAGTATTTTCGTTAGCTATAAGTGTGCGGTCTCCTCTGCAAAGTATCTATAGCATCAGACACCTTCAGGGTCCCCATATGCACCATTCGATTTGAATCTTAAGGCTAAGATACATCAATCCACATGCATACTGTCTCAGAAACAATAATCTGTTTCTGTAACTATATATATCAAGAACATATTATCAATACATGGCAATCAATATACAATAAACATACACATATCAAAACTACTAGTGTTATCTTACTTGTAGACTCTGGGACTCGTGAAATCGTCTTTTACGTCTCTAGCACTCTCTTGATGAGATGGAGATAGATGGACACTGCAGTTTGTTCCTTTGGTCGACCCTCACAGCTGAGCAGTTCGTTTGCGACTGACTAGCTAAGATTGGGGCACCAACGATATGCAAGAGTTCCTAGTAGTCTTTTGACCAATCGTTTAGCTCTCGTTTTCTTTAATCTCGCATATACGGGATTATAGTTCTGATTTGAATAGTTCCCCACCTGCACTATTTCTGACACGCATAATTCCTTGAATAGTAGTGTCAGCTGTAGAGTGGAGAATAGATGCGATAACGCTTACGCGGAGTCTAGGATACTTAGTGTCTCAATGACTTTGGTCATAGTGAAGTAGGCTAGTTAACGAAGACAAGGTTATGGTCAGTTTTGGCTTAAGTATGCTATTTCGTCTTGGATCGCTAAGTCCGTTAGATGGTATCTTGTGTGACTGTCGGTGTGACTGTCTCAAGGAAGTTAATTTGACATGTGTTGGCTGCTTTTTAGATAACGGTTGAATTAACGTCCAGTTTCATTCGATGGTATCTATTTTGCGCTAAGCTAATTTCCTACATTGTTGTCGTCACTATTTCTGCTGTTACATAAATAATAATAATAAAGTAGGCTTATATAGCATGATACCCCAGCTCAGGGCTGGTTTCTCACCGCTCTTAACATAGGATATATCTTTAGAACAAACATAAACAATAAAACAGGGTATGCAAGCATTCACACCAGTCATACTCACAAAGGCATACAAGGGAACAACAACATATGCAATACACTACACATGCAAAATAAACAAACAAACAAAAAATATTAATACAATGGCATATTAAGTATTAATAAGATTCACCATACAGATTTAAAATATAACTGAAAATTTGTTACATCTCACAATGGTTAATTAATACAATGATCGGATAAAAAAGATAAGACCCGCCTCTCCTCACTATTGCAGAAATAAAATATTATCGTAATGTAAAAACATAATGTACAAACTAATGCAAAAATAATTATATAAAAATAATTAGATACTCAGATATAAATGTACAGACTATTTACATGTCAAGCCATGGACGGCACCCCACAGGAATCCGTCATCAGTCGGAGGGTGAGTCAATCAGGATAATACAGTTTGAAGAGATGGGTCTTGAGTGCGTTTTTGAAGGCCTGGGTGGTCGGTATGTTGTGGATGTGTAGTGGAAGAGAATTCCATTGCTTGGGAGCGCAGAAAGAGAAAGATCGTTCACCGTATGCCTTAGTGCGAGTCTTGGGAATGCGCTCATCTGCAGAGGAGCGAAGCTGTCAAGAGGGTGAGTAGACAGTTAGAAGATCAGTAAGATAGGAAGGGCAGGAGTCAGAGAAGAAGTTGTGGCAGAGAGTGGACAGTTTGTAGTCGATGCGGGCTTGAACAGGGAGCCAGTGAAGAGAGTGGAGAAGTGGGGTGATGTGATCGCGCTTTTTTGCCTTAAGAACTAACCTAGCAGCAGAGTTTTGGACCCTTTGCAGTTTATCTATAAAGTGTTTAGGTGAACCTGACAAAAGAGAGTTGCAGTAGTCTAGACGAGAGAGAACGATGGCACAGACGTGAGGTAATGGCGGATGGAGCTGATCTGACGAATGGCGGTGTAAGCAGAGCGACAGATGTGAGAGATGTGATTGTTGAGGGACATGTCATCGGAGAGAATGTAGCCAAGATTCCTAGCAGAGGGAAAGAACTGTATGTCAGAGCAGCTTACTTGAAGAGAAGTGGGGAGAGATGAGGCAAAGGATGATTTGTGATTGTGGATAAGAAGTGCTTCTGTCTTGTCGTCATTCAACCTCAGCCTACTGAGGGCCATCCATGACTTGACCTCACCAATGCACTCTTGCATGGACTGGACAGCGAAGTTAACAAGAGAAGGATGGGTGGGTTTGTACAGCTGCGTGTCATCTGCAAACGACTGGCTCTCAACAGCATGCTTTTCGAGCAAGATGAGCAGTGGCTTGGTGTACATTATGAACAAAACAGGGCCTAAAACTGACCCCTGTGGAACCCCGCACACCAAGTCAGGTCAGCTCTGCTGGAGAAACAACCATCCACAGCGACTGCCTGAGTTCTATCGGAAAGGTAAGATCGAAACCAATCCAAAACTGATCCAGATATTCCAAAGTAATCCCGAAGGGTTGTGGTGTACGTGTCCATATATTTGTGTGAGGGGGGTTGTGGTGTACGTGTCCATATATTTGTGTGAGGGGGGTTGTGGTGTACGTGTCCATATATTTGTGTGAGGGGGTTGTGGTGAACGTGTCCCTATATTTGAGGGGGTGAATGTTTAATATCTTCCCCTTCACTAGTAGCAAGTCAGTGATTCAACAAACGGATTTTTACAAATAATAATACGTTGAATAACAATTAAATTTTTTGTTTTGTCAAGGATCCAGTGTTATTCACAGGAACATTGCGCAGAAACTTGGATCCATTCCAGAAGTATGAGGACAGCCATCTGTGGAAAGCAATAGAACAGGTATGGCATTTGGATGATTATGAAGTCTTGTGTGGCATCAGTCATTAGTACAGGTAGGCTGTACTACATTAGAGGGGATTCTAGCGTTCCTCTGCTTCACTATCTGGACAGGGCCTTCCATTTTAATAAACCTGCATACTAGGTTTAATAGTATATTTAGAGGTGCCTCTTTATTTATGAATTTCTTCAATCATTTAATATAGCATTTGCAAATACATAAACTGTGAAACGTGTATCAATCAATTATGGGTTTGTTGAAAATCAAGTGACCGATTTCCAGTAGCGTAAGACAATGTGTAAATGAAGTGTTCAAGAAAAGCATATTCATGCTTCTTCATGGGGACATGGTGTTTGCCCCAAGAAAGCTTTGTGAGACATGCACACGAACACAATGGCGCCACAGGTTTGGTGCAGTATTTCACTCACCTCTACGCTTTCACTGCTTGTTTTATTGATGACCAGGAAAAAACGACACAAAACATGTAGAAAGGGAACTATAACGTGTGTCCTGCTGTAGATCTCCATGCCAGTCCATGTTGTGTTGTGCAGGTTCAGCTGAAGGGAGCGGTGGAGGATCTGCCCTCTGGCCTAGAGACATCCGTGTCGGAAGGGGGCATCAACTTCAGTGTTGGTCAGCGACAGCTCATCTGCCTGGCAAGGGCCATTCTGGGCAGAACACACATCCTCATGATTGATGAGGCCACTGCCAACGTTGACCCTAAGTAGGACTTCTTTGTCTGTATTCATCAGTGTTTCAGCTAACAGCTATGTTAGACAGACTGTTGCTGTCTTCTATATGTTGGCATATTAGTTTACATGTCATTCATGCATTACTATATCTTTTGCAGTTTTGTACCATTGGTTATCATGTGGCAATATAATTGTTTGTTAGTTTTGGTTAGTAGTTATTGCAGTAATGACGAATTTTGTTTAAATTATTAAATGTGAAAAAATGCACACAATTGCGGACTGTAAAATGACTGTAAAACGGATAGACTTGCTTTACTATAAATAGAGTAGTGTAACTAGACAGGCACACTTATTGTTTAGACTTTGTTGTTATTGTAAGCAAGTATGTATGTTGGCAGAAGACTTTGTTGTTATTGTAAGCAAGTATGTATGTTGGCAGAAGACTTTGTTGTTATTGTAAGCAAGTATGTATGTTGGCAGAAGATTTTGTTGTTATTGTAAGCAAGTATGTATGTTGGCAGAAGATTTTGTTGTTATTGTAAGCAAGTATGTATGTTGGCAGAAGATTTTGTTGTTATTGTAAGCAAGTATGTATGTTGGCAGAAGACTTTGTTGTTATTGTAAGCAAGTATGTATGTTGGCAGAAGATTTTGTTGTTATTGTAAGCAAGTATGTATGTTGGCAGAAGAGGAGGAACATATAAACCAAACAAGTCATATAAAATATTCACCTGTATTTAAAAGGCTTCCTCAGGATAAAACGTTGACAGCATAAAATAAAGACATCATAAAATAAAGTATGTGTTTTTATAAGAAGTTGTTTTTTTAATTAAGGAATTAATTTATTAGGGATCTATATTTTTCAATGCTTTGTGAGCAGGACAGATCAGCTGATTCAGCAGACCATTCGTGACAAGTTCCGAGAGTGTACGGTGCTGACCATCGCCCATCGTCTCCACACAATCATGGACTCGGACAGAGTTATGGTCAGTCGGAACCCACTTTTTTTTTTAAAAATAATTTTAATGTCCACCCTGTTCATCTTTTCTGTTCTGGTATCAAATTGTTTGGATTTGAAATGTTGGATAATGTTTGTCAGCCACACCGCTAACATTTGGTACAACAGCTGCAGTGCTGCACCATATGGACAGCAAAAGCCCAGGTAATCCTAATGTCACTATACACTGCAACCACCAGCAGACCAATGGCAGCCATAAGATGGCCAGTTTGGGGTTAACGGGGATGGAAGCCACTACCTTTGGGTTGTACATGTATTGTTAAACTGTATGAAGTTGTGGATTTCTACAGCACTGTTCCAGCTGAAGAGCTGCTCTAGGGGCTGGCCGCTATAGGATCTAACTCTAGGGGCTGGCCGCTATAGGATCTAACTCTAGGGGCTGGCCGCTATAGGATCTAACTCTAGGGGCTGGCCGCTATAGGATCTAACTCTAGGGGCTGGCCGCTATAGGATCTAACTCTAGGGGCTGGCCGCTATAGGATCTAACTCTAGGGGCTGGCCGCTATAGGATCTAACTCTAGGGGCTGGCCGCTATAGGATCTAACTCTAGGGGCTGGCCGCTATAGGATCTAACTCTAGGGGCTGGCCGCTATAGGATCTAACTCTAGGGGCTGGCTGCTATAGGATCTAACTCTAGGGGCTGGCCGCTATAGGATCTAACTCAAGCCACGGGAGTCACCCATTTGACACCCAGCTTTGTTCACAAGCTTTTATCAATCAAAGAAGAGAAGGTGCATGCCGGAATAATATGATATATTTGACAGTTTTTTTAAGGCACCTATTTGTTACTAGTCATTTTTAATGGCCAATTTTACTGAGGCCACTCAGACATTACGAGATTAAATAACTTCGAACTTACAGCAGTAGAAGTAAGACATGTCACAATAGTAGAAGTAAGACATGTCACAATAGTAGAAGTAAGACATGTCACAGTACACTGGACACATTCACATTCTTACTGTTACTTCTACTACTGTGACATGTCTTACTTCTACTACTGTGAAATGTCTTACCTCTACTATTAAGACATGTCTTACTTCTGCTACTGTGACATGTCTTAATAGTAGAGGTTAGACATTTCACAGTAGTAGAAGTAAGACATGTCACAGTAGTAGAAGTAAGACATGTCACAGTAGTAGAAGTAACAGTAAGAATGTGAACGTGTCCAGTAAGAATGTGAAGTGCCAACTGTGTAGGGCACAGGTGTTATGTTTTCTTTTTATTGATTGATGACGTCCTTTAACTGCCTGCAAAACTCGTCTTAATTTCTCAGAGTGAAATAATAATAAAGTTTTCTTGTATCTAAGACATGTCACAGTAGCAGAAGTAAGACATGTCACAGTAGTGGAATTAAGACATGTCACAGTAGTAGAAGTAAGACATGTCACTGTAGCAGAAGTAAGACATGTCACAGTAGTGGAATTAAGACATGTCACAGTAGTAGAAGTAAGACATGTCACTGTAGCAGAAGTAAGACATGTCACTGTAGCAGAAGTAAGACATATCACGCAGTAGCAGAAGTAAGACATGTCACAATAGCAGAAGTAAGAGGTGTTACGGTAGCAGAAGTAAGTGACAGTTTGTGTCTGTGTCAACACAGGTGCTGTCAGAAGTAAGTGACAGTTTGTGTCTGTGTCAACACAGGTGCTGTCAGAAGTAAGTGACAGTTTGTGTCTGTGTCAACACAGGTGCTGTCAGAAGTAAGTGACAGTTTGTGTCTGTGTCAACACAGGTGCTGTCAGAAGGTCGCATTGTGGAGCTAGAGGCGCCTCACCTGCTGCTGCAGCGTGGCAGTGGCATGCTGTTTCAGATGGTGCAGCAGACAGGAAAGGCGGAGGCGGAGCTTTTGTCCAGCATGGCTCGCAACAGCTACGACAAGTCAAATAGCACCAGTGACAGCCTCAGGCAGTACACTATCAGCAACCATGACACTTCACTGACCCAGTCTTCAACAGATCCACTGATCATTGACCAAAATGTTTCCAACAATGCCATCACCAACCACACTCCAAGAAAGAAGAAGCGACCCCCGGTGGATAAGGACCTGGTGGCACCTCTGGCCATGGCCGAAAGTTTCCATAGCTTGTTGGGTGGCGGTGACAGCGATGATGAGGATGATGAAGATGGCGGTTATGACGATGGTGACAGTAAAGATGCAAAGGATAATGATGGTGGTGGTGATGGCGATGATGACCGTAACGATGCAAAGGATAATGATGGTGATGGCGATGATGACCGTAAGGATGCAAAAGGTGATGCAGAGGAGGAGGGAGGTGGTGATGGTGGTGAAGGGCATGGTGATGACAAGACCAAGGATGGACGGAGCCCAAGTCCAGACTGGCAAGCTAAAGCAGGAGGAGGAACAGAGCAGCAACAACCCTCAGTGGTTAAGGAGGACAAAGAGGCCCCCGTTGTAAGCCTGCACGCCCCTGTCCAGGAGTCCACGCCAGTCCACACTAGTAACCCCGCCGACATCTCTTTTGATGACGATGTGTTTGTGGAGGACCCTGATGCTGAAGCTGCCGTCACACTGAAGCCCAGAAGCAACTTCATGCCCTCCGTCAGTCCCGCCGACTCCCGGGATGACAGCAAGCTGCCCCACCAACCTGGGTCAGGGTCAATGCTGAGAGAGGAGTCCGGCATCAGTGCTGACCTGGCCCTGAGTGGCAGTGAGACCGTGGACGACCATGACCCGTCATCGGGTTTTGCTACGCAGTTGGACACGCCAGGGTCAGAGACCAACCCTTTTCATGATGACGACCAATCCACCACCGTTGACCCATCACCACGCTGTGAAAGTGAAAGTCAGGTTCTTCTAGACCAAGACCCGCTGGAGCAGTCTGCCTGCAAAGACAAATCTGGAGCATCTCCGAAGTCTGGAGTATCTCTGAAGTCCGGAGGGCATAGGCCTAAAAATGAAGAGTCGTTAGACGCCAAAGAAGGTGTACAGGATGATGATGTTGAGGACAGTTCGGAGCTTGATGCTCTGATTGTGTCCAGTTCTCTCAAAGACACGGACAGCAGCATAAGAAGCTGAGGGTTGTTGTAGTAGTAGTGGGATACTATTGATCAGCAAAGTTCATTCCTTTTGATGTTGTGGTCATCCAGCATATGGGAGAGTGTAATGTTCATAATAATATTAGAATTTATCATGCACAAGCTTGTTACATAGTGGTTCCATGCGCTATGTTTTTAATTGAAGGTTGTATTAGCCTGGTTTGTAACAGTTGAGTGTCACTTAGTGCTTTGTAACCTCGACAGTACATGATAACAATGATGATCCTCCAGTCTGTATCAAACCCACACCAACCTAAAATTGTTACCTCCTTTGTTAACCTGCACGCACTTGTATCACATTATATAACTCCCATTTTGATAAACTTAGGACTGGGCCACACTTATATCAGATTGTTACTCCCATTTATACTACATGTGGTGAAGAAGATGACGAAAACAACCTTCTCTTTTTTTTGTTCCTTTGATCTGTTTTGGGATTGGTGACGGTGAAGATGATGATGAAGATGATGATGATGGGGGTTTTATAGACTACCATACTATTGCATGCTCTAGTGCCATTATCAAACATTACGGCTTACATTCTCTAACCAGAAATGATGTTATGAACACGCATGTTCAGCTGATGCTATTAACTAGTCAGGGATAGCAAGGTCAAAGTTAAGAGATTAACCTTGACCTTTTGGTCAAAAAGGTCAGGGGTCTTTGGTTATCTTTGGAATTTCAGTTTTTGGAGGTCAGAAGTGATGGATCAACTTTGCCCATTTGGGGGTATGAAAGTCAAAGGCCATGAGATACAACATGACCAAGTTTTAGCCAAACAACTTATGTTTAAAACTTAAGCCTATTGAAAGTTTGGTAACAATTCTGTTTACCCTCAACCTTTCTTGACCATTTGGGCCGTGAAGGTCAAATGTCATTGATTAACCCTTTGCCTTTTTGAGGTCAGGAATGTCAAAGGCCATGAGAATACGTTAATGATGTGAATGTTGGTCTATTTGGGTTTCTTTTAAATTTTAATTTTTCTCTGCTGCCAGTGGCTGTGCTAGGAATTTACTGTGAACTCATGAAGTCTCGTAATATTTATTTTGCCAGAATTGAAAATAGTGGTGTGTTGTACAGATACTGATCGTTGCTGCAAGCTAATGTTGGTTTTGCTTTTACCGTGTCACCTGTGGGGATTGAAACTACAGATGTCGTTCCCCACAATGTTTTGGGTTGATAAAAACTACCCAGTTTTCCTTCAGTTGTACTATAACCTCAGCAGCTGCCATCAGTCTGTAAACATTGTGCCTCATTCTCTACTATTTGGACAACACAGGACATATCTTTGGGTGGATCAGTTCTGCCATTCCTGTCTTTGTTTTGTGTGCAATGGTTCCTTGCCGGGATATAATGCTGTATTATTTCTGGGTAACAATTTGGTTTGTTGGATGTAAAAGTAGTAAATCGGGTAGATGCTAGAATGGCATAAAATCTTGATGTGAAGTTATTCCAAATTTGATAAAACCAATTGTGTGTGTTTGACGTGTGTATTGCGTTTGTTTTAATGAAAATGTGATTCCTATGGCTCCTGGCTGATTTTATAGTAAGTATAGTAATGTCATGCATGTTTTTACGCTGATTTTATAGTAAGTATAGTAATGTCATGCATGTTTTTACGCTGATTTTATAGTAAGTATAGTAATGTCATGCATGTTTTTACGCTGCACATTGTTTTTAATTGATTGTGATTTTAACTTGACGATTTGGACGTTACGCACTTGCCATTGTTTGGAGAGCAAGACACCTTTTACATATACATTTTAAATACCTTCAAGATGTTCCAAATGTTTTGTCCAGTATGGTAGACACAGTTTGTGGTGCAATGATGAAGGGATAGTGTAGTGAAATGATTAAGACGAAGTAAGATGAACAAAGAGAAGAAAATTAGGTAAGAAAGAAAAAAAAGAGCATTGTAAACAGAATCTGTTGTACAATAATGGAAAGCGAATATACAGTGCCAAGATGAATAGGAAAAAGAAGATTGTGTACATAGAAGAGGAAAGGTGTTGTACGATGGTGATGGCGACATTCTACAGCGAAACAAAGATAACGACTAAGCCAAGGAAGCAAGAAGAAGAAAATGATAAATTTGATGTTGAATTTGATTAATATTTTGATGTATTCATGGCCATTCTTCTAGATCTAAGCGCATGGAGAGGTTAGATATATGCGCTATAATAATAATAATATTAATACTGGATGCTATATATGCGCCTTTCCCCAAATCAATGAGGCCCAAAGCATGGCGATCTGTACTAAAATACACTATACTCTATATTAAATTACTGTATTTAAAAAAAAAAAAAAAAAAAAAGGAGAGTTATACATTGATTCACATGATTTCATTTGTGCCGTCATTGTGCTATTAAATTAAATTGTGTAGACATGTAGTGATTTTAGATTGTGATATTTTATACAGTAATTTGTGTTGAAACTGGTCACAATCATTGGTCAGTGTGTATGCACTCTGTCACTAGAACTTTGATTGGTCACATGCTGATTTATGCAGTGAGCCATTTTCATTTATTTGTTGTTGATTTATATGTTTCATTTATTTACTTTTATTAAATTATTGTTGTTATATTTATTTGATACTTATTTTCATTTATTGCATTTATATATATTATTTGTGTCATTTGTTTTTAGGTGCTGCATATTTTTGGGAGGTTTTAGTTATAATATTTTTGTTGACCATTTTAATGTTACCAGTGGCTTAGTTGATTATTGGCATTCCATTGTACAATGCAAATATTTAACAGTAATCTTCTGTTGGTCATCTGTTTCTTTTTTTAATGTATTTTTAATTTTTAAATAGTTTTATAGCATTTTTGTAATTGCTCATCTAATGCAGTTAAGCAATGTCAATCAAAAAGTTATAATTTTGGTCATTTATACATATATATTTATTTTGTACATGTATTTATTCATTCATTTATTAATTTATGTATTTTCTTATTTGTTTAATTTTGTAGTTTGTGTTTTTGTTGTTCATTTTGAGTTGATGGAACATGGTTGTCATCACTTACAAGGTGGCTGCCATGACACAATATGGTGGTGTTATGTCACCTTTATATTATAATGAAATATGTCACTTTTATTTCCCAGCAGCTGGATTTTCAGTTTGTTCCTGACCAGTTGTAGGATAAATCAGGCAAAACTGTTGTACTAAAAATTGCCAGCTGGAGGTGATAGTGTCATATCTTCGTCTTTTTAATAGTGACGTTGTTTCCGGGCGGTGAAGTCCTGTATGCATTTCCAAAGGTGCATTTCCAATGTTGACATAAAACCATTCCTTGTTGACAAACGTAACGACAATGACACTTAATTTGTTATGGTTGTGTGCTCATAGTGAATGTATGAAGTTAGAGAAAAATCAGTTGTGTGGGCGAAATGAGCATCAAAATGAGCACAGTTTTCGGGGAGAATTATGTGAATGAGGCAATGTGGTTTGTTTTATATTTACTCGGAGCAGTGTCCTCTTGCTTTTAACCTTTTCCTTAGTCAGATGTGTTTGATAGTCTAGTATTGTTTTAAATGTTTAGTTGTGCGAACTTCCAGAAAAGATAGAGGGTGGTGATGGTAAGTGTATCCTATTAGTCAGACCAGCTATGCTTAATCTGATGTGCTATACCATGCTTTCTTGTCTCATGATGCTCAACCTCGTGTTATTTTTACTATACATGCCTGACATGATTACAGAAACAGCTACACATGACTTAGTTCTGACAAATTCAGTCACGATATTTAGTATTTTTGTTATTTATTTATCGTAAAATTGTATAATGGGTCAATGTTTAAACCAATGTTATTTCTATAAATAGCAGTAAACTTTTTCTGTAATGTCTATATTGCTTGCTAAGCTTTGTCACAGTTAAAAGTGGAGTTTAAAACAAATGATCTCAGGTAAATTTTTCTAGACTTTGTATGTTGATGTTATCTCAGATTTGGCAGATGTCAGATTATGAATTATTAGTGTTAATTTTTTTAATCTTATTGTTATGTGACAGTTAACATGTCCAAATTTTATTGAGATAATGATGCTTCAGCAGATTATGGATTCTATTCTTTTAAACTTTTATTTAAATTAATGTGAATTGGCGATGAGGTTTAAAATGTCCAAACTTTTATCAAGGTAACTTTTACAACTTTAAACTTCTGAGGATTTTTAATACTTTTTTATTTGTCAAAGAGCTGCAATCCAACCAGACCTAAAGAACTATGACAGTGAAAGTTACGTAAACTATTGATTATTATATGTAAACTATTTATTACGTGTAAACTATTGATGTTATGTTTTATTTATTTAGTGTTTGTGCGTGTTTATTTTGCTTTTTCTTTTCTTTTTGGTAGTAGTTGTTATTGCAAATGTTAATGATTGTCAGTGCAAAGAGTGTGATATGTTTGTTTTAGCCCCATTACTTTCATGTTTTTGGTTGCAGATTTGATAACAATAGTATGATGACTAAACTTCTGTCTCAAGCGAACAAACTGCTAATTGTTCGTAATTGATGCTGATAGGTAGCGTCAGAAAAGAAACGTTGGTTGATGTAATTGAGTAAGTAACTTTACTTGGCAAGCAATATTCTTTACATTTTGTGTAATGATCTAGTGGAAATTTGAAACTAAAATTTAATCATAACATTGCTGCATCATCTAATGTTAATAATATTCACCAAGTGTGGTTTTTTATCAAAAACAAGAACACTAGTAAGATTGCTTTTGATTTTAATTGTCAATTTTAAAAATGTGATCGTTTTTATATCTTACCACATATTTATTGTGTTATTAAAAATCCATGTCCCGATTCTTATGCCCCATTTTTTTGTTTTTGTATGTAAAAATTTTGTTTTGATTCTGGTCAGTTTTGTCATTTAAAAGTTTTGTAATGAAGAATGTCAACAATCAAATTGAGGTACTGGTTAATTTATTTGCTTGAATCTTAACATCCTTGTGTTGTACTAATTTAGATCATATTTTAGTTTCATAACATTTTTATTTTGTTTGATTTGCAAAGAGATAATCTACAAATGAAAGCAGGAATTTGTGAGCGTTTTCAGTGGAAGCAAGAATAATTAAAAACCAGAAAAGGAGTGGGACAGCGCATACATGAGGTCACAGTAAAAATATCATAAATATAACGTAGCAACGTTTTTCTCTTTTTTTCCCTCTCTATCCCTCTCTTGCTCTCATACAAGTTAACAAGATTGCAAACCATTCTAATGTATTTTTTTGGAACTCTCACACATAACTTTTACCAATGTTGCGACTGATTTATCCTAAAGAGGATGGGGTGGGTTTCCCCATCCTGCGGATCGTCGTACAACCCCAACATCATGAACACTGAATAAAACTGAAGACTTTTTTTTTTCTGACGTAGGGCACAAGACTGTATTGTTCATCGAGGCAAACCTGGGTTGACATGCCAAAGAATTGAACAACTTTACATGCACAAAGAATGCAAGACAAAGTACATACATATTACACAAAGAATTCAGACTGCCACATTACACACACCATGCAAAGTAATACACGTTCATTGTCCACATAAAGAACATGGCACACTAAACAAGATGATGTCATTACTATACCGCCTATAAATGTTTTACACATAGAATTCAGACTGATACTTTACACAACCATAATACACGGCCATAATTCTCATAAAAACGTCTTATAATAATTATACATGATTTATGTAATCCTATAGTATAAGAAAGTCAACAAAATAACGATAAGTCATAGAATCCTATGTAGGTCTATGTTAATATTCTATAATAAAATGCTCACTCCTCATTCACACTAAAGTGCACATCAAACAATACACAAAAATTATGTTACCATATTAAAAAAAAAACTGGCATGACAACAATCTAACAATCGTGACTAACACAATCCTATTAAACCCAAAATGCAGATATTATATATACAGAGGTGCCAACCCCTTAATCTTCTTGTCAGTATTTCCGGACCCGTTTGTCAGTATTTTTTAACACTTGTCAGTATTTTTGTTTCTCGCAAAACCCAGCCTATGACACTATAAAGTAACGACAGGCTTCCCTCTGAAACAGCAGGATATTTTCAGTCCTCTTAAATTACGATGCAAATCAGCTTGTTGAACACCACACTTGTTTTACTCTAAAATCACCATGAAAATCAGCTTGTTGAACACCACATTTGTTTTACTCTAAAATCACCATGAAAATCAGCTTGTTGAACACAGTGACGTTCAGTAAGTGCAGGAGTACTATTATGAGACCAGAAACCGGTACAGAAGAACCGCTGGCAAAGATAAACGATCGGCAACTTCTCCTCCGTATTTTTATAAAAGCTACCGTATTTCCGTATTTAATTCACTTCGCCGGGATTAAATACGGTCAATCCGTACTGCTTGGCACCTCTGTGTGTGTGTATATATATATATATATATATATATATATATATATATATATATATATATATATATATGGCAGAACCATATTACACACAGAATGGAAGATTTACTACACAAACACGTTTTACAATTACACATTACATTATTATTGCTTTAGGTCCAGCGGACTCTTCCGAGCCAAATCAGGACCGGACAACCCCCGATCCGCATAAAAGATCTGCTGAAACAACCCTAGTGGTAAAACCGAAAGCTCTCCACCAGCCAGTCACTTTACAATAAAGACATCCCACGCAGGGGACGGCTGAGGCTTCACCCCAACTTATCGAACCCCCGTTTACAAAAACAAAATAGAATACAAACATCATTATAAATTATCAACAAAACACATACATATAAAATGCCTACATTGCTAAATAATAACATCATAGGAAGCCCTAGTGACCACCTGGCAGAAAGTGTCCAATATTCCCAAGCTGATCCAACAGACCTCATACACAAATAAGGAGTCTTGTCCCAGAAGAGTTTTCAAGTAAAAAGGTAGGAGACTGGTCTAGGAAAGAAGACGATAGTATAGCAGATTGATAGAACAGAGCAGGAATGAGAAAGACTGGGAATTTTAAGCACTAAATTTGTAGAAAGTGGGGATACTATTTATACTGACAATTACACATTGAGCCTGCACTATAAAAGATTTTGTTGACATCAACACCACCATCATCATCTATTAAACTAGTAAAAACATAAGGAATGAACCAAGAGTTCAGGACCCAATATTAATGTTGGATATATATATATATATGTAACACAAATGAAAATAAACTTCTACACATATCTTTTAGTGAGAAATGCATACATTTGTATTACTATAGGTCTATATGATATACACTTTACCTACAGACACAATAGTATAGAGAGTGATCACAATGATGTGCCAGTAGATTTTTATATTTAAATATGTAATATATATTTTCAATCTTGTTTGCATTTGTTTTAGTTTAAAAACATCACAACAGTACACTATTTAAATATTAGTAAAGTACACGTTTCTAAAATAACCCCCCAAAACGAGCGTTTTACATATAGCCATTTTTAATGTTTTTAGTTGGTGAACTGTACAAGATTTATTGGCAAAGCAAGGAATGATTTGATTCACAGATCAAAGTAATACATTATTGATAAATATAGACATTCTTTTCTCTCACTTCCTCTCTCTCTCCACACTCTAAACGAGCCTTGCACCCACCATCCCTGATACATTCCTGGTGTTTACTCAAACAATTATGTCCAGGTGTTTCATAAAAAAGAACATCTATTATAATTATTTAAACACTAGTATGTACACAACTTTTCATGCTGTAAAATATGTGTAGCAATGTGACTAGTCAACAGTATCACACACTCGCATTAGACATATATTCACTCACTCTCTCTCTTTCTCAAAGTCATATTAAAACCAAATCCGCCCAATGTTAAAAATCAAACCTTCTTAAAGTAACAAATGTATTTTAGTCCTAATGACACGTCGATAAATTGTACACTCCAATCTTAATCTACTTAACACAAACAAACTCTACATTTACAAACACAAAGTAGACAGTTTGTATTTACACACAAGATTACAGCCATCATCAACAGAACAGTTCTCCAATAACCCTCAAAGTATTAAATGTATACAAATGTTTGGATGTAATCATTATAACACTGGTAACTTACACTGCTAACTATAATCATGGAGTTCATTTTTAAACACCCCTTGTAGCGGCTAGCCATCAACATGCTCTGACCTCAAGCACCAGTCAGTGTCGTCTACATGTTCAAGCGATCGAATGTCTCCTAGCACTTTGAGTTCAACAATTTCGCAAGCATCTGACACATATAAAACTACACACACGTAAGCATTGAGCATGACACACATAGAACTACACACGTGTAAGCATTTGGGCATGACATACAAAACCACACACGCGTTGTTGTTTTTATTACAAGCAGGGAAGGATCCCATTGTTAGTATGGTCAATCTAAAGTGTAGGCTGCCCTTAATTAACAAAAGACAACCTGACTCCATTATGGTTCTTGTCAATAAAATGGCTATTACTAAGCTACGCTCCATCTGCTGTCAAATGCAGTAATATAGTCTTCAGCTTCACTTCATGTTACACACGTAAGTCAGGCCTTCACGCTTACACCCACATTGCAAACTTCACACACACACACAGTCTGTTGACTTCCTACTTGCACAATGCACTGATCCATTCTGGAAAAACATGCTGAGGGCACTGAATGCCATATTCTCTGAAATAAACATTTCAGGGGTAAGACAACTCTATAGCGTAAAAGGAAGAGTATTGTTAAGGAGGTCAGCTGTCAAAATAAAAAATAAAAAACATTTTTATTGTGCATAATACATTTCTTTGTTTAACCCCTTGACTGCTTTTGACGAGGTAAGTTGTCACGCAATGGTGACGAAATATGCCAATGATGTGTTATCTCGTCACCATTTTTGTGACGTTTTTTTACTCTTTAGTTAAACCATCAGCAAAACAAAGGCCCACCATTGCAAAGCTCAGCACATTGGCTGTTTAACGTTGACAAGTTAGGTATGATAACCATTTTCCTTGGCATGTGGCAGCCCACCCTTACCCCACCCTCATGACGGCAAAGCTGGTGTCTGCATTTAACAGGGTTTTTGATTTGATTTGATTTGTTGTTTATTGGGTACAGTGAACCTTTAGCGGTCATAGCTGGACCACACACACCAAAGGGGTCTATCTCTGTCAGTTACAGATCACAAACATGTATATAATCCACCAAAAACACAAATACAAATTCATGTTATTATGACTACCCTACTACATCCTAAGGTAAATAAAGCTAGGTAATGCTGAGAGTGTCAGTCCTGCTTAATTTGTCACCCCCACATTACAAAAAAGCGTAAAAAATACATGACAAAAAATAAATACATAAAAAAGGCTGAATGGGCAAATAACAGCTGAGAGAGCTGAAGATGATCCTGGTGTGTACAATTTCACTACCTAGCCACCACAGACAGGCAGGCCAACTGCAATATCATAACAATGTTGAGAAAAACAGTGAAAGAATGACATATTGAAAAAGGGAATATTGTAGACAACAGAAAAGAAAAGCGAAGACAGAACTATAGGCTAAAGAGTGATAGAAAAGAGGAAATGTAAAGCATTCAACTTCCAGAAAGCGGGGGAACAATTTATACTAACAGATCCCCCGGTATCCCACTGATAGTGATCTAAACAGGGCTGAAATGTGCAGGGGTCCCACATCGAAAATTTACAACATTGATGTGACAGCATTTTTTTCTCATTCTCTCTCATTTGGACTTAACATAAATAAATTAAATTAATAGTTGTTTAAAACAAGTAATTTTTTTTAAATGTATTGATCTTTTTCCAAATAGCATATTTGTTTAAAAAATTAAATTACCTTTCATAGGAACTTTAAGTGGAAGTTATCAATACTGTTCAATGCTACAATGTTTTTTGAACAAATTTACTGATACTCAGATTTGCCTGGCGATGGTTTAACTTCTGCTTTTTCCTGGCAGTGAAAGGGTTAAAACAGAGTGGAAAATGTATACAAAGGTTAAGTGCCTTCACAATGATTGTTCAGCGCCTATGAGGTATGTTCGCCATGTTTACAGTACATTTTTTTCGTGTTGTTGGAGGATGTTGGGAATGTTGAGGGATTGGGAATGTACCTAGTGGCTAGGAATGTCATGCGTTATAGGATGATAGGAATGGCAGCTAACACAAGTGACAATCAAAATTCCCATTAATGGAAGATGTACACACCTCACATGGCAAAATCTCATTTTAGACACATAACATGGACTTAAGTAATTTTGTCATAATCATTTGAAAATCATCAATTTTTAACAAGTGAATCCTTGTGTCCTCGTTTGGTTTTTAACATCTTTACAAAATAGTCTATAATAAAAAGAAATAGTCAACAGTGACAAACAAAATGCCCCAAAATTTGTACCCCCAAAAAAACAAACAGCAAGTTAATTAATTGTTGGAAAGCATGATTAACTACATGAATTTTACAAGTACATGAATTACAGCAACAATAAACAAATACAAATGCTTTGGAAGTTACTAAAACTTTCATTTGGAAAAGCCAAACATGTTATTCCACATTCTTATTATACTTCGGTGACTTTTTCATGACACATGAACATTCAGACTGATCAACACGTGAACGACAGCGATGTTGGTTTTTTTTACATACATCTAAAAATATATAGGCTAATACAGAGACAAAATTACACTAGTCCGAGCATCTTAATATATGAAAAGTCAGACATAACATGCACATCACACAATCACAAACAAACATGCTTGATCTCGCTTCATACAAGGTATCCAAGCTTTTGGCCTAGGTTTTTTGACACAATAGGTCTGATAGATTTCTGGCAAATAAAAATGAAATGAATCGTTTTTATTGGGCTCAAACAGCTGCTCCATGGGCTGGCTGAAATCAGAACCTAAAATCCAGCCAACTTGCAGCATCATGCGCTGGTACTCACTACTGGACCTCTGTTGTAGGCTTGTTACAAGAGAAACCGCGAGTAAACTAACAGCACACAACGCTAACAAATGTACAATAGTTCTGGAAGTGTTGGCGATGCTACGACCAGACCCTGTTCCTTCGTCTTTCACACATGGCTTCCTCCGCCATATTGGACAGTGCTGTCAGAGTTCTCTCCCTTTGAACTGTCCCTATTTGGAACATTGTCTGTGCTGTCTTCAGTCTCGTGGATGTTATCTTCAGGAAACTGGTTCTGGTTTGCTACTTTGTCACTGACACTTCCTGTGTTTGTCTTTCCTGATACAGCTTCACTGTGGCTGCTATTGTCTGTTTGGCTGTTAGAGTCGGCTTTGCTCCAATAGTCTGTTTCTGTGTTATAGTCCCTTTCAGTGTCCACAGCAGAGTCTTTTCTTTGAGAGGTAGTGACGAGCGTCGTGCTGGCTGCTGAAAACGTGCGAGTATTGTTGTGGAACGTGTCATTGTTCCCGACCTGAGTGGGCAACCACTGGCCCACCTTGCTGCCGTTTGTGAGGGGTGGGGAGAGAGAGAGGGTGAAGTTATCTTTGGTTTGGTTTGCGCGGGAAATATCATCACCATTCTCCTCTGCCGTGCCTAAATATCTGTGGTGAAAAGTTTTTTCCTGTTCACCCTCTCTCGAAGCTACGGAATCATTAACCGAATCAACAATGAGGTCAATTTCAGTTGTGACCTGATCGTTAGCCGTCACTTCGCTGTAAATGTCCATCACCTCCTCCTCACCTATTTCGTCCTCATCTACGTCTTCCTCCTCGTCATCAATGAAGGACTGATGATGGAGGCACGGGGTATCAGAGTGAGGCGCTAGGAGGTGAAGGATGGCAGTAGGTCCGCTGCCTCCTGCAGACACGGCGGTGACCTGCACGGTGTAGTGCTGACCTGCCCGGATGTCCTTCAGCTCCACTGACGTCTCATTCTGTAAAGAGAAGGCCAAACATGCATGCACTGAGGGCAAGGTACATATCTACAAAGGAGCAGATGAAGGACGATACCACAGTAAGGAAAAGCATAGGAAGAAACCCCCCATCTTGTCCCTCCTCATTCTCCCCAGCAAACCAGCCCGATCTGGGCACCACTCGCACCGCGTAGGGCATCCCGACTTTTGTCTGGCTATAGTAGGGACCCACATAGCCCTACAAAAACCCAATGCGTAGCGGAGTCCAAAAATGTGGATACATAACGATTCGCCCTCCCGTGTGCTGCCCGATTCTGCCCCACCACAAAGGCACGCTGCGCACACGCTAACATACTCTCGCTTCTCATTGGCTAAACTGTCTGTGGAATGTTTCGTCTGCTTCACATTTGCTGCGGCGTATGTATGTGAAAAATATTTATACAAAATCAATTCAGCAAGATATCATTATTTAATTGTGCTTATAATTCTTAATTTTTATCATACAATATGAAAAATATTGTTAAAGTGTTTCTTTTAACTATTGTATTTATTTATACATTATAAGCCAAGGGTAAATTTCCGTGCCCATTACTGCTGGTCTTTTCCGGTTGTCCTTAGGCGCCAATTTTCTACAGTTATTTTCTTCTACAGTTGCATGTGCTCAGATATTGTGTTTGCCTGCGAAAACCTATTCCGCTGTGGTTGTTTTTTGGGGCTTTGCCTTTCGTTTATGTATTTACACACGATTTCGATAGAGATGAAGATCACGTTAATCTATAGCCAGCAAAGAGACAATCAGAAAGTCTCCTCTCTGAAAATCCTTACCGGGAAGAGAGGGGACTATAAACTGATTAAATAATAATATAATAAATAACTATATCGTTATGGAAATGGTGTGTAAATCCTTCAGTGGGGACACACCAAGGACTTCCGAAAAAAAAAAAACGCCTGTGCCGACAGTCCCTATTAACACCAGACACCTCAATTCTTTCTTCATGCAATCGCATATCATAAACAATAGGCCTATGTGGGATGTAATTTTAGGGTAAATCAGCATTATCCAGGGATGGGCATTATCGGGGGGGTTTCTGTTTTAAGATGGGTTACAATAGGGTGGGCTTTGGGTATCCTGACGTATGCCCGATATTTGCCGGAATCTGGTTACCGTTCAGCAAAGGTGGGGTTACGGTCGGGTAAGTTTTGGGTATCCCGACGATCGCCCCATCTTTACCGGAAATCGGGCTACTGTTCGGTGAACGTTGGGTTACAATCGGGTAAGTTTCGGGTAGCTCGACGATCGCCCGATCTTTGCCCAAATCGGGCCCAAGTCGGTTCCAAGTTCCATTTGCCCGATCGGTAGCCTGATCCGGGCCTGATCGGGCTGCCCGATGCGGGCCCCATCGGGCCCCGAAATTGTGGTTAGCTGGGTTGCCTCTCTTTTCACGTAAAACACATTAGTAGTCTCAAAACTAGTGCATGGCATGAACATCAATAATGGATACCACGCTCTACAAGTCATCTAGGCTTCTTCCTACTAACCGCAGGCACAGTCGTTTCCTGAGGACCAGAAGAGTAGATGACTGTGGTCTTGGAGAAACTGCCGGCCTCCGTCTCACCCCACGTGACCTCGTAAGACGTCACACCCACGTCATCAGGCACTGAGGTCAGCGGCTCCCATTTGACAGTTGTGACGCACTGTGACGTTTCCGCATGCAGGCCTTTCACCTGCCCCGGAGGGTCTGTTAATTAATTAATTAATTTAATAAATAAATAATTATAATAATAATAACAACAACAACAATAATCTAAAGTAAGTGTAGGGGTGATTTCTGTCAAACTTTTAATTAGGTAGTATGATCATACTAGAAGTTTTTATTCATCTACTTTTTTCTTGCTGGAAGCTTTCTTATAGATGCTTTAAAAAAAAAGTGCTGCTTCTCTGAAACTGTTGCCATGACAATCACTGCAACCTCTAATATCGTGAACTAGCTAGTCCAGTACTCATTACCTATTAAACGTCCGCGAATGAGCATGTAAACTGTACCACCGTCATCATCCGACGCATGTTTAATGTGTACACATAACGTATAACAAGATAACCATGCACAATAAACAACACTGTTAGAACGCTCAGAAACGCTCAACAACAATAGATCAACATAAAGATCAGTCACGACTTGACCAACAATAATCAAATCATGATCAGTCGATCTAGTATGGATACATTAATTTACTACAATAATCAACACATAGATCAGTCCACTCACCAGCAATAATCAACACATAGATCAGTCCACTCACCAACAATAATCAACACATAGATCAGTCCATTCACCACCAATAATCAACATATAGATCAGTCCACTCACCAACAATAATCAACATATAGATCAGTCCACTCACCAACAATAATCAACACATAGATCAGTCCACTCACCAACAATAATCAACATATCGATCAGTCCACTCACCAACAATAATCTACACATAGATCAGTCCACTCACCAGCAATAATCAACACATAGATCAGTCCACTCACCAACAATAATCTACACATAGATCAGTCCACTCACCAACAAAAATCAACACATAGATCAGTCCACTCACCAACAATTCTACACATAGATCAGTCCACTCACCAACAATCAACACATAGATCAGTCCACTCACCAACAATAATCAACACATAGATCAGTCCACTCACCAGCATTAATCAACATATAGATCAGTCCACTCACCAACAATAATCAACATATAGATCAGCCCACTCACCAACAATAATCAACATAGATCAGTCCACTCACCAACAATAATCAACACATAGATCAGTCCACTCACAACAATAATCAACATATAGATCAGTCCACTCACCAACAATAATCACACAAAGATCAGTCCACTCACCAACAGGGGCACAGACAGGTGGTTCGCCTTGTACCACGTTGATGATGTGACATGGAGGAGTGACAAAGCTGGTCACAGTTGCTGCCCCTGTCCTGCCCCGATTGTTAACCGGGTGCACGCGTACTGCATATTCACAACTGGGCTCCAGGTTGTACAACGTAAATGCCCTCTCCTGAAAAAAGGAGACACCGATTTTATTTTAAACTATCACGATTGAAGTGCCCAGAAGAAAGCAGAAAGCGGCAGCTAGCATTGCAGTCGGCGCAGGAACAAAGGAACACAGTTATGCCTTCTGAACTTGGGTGTTGCTGTGTTCACCTCACAGTTCTGCCTTCTGAACTTGGGTGTTGCTGTTTGTTTTGTTCACCTCACATATCTGCCTTCATTACACTGGCTCCCTGTTTCAAAGAGGATTTATCATAAAGCATAAACTTTATAGAATCTATCAGCAGATGAACAAGTCATCATCGTCATCATCATCATCATCATATAGCATCTCTCCATAATTTATCAGCAGGTGAATGTCGTCATGGTCGTTCTCATCCTCCTCCTCTTTCACATCATCATCATCATCATCATCATCATCATCATCATCATCATCATCATCATCACCATCAATCATCATCATCATCATCAAAGTCAGTTTAAACAAAGTGAGTGTCGGACACTTACGTGACTGGTAGCAGAGGTCTCTAACCTATGATGCGCCTTTCTATGTTCATTACGAGCACACGTCTCCTGCGAAGTAGATCAGATACTTCCTGGCGCTTTTACCTGCAATCACCAAGGAGACTGTCTCTTAGTATTACCATGATTATCATTGTAGTTGTCATCATCATCATCATTATCATCATCATCATCATCATCATCATCATCAACATCATAATCATCAACATCAGTATCCACTTGTCTAAATTGTCTATTAAACTGCACTTTGTCATTAGAAAAAGGCCTATTATAAATACCCTACTAATTAGTAGTAGTAGTAGTAGCAATTGTAGTACTGTTTCAAACACCTATTTTAGGAGCTTTGGTGTGGTAACCCTGGAGGTTTAACTACATAGTGTTTCCTTCATTGTGTGTATGATCAAATGCTTGACATACCTGGTTTGAGAGTCCAGGATATTGCAGTCTTGAGGACAGAGTTTTGGTAGAAGCTCTGGTTGACCAACACTCTAGGATGGAGCTCTCCAGGTCGTCTGAATCACTCTGGAAAGGTTCGGTCTGGCTGTTGTCTGCAAAACAGTGACATCACCATCGCCATCATCATCAATAACTATCATCATCCATCCTTTCATACATTATCTATCCATCCATCCATCCTCACCATCATCACTACAGGTCTCTATATCTAGGATGATGAGGGTACAGGTCTCTATATCTAGGATGATGAGGGTACAGGTCTCTATATCTAGGATGATGAGGGTACATGTACAGGTCTCTATATCTAGGATGATGAGGGTACAGGTCTCTATATCTAGGATGATGAGGGTACAGGTCTCTATATCTAGGACGATGAGGTTACAGGTCTCTATATCTAGGATGATGAAGGTACATGTACAGGTCTCTATATCTAGGATGATGAGGGTACAGGTCTCTATATCTAGGATGATGAGGGTACAGGTCTCTATATCTAGGATGATGAGGGTACAGGTCTCTATATCTAGGATGATGAGGGTACAGGTCTCTATATCTAGGACGATGAGGTTACAGGTCTCTATATCTAGGATGATGAGGGTACAGGTCTCTATATCTAGGATGATGAGGTACAGGTCTCTATATCTAGGATGATGAGGTACAGGTCTCTATATCTAGGATGATGAGGTACAGGTCTCTATATCTAGGACGATGAGGGTACAGGTCTCTATATCTAGGATGATGAGGGTACAGGTCTCTATATCTAGGATGATGAGGGTACAGGTCTCTATATCTAGGATGATGAGGGTACATGTACAGGTCTCTATATCTAGGATGATGAGGGTACATGTACAGGTCTCTATATCTAGGATGATGAGGGTACAGGTCTCTATATCTAGGATGATGAGGGTACATGTACAGGTCTCTATATCTAGGATGATGAGGGTACAGGTCTCTATATCTAGGATGATGAGGGTACAGGTCTCTATATCTAGGATGATGAGGGTACAGGTCTCTATATCTAGGATGATGAGGGTACAGGTCTCTATATCTAGGATGATGAGGGTACAGGTCTCTATATCTAGGATGATGAGGGTACAGGTCTCTATATCTAGGATGATGAGGGTACAGGTCTCTATATCTAGGACGATGAGGTTACAGGTCTCTATATCTAGGATGATGAAGGTACATGTACAGGTCTCTATATCTAGGATGATGAGGGTACAGGTCTCTATATCTAGGATGATGAGGGTACAGGTCTCTATATCTAGGATGATGAGGGTACAGGTCTCTATATCTAGGATGATGAGGTTACAGGTCTCTATATCTAGGATGATGAGGGTACAGGTCTCTATATCTAGGACGATGAGGTTACAGGTCTCTATATCTAGGATGATGAAGGTACAGGTCTCTATATCTAGGATGATGAGGGTACAGGTCTCTATATCTAGGATGATGAGGGTACAGGTCTCTATATCTAGGATGATGAGGGTACAGGTCTCTATATCTAGGATGATGAGGGTACAGGTCTCTATATCTAGGATGATGAGGGTACAGGTCTCTATATCTAGGATGATGAAGGTACAGGTCTCTATATCTAGGATGATGAGGGTACATGTACAGGTCTCTATATCTAGGATGATGAGTTTACAGGTCTCTATATCTAGGATGATGAGGGTATAGGTCTCTATCTAGGATGATGAGGGTATTCAGGACCCAAACCAGGCAATGGGTCATTCAATTAATCCATGTAATAGATGATGGCCTCCCCAGTCAGGGGCTGAAGCAGCAAGTGGGCGACTGAAGTGGCTTGAATTAGACCCTGTCAACGCCTTTCAACAATTAGACCCTGTCAACGCCTTTCAACAATTAGACCCAATTAGACCCTGTCAACGCCTTTCAACAATTAGACCCTGTCAACGCCTTTCAACAATTAGACCCTGTCAACGCCTTTCAACAGCCCTTCAGCTAGGATAGCGGCTTGAATTAGACCCTGTCAACGCCTTTCAACAGCCCTTCAGCTAGGATAGCGGCTTGAAGTAGACCCTGTCAACGCCTTTCAACAGCCCTTCAGCTAGGATAGCGCTATAGAACAACAATAAACTAAACCTAAATAACTTACTGGCTTGCTGTGGAGGGGTGTAGGTCTCGATGTAGGCTGATGCTGGCTTCCCTCTCTTTTGACTCTTGTTCCATTTCACCACAGCACGAACCTACCCATCCAAATATCACCATGCATCAATACCAATACCATGACGACGGCGATGATGACGATGATGATGATGATGACGATGACATAAGAATATTTATTGACCAAGTAAAAGGTGATAAGAACTTTGGTGTGGCATGCCAACAACAACATCAGTCAAAATAGCATTCCATTTCTCTCTCGCCTTCATAGGCTATTGTCACTTGCACAGCCTCATATCATACAACTCCATTCGCAATCATAATTTGATGACGCCGATGAAGACAACGATGATGATAGTGATGATGATGAGGACGATGATGATAAAGGTGAAGAGTTAACAATGTTTACCTGTACAAAATATATTGTGCCTGGTTCCAGCGAGAACAGGGTAAAACTAGTGGTGTCCTGCAATGAAAGAGAAGAAAAGCAAATAGCATAATAATTATTACACAGCGTGCACAAACAATACATCGTTATGTTTATCATCTAAATTCCTAGACCTGAAGACATTATGCTTAACTGCCAAGGTGTGCGGAGTGAGAATGGAAGACAAAGGTTTACATGCATCACTGGCCATACGGCAGCCGAGGATAACAATGGTATGACATGAAAGATGGGGCAAGGGATCTAAATCAAGGTGTGGGCTTACTGTGAGGATAACCATGGTATGACATGAAAGATGGGGCAAGGGACCTAAATCAAGGTGTGGGCTTACTGTGAGGATAACCATGGTATGACATGAAAGATGGGGCAAGGGACCTAAATCAAGGTGTGGGCTTACTGTGAGGATAACCATGGTATGACATGAAAGATGGGGCAAGGGACCTAAATCAAGGTGTGGGCTTACTGTGAGGATAACCATGGTATGACATGAAAGATGGGGCAAGGGACCTAAATCAAGGTGTGGGCTTACTGTGAGGATAACCATGGTATGACATGAAAGATGGGGCAAGGGTTCTAAATCAAGGTGTGGGCTTACTGTGAGGATAACCATGGTATGACATGAAAGATGGGGCAAGGGACCTAAATCAAGGTGTGGGCTTACTGTGAGGATAACCATGGTATGACATGAAAGATGGGGCAAGGTGTGGGCTTACTGTGAGGACAAAGGGTAAGGATCATGGGAAGAAAGCACGTTAGTGTTGTGTTGCTTACAAGTGATGGCAACCAATCTTTATCACCCACTATGGACAATTCAAAACAAAGAAAAGGATCTGGAATAAATCAGTTTACTATCTTTGACATTCTGCAATAAATCAGTTTACTATCTTTGACATTCTGCAATAAATCAATTTACTATCTTTGACATTCTGCAATAAATCAATTTACTATCTTTGACACTCTGCAATAAATCAATTTACTATCTTTGACATTCTGGAATAAATCAGATTACTATCATTGACATTCTGCAATAAATCAGTTTACTATCTTTGACATTCTGCAATAAATCAATTTACTATCTTTGACATTCTGCAATAAATCAATTTACTATCTTTGACATTCTGCAATAAATCAATTTACTATCTTTGACATTCTGCA
Source organism: Oncomelania hupensis (assembly GCA_036898135.1). Taxonomy (NCBI): domain Eukaryota; kingdom Metazoa; phylum Mollusca; class Gastropoda; order Littorinimorpha; family Pomatiopsidae; genus Oncomelania; species Oncomelania hupensis. Next base: position 13,057,851 of record CM072523.1, on the reverse strand, counting down.
ATAAATCAGATTAAGTACTATCTTTGACATTCTGCAATAAATCAATTTACTATCTTTGACACTCTGCAATAAATCAATTTACTATCTTTGACATTCTGCAATAAATCAGATTACTATCTTTGACATTCTGCAATAAATCAATTTACTATCTTTGACATTCTGGAATAAATCAGATTACTATCAATGACATTCTGCAATAAATCAGTTTACTATCTTTGACATTCTGCAATAAATCAATTTACTATCTTTGACATTCTGGAATAAATCAGATTACTATCATTGACATTCTGCAATTAATCAATTTACTATCTTTGACATTCTGCAATAAATCAATTTACTATCTTTGACATTGGGAAATTAGGTTTCCGTAAAATACAAGGCTTCTTGTCTGCCATAAAAGAAACGGGAACTGAGCATATATACCTTGGATGGGATTCTCCCAGTTAAATGGGAAGGATACAACTCTTTCAACTCTTTATACAACAACTGATAACAACAACAACAACAATATTACCACCAGCAACAGCATCATCACCAGCAACAATAACACCATCACTAACAACAGCAACAACAATAGCGTTACCACTACCAACTCCACCACCATTATTACAACAATAACAACAACGCCAAGACTACCACTACCACTACTACTACAACACAGCATCATTACCAGCAAAACACCAGCAACAACAACGGCAATAACAATAGCACCATCACCACAACAATACCACCATCACTACCACCAAGAACAACAAGAAAAACACTTACGGCGCCCA